>JAOTOL010001662.1:0-637500 GCA_034440575.1 Imbricaverruca yamaguchii
TAAACATGAAAATGAAAATAGCAGATCTGACTCTGAGTGTGAAAGTTGGAACTTAAAATCCTGTCTTACACCGTGGAACCCTGTTGAAATTTGACTGCCACCGGAAATGCCGTTGCAAATGTTTTATGTGAGTAAAGATCAAGCACTGCATACAGATTATTGGAATAAGTATAGTGAAAATCAAAATTAAAAGAACAAATTTGTCGGTGAGTGAAAACTTATTTCGAACGCGAAGCGCTATAGAAAAAAAGAAAACTATTTCGGTTTCAAAAGCGCACCGGTCGGGCCGGTCAAAACTTGTCTACCACATGCAAGAGAGTGGACTCGCCTATGTCCATTCATGACTTTGTTTGAAAGGAGCCAAGCAAAGATTGACCTGAATTCTGAATAGCTATTACTTTGTGACTATCTTACTCTTCGTCCACATTCTATGCTCTTGATTATTTTTGCTACTAGATATCATTCCTTTTCCATATACATGTATAATGCATTTTACATATATTTCGTCTTCAGCCAGAGCTTTCCGTACTCAGGGCAAACAAATGACTCCACCTGTTTAGTGCCTCATATCAGTATAAAACGTTGCAACATTCCACCTCTTGCAGACTCCTGACTATGTGAAACTAATTAGAGAACAGAAAACAAGAATGACAGTTCTGATTCGAAGTTGTGGGAGAAACCATACCAGTAGCCAGGCACCATCTGATGCAAGACGAAAACAGCGTTCCCGTGGTGCTAGCCGGATGTCTACCTCGGCGCCAGCAAGCGCGTTGATCGTACCTTTTTGGTTTACGATGCTTTCTAATCGAACACACTCTTCCCTTCTGATTTTCTCTGCCTCGTGTGCGACATCACTGTGCTGCAACCCAGCGGAGAGCTGCCGCTTCCAGCGCGGCTAGGGGTCAGCACAGGTCGAAAGTCAGCACAGGCGCCTCGTTTGGATAATTCGTACGATTGGTATCCACCCCGTGTGCGCTCCGTATCTGCCCCGTGTCCGTTCCGTGTCCGTTCCGTGCCCGTTCCGTGTCCGTTCCGTGTCCGTTCCGTGCCCGTTCCGTGTCCGTTCCGTGTCCGTTCCGTGTCCGTTCCGTGTCCGTTCCGTGTCCGTTCCGTGTCCGTTCCGTGTCCGTTCCGTGTCCGTTCCGTGTCCGTTCCGTGTCCGTTCCGTGTCCGCTCAGTATTGTATGACATGCGTTTGTGGCATAAAGTGTAGCGAAGCTCTTTGTTTGCCTTACAAAGCCAAACAAATTCACAATGACGAGTATAAGCTAGTCACTTCCGTTGAACTTCACTCCCTCTCTCCACCTGCCAGTCACCATCAACTACCAACAATCATATGGAGAATATCCAGCACACTTTTATCTACGCACATTATGAATATTTCCCACATATCGGTTTTCATTTAGTGTAAGCTTCAGTATCCACCACAGAGCTCACTTCATTCGAACTTGAAGTCTCGTCTCACCACAGTCGACTCCACATTTCCGCCGAACTCCATGACGCGTGGCGTTTGTCGGCAGCAATCGCTGGCCAATGTGCAGCTCTCGTCTCCACGGTTCCCATCCACAGTCCACTGAAGCCCCGCCTCGTCCTGGTCACGGTCCACTGCGCTACCCCGCCGGCTATGCACGGGGTTCGCGCGCTGAAACACGTGGCGTCGGCGCAAGCGACCATCGCTCTTTCTCTCTCCCAATGACAACACAAAATTGACGCAAAAATCGCGCGCAGGTGGGATCGACGACCCAGCCCCCACCGGTGAAAGGGGACATTTTTCTCACCGGACTTCGGGGCGCACCATTCAAGTTTACCCGATTCATCATTAACGGTTAGGCAGCCATGACTTGGATTCACCTGCGAGGTGGATTTCCCACACACTTGTTGCCCTAATAACATGCCAAATGTTGACGACTAACATTTTGGGGTAAGTTGCCGGTGGGGGGGGGGGTCGTCAGCTGCCAACCCACGGCAAAAGCAATGCCAAACCTAACTTGATCTCCTTTCACACGCACGCTATGCTTATTTATAAATGCTATGACTTGCTTATACTAGCGCGCACACACATCCCATGTCATCGATTACAAGCAGACACACTTGGTATCCTCTTACTGAAATTAAATTGTCCGGACAACTTACTTATGTAAGTTCACTTTATAAATCTTGCAGCATTGCAATCCAATAACATCGACCAACACCGCTGGAGCGATGAGCGCAGATGCCCAGAGCGGCACCGGAAGAATTGTTTGTGTTATGGCCGGTCGGCTAATTAATTGAATCGTCACTGAATAAATGGCGGCCGCCCGGCTTAATGGCCGGTAATCGTGTTTTTGCCGCGTTGGCGGTCTCAGCCGTACGTCACTGTCACGCCCTTCATTGTGACGGCGGCGGCCGGCGTGCGGCTCTCCGTCACACACCCCTCCCTCTTCGCTGCAACGTCTGCACGCGGCACCGCGCCGCCGCGCCGTCGGACTCCGGCCGGCGGCGCCTTTACCGTCACACGAATCTCGCCGCAGATTCGGACCGCGTCCAAACGGTTGGGGCGGTGCCAGAGGCGCATCCAAGAGGGGGGACGCCATCCCGTACCCTGGGTGCTGGCAATCGCGCAACTTCGCGTGTTTTCCATGTGAGCTCATCCAGCTCTCGTTCGGAAAGCTCTTACCCGTGGCACGTTGTAAGCCCGCCCCGTGCAAAGTTTCTGTGTGCGCCTCTGGTCCGCGAGGCGGCCCGACATCGCGGCGATGGTGGGGGTCGTAGCACCAGCACGTGCAAAGTTTCTGTGTGCGCCTCTGGTCCGCGAGGCGGCCCGACATCGCGGCGATGGTGGGGGTCGTAGCACCAGCACGTGCAAAGTTTCCGTGTGCGCCTCTGGTCCGCGAGGCGGCCCGACATCGCGGCGATGGTGGGGGTCGTAGCACCAGCACGTGCAACACCCGGAAGCCATTCGCCGCCTGTCGGAAGAGATGGGCCGGCGGCAGGGAGCGAACGAACCAGAACGGTCTGTTCAGAGACCGTGGGCAAGTTCAGATGGACACGTGGACCGGCCTGAACAAGGTGGAGCAGCGTGGTCACCGCCAGGGGCAGGTGGACACGTGGAGCAGGTGGACACGTGGAGCAGGCGGACGAGGTGGAGCAGGCGGGCGAGGTGGAGCAGGTGGACGAGGTGGAGCAGCGTAGTTAATGCACGAAACAGGTTGGGCGAATACGGCCCAGCTGCCAAGGTGGGGCAGCGTGGCCCATGTCTGAAAGAGGTTGGATGAGTGTAGCTCAGCTGGACGAAGTGGAGCATCGTTATGTCTGTCTGGAACAGGTTGGATCAATGTAGCTGAAGGAGAATGGTGATCAGTGGATGACGTAGGAAGATGAATTGGATGGACCAGGCAGACTAGTGTTCATATGTGGGTATGCACTATGGTATATTTGCGCAATATATGGGTTTTTGTAGTCATGAATGATGTATGTATCTTATCAGTATCTTGAATAATGTATGTATCTTATCAGTATCTTGAATAATGTATGTATCTTATCAGTATCTTGAATAATGTATGTATCTAACCAGCATCTTAAATATGGCATGTGTCTGACCAATACCTTTTTAAAAAAATGTATTTATGTGAACAGTGTCGTGAATAGTGTACGTATCTGATCAGTATCTTGCATAGTATATCTGTTCAGCCTAGCGACTTTATTGCTAAGTTGCCCCGTCAATGGCTATTAGCTTCCGGTCCCCTAACCAACATCAACAGACCTCGGCTATAGCCGGCACCTGAAGCACGGATGTACAGAGGTGGGGGCACGGAGTACCCCGGCCGGAACTATATCCGGCACCTGGAGCACGGGTGTACAGAGGTGGGGGCACGGAGTATCCCGGCCGGAACTATATCCGGCACCTGGAGCACGGGTGTACGGAGGTGGGGGCACGGAGTAGCCCGACCAGAACTATAGCCGGCATCTGAAGCACGGCTGTACAGAGGTGGGGGCACGGAGTACCCCGGCCGGAACTATAGCCGGGACCTGGAGCACGGGTGTACGGAGGTGGGGGCACGGAGCCGATGCCGACTCCACCCGAAGCCATACACTGAGCGTGGCGAAGCAGGATTGGGTCGGGGTTTTCAGGCTTTGCGGCTTGCGACTATGCGGCTTGCGGCTTTGCGAGCGGTGCAAGGTAGCGAGCGTCGCATGCCGACACCGCGGTATGTGGCTGGCTGACAACGCGGCATGTGGCTAGCACCGCGGTATGTGGCTCAGACTCTAAGGCAGCAGAAACTCACGTGCACTCTTCCTACTGCGTCATCTCCAAAACACTGATGCTCTACTACCAGTCAATTGCACTCGTGTGGCGTATGAAACGACGAGTATCCGGATGACGCGGGTAAATGCCTAGCAATTTGTGGCTTGGCTTTGTTTGTTAGACCTGCAGCTGTTTATGAATTCCGCCACTCATTGTGTCGGTTCTGTACAGGCCGACACAATCATTGGGATATAAATAGCCACCATTGCCTGTCATTTCCCTTTCATTGTCTTCCAGAGGCTCATTAAAACGAAGGCTCACCATTTGTCTCCAGGACTTGGCTGTTTTTTTTTCCCAGCTGTTGCGCTGTCGCAGTGGCGGTTGGCAACACTGTTGCAGCAGCAGTTGGCAGCGCTGTCGCAGTGGCGGTTGGCAGCGCTGTCGCTGCGGCGATTGACATCACTGTCGCAGTGACGGTTGACAACATTGTCGCAGTTGCGGTTGGCAACATTGTCGCAGTGGCGATTGGCAGCACTGTCCAGGTGGCGGTTAGCAGCACTGTCGCAGTGGCGGTTGGCAGCGCTGTCGCAGTGGCGGTTGTTATCGTCAGACGCAGCCCACAGACTGCAGACAGTGTGGGATGGCTTCTTTGATACACGCCGTGGTTCGAGATCTGCGCCGTGTTCGTAAAAAAAGTTGCTGCCCAGAAACTGCTGAGATGTGCAACTTTAGGACGTGACTTAAAACATGTGGATTTTGAAACAGACATTAAGCCACTGCCAGCGTCGAATCAGGAGGTAATTTAGGATCAGGCAATCAGCTTGGTGTAGTAGGCATTCGAGTGTGTAATTACCGACTCGCCAAAATATATTGGTTCTGAATCAGTGAACGTTGAAACAAGAAGATGGTTGTTCGGCAGAAGGTATGGTTACTGAAGCAGCTGCAGGTGACTAGAACTCAAGGTACTCGTAAAATGAACCGGTTCAGGTATTGTACTCGGTGGTAGCAACATTATATAGTATATATTATATATTATATTGTACTCGGTGGTAACAACACCTTTTGTTGATAGTGACTTCATGCTTCATGGTCATCCTCATTCCTTGGCAAGATGGTCAATCTTGTCACTCTGGCCATTTGTCAATGATGGGTGCTAAATGACCTTGTAGTCGGCGCGCCCTTAAGCCCAAATAATCAATCAATCAATAATTTGTCAATGTGTTGACACCGCACCCTGGACTAGAGCACCAACGAGGCCCATGCTCGATGCATCCTGACCTTCAATTCAAGGCAAACTAGCTACTAAGCCTTCCGTTCTCCTTTTGCAAGAGCAATAATCGAGCCGACAAATCGTCCGGATTACATTCAGATCACATGAATGCAGCCAGGGGTGTAAGTGCAGCGGGAGACCGCGTTAGTGCCGCCAGAGGTGTAAGTGTTGCCAAAGGTCGCATAAGTGGAGCCAGAGGTGGCGTGAGTGCAGCCAGAGGAGGGCCGACATTTTCGGCCTCTGCTGCGGACGCCTGGTAGACCAATGGGAACACCGCGGGCCAACCTCAACACACCCATTTATTGGCCACACAAGGGAATTGAGCTGTTGCTGGCTAAAAAATGCGCCTGGCCAGCCCAGTCAAGCATCCCATGATCAAACGAACATCTCTCTTCAGAACCGGTCTTCAAACACGCTGAAGTTGTCGACACACTCGTTCAGTTCTACACATTGTATTCAAAAGACTTCCGGTCGTCCCCTATGGGCTACCATTTCCAGCCGGTACCCTGTGTTTTGGCTGATAACAGACCGGCCCGGATTTGGCCGGCACCGGAGCGTGAGTCACATGTCGCCGGACAGGACGGCCACTGGCCGGAGGCGCTTCTCACGCCCCGTTAACGCGGCCCAAAACCGGCCGCTTCCGTCCGCTTCGGTCCGCTTCAGCCGACACGGCCGGCGGCGATTCTGCGGCTATCTTGGCCGGTCGGCGGCTGACCCCACGGTTGTGCTCTCCTGAGACATTGCAGTAGGTGTGCGTGAATATCTAGCAACATATCTCGCAAATAGTTGTCTGGCAATATATGATGGAAATCGGCATATATGTGATTCGTAGTGCATACATTATATCTGCACTTCACTTGCAAGCATTTGCCTGTTTTCACTTGACAATTATGTGTAATTGACTGAGGCCACTTCACTAGTATGTGTGCCTCACTGTTGTCGCTTCACTCGCATAGACTGATACTACTTAACTCGCATGTACGCTTGGCTATGATTAGAGGACATCCGGCCTGGAACTCATTGTGATATATCACTATTTATTTGTTGGTGAAGTAAATAATTCCTGATACTATTGGCTCAGTTATAGACAAATTGGCAGCAAGGAATAGCCCTCCCGAAAAGCTATGCTATTTAACATTACACATCTGCGCGATGCAGGAACAGAATGAAACCTTAGCACCCATATTGTCACTTTATTTTCTTTGTGATAGAACACCTGACCCATGAGTTGCACATCATTCAACATCCGCATTAATTCACCTGCTCCATTCACCTCATGCCAAGCCTGTACGCGACAGCGATTTCCTGTGTAACCGCAGCCTGTATGCTCGACTACAGGCAGTGACTTGCTCCCTATGCCGTGCCCGCAGGTGCTGTGTACGGATGCCGGTCTGACGTCACCGCCGCGAGACCTGCCCGTCACCGTGCAGCACCTCTCGCTGGCCGGCAACCGCATCAGCCGGCTGCGCGCGGCCGCCTTCCGGCGGCTGCCGCTGCTGCGCACGCTCGTGCTCGACGACAACCGGATCCGGCGGATCGCGCCGTTCGCGTTGGCCGGGCTGGCCGAGCTGCGGCTGGTGTCGCTGCAGCGCAACCCGCTCGGCCAGCTCACGCCGTTCGCGCTGTCCGGCCTGCGCAACGTCACCTACCTGGACCTGAGCCACTGCGGCGTGCGACGCGTGCGGCCATTCGCGTTCGCCGGCACGCACGCCGTCACCATGCTGCTGCTGGCCGGCAACGGGCCGACCGTGCTGGAGCGGGACGCGTTCCGCGGCCTCAGCCGCGTCGACCACCTGCTGCTGCCGGAGCGGGTGCGCGCCGTGGCGGCGGGCGCGTTCGCCGGGCTCGGCCCGGTCGGCGCGCTGCGGCTACGCGGCGCGCGGCTGGCCGCCCTGCCGGCGGGCGCGTTCGCCGGACTCCACCAGGTGGCATTCCTCAGCCTCGAGGACGGCGACTTGGGCAGCCTGAGGCGCGGCTGGCTGGACGGGATGGGGTCGGTGGACTTTTTGAGAGTGCAGGGCAACACGATCCACGACCTGGTGTCGGTGAACGTGAGCGGCGCGGTGGCGCGGTTCGACTTCAGTCGTAATCAGGTGCTGGGCGTGCCCAGCCGGGACGTGTTCGCGTTCGCGTCGCGAGTGCACGTCACGATCGAGGCGAACCTGTTCCCGTGCACGTGCCAGATGGAGCGCGTCGTGTCGTCGCTGCGCGCGGCCAACTACAGTGTGGAGCGCTTCGCGCGCGACAACTTCTGTCTGACGCCGCTCAGTCTGCACAAGTGGCGCATCAGCGAGACGAATGCGACGCTCGCGGCGCCGTGCCCCAACCGGGACGACGAGGAGCGCCGGAAGAGCGAGCAGATTCGACTGCGTTCGGACGGTGGCGCCGTGTGGGACGGTTCCACGGTCGTCCCGTGGCTGACGGTGTTCCTGCTGCTCCAGCTCCCGTAACTCCAGCATCGCATCCTCCTCCGTTCCGTGCCGTCCCTGCCAGCACCTTCCACCACTCTTCAGGTGCACCGTGAATTGCGTGATGGGTGGGCTTTGCGTGCACGCCCCACTCAACGGTTGGCACAGGCGAGCGCGACAGCCGCCCCCGCGTCGTCGGTCCGTTCGCGGCGCCGTCTGGCTACCCCTGTGCGAGACAAACAGTGACCGATCAGACTGATGACAGGCGGCAACCTGATATAAACCGCGGCCAGTGCCGCTGATGGACGACCCGGTCGGGGACCACGGATGCAGCGCAGGGGGGGGGGACTGCGCCGTGGGCGCCAGCCGCCCGCCGCGCAGACGGATGCCTCTCGCCAATCGTGGCGCAAGCTCCATTAGGGTGCCCGCGTGTGCACCTGCTTAGGCTCGTGTTCGTTGAGGGTTTCTAGTCCGGAGAGCTGGCGTTGATGTTTGCGCCCAGTCCGCAATGTGACCAAGCGATATCTCGGCTCTTAGAAGTGTGCATGGTGCATTATATCGTTGAAGGAAGGCCTTATGTGATTGAGTGTTCGAACAGATGTAGGGGTATTTTATTATTTTCCTGTGGTAGTAGCGCGTTTGAAGCAATTCAGTGTGCCGAATAATTGTGACAGTTGAATATGGCCCTCATGAAATTCTGGTACACCTGTGTGCATGGCATGTCATATTTAGAATGGTTGTGTGTGCGTACGATACAGAGAGAGGTATATCTCCATTTTTCATGAGGGAAACAATGACGGTTCTCTCCGTGCTTAAATGTCAGACTGATTCGATGTTGGCCAAGCTGCTACTGCTTCCACAATGTAGACCAAAGGCTAGCGGTCTATCACACCAGAAACTATGTCACAAAGACCTTCAGGCACAATCTTGTCAAAGCAAATGGTTAAAAGAAAATTCACTTTGCGTGACTGCTAATATAGGCAAGTCAGTAGTACACATGACTGGAAAAGCCAATTCAGTGTCCAATGGCATGCTAAATGTTAATGTATTCTGCATACCAAGACTTTGATCAAATTATCATGGAGTGCGGGGTATGAACCACGTGGATAGCACAGGGTGGGAACAGGATGAATATATGGACATGTTTATTTAAAATGAGAGAATACACATGTGTTACACCGAAGGACGATATGGGTGTTCCATCACAGCTTTACTACCCCACGCTGCTAGACATACAGAAATAAACAAATTTGGTTGATGTGCGCTTAAAAATGATCTCCACGAGAAGTCAAGCTGATTTTTCCTACAATCTATTCGATCATTGTACCTGTGGAACAAGATGTATGCATTTTAGAGGATATCGTTCCGTCTCTTTTCCCAACCTGCACGCAATGAACACACTACGTACTGGGCCTTGTGGAAAGAGAATTGGCCATCAGAGCACACACGCGGGAAGCGAAAGTGTGATAACGTGCCATCACGAGTTGTTGGTACCAAGCTCCAGGGTAATCCCATGCCATGGCAATTGCGAGACCAGGCGATGGCCCTCGTCGAAACAAAACCTGTAGTTTGGCTGTCCAAGAATCCAAGCTTCAGCTAATATCCGTCTGTAAAGTGTCAGTCAATGGCTGCCTGGCGAGTGTTCATCGACAGGTTACAGGGCCAGAGTACTTTGCTCACATATTAAAACTCCCAATCTCAGTGTATCTTATATCCTGGAGCACGCATGCACAATGACGCTAATAGATGCACACAGCATAAGGTGCACCTTCAAGGATGCCTTTTCTGACATTCCTGGTCTTGCACTTATCATGGATGCTCTGTTTTGATCTATGAAGGACGAAAACAATCTTGATACAGCTTACGTTGTGCGGTCACTTCGTGGAATGAAATTGGTTCATGGCGTGGAATGCGTTGAACAACATTGAGCCAGGTGTACGATGCAATATTTCATACATTATATTCCAACGCAAACCAATTGGCGGCATACAGCGCGGACAGCGTTCTATATGCACATGCACGATGCGATGCTCTCTAATGTCTGAGCGGGACAATGGAAAATATTCACCATTGTGCTATGCGGAGCATATATTTGAAAGGATGTAGGCGAATCGACTCGTTGCAAGATGGCGCTACACTTGAAAGCACTCCGACCCTTGTTGTATACCTGCAGCTTTAGACTTTGCAATCCACCTGGAGTCAGACTCAGGGGTGTTAACAGGATTTGTTTTCCAGGGGACTCTTGGCCCGCCTGTTATGTAGGGGGTGGGGAGAGGAAAGTGAGGGGAAAACGAGTGATGGGCATAGCTGTCGTCCAAGGTATATTTTACCCAGCCCCCATTTATTCCCATATAGAATATGAGCGGCCCAAGGGTCACAATGTACACATGTAAGGGGCACGGTTCCCTGCCTGCAGAATTTGAACCTCTGCACTGTATCCGAAGTTGCTACATCTCTACAGTAAGTACTTACATGCCTACATCTGGAACATTCAAGCTTCTGAGGATGCCTGCAACAAATGAGCATCTGCAGCACATATTTCGGCAACATCTGAACGTCTGTAGTACATCTGCAGCATCTGAGCCTTTGCGATACACTTACAACATCTGGGCGTCTTCAATGCAAATGTAGCGTATTGACTTCCGCGGAGCCGCTGGCAATGCAGTACTTTGTTATACGGCTGACAGAGGAAAGTCCAGCGGTCATCAGCATAACCACCGGTTCGTCAAGTTGTTCAGAGAGGGCAATACGGTCGCATCGCTAACTACAGCGTCAGGCTGGAGGTGTAGGCCTGCAGAAGTCGAGATGGGGCTGGTGGGATACGCCGGAAGTGATACAAGTGGGAGACGGGGAATTAGTCGCAGACCGGGAAGTCAAAGGTCGAGTCAATGGGAGTCACATACCGGGCTTCAGTCACAGGCTGTGCACGATAGGAATCAGGACCTTTGCAGGGCGGGGAGCCAGAGGCCGGACATCCTGGTATTTTTTTGTCTCCGATTTCGAAGAATTTCAAATTTGAGCGGCCCGACAAACACGTATGTTTCTGGTCAATGCTAAGCTCGTTAGAGATGTTGTCAAGAGCCCATCCCCCGGTTCCTGCACCCACCACGATTAGCAGGGTTTGTTGCATTCAATTTTTACTCAGTATCGATTTACTTAGTGCTAAGTATAGATGGAGTTTTGGGTTCTGCTTTCGATAACTGTTCGGGCTACAGCTATTGTTTCGGCATTAGCTCAAAAGACTGAGTTCGCGATATGTTACAATTTACCCAAAACTAGGGATGCACCGGATAGCCTATCCGGCCGGGTATCCGGCCGGATATCACGAGTTTTCAACTATTCGTTATCCGGCCGGATATTTCTTGCTATCCGACCGGATACCGGGTATTTTTCATTGCTTGCAACGATTTCCAGTTAGTATTCACCACTTGGGTGTCCCCTAACACAACATGCAGACGATGAAAAACGACCAAGCGTATGATCTTTATTGTCCCTTCGAAGATTGTAAGTGCGTACTCAGCATTCAGTGACGCTGTGACGCTGATTTACACTGAGTGACGTCAATCAAAACACGACCTGGTTCAGAAATGCTTCACATTGTGGTGAATAAACAGGAGCTGCTCCCCGCGGCGCGGCAGAAGCCTGCTCTTCCTGTCCTCGAAGACCGTTCCGTACTCCGAGAACATTCCCTCGGAGAACACGGAGGACGACGGGGCAGACAGGAGTTTACGCGAGAGAGCGCGCAGGCGAGGGAACGAACTTGCTCGCCCTGTTTCGCCCCACCACTGGATTGGGTCCGCCTCGCTAGGTGAGAGGGGGAGCGTGAAGAAGCTCTGCACTTCTTCCGCTGCAGTCTTCAGGTCACCCTGGCCGTCACGGCGTTGTCGCTTCGCAGCTGGTGCCTGGCCCTGGCTCACCATCTGTGTGAAGCAGCTTCCGAATAGGTCTTCCTCACCACTTGACCCTGTGCTAGACGCGGGGCTGTGGGCGCATTTGCTGTCAGTGGCAGCAATTTCTTCGTCCTGCGCCCCCAACAGCTGAAGAACCTCGCTGATGAGCAGCGTCTTGACGTTGTCCTTTTCTTCAGACATCTTGAAGAAGTTGAGCTTGTATCTGGGGTCGATCGCTGTGGCAGTCACATAGTGTTTCTGCATAAGGATATTCATCGCTTTGGAGCTGTCAGTTGTGGTTAGGAGGCGGAGGCGCAGCGCTTGTAGCAGTGACTCGCGTAGTTTCTGGGCGCCGGCCGCCTTCTGATCAATCCTTGTCAGGTATAGCTCCAGGAAGGTGATGTTGGAAATGACGCTGGACAGCGTGGCGTTGTCCGAGCTCATCTCCTTCGTGAGATCGAAGAACGGTTTCAGCACGTGCAGGCTTCCGCACAGCTGTCAATCGCTCGCAGTCATCTGGGGCAGATCTTCGTAGTCTGCCAGGTAGAGAAGAACTGGCCCCGCTTCAACTCCACCAGTCTCTGCACCATCAAGTACGAGATGTTCCACCGCGTCGGAACGTCCTGCACCAGAAGTCGCGGTTGCAGGCCTTCAGCTCGCTGGAGCTCCTTGAGGGTAGTGCAGGCCACTGACGAGTGGCCGAAGTGAGTCACCAGCCTCCGACACTTGGTCATGTTGGAGGCCCCGTCACGGATCAGTAGATGCCGCCGACTTCTGACTAGGTTCCACTCGTCCCACATCTTCGTCAGCATCTCCGAGATGTTGATGCCACTATGTGATGCCAGAAAGTGGGCCGCTTTCAGGACGTCCCGACGCTGGAAATTGCTCCTGATCCAGTGGCCAGAAAGGCTGACGAACGTTTCCTGCGACGATAAGCATGTCCAGATATCGGACGTGAAGGAGACGTAGCTGCCGTCACAGCTCTCTAGCTCAGACAGAACCTCGCCCTTCGCTTCGTCGTACAGCCTCGGAAGCATGGCGTCGAAAAGCAGCGCCGGCTGGGCAGGAGATACCACGGCTGAAGTTTGGCGACGAGGTCGATGAAGCCGTCGTCTTCTACGATTGAGGACGGCTAGTTGTCCACGGCCATCATTATCATCATGGCCCTGTTGATGTCCTTGGCGCGGGTGTCGTTAATGTCCCAGATCTTCCTTGACTCAGATGATTCTTGGATCGATAGCTGCTTCGTAATTGCGGAAATCTTCCGATCTTTTGGCGTACCTTCCTCTCCAAAGGTTGAGACAAACGCAAAACAGCCGCGATTCGCTTGCTTGGCTGTTTCGCACTCGTCCGGATGTTTCATTTTCGCGTGACTGTGGAGCTGAGTCGTGGTGAAGGTTTTCTGTCCCGCGCTTTCGTGGCCTCTCTTGATAAGCCTTTTGCAGATTTTGCATTCTGCATAGGTATCGCTGTCGTCACACAGTTTGAATATAGCCCAAACGAATGAGGAACGCGAGTGCCCCGCCATGCCACCTAAGCCACAGGCCAACTACGTAGAAGATTAAACCTGATACAATTGTGGTGAGGGACGCCCCAACGCTTGGCGTTCCAGGAGAATGAATGCCAACGCGAATGCCGCAGCAGGCCAGCAAATGTTGTTAAAAAGCTATGCGCACGCGTGCAAAATGTTTCCCTGGCGCCTCCATCCCCGGCGTCCCGCTCCAACGGACTTCGAATGTGAACGAAATGCCAAGCGCCGGCAAATAAAAATCCTCTATACTGAGCTGAGGTTCGGGACCTGGGGCGCTCCAGTTTGGGGGAGGCAAAAATTAACCAGCATTGTCGACCGGGGGGGGGTATGGAGCGATGTTTGCGTAGTGTTGTGTCGTCGATCTTGGAGGGAGAGCGATGTTGCATGGTGTTTGTCGTCGACCGGGTTGGGGTGGGTCGGCCCGGCGGGTGGTATTTTTATTGTTGGTTGTTGTTGGTAATTGTTGGTGTGGTATTTGTCCTGTCCACGGGGGGCAGGGGAGCGATGTTGGCCTGTCTGTAATGCGGCAAAAATTTCAGTTTGCCGCCGTTTGGGGGGGGCGAAAACGTGGTTTTCCCCGCACCATTTTAGTTTGGGGGCAAATGCCCATTTTGCCCCCCTGGATCCGTCAGTTTGGGAAAAAGCGTGCCATTGCTTGCTTCCTTAATGAAGAGGGGTTTTGGGGGCCTGAAATCACCTGCATTTTTAATGCATACACTTGGAAAGAAAGTGGAATGGTGGGAACCTAAAAGGTTCAGTATCCGGCCGGATTATCCGGGCCGGATATTACTCACGATCTGGCCGGATATACTATTCGGCCGGATATCAGAATTCACTATCCGGTGCATCCCTACTCAAAACTAGGCAACGGATAGTTTTGTACTCCAACTGGAATTTACTAGTCGAATACTTTTAGCAACTGCTTTCATCCGACTGCTACTGCCATCTTCCGGATGCCTTCGAGGTGTGGCCATAGCGGTTGTAGTCCTGCTCGGCTGCTTTTGGCAGCTTGTAATTCGTCGGAGGGAGGTAAGCTTTGCGACAATTAGAATCTGGGATGGATGCTTCATTTTAATTCATTGCTTATGTGCTGTCGCTGTTTTGCATCAAAGCTTATGACACTCGTATTCCTTGCACGAAGGCAGGTGAACCCCGCCATATTTGTCGACGATGAGTCATGGCCACCTTGGGGCTTTGTTTTGGAATTTACTGTTGATGATAAGGGTAATGTGGTCATTGACACTGGAAGTTATAGAAGCTCCTTTGTGTTCTTATTTTTCAGTATGTATTCGTTTTTCTCCCTAACCGTGCTGTGATTTATCGTTATCAATAGGACTGACATTCTTGCAAAACAGTGCCTTCAATTTGTGTTGTTTGCATGCTTTGTGGTTAATGCCATGGTGAAGAAAATGCTATAAGTTCAGGAACTCTTAAGTTGGGTACCTGGGTGCCTAACTGATCATTGTTTTAGTCATTATCAGTACCTACATGCATATCCTGTGGGTCTTCATCTGGTGATGATGCCTTATGACAACAATGATGTAAAAACAAATTGAGTATAGGTAGAGCTTGTCATGATTATATTTATGCTTGTACTTTAACCTGTCCAAATTGACTGGATGCAGCTGGATGTGATCAAGGTGGCCTGAAATGGCCAAAAGAAACATTGCCTAAGTACTTATCATTGCTAGCCCTCCTGTCCATCTCTGAGTGACATGGTTGTATTTATGACAATTGTGGTCATATTTATTATATTCTCTGTTTTATCTGCATTAATGCACCCTTTAACAAATCAGTCATGGCTAATATCACTTACTGAAGGGTGTTGAATGCAGCATGAAATGACAAGATAAATCAGAGAATCAAGCATGTTTTCAGGCAGGAGATATTGAGGGACAGGCTGGATGAGTTAGTGGCCTGTGAAACCAAAAACATTTTGGGCCAAATGTTCAGTTTGTTGCTAAAAGTAGCTACCCTCAAAACAGGAACTGAAAATCTCAAAACTGGTGCCTTTTTCATTCTAGGTTGCTTATTCTGCCAGGCAAAGGCCATCCTATGTAGCTGAGTTACCTCACCCTTGGAATCTAGAGATATATTCCCCTATGTAGTTTAATAAGCTGGCAGGAACAGGAACATGGACATCTTTAATTCACCTTTTGACATCAACATGGAACAAAGTGTGCATTTGGAGCTCAGATTGTGTCAAATTTAATGTGTGACATCATACTTTTGGATCAGATTTGTCAATTCACTATTCATAGCTCACAGGATATTGAAAATTATATGGATCCTGCATAATTTTTTTCAGACTAAATCTACAGGATCTGTGTGACCGCACTTGCATTAACAGCACTTACAGCACACAAGTTCATACAGAAGGCAAGATGTTGCTATAACCCATTAAAGTCATGGTGTTTGATAATGGGAAGATGTAGGCAATTTTCCAGCTTCAGTTTGGATGCATTTGATTGTGATGTTTTTGAGCCCATGTAAATCAAAAGAATATTTTTAGGCTACAATAAGCTGGTAGCTATGCAAGGACCAACTTTACCAAGGTATACACCAGGGGTTCAAGGGGTTCCTTGCAAAGACACCATTCAGCTCTTTTCATCCAGCGATGAAGCACACACTCATCACTCCAAGTAAGATAGCATCAGGGTTCACTTTGTTGGAAGTGTCAGGCTTGAGAATATTCCTGACCACATCCAATCACCTCCCAGTGAACATTCTGACAGCATCCCTCAGTCAGCTAGGGAGTGGAATGTTCATCAGTGCCAACATGCATCCAACAGGTAGCCTATATGAGGCCGATATTGGGAAGATGTCTGGCTGCTGTCAGGTACCAGGGGCCCATTATTGGCTGGGGAGTGAAATGGGGAACCCCTCCCCCAAATATTTGCTTTGCCCCCTCCAATAATTTCAACTTTTAACATTGGACCTAATGGAGTGTGCCCCCAATCCACTTGGGGTTGCTCATTCCCTTCATGTATTTTGTCCCACCCTCTAATAATATTCAGAAATCAACACCAGTGTTTGATATTTCAGGTCAGTATGCCAATTTCTGGTCGAGAATTGCCACATGTCTGCATACCGTTAACGAGATGCCAAACTCGCTTCAACCCATGCCGACAGCCGGACGACATTGGCATTTTTATTGGACTGATCATCCCAGAGGAATTAAATTTGTACTAGACCTACCCAAACCCTTTAAACTGCTACTGAAGTTACTGCAAGAATACTGTCAATGCGAGCAAGCGTGCGGCGTGCGTAGCACGGTCACCACATTTGACTCAAGTGCACTATTTGTGTTTGACATTTGGAAACCTGGCAGGATCCGGCTGTGAGCTCCGAACGCCGGACGGAATATTTTCCGCGGAATTTATCCGAACTGCAAACACATCCAAAGATGGTCCTAGAGTAACTTGGGATCTTCTCAAGAATAGGAGACTATGAACCCTATGTCCAAATCAAACTGCCTTTCTGGATGTTGTAACTGCTCCTTCTTTACCTATATTGAGGAGCCTGTTGAATGACAGCTGATATGATATCCAGCATGGGAGTTACATGCCAGGGTAAAAGACAAGAAAGTTGGCAAATAAAGGAATTAGGAGTAGTAAAATTTCCACCACAATTTGGCAGTGATAATTCTTAGTGAAATTGGGTGGGATATACCATTTTCTAAACATCAAATCAAAATGTTTCCCAAATGAGTATTGACATGCTTCTTAATGTGTGTTTTGGGATCATTTTGTTATGTTGGAAGTGTCTGGCTCAAGAATATTCCTGACCATATCCAATCACCTCCCAGTGAACATGCTGACAGCATACCTCGGTTTACAGTTATGCAGTTATTTACATGCAAATTGTCTTATGTATTCACTATATGCAAAACCCTTACCAAGTAAAATTCCCAATTTGCTGAATTTTATCCAGCTTTTTCCAAATGCACCCATGAACCCAAATAAACATCTTTTTCAAAATTTGACTGTTAAAGTTCGTTCATCGGTTAAAGTCGCTGGTTTGGACAAAACTGGTTGTCTGGTTTTTAGCCAGCCCTGCTTGGGATCGCTCTTACCCCTTACTTCTCCTCCATCACAATAAGTCCCATTGAGTCTGCACCCAGGTCAGTTTAGTATGTCTTACAATGTCTTCCTCGGGGATGAGTGGTCTAGGGGTAAGTTGCTCGTCTCACAATTGAAAGATTGTGGGTTCGGATCTCGCCTGTCGCTCTCTTCGCCCGCGACCAATCGGCGTGAGAGATTGGCAAAGCTGCATGACTCAACAGTTGTGTCGTAAAGCCAATAACCAACCAACAATGTCTTTTTCGTGGCAGAGTTAATGGCGGCCATCCGTAAGAAGCTGGTGATCGTGGGCGACGGCGCCTGCGGAAAAACATGCCTGCTGATCGTGTTCAGCAAGGACCAGTTCCCTGAGGTGTACGTGCCTACCGTGTTCGAGAACTATGTTGCCGACATCGAGGTCGATGGGAAACAGGTGAGCAGGAGGAATCTAAAGACCTCAAAGTCTTCAGAGATCTTCGGGTTTCCAAAGACTTCCAGATCACTAAGAATCTTCCAGATATTGCGCACTGATCTACAATGCCGCGGTAGCTCAGTTGGTGGATCGTCCGACTCTTGATTGCAAGATTGTGGGTTCGGATCCTACAGCCGATGGTATTTACCGAGTCCACCCGTGAGCAATCGGCATGAGAGGTTGGCGACGCTATATGACCTAGTGGTTGAATGCGTCATAAAAGTACCCAAGGCCCCCAGACACCGATCTGCAAATTTTTGCACATTTTATAATTTTACCCAGACACGTGCTAGCATTAGTAAATGGCGTCTTTCTGCTTCTGTCCGCCCTCCTTTCACCTACAGAAATGCAACATGGCAGCCCATACACAGCCTACCTGATGCCTTGCTCCGTGTGAAGTTAAATACATTGTTTCAGGGCACTTACGACCAGTTGCATTTAATGACTGTATTGCATGCCTCACTACTTGGAGTATGCAAATAATGTTATTTCTAACATTTATGTGATGCCCTGCAGTAGCTCTATTTATTGGCATTCATATGTTGCTGACAACTATCTTCAGTTCAAAACTTCGAGGGTGGCAGGAAACGACCAGAACAAGATTACTTTGGACCCGTTTGTGGGATATTTTGGACTGTGGTACCCAGACCATAGTATTTATTTAGTACACCACTTAAAACCTATTTTGAGATGACTAAATGTATGTCATTGGGTACCACGTGCTGATATTGCAAGTTTAGCCAGTTCTTTTGACTCCATGGCCTATTTGTTGATATTTGCCTTCAATTGTTCACGGATCTATGGTTAATGCGATGCAATTTTTAAACTTTCCCCTTTAGTCGAGATACCTCTACCGAGTTAAGTCCAATTTCCAATAAATAGCATGTTGTACTCGGAAGTAGTTATACGGAAGCGTGCATGAATAGTACAATGCACTACCACTATCAGAGTGCCAAAAACGTAAACTGCACAAATATTCCCTATAGCATGTTGCTACGTTGTTCCCTTGGTTAGGCGTCGGCCTGCATCGGTGTCCCATGTTCGGGTACGGCAGAGTACAGGTCATTGGATCTGCTCATAAAGAGCCATCAGCCGAGAATGGCCAGGTGGCGACTAGCCGGTAAGGCTGGGGTCTCGGCGGCTAGACGGCCGTGTCGCCGTACCAGTACACTGGTAGCGTATAAATAGCGAATATTTAGCGTACCACTGCAGTAGTACGCTAAATATTCAAAAATGCTAGAAGCAGCCACGACGTAGAACCAACTGTATTGGTGAATGGTGTTCATGATAATTTTCCCCTCCTTAATTATTTCAAACAGGGGCGTAGATGGCCGAGTGGTTAAGGTGTTTGGCTCTGGGTGCCACAGGTCCCGGGTTCGACACTCCCGCCGTTCGGGACGAATCCCGCGGCCCACCGGCGAAACAGTGTGGGCGGCGCCATTAGCCGTAAATGTGCATAAAGTGCGTCGTGAACCACCCAATAAACAAACAAACATTATTTCAAACAAAGGTAACCAGTGTAGGATTTTCATATTTTTTTCTTGGTAGTGGAGCACAATTTTTTTTAGGGTGGAGTACAAAAAAGACAGGTATGCACTGACAACTGACCTTGTTTTAGTGGGGCTGAAAACCAATGTCACCATTTTTGTATGCGTGAACATCTTGCCAAACTAAGCCATGCCCAAAATTTTGCTGCACTAAAAAATTAGTTGTCCATAACCAGGTGGCATTGCTTTAATGGAATTAAAAATAAATGTCAGCATTTCATGCTGTATGTGCCATACAAGCATTATATATGTACATATAGCTAACTTCTAAGTCAGCAATATGTCAGCAAGCTGAGTCGTGAATATGTGCAATTGTGTCGAGGAATGCATCTAGTGGGAAATGCCCTCAGTAGCCAGAGTACTCCCCAAAATATACCCATGATATATGGAAATGGGATAGATGTTGCCTGAGTGTAGGTGCGTGAAGCAATTCCAGAGTTCACAAACAAATATTTATGATGAATGGGCTTGATGTGATGTGAATGCACAAATAACATCGCTGTTGGCAGAGCTCAGGATGACTCGCACTCACTCACATTGGGCGGACCACACAACCGGGATCATCCTTCAACAAACACTTCTCCGATGGACTGGTCCCACGACTAATGGGCCGAGTTCACCCGCTATTCATTGGAATTATTGCTAACTTCAGTTGTCTTTAGACGGATTGGTGGCCAAGATTTCGAACGCTCCCCAAATGCGTTTCATGGCCCCAGCGGGTCCCGTCGCGATGAGCCGGTTTTACAGCGGAAGTTTCGTCATAGATCACGTGGTCTCAGGAACAAGATAGAGGGAGAATACCCGGCATAATGATGTGCATAAGTTAAAAGCGACCATAAAATAAAATTATTACATCGATTTTAATAACAAAATATGTTTTACTATTCATGCTGTCGAAATAAGGAGAGTTAATCTTACGACATCAGAAAATTTTAATATGTTTCTGATTTGCGTGGAGACTGCACACAGCTCTATGGAATATGAGAGCCTACGAACGACTGCCATATATATAATTTGTGCTGTTGTTAAATTAGCGAAGGATGAGGTTATAAGCCAACTTCAGGCGCAATGGTAGAGAAAATAATAACAAAAGCATACTTAATCCATGTTAACCAAGTCTATCAATATGGGTTTCGGAATATATAATGGTTTAATGAAAATTATACTAAAACAGTCCGGCTAAAATAGTTTTATTCTCACCACCAAGAAGGTTATTTTGCATGAAAAAGCTGAGACAAAGCATTCAAATCCATTCTTATTAATATTAAAAGTTCCTTCATGTAATTGTTTAGTTCATGTCTGGAATGTTTAGTTGAAGCAAGGATCGAGTTAGGAGTATCTAGAGCTGCTAGACGGGAGTACAAATTGTTGCTGTAAAACCGCCCACGGCGGTTTTATTTTTCTTCTTAGATAGAGCTGGTCGGATTCGCTACCTCAGCCCTAGAAGTACAACTGATCATGGGGAGGGGAAACAGGGAATGGGTCGGAGTAAATTTCTGAACATGTATTACGGACCCTTCACTGACACCGATGAACCCAAAATGTGGTTATATTTCAAGGCGCATGTTTATCTTCGCACACATTTACAAAAAATATGCGACAGTCATCCAAAAGTCCACAAATGACATTGGTTTCTTGGTGTAATCGCCTCGGAGAACTTGCTTGCTCCGGGGCGGATTTTAGGAAATTTGAAGTGATTTTCTTGCATTGAACGGGCTCATTGTGTCTAAAAAAGTTGTCCCTTTAACAAAACGACCTTCGATTGCGCATTCAAAGCATTTACTGGCGTAACCAGGCTTCAAATTTATACTCCGGTATCATCAAGTACTCCGATATTTGCCAACTAGAGATTTCTGTTGCTTCTTGGCGAGTACTCCAGCGCAAGGCTATAGAACACCTCTAGGCTCCGACGACCATGCTTGTAGGCGCCCCGCTCTGTACGCTTTGTACTGCCTTTCAAGGATGTGTAGTGACGTTGGCTGGTCGGCGCGCTGGGGTCGCGGAAACTGCTAGTTGTTGTCAGGTATGGACTTTGAGTGGTAGCACTCGACCAAACAATGTTGTTCTTCGTTTTCCCTTCTGGAGTACAAAATATTTCATTTAGTATAGTCACAATCCTGGAGTACAAAATGTATTCGTATGCATGACACCAACAAACTCCAGTTTTTCGAACACTGAAGGTAACAAACATTACTGAACAAAATTGACAACGAAGTTCACGGTACAAAAGGCAAGCCTTCCGTCAATATGTATCGTTTTAGCACCAGTAGTCGATCTGTTTCTTTTTTGTCACTACAACCACGGGAAATATCTGAGAATATCCCGTTTGCGGCTCGGGTGGTTTTATGGCGCATCGACCATGGTAGTTCATTTAGCCTTTTGCGGCTCCAATCACGTTTATATGACTCCAAACCTTCGTCCAGACAAGCGAGGTTTGGATACAAAGGATTTAACATCTTATGAATCGGTAACCTACGTCGCCTTCATATTGATCCCACCCGAGACTGCTGAAGTATGGCACGACTACCCCCACCACGTTTGATTGCTTCCGTATGCAACCGAATGTACTGGAAGTATTGCAGAGGCACGGAAGTGCTGCTTCGATGGAAATGAGTGCACCTTTGTCCTAGCTGACGGTATATAAATATGTTGAATACTGAGTTCGGCTGTCGGTGGCAACCGTTTGTATTGGGTCATCTGGTTGCAAAGTCATTATTCAGCGAAAAGCGCCACAGCTGGACTGATAGAGATAATCGATATCCCTGTGCTCACATGCAAATCATCCGGTTTTCGCTCTCTGGACCAATTAGCGTAGTGGGTGAAGACGAAGGTTAGCAAGGATGCGGTGTTGGTTTCATCTATACCTCTGTCATATATCATCTATATCTATGTCATAGGCGTGAATATGACTGCTAATTTCCAATCAAGACAATTATGGTGGCGCTAAAGCAAAACATTTCCTCCGAACGTTTTGTGGTTGGGATAAAACAGTTAGTTGGATGTGGCATTTTCTTAAATAGTCCATCGTTTGTGCCATCTGTCGTCTGCCATGCATGTGTTGAGTGTCGCTACCGAGGGGAGGGCGTCGGAGGGGGTATGTGTGTATATGGTGGTCACCTGGCGCCGTGGATGGTGCACAACGCCCGGCCTGGTGTCCCGCTGCAGGTGGAGCCTGACGCCGACGTCGTCACCCCGCACTGGAGCTGCAGACGTGCGATATCACGCCCTGTGACGTTTCTACGCGGCGGCTTCAATGGCATCCACGTTTCGAGCTAAACACAGCATCGCACCCTGATTAGAGAGTGATTGCTCAGACAGCCGCTCCAGGTGTAGGCGGCGAGACGGCCGTTGCAGGTGTAACCGGACACCTGTGACGTCATCTCCTGTTACAGGTGGAGCTGGCGCTGTGGGACACGGCCGGCCAGGAGGACTACGACCGGCTGCGTCCGCTCAGCTACCCGGACACGGACGTGATACTCATGTGCTTCTCGATCGACTCGCCCGACTCGCTCGAGAACATCCCAGAGAAGTGGACGCCCGAGGTCAAACACTTCTGCCCAAACGTGCCCATCATCCTGGTCGGAAACAAAAAGGTATGAGCGTTGGTGTGAGGTTTCGTCGTAGCTGCTGATGGGTTTGGCTGCTCGGTAGATCATGTAGCCAGTAAATGATCTGCCAGACCGCGTATGCGGCCGACAATTAGGAGTACCCCGGACAACTTTAAGATAATATAATACCTGAAGCAAATCAGGATTATCGCTTTGATTTACTGGCTTTTTTTGGTCATAATGTGATCCATTCTTTTTCCGTCCCGAGTGTGTCGGGGCACCTTTGTCGGATCAATGCTCATTCCAGGTGCGCCTTATCTTATTGACCTTCCTAAGAAAATGTCCGATCGACGGTATGATTTGAGCAGTTTGACGTGCCCCTAATACTGCGACATAGCCGCCGTGCTGCCGCTTCCCCTGGCGTACGGGACCAGAGGCCAGCGGACTCTTCCGGCGGAGTCTAAATGTTTGGTTGTTGGTTTTACGACACATCGACCGTTGAGTCATGTAGATTCGCCAATCTCTCACGCCGATTGGCCGCGGGCGAAGAGTAGCGACAGGCGAGACTCGAACCCACAACCTTTCGATTGTGAGACGGGAAACTTGCCCTTAGACTGCCCATCCCCTGCGGGGTATAAATGAGAATGGCGGCAGCGGCCCGAACCGTGCCTTGTCAGGGCAGCGAGGCGGAGATGGACTATTATCAGCAAAACTGCTGCTGCAAATTCCAAAACTGATGTTGCCCAAACTATATGGTGGTGTTGCAAGCCTGAGTAAACTGTAAATTTGGAGAAGGTTGATGTTGCAGCTATAAAACGGTCGCTGCATCCTGCACCTCATGCAATGCTGAATTATTTAATAAAGAGTGAGAACGAAACCCGAGCGAGCCTAATCCCGTGTATACACAAAACAAGCTCAGTTGAGTGACCCGGTCGAGCCCATGCCGCCACATGTCAAAATTCCTGATAACTGTGTTGGTGTTTCAAGCTTCAGGTTGACTATTCGAAGTAGTGTAAACTATGCAATAGTTCGCACGACTATCATAAAGAAGATCATACTTTTCATTGTTTTCTTCCAGATTCCATCTGATATTTCCTCAAGTACTAGCAATCCGTTGACATGTTGATAGAAATACTTCGTGGCTGTTTGATGTATGAACAAGTAATTTGACATATGTGCACCATATTCGCCGAATGAGCCAGACCTCTGCAACGTTGCGAGTAATTTTCCTGAAGGGATTTTTGTTCTGTGCATATTTGAAATGCGAGGCATATCTCCGCAATGGGGTTCTGTAGAATATGGATTACACATTCCAAGTCTGAATGCACTGTGTTGAATTGCTAAAATAGGTTTTACTTTTTTCAATGTCCCGTGCTTTTGCTACAATTGGACGCCATACGTGTCTACATGGGTGCCAAGAGAGCGTAGTTGCGGTCGATCCAAAAGCCCCACATCGGGGTAGTGCCCAGTGTTGTGTCTGCAGGACGGGTGCGTCATAGACCTCTGTTGCCCTCGTTCGTCCCACACCCAACATGCCACCTCGTACTAGACCACGGGTGATGACCTGGTCGCTGAGCCCGCCAAATCGGTATGGGTTTATGCCGTGGAACGAGCTGAGCGCTCTTTCAAAGCATCGCGGCGGTCGCAATTCCTTATGGTTTTCCGGTGTTTCATTGTGTGAATTTGCAGCGATTATCACACGATTGCGTGTCTATGCAAAGTTGGCATGATACCAACAGGCGCCATTTCGGGGGCCTTTTCAACCGCTCGTATAAGTGGTTCCGGTTGGTGTGTGCATCAACCGGACTCCCTCAGGGCATTTAGCTAATTGGCAAGATGCATGCTGCCTCTTCGTGTGTGTTTGTGGGAAGTGGGTAAAACGTGACTAGCCTTCCCAAGGTACTTCTAATTTCATAATTTCACATCAAGATCGTGCGACAATAAAAATAAATTTGAATGCGGGAAAGCACTCTCCTCGGAACCGGACTAACGAATTGACCAACTTTGATAAGATGTTTCGTTTTAGAATCTATCTATCTTTTGGCCGTCAGCATGCGTTCAAACTGGTCTGGAATAGCATAAGTAGTCCTGGCTTATGAGCACTAACGATATCTCACACCAAACTGCAGACGAAAGCAAATGACTTGGCTATGTCACTTGGCCGTTTGCATGTTGCGTTCCGGGTCCCGTTGTAGCTATTTTTGGGGACAAAAGAGGCAAGGCTATCGGCATCGATATCATCGAACGCTAAGTGAATGGCATTGTCAGGCTCATTACCTTGCAACCTACGAGATCAAAGCATAGAACAGAGAGCAATCACTCCCTAATCGGAGTGCGTTGTTTAGTTCGATATGTGGATGCCATGGAAACCGCCCTGTTGGAACGTCAAAGCCTTAGTTATGTGTAGTGTCCCATGCTGTTCAGCGCCTGCGGTCTAACCGGCCAGCCGAACAGTGCCAATGTCCACCTGTTCAGCTCCGTCTCGCCTTCAGGACCTCCGCAACGACCCGAACACGATGAAGGAGCTGAGCAAGATGAAGCAGGAGCCGGTGCGCCCAGAGGAGGGACGCGCCATGGCTGAGAAGATCAACGCCTTTGCGTACCTCGAGTGTTCGGCCAAGAGCAAGGAGGGCGTGCGTGAGGTGTTCGAGACGGCCACCCGGGCCGCGTTACAGGTATGGCGTTCGCCAGGGCCGGGTGTGTTAAAGAGCTAGACGACGGTGGGGGAGGCACTGGCCACGCTTCGGATGTGCCGTCTATTTCGATGAACGAAATATTGCCGGTAATTTTGTAAGCAGCGGACATTGTACCAGGCACCTAACGTTAAAATTATCTACCACGTCTTTACAAAGTGCGTAAAATTCGACACTTTGAATAGATTGAACCACAGCATTACGTGTTCGCTCAAGCTGGTTATAGACAGCCAGCTTTTACCATTGTTGAAGGTATTTGTAGTAAGATAATGGCATGAACTTTCCAACCCATATCATTATCTGATGAGGTGGTGACAGGTGTCGATTTAGCCACGATGACTTCGGAGAAACTCTGTAAGCAGTGGCGCGCTGTTTGTTGAGTTAAGCGTCTTATGTGAACGCACGTGACTAATCAGTGCTCAGTATATCATTGGTGTCCTCGAGAATGCAAAGCCTTCCCGGGCGTTCTGAACGGTTGCGTGAACGATGCTCGATTCCTGGAAACCAGAAGTGAACAGACGTTGCATGTTCTCTCAAGAGTGACCATGCAGAGACGAGTCGCATCGGGGCGGGGATGGCCGAGTGGTTAAGGTGTTAGGCTCTGGGTGCCAAAGGTCCCGGTTTCGACACTAGCGGCGCTCGGGACATTTCCAACTCCATCGGCCCACCGGCGAAACAATGTGGGCGGCGCCATTAGCCGTGAATGTGCATAAAGTGCGTCGTGAACCGCCCAATAAACAAACAAGACCCGTCGCATCATGAGACAGGTGCGCTGTCCTCGGCGCTACTCCGCTGACCGGTTCGCTGTCGGCGCCACCCCAACGGCTGGTCCGCCCTCGTCGCCATCCCACTGACTGGTCCGCTCTCGGGGCCATCCCACTGACTGGTCCGCTCTCGGGGCCATCCCACCAACTGGTCCGCCCTCGTCACCATCCCACTGACTGGTCCGCCCTCGTCACCATCCCACCAACTGGTCCGCCCTCGTCACCATCCCACTGACTGGTCCGCCCTCGTCACCATCCCACCAACTGGTCCGCCCTCGTCACCATCCCACTGACTGGTCCGCCCTCGTCACCATCCCACCAACTGGTCCGCCCTCGTCACCATCCCACTGACTGGTCCGCCCTCGTCACCATCCCACCAACTGGTCCGCCCTCGTCACCATCCCACTGACTGGTCCGCCCTCGGCATCATCCCACCAACTGGTCCGCCCTCGTCACCATCCCACTGACTGGTCCGCCCTCGTCACCATCCCACTGACTGGTCCGCTCTCGGCACCACCCCACTGACTAGTCCGCTCTCTGGACTCCCTCCCCTCCACTAACCCGTCCGTCCCCGGTACCGCCCCACTGACTGGCCCACACTCGGGACCCCCACACTGACTGGTCTTCCCTCGGGGCCATCCCACTGACTGGTCTGCTGTCGGCGCCACCCCGCTCACTGGTCCGCTGCCGGGACTCCCTCCCCCTACTGACTCGTCCGTCCATGGTACCGCCCCAGGGTTAAAATATTGGTTTTTCGTTAGGTGTGAGATGTCGAAACGAGCACAGTAGGATGTCGAAATTTGCCATGGAATTAGTGCCCTTTAAAATGCTTTTGATCTCTTCAAACTCAAATTTCATCCAATGGTATAGGTGTAAATGCTGGCACCTTTATCATTTGGTTTGATATTGACAAATTAAGAAGAGTTGTAGTTGGAATAGGGAGAATAATAACTATGATTATAATCTGGTATTGCATGCCATATCACATTCTAGGTAATTCCTTTACCTGAAATTGCATTGCTAAATTTTCGTGTACCACCATTCCTTATCGAGAGAATGCACATGAGATAATGCTACTTATAAATTAGATACTGTCAGAAAGGAGACATGAAGGCCTCATAAGTATTTATCAAGGAGCAGGATGTCGATACTTCTCGGTGAAGGATGTCGATTGAGTGTTCAGAAAGTGGTATATTCCACCCTATTTCGCGAATAATTTATCACTGTACCGCCCCCACTCACTGGTCCGCACTCGGGACCCCCACCCACTGACTCGTCCGCCCCCCCCGGTGCACCCCACTGATTGGTCCGCTCTCTCTCCACAGGTGAAGAAGAAGAAGAAACCTCGGTGTAGGCTGTTGTAATTTGCTGGGCGTCACTGCCACTGCGCGCGCCAGAGACGATAGGGCCGACGTGCGGATGTGCTGCTGCGGCATCACGCGCGCCGTCGCTGTCTGTAGCGGCCAGCCGTCTCCGCCACTGTCTGACCGGCTCCGGCGCCTCTGTTTACCCCCCGTATATCTGTGTCCGTACTCGGCGTGTGTGCGTGCGAGAGCGAGGCGAGCGCCCCGCGCCGGCAGACGCCGCGTTCGCTGCGGGCGGCTCTCTCTCGCGGCCGGACGACATCGCGCCGGCGCCGGCACCGCGCACACACCCTCCCCAAAGCCGATCGGTGGTGTTGTGTACTGATTATGCTTAGTAGCCGTGGCTATTATTTTGGTCGTTAGGAATGCGTACGAGTCACAACTGTAATGGAACCAAGAATGTTTTGATATTTCCATTGATCCTTCATACCAATAAATTTATTCAAAATGTATTGCGTGTTTCATTCGGAGTGAAATTCCACCATAGGTTGTATTTGTATGAAGTTGCATTGCGCAATACAATCGCAAGGCAATATATCTCTTACCAAGCCATGGGACGGTCCCCGTAAGAAAATGCTCTCGGTGAATATAAAAAGTACACATTAGCATTAGCACGGCCTCAAACCAGGGGAGGTCAGCGCCCACGACCAACGCGGGATCTCCAGCACCTAGTCCGGGTAGTGTTGGCAAGCCGAGTGACAGCTATCCAGAATCGATCGGCAAAAGACAAGTGGTCCGGTTGTGTCCAATGGCGCTGGACCGTCGAATATGTGCGTTCAGGCTCCACGTGCCTTGTTTAATTGGTACGAGTGACTCGCTAAGACCATCAATCATATATTCAATTGTGTTGTTTGGTGCAGGTAGCCCATGTTTACCACACGCTGAAGAAACGTCCGCCCCTCCTGCCGCACACCGGCGCGCTGTTGTCGACCCCCGGCGCCGAGGACGCTGCGGACGTTATCTGCCCGGTGGAGCCCGGTGGACGGCCGGTGCCCGACGTGTTGATACTTATCGGATGTGTGTGGCCCGTATGACGTCAGCGGTGGGGCTCTGCGCCCATATCCTGCACCGATGGCCCTGCAGAGGCTACGTGACGTGAGCGGGTCGCTGGTTACAGTGGCCGCCTGCAGAGGCTACGCGACGTGAGCGGGACGCTGGTGACCGTGGCCGTCTGCAGATGCTACGTGACATGAGTGGGACGCTGGTGACCGTGATCACCTGCAGAGGCTACGTGACCGTGACCGTCTGCAGAGGCCACGTGACATGAACGGGACGCTGGTGACCGTGATCACCTGCAGAGGCTACGTGACCGTGACCGTCTGCAGAGGCCACGTGACATGAGCGGGACGTTGGTGACCGTGATCACCTGCAGAGGTTACGTGACCGTGGCCGTCTGCAGAGGCCACGTGACATGAACGAGACGCTGGTGACCGTGATCACCTGCAGAGGCTACGTGACCGTGACCGTCTGCAGAGGCCACGTGACATGAGCGGGGCGTTGGTGACCGTGATCGCCTGCTGGGGCTACGTGACCGTGACCGCCTGCAGAAGCTACGTGACATGAGCGTGACGTTGGTGACCGTGACCGCCTGCAGAGGTTACGTGACGAGCGGGGCGCTTGTGGCCGTGGCCGCCGACTGGGACCAGTCTGGGCACGATATCGTGGTACTGTTGGCGATGTCGGTCTGCGGGCCGTCAACACGGGCGTGGGTGTAAGGCGAAGCTGTACCACCTACATCAGTTCCGGTTACCGTAATTTAACCCGGCCGTGACGCACTGACGCACGGAGTGCATGTGCACCGTGAAGGGAAATCCAATTGCGCCATGCGCAGGGTGCGAAAACTAATATGTATATGACATCAAGAACATTTGTTCGGAAAGTTTTTTCTCGTTTTCATCAGATGGATGTTTAATATGATGTTTGACAATAAACGGCTCCACCATGAAGTGCTGAAGATTCACTGGAATGTGCAAACAGTGATTCTGATGTCACATATTTGAAGAAAAAATATTCGATTAACATTCCCGGCACATGATGTAAGTTTACAGGATTATAACTTACTTATCCGCCTCTGAGTTTGCGTGGGTACAGTTTCCTTAGGTTATAATACTCGCAAAGAAGCAAAAAAAAATGCCTTCAGGATGTGAAAGCATCAATTTTCCAAGTTTACGAGTGTGCCGAGAAGCTCGGGGAGGCATATTTTCCTCAGTGACCTTCGCCAGCCGCCACAACCCGTGAGTGACATTTTCCAGACTCATATGACGTCATGCGTCTGTGTCTGTCAGCGTAATTACGTATGTGTGAGATAACCGCCGATCGTTCCCGATGATGACCGGCGACGCGCCCTGCTCACTCGTAGCACCAGGTCGCGATGTCCGCCGCCATAGACCCAGACTATGTGGGGCTGCTGTTGCAAGCGCCAAAGCTGATCTTGTCTGGGGAACGGTGATGAACAGAGCTTGGTGCAACAAACTGGAGCACCATCCATGTGTTCCAGCTTGTTGGATGTGTTCCATCCATGCTGGGACATCCATGTGTTCCAGTATAGATGGTGTTGCAGCGACAATGCTGCAACACCATCCATGGCTATGCACCACAACGCCATGGTACTGCTTGGTTGGTTATTTGGGCTCTCGGGCGCTTCGACTGCTATGGTCATATTGCGCCCATAACTCATATGCTCATTACGAGGTGGTTAGAAGCAGCTCCCAGCGCCACACCATGGACGCAGCTTCATCGCTACGCTTTGCTACCAAGTTTGCATATCACGCATATCGATGAGGGTCATATGTAGTTAAGAACGACACTTCGGATAAAAAAATAACAGTTGTCCCAATTGGACAACGGTAGAGCTGTCACTAAGAACAGTGTCAAGTGAAACCATCTGGAGAGATCTAAAGTAACGTGTATGCTCGTCAGCGTATGTAGGACACGGGATCAAAACATGGTGCACTGTCAGTGGTGATAAACATCTAGCGCACTGGGGTCTGTCGCCGCCACACAGCAGGTAACCGTGCCTGGCGTAACTGTGCCCTATGCGGATGTGACATAGTGTCACCTCTTCTTTTCTATGCATACGATGGGACGAGCCCCATGGTTCAACACGTGGCTTGATGCCTCTCAGCTTGTTCTCACTGATCTCGTCCCACATTGTTTGCCACTTTTCCAGGAGAAAGACGGAAATCTGTCCGTAATAGTCTGTGGCGGGAAGCGGTAGCGACCGGGTGCACGGGGCATACTCTGCTCGCCTCGTCGCAGCGTCCGCCAACTCGTTCCCAGCAATTCGAACATGGCCAGGAAGCCAACACAGAACCACTAGCCGTTCCAAGCGGTGCACATCGGTAAGACACCTTAGAATATCACGCACAAGTGGGTTGGAGGGATGAAATGTTTTTACGGCTACTTAAGAATCAGTGAAAAGAACTACTTAAGATCAGAGAACTACTTAAAGAATCAGTGAAAACCACATGGCGATCGCCTCTTGACACTTCGATATAACATAGGGCTTTAAAAACGGCTGCAAGTTCTGATGAATATACAGATGCGAGCTTCGGGAGGGAAAATGATCGCGTGACATTGTCACAAACGAATGCGCTACCAACACCATCATCAGTTCTAGAGCCATCTGTATAAGTGGTCTCCCATTCATGAAATGAAGCGATGCGTTCAAGGGCCAGCGAGCGGAACTCTTCTGGAGTGACATCGGTTTTCCTGGTCCTAGCAAGGGATAAATCCACCTCTGGTGCGATCAACTCCCATGGAGGGTTCTCCGTATGCTCGACTTTCCGGATACCTTGTAGTCTGACCCAGCTTTCTCGTAAAAGTTCACGCACGCGTACACCGAATGGAGCAACACTCAAGTTTCGATCTTCGGGGAAAATGGTCGTCAATCGTCGCGAGAAAACGTGTTTAAGCGGGATGATCAGGCAGTTTGCGAAGTTTCCAGGCGTAGCGAATACCCAGCATTTCTCTACGCAGGCAGAGGAGCGGCTCATGTGCCTCTGCTAGAAGGCTTACCGTGGGTGAGGTGCGAAATGCTCCAGTTGCAATGCGGATGGCAGTGTGGTGTATGGTGTCAAGCATACGCTTATGGGCTACAGCAGCACCGTCATAGATCAAACTTGCGTAGTCAAGTTTTGAACGAATCAGAGAATGATACAACAGCATAAGCGTATCCCGATCAGCACCATAGGATGTACGAGCAACGCATTTCATGATATTCAGTGCGCTAAAACATTTTCCATGTAACGTTTTCAGGTAGTTCTGGTACGTCAGACGTCGGTCAAATTCCACCCCCAGAAATCGCACCACGGGTTGATCGGGTACATTCTTGCTGTAAGGTTTAATTTCGATGCTCTGGTCACATCGGCGACGACAAAAATGGAGAGCGATAGTTTTCGTTGCAGAGAACGAAAATCCATTGATGTTTGCCCATTTTTCCAACTGCTAGTTGCAACTGCTGTTGTAATATTGGTGTTCGTGAAGCGCAAGACCGAGTGGCAAAATCATCTACGAATAGTGATCGCCCCATGCTCCGCGGGACGGAATTGCCGATATCATCGATCGTGATACCGAATAGTGGAACGCTGAGAACACCTCCCTGTGGGACACCGTTTTCCTGGATAAACTAGCGGGAGAAATGGCAGCCAATGCGTACCCGAAATCTTCTTTCTTTAAAAAAAAATTGCAGAAAATTTTTCATGTGACCTTATATTCCTTTCTTTACGAGTTTCATGAGGATTCCGCGACGCCACGTTGTGTCATATGCTTTCTCAATGTCGAAGAAAACGGCCCCTAGATGGCGTTTTCTACGAAAAGCAACCCTTACCTCGGTGCTAGAGATAAAATGTGATCAGTGGTGCTTCTGTTTTTCCGGAAACCGCATTGGGAATTTGCAAGAAGGTCGTGTTTTTCTAGGATCCACATGAGGCGAACGTTGACCATCTTTTCCAATAGCTTGCAAAGGGCGGATGTTAAGGATATTGGGCGGTAGTTCAATGGGTCGGTACCGCTTTTCCCAGGATTAAGAAGTGGAACTATCGTGGCATCCCTTCACAATGGAGGGAATAGCCCGAGCTCCCATAAATGGTTAAATGCACGTAAAAGTATTGATATCACTCCCTGCGGCAGATGTCTCAATAACTCATTGTGTACACAATCCGGGCCCTCAGCGACACTTGCAAGTGAAGAAATGGCAGATGCGAGCTCAGATCTGGTAAACGGTTGGCTATATGAAAGCCGATCAGGCGTTGAAAAATCAATCTGAGTCATTCCAAAGCGGCGTTTATGATGAAGGAAGGCTGGATCAATGGTGCCAGTTCGACATCTTGCAGCAAGTGTGGTTCCAAATTCGTTGGCTACACCCACCGGGTGAGCAGCTTCACGATCGCCAATAACTAATATAGGGAGAGGGATCGAACTGAGTTGGCCAGAGATCCGTTTAATTCGGGACCAGATCAGAGAGTGGGGAGTAAAGCGGCATAAAGAGTTCACATACTCATGCCAAGATGACCGCTTTGCTTCCTGTATCGTACGCCGCACGAAAGCCCTAGCACGTCTAAACTCTGTTAAATTTGTGGTGGTACTGTTACGGTTGAAAGCTCTAAATGCGCGTCGCCTCGCTCGGATGGCATCCCGGCACTAGAGCTTTCACCAAGGAATTGGGATACGCCTAGGAGACACAGTGGTTCTGGATATGGATCTTGTTGCACATTCTAGGAGAGAAGTAAATGTCTCTATTGTTAGTTAGTTATTTGAGTTTAAGGGCGCTTCGACCAAAACGTCTCTCTATCGAAATTGGTGGTTGATCATAGTGTGAACAAAAACACGCTGTACCTGGTATTCAAACATTTCCCAGTCCGCATTTTTAAAGTTCCATCGCTGTGGTCGTGGTCCAAATATCGGGCTACTTTGGTAATGTAACCATATGAGAAAATGGTCGATTCCCAATGAGTCCTCGTCAACCGACCATTCAAAACTGTTAACCAGCTGTGGGCTCACGAGACTAAGATCCAAAGCCGAGGTAAGACCTGATGGGAAGCCAAAATGGGCACCTTCTCCAGTGTTTAATATGGAAAGAGATGTCCGTGGAATGAAATCTTCCAAAAGACGCCCACGAGAGTTAGTATCAGCGCAGCCCCATATAGTGTTATGAGAATTAAAGTCTCCTAAAAGAAGGAGGGGAGGCGTTAGTTGAGAGAAGAGCGTCTCCATTTCATTGATTGGAAATACAACACCAGGGGAGGTACAGGGAGCACACAGTAAAAGCGCAACGGTTCAGAAGGATACGTGCGGCCACCGCCTGTAAGGTGGTTGTCAGCGCGATTTCTTTTCCCGGAACGCTGTGGTGTACAGCCAGAAGCACCCTACCATGAGCAATGGTGCTAACTATGACATCCTTACGAGAGACAGAATAGTTTTTAATGGATATATTGTGCTCTGGTCTAAGTTTTGTTTCCTGCAGGCATACTATTGCTGGACATTGTTGATTAAGAACTCTCTGGAGTTCTTGGACAGTAATGGCTTCTCCATAAAGAGTCGCATGATACATTGGTCACCGGTTAGAACATGGCGTAGGGGGCTAAAGCCGCGCTCCTTGCCCAGGAATGGAGCCCGCTAGCTCGTCTTGGCTAAGTTCCAGCGACTGATTCCTGGGACGAGAAAGCGGAGACGCTTCCGCTGGTGGGGAGCTCGACAGTGGCATTTCTCTTTTCTGGGGACCCCAACAGGGTGGAGGAGGAGGAGGGCCCATCTCGTCTGACGGAGCCGGCCCTTCCACTCGACGTCGCGGCGATGGGGTGGCCGGCCTTGGGGAAAGAGACTTGTCCGTCCCTTGACGTCCACCCGTTCGGGTCCTCTCCATCTGGGCGAGTCGTGCTCGCTTGGCCTCGCGGACACGCCTTTCGACTTCCTGGTGCTTGAAGCTTTCGTCGGAGATATGGATTGTGCGGTGGGTGCTGCGTGACGGTGATGGAGGTGCGAAAGCGGATGTTGAGGGTGAGGGCGAGGCCTGCCTCACGGGGAGGGGATTAGATTTGGGAGTGGAGGATGTGGATAAGAAGGATTTGGAGGTGGTGGTGGTGGTGCGTGGAGGGATTGATGGGAGGTTGGAGGAAGGATTGGATGTAGGAGGTGGCGATTTCAGGGTAGATGACGGGGAAGGCTTTGGCGGGGAAGACCGAACAGGCCTCTTGGTCCGTTGGACATGAACCCACTCCCAGCTTGCCAATGTTAGCCGAGACACATCTGGTGGGCTGTCATCGCGATCACACGTGGTGGGTGAGACACCTGTGGGCTCCGAGTCGCCTGGTGTTGGCTGCCTCTATGCAGCAGGTGTCTCGAATGGAACTCCAAAAGCTCGAAGTAGGGCTGTTAGGTGTGATATCATCTCAGATGCCTTGTTGGGTTGTATATACTGTGTGGTCGTCGAGGTAGATTTGGTTTTTACCGAGTAAGAAATCCTGGGGTGCGATGTTTCATATAGGTCCATGGCCTCTCTAAATGTAATCTTTCTGGTATGCTTCATTGAGACAATCTCCCTTTCTTTAACATAATTCGGGCATGTGCGGCCGTACGCGTCGTGGGGATGCTGTCCTTGACCGCAGTTGACACAGAACAGGTTTTCAAATACGCAATTTTCACCGGAATGTTCAGGGGAGGCACACATGCTGCATGCGTGGCGGTTACGGAAAAATTGGGTAGTGTGTCCAAACCGTTGACACTTGAAGCAACGCATGGGGCTAGGAAGAAATTATCGTACCTTAACCCGTACGTAACCCACTCGTATCTCCGGAGGTAAATCTGTTCTGTTAAATGTCAGGATAACGTTGTTTGTCATAATGAGATCTGCCCCTCTCTTTACTTTCATTTTCCTCGCGATAATCAAACCAACGTTTGAGAGCCCATCCACGATTTCGTCCTCGGACACATCCCTTAAATTAAAGCAATTTATAATCCCCCGCGAGGCGTTTTTGGTTTTATGAGGATCCACAGTGCTTTCGATCGTTTCTTTCTCCTTCTTGCCGTCCTTTCGCATACCGTACGCGAACTCAGACATTGTAAGTGCAACGCCTGCCTGCTCTGCTTCAGCAAATTCAACCTCCAGTGGACCGTCTCTCAACTTCTGGCAACTCACAATCTCACCGAAGCTGTCGCATCCTTCTTTCCTCTGAAATGGGGATAGAGACACAATACTTTTGTGTTTTCCTATAGTTGCTTTACACCCAATGGCTTTACAGCTGATCTTATAGCTCATCCAACATACGGGGTGCAAACACCGTCTGACCCACCCTTCCCCAAGTCACATTACGCCACTTTCTTAAGGTATCACTTGCCGGCATCAATTGAGACTGGATTGGGGTGCCGGTTAGTGTGCGTGTTGCGGTCCGGCCCATTTCACTTCTATATATCTCCTTGGCCACCGACGTCCAGCAGCGAGTCTGGGGTCGCGCGGGGAATACCTTCGTGGGGAGCTGGCGGGTGACACTGGCGGATCCGACTGGATAGCGCGCCCCTCAGCAGCGCACGTCCGGAACACGTCATGCAGGCTGCACGGCAGCCGTGAGTCATTCTGGTGCAGCCAACGGCTCGGCGCACCGCAGTGCTAGACACGCGGAGCGGGGGCGGGGCTCGGATCACTGTACCGGTCCAGTGGAGCCAGCGATGTGGCGCGCTGCAGTGCGAGACACGCGGAGCGGGGGGGGGAGGGCTCGGTCCACGGTACTGGTCCAGTGGAGCCAGCGACTTGGTGCGCCGCAGTGCGAGACACTCGGAGCGGGGGCGGGGCTCGGTCCACGGTACCGGTATCACATGCGTAGCGGGGGAGGCTCGATCTACTATGCCGGTCCAGTGGACACGATGACGAATTGTCAAAAACGGTGTAGGCGTCGAATAATGAAGCATTCATATATATATATATATATATATATATATATATATATATATGCATATATATGTATGTATGTATATATGCATTCACTGGCGGATCTAGCTCACCGGTTTCGGGGGGGGTGCAATTTTCGGTTTTCTTTTCAGCCCCTCCCTTCCCCCAGTGGCGTACCTATAACTTACGTAAGGGGAGGTGTCCAACGGATTTAGAGGGTGCCCATTCTTTCCCTATTTTTGGTTCAATGCACTTGATTTTGACCACCATTTGGCGAAGGGTCCATTTAAAAAAAGCATAATTTGTGTAGGGGCCCCACCCTATCTCCATTGCAAGTTACCGTATTTTTGTTCTTGTTTCCCAAAACGTTGACGTTCACGTTCAACGTCTTGTACCACGTGAACGTTCGTGCACGTGTACACACTGGTGTATCCCATTTTGTTAAATCTTGCTGCAAGCAAAACTTAAGCAGCATGGAACCCTCGATGTGTGTCAGAATCTACTATGGTATCATATTAGTTTCCAAACAATTAATGAAAAACCTTTAAAATTGGAGATTCTTTCACCCAGATGCTAATTTATTAACCTTGTGCAAAAGTCTGCATTTTAATTTAGTTTACTTATTGGTTTCGAGATACAGACACTATGCTCCCCTTTTTAGGCGCTTCGGGTGCCATGGCCAGAGTGGCTCCTCCCTGGATCCGTCAGTATATATACATATATATATATATATATATATATATATATATATATATATATATATATAAATATGTGTGTGGTGGTGGGGGGGGCGGTCCGGCCCATGTCGGCCCATTCATCAGAGTTACGTCACAGGCAGCTGTCTCGCAGTCGAGTCGCTAACCACACCGACATGATACAATCTTGAGGGATACTAATTGAAGATTGCTGTGCTCACCGTGTGTTGAAGGGTCCCGATAAATTTGGTGACTCAGGTGTGCCCCCAGGTGTTCGTTGGTATTAGTGCCCATGCTCACTTCATTTAGATCTCCAGATGCGAATTTGTGTGGTTTCAACGCAAATTTGTGGTGCCTCGACTGGAAATTGAGGGCCCCACAAGGCTCCTGGTAGCCTCGGCTCAATTCTTCGGGCCGAGGCTGGTGTTTTCGGTGGCCGACAAGAGTCTTCTCGTGCTTCAATGGACCTCTTCGATTTTTTTCGAAGCCCGGATCGATCCTCCAGAGCACTTCCGGAAAACCTGTGACGGCTCCGAGCTGACGTGAAGGGCTCCTGAACCGACGTGAATGATTACTGCACCTACGAAAGGGCCCGAGCTGATGGAGATGGTTCCGGACCGATGAAGAGGGTCACCAAGTCGACGGAGAGTGCCCACGGGTAGACGTTGAGGGCTCCGGACTGGGTCAACATGAAATGCTTCTAGGCCGATGGAAAGGAACTCGAATCTTCGGAAGGATAGCGAGCTGCTGACGGAGGGTCAAGGCCAGTAAAGAGGGCCCCCGAGCCAACGAAGAAGGCACAACCAGTGTTCAAAAAAATATTCCGGGATCCATCGTGGATAACACTGCTTAGGTGTCTTCTCCGAGCATGAATTGTACTGCAGCCCCAGGCCATGTGATGTCAATTCAAATCGCCCACAAGTAGCACCGGTGGAGGACGCTCTAACATTAGCCGCCTCAGTTCCTCATAAAGCGGAGGAACTCCAGACGGAAAGTAGAAGGAGCCCACAGTCAGTTTACTGTGGAGGACAGTCATACGTGCTGCAACTACTTGCAGGGAAGTCCACGTCATTTGTTGCGCAGCTTTGCTGTCATGCGCTATCAGTATAGTATCACCATTTGCCATGGTGTTGGTTCTTCTTAGGTCTCTCCGGATAATTTAATATCTATTTATAGAGGAATGAATGTGAGGTGCTCATTTTGTCTCTTGCAGGGAAACAACTATGCGAGTGTCCCGAGATAAAACTCATTGCAGGTCAATAAAATTGGCTTTAACACCACAGATGTTCCATTGTAAAAGTAATGAGGACAGCTTGGTAGCTGACTAGGAATTACCAAAATGACGAATCATATGAACAAAAAGTGGATCTCAGTTTGAACCACTGGATGGGAATCTCCGCCCTGCTTTGGATCACACATGCGTCCGCACCAATCGACGATGTCCTTGGGCGAACACACGGCGAACCCGCTCAGGAGACGACGCTGTACTGGGAAGCACGAGCTTCTCTGTCGGTGCCGATCTACCAGGCCCGCCGCGGGGGCACTCAATCTAGGCAGGAGCGATGGGTCATTTTGAATGGGCCCTTTCAAGCTTGAGATCCGGATGCACCTTCAATGCGTCACGAGGTGATGGAGTGTCCGTCCTGGTTGGTACATCCTTCTCTGTTCCTTCCCGTATTGCCGCACGGGCCTGTTCCATTTATGACAGGCGCACACGTTTCACCTCGCGGACTCGCCTTTCCAACTTCTTGTGGAGGCTCTCATCTGAAACGCGTATATGTTGGTCTCGGTTTAGCGCCGGCGATGTCAGTGCTCTGATTGTTCTCGGCTGTTACTGAAAGGTGGCAGAAGGCTCGCAAGCGATGGCAACGTTTGAGTCGGAATGTCAGTGCCTACACGAAAGGAGGCGACTGGAAGGATTGGGTTGGGTGATAGTATTTATGGGTCACGGTGGCGAAAGCCACTTAAGCGGCGGTGGTCGTTTCAGCAACCACAGCCGTCACAGCGGTGACAGCAGTCCCAATGGTGATGGCCGTCCTGGCGGCGATAGCTGCCTAAACGATGACGACATGACGGTGACAATGACCCAAGCGATGACACACACGCGACATCATGTGCTGCTCGCCCAGTCAGGCAGCACTGCTCTGCTCGCCACACACCAACCTGTAATTAACATTCACACCGCTAGGTGGATACCAGTTTCGCCGGTGGCGACTGTCACACACGCAACACATAGTTTCACAATTTTGACTTTTGGCGTTAGTCTCTGCTATCTTCTGTCCGATAGGATTCGAAAAATATGCTCTGCCGATGGAGCATATATCTAGTCATATGTGTTGTCTAATGCCCGCAAAGGTGCGCTAAAGTATCGAAATGGCACAGTCATCGTTATGCGAATGTGAATGCGTTGCTGATAGCATGGACATGTGAATCGTTAATTTTTTGTTTGTTTGGATTTGATATTTGCCGTTTGCCAAAGTAAGGCAAACAACTAGCACGCGCCCTGGAGGGGGGGGGGGGGCGAAATCCGCCCACCCCTCCGGTTTTTCGTCGATAACTTCCAATTTTACCGGCTGATATACGCCATGTTTTGTGTACCTGCTAAGATATGAACGGCACGTTGTTTAAAGAAAGAAAAACTAAATGGACCGAAAATTTTTTGAGTTAGGGGTTGGTAAAGTAAACAAAAAATTATCCGCGTCAGACCACAAATATCGGCGCTGATGCGCTTCCCGTATATTGGTAAAAGGGACGTGTTCTTGGCAACACCAGCGACTTGTTTGATGTATATTGTTATGCTACATTATTTCAAAGTCATGTCAGGTCACCGAGGTCAAGTCAGGTCCAGTTCATGACAGGTTAACACACGCCCTAGAGGGGTGGAGGGAGAAATCCGCCCACCCCTCCGATATTTCGTACACAACTCCATATTGTACCGGCAGATATACGCAATTTTTTCCGTACCTTCTTAGAAATGACCGGCGCATTGGTTAAAGCAAGAAAACGTATAATCGGCCGAAAAGTTTTTACGTTATGGTCCGTTAAAGTTTTTTTTTTAATCGCAGCGCCAGATCACAAAAATCGGCGCTGACACGCTTCCCATATATTCACAAAATGAAAGTGTTCTTGACGACACTAAGCGAATTTGTTTATGCATATTATCATGCTATATGATTTAAAAGTCATGTTAGGTCGCCGAGGTCATCACGACAGGCTAATGGAACCAAACTTGGTCAACTGGAATGTTGTCATAAATGGAAATGACTGTCATGCGATTGATGTCACTTTGGATGTTACTCCCTACACATCCGGAAATCTACTGTTTGTCACTGTGTGCCTAAGCGTTTCTATACTTTATTCATGTACTTCACTCCTTTCTTTGCGAATCCCATTGTGAGAGCCGCCCAACGGAGCAGTCAGGTGGGCAACCCGGTTCCGGTAACTAGAGCAGGTAATGACCTGATACAGTGCTCCTATATAGGTGACCTGAGGTCAAATGGCGGATCTGGCATATGTGTTGCATCATTAGTAGTGTCCAAAACATCATTTATGACAATTTTGGAGCATTTAAAGAAAATCACAGCAATCCATAACAATGACAAGCCAAGCCACGCAAAACTAGAAAGTTTTGCTATTTTGACCTCATTTGACCTTGAAGATATTGACCTAAGGTCACAAAATTTGCACACAATAGAGTTCACTATCGTGCCCATCAGCCCTGCGAATTTCGTTGCTCTAGCCTTAATGGGAGCCGAGATCTTATGGGGGGGGGCGGAATCCGTCCCCCCTCCAGTGCGCGTAAGTTTCAGAGGCCCTCCAGGGCGCGTGCTAGTTGTCCGCTTTCCATACAAATGCGGCATATCGAATTACGTGACCTTCAATGTCACAGTTTGACCTCAGGCAACCAAAGTTTGTTTTACTCATGCATTAAATTTACGGGGTTCCAAATAAAGTCATAGTGACACATTGGATATACCAGACTTTTGCATGTAATGGTCTACATAGCGCGTACGTAGAGCACATCGATCAAAATGACCCGTCATGGTCACAGATTCATCACCGTGTGCTAAAAGTTTCAATAATAGCATATATACCAAATTCTTGTGGATCCCATAATTTCCGCAATATTTTACTTGGCACCACGAAATAACGCACACACATTTTGTATGGCTCATGGATGCAGCACATCGAAGCGTCTGACATACAATCTCAAAGTTTCACTTATGATCACAAACTTTGTTTTCACCTTGCAGTATTGCCACCTTTCGGGCACGGAATAATATCTTCATAAATGCATTCATCGGATGGAACTAGATACATTCATCGCGCCGAATAATCTCCCATCAGGTAAGAAAGTAGCATATCCAATCATGTGACCTTTAAGGCCAACATTTGACCTCTGATCGAGATAATCATTATCATTACGCCCAATGGGAAAATTACGCGGAACCGAACAGGATCTTCCTGAATACATTTATTGGATGGACATTAGCGTATAATTATCTCCCACCGAGCAAGGAAGTCGCACCTCCAAGCATGTGACTCTCAGTGTCAGAGTTTAACCTCAGATCTAGTTTGATAAAATTTAGAAGATAAATTGGTCCACTGAGGTACCATATGCGGGACAAACGAAGCATTGAATGCATACTGCATCAACACTGATATATGCACTATCAATACAAGAAACAACACACCGCGTGACATGACCTCTATCGATGACACATTTCATCAGGTAGCACAAGCATCCCATTCAGCAACGCGTTCAGAAATGCATTCACGAATATCCTCCGATTCATCTGAAAATTTAACACAACCTTCACAGCATTTTTTGCTTCTTTGTTTCGACGACCCCTTTCGCCTATACAGGACAAAAGGTCAACGAGGTCAAATCTGGGGTTCCGCCAGCAAAGCCTCTTCCTTTCTGGAAATTATCGATTATGATTCCGAGCGCCCCAAAATTGGCTTGGTGGTTCTCAATTTGTTTTCGTCGGTTGAGTTCGGAAATCACTGCCACTCTTCGTATAAAAATATAATAATTATTCGGCTGGCATGTGGCGGGAAGAGCGAATAGGTGCATTGTCTCCGGGGAGCGCGTTTTGCTGCCTGGTTAACCAGCTAGATCCCCCTTATTCAGCATGGTTTGGTATCAGGTAGAGCGCTACATTTTCCCCGCTCGCTTAAGCATAGTTAAGCGCAGTAAAGCATCCTGCACGACAGGGTCATGCGGAAAAAACTACTTTATCGCTAAAAGGCTACTCAGAGAGTCCGAAAGTGTTACATGTTCGTCATCGTTCACTATTTCGATGAAGCACATGACCTTGGTGATGGCCGTGTTCGGCCGTGTAAACCGTTTCGTGAGGAGGCAGCGTGAACGATCTGGTCGTGGTGTCATTCATAAAAGCACGCCCCACACCATCATCAGTTTTCGAACCCTCGGTGTAGGTAAGAGTACATGGGGTGATAAGCGTGCACGTATTGCAGGGCCTTCAGCCGAAACATTTCCATGCTAAATGCATCCTTCGGTGCTGGTGGGAATTCCTTGGCATCTTCCACAAGTTCGCCATTGACAACAATCACAAATCACTCGTATTCACGAATGGGTAAAACACGAGGCTAAGGTAGGCATCGGCATCACTCGACCACCTGGTCGAGTGATGCCGACTTTCCAGACTTTCCAGACTAATCAGACTTTTCAAGCTTATACCGGATAACTTATCCATCTACTCCGCTGAAGCAATGGCCACTTTGGGCGCTATCTCCATTCTCATGAGGCGAAAAGCCAGAAACATAGTGACTTGCTAAGACTCCAAATTCATCTTACAGTCAATTAGCAACACCCACGACTGTCCGCATCACGTTATTGATCAAATCCAACAAATCGTGGCCCATCACGTAAACATGAACTTTTCCTTCCTCTGGATTCCGGGCCACGACAACATCCCAGGTAACGAAGAAGCAGACCGGCTCGCAAAGCAAGCCTTGGCATTGCACACTTTATATTCCTCGCCGGTAATATCCGGAAGACGATTAAAAAACACTCCTGCAACGCCACATTCGCAAACATCAACAGAACACATCGACACAACACAACTCAACACAACACGAATCCAACCACACCCACGCAACCAAACCAACGATAGGCACATGGAACACATCAAATCAACCTTACCGATAAAAAGAGGCCATGCTCATGAGACTTAGAACTGGTTGCACAAAACAAACACAGCCTCGATTAGAAGATGACAACACCTCACTGCGATACCTCCAACACCAGGTTAAGCATAGGGCACATCCAGCTAGACTGCAGTAACTTTAGCCCTCAAAGACAACCACTTAAGGCATTCTTCCAAAGAGTGGTTATCACCTTATCGCTTCCATCAGGCGCGCACCCAGGATTTTTCCATGGGGGGGGGGCGGACCGGAAAGGGCACTTGGCCGGCTCCAAAAGGGCACCTGACCGGCTCTAGAAGGGCACTTTACGGCCCGGGGCGCACTGGAAGGTTTCTTGACCGGGGGGGGGGCGTGAAAAAAATGGCCAGAAGGGCAATTTTGGGACCAAAGGACACCTTTGGCACAGGCGGGGCACATAAGGCAGGTGATTTTTTGGCTGACTTTGGGACATTCCGGCCAAGAGGGCACTTTTCGGTCAAACGGGAACTTTTGGCCAAAAGGGCACTTTGGTCTCATGGGGGCCTCCCTCCGGTGCGCCTATCGCTTCCATCGCTTCTCGGTGACAAACAACAGAACTCATTCAATTGCTATTTGAATATCTGTATGACACAACACTAGTATGAGCACTGTAGGCACCATACCACCAACTCTCGCATCAACTCGCAAAGCATGACCGCGAAACACTCATAAGAAACACGTAAATAGCCACCCACGCATGGCGTCGGACGTACATAAGCCGATTTGCTTCCCAATTATAAATATATGGTGACCTAACAATGCCGTTGGAAGTAGATGAGCCAGCTTGCTTTAGGAACACATAAAACTAAAACTAAAACTAAAAATTTGCATAACGTAATACGACTACCCAGAGGAGCCATCGGACATAGATGAGCCGAATTGCCATGCAACTTATAACGTAAATGGATACCCAGAGGAACAGCGGACGTAGAAGAGCCGAATTGCAAAACACTGTACTAACCCAACTGACAACCCTGCATGACATGCTTAGACTAACTCGCTATTGAACAACTAACACGCGACGGCCGGTGTGATAGGCGGTGTGCATATTTACCTCCTTGTTCGCACGGTAAAGATCCCTCGGTGCTCCTCGATAAGAATAGGCTAAATCCGGCACCATGGCAAAATCGACATCTCACCACTTTCAAAACACCCCTCACACAAAATGCAAATTACTTTGTGGAGGAGTAAAGTAAAATTAAAACCATTTAGACGTCAGGGAGATGTTTCCGACCCAGCCTTCAGCACCTAAAATATTACGCAAACTATAACGTAAACCTCCCTAACGTAAATGTCCATTTGCCTGCACCTTGATCGCAAAGACTCGCTTCTACAGACAGACATGCAACGTGCTACCTTAAAGTCGGCGCAAATGACCTTTATGGTCCGGCACGCTTAAAAATCGCTCTCCCCGTCTTCGAAAACGCCTCGGTACAGAACAAAATCTCAGCACAAGAAAACCAACCAAAGCATAAAAAGACTCGGCGTCTCAGAATGTGCTTGGACCCTAAGAAGCATGGCCCAGAGCCATAAAACACGTCCATAGACGAAAAAGAACGCAACGGGTTGAACAAACGAGCATTGAGCTAAGGGCTTGATTCCGTGGCCAACCTGGGAGCATGTTTAACGAAAAAGATGAGGTGCATTAAAGCTCAGCAGATATCCGGATTTCCTAACCACCTAAAAATGTGGGAAGAACTAATAAGAACTAGATCGAATGTATAATAAAGAGAACTAATGATATAATTGAATTAATATAATTTTCCCACTGAACACCCATACGAAGCATTCCATCACGTCAAGTATTACAAGTCTATCATGTGACAGCGATTATAAAGGAGTAGGGGGCCAAGCAGAAACCGTACTGAACCACACGAAGTGTGGCGAATGTGCCGAATGTGCAAGGCGGGTGCACAAGTGCAGGAATTAGCTGGCATGGTGGCGACCGGGCGTTATGACAATTCAGTTGGTCACTCATTATCTTATTTTTTAAAACTTGAAAGAATAGTAATCGAAATCCGTTAAAAAACGAAGTGTGGTTCTTAGGCTTAACAGTGGGGTACCTGGTGCTGGGGGTGAACTCGAGTTTGGAGGGTGTCCTTTCTCGGCCAGAGGGGCGCCACCTTGGGGTCGGTATGGGGAGGCACATCTCTAAGCTCTTCCCTATATCCGCCCCTGGTGGTCCACTTCCATTTCCACAACCGCTTCACAAAACTGTTGCTGCCACCATTTAGGAGAAACTTTTATTTCGGTATAGTACTCTGCGTTATTCTTCCAGATCCATAGTAATTAACGGTCGAAACAGGTGGCGTGGATTAGAAGTAAACTTAATGTATATTCTTGAGTATTAATATAATTAAATTGAGGAAAGAGTATCGTATTGCGTTGCATTCATGAATTGGAAATACGCAATTCCTCTAATGAAATTGGAATATAACTAGGAGACATTATATCCTAGAATTCTAATATTACTTCCACTAGTGGGAACAACTTCGACGTTCAATAAACCATGCAAGCTTAAAATGCGCAGCGTATTAGTTTAGGAAACATGGCTTCTGCTATGGAGCTTAGCTCCGGTAAAACCGTGCTTATTTTGTCTTTGGTCATCGGTTGTTTCGCTATATTATGGCCGAAAATATTTTATCCAATGCTGCAGGCATCTATATCCGCTACCACGGGCACGTCCTACTCAGAAGGTTGGTGTTTTGTCATGTGGCTTGGAACGTGCGATATAGTTAGACAAATTTCGAGTTCAGGGTAATTCTTTATCTCTGGGAATACATTTTTCCAATGCTATGTTTATGAATGTGCTTGCCATGGTGCAACCACTGGTTTCCTCTGCAAATGCACACTTCAGTTGGGAGGCAAAATAACACCCAAAAAGTGGCTTGGAGTTGGGCATTGGGACAGCACAAAAGGTTATTTTGAAGGTGTAAAAAACGTAGCATGACCTAACCTAACCTAGCCTCTGAAATTTGCAGTTTCAGGTAGTTTTTATTTCTTGGAAAAACTCTCATGCACTGTTTATTGGTATGAATGTGCTTAACATGATGTGACCACTGCAGATGCATACCTACTTTTCAGTTGGCAGTTGAGATAACACCAAAAAAGGGGACTTTGGATTTATTTATGCAGATTAAGGTAAACATTAAAAATCAGGAAGATATCATGAAACCTAACCTAACTTAACCATGCACGTGAGAATGCAAGAATTCCATGCAAGAAAACTTTAAATGGAAAATTTCCAACCAATTTTTGTGGTTCATTAAATAAAATCTAAAATCTAATCTAACTTATCCTGACCTGTTTTTGAAGAAACACCCATTTATTTAATTTTCCTTTCTTCACAACATAAGTATAATTAAACATATCCAAGCCAAACTTAAGCCAAATAAGGTGGTTGGAGCAAGGTAACATAGCATCAAAATAATGTTTAAAAAGGCAAATTTATACATCAAGGCAAAATTTGATTTTTTGGATTTTTAATACAATTTCTTAACCTCACCAAGGTTAAGAAATTTGGAAAATAAACAACACTAAATCTGACAAATTAAACCATTCATTTTCTTTAAGTTTCCTGACGGAAAAAGTGAAACCCAATGTAGCATATCCTAACATGGTATTATTGCAGTTTAAGATAACCACAAGATAGATGTTGCACACATTTTACTTCTATTAAGCATACAAAGAGGTTGGTCTTGGTTGGCTTTAGTTTGGTCAGCTTTGTTGTAAGTTATAAAAATTTATGGTTTGAAAAAAAAGTTGGATTAGTTTCATATTAAAAGTAAAGACATAGAGACATAAAATATTAGTGCAACTATGAGCCACAAGGGCCCTTCTTGATTATATATGTAGTTAAGATATGCCTATATTTACTGGTTAGTCATTGTTGTGGATATATTAGAAGCTAAATTGATCTAGATCCAGGAACAACTCAATGCTTTTTGGTGGGGACGAGTAGCCTAGGGGTAAGTTGCTCGTCTCACAATCAAAAGGTTGTGAGTTCGAATCTCACTTGTTGTTACTCTTCGCCTGCGACCAATCGGCGTGAGAGATTGGCGACGCTACATGACTCAATGGTCAATGTGTCGTAAAGCCCATAACCAACCAATCAATGCTTTTTGGGCGGAAACATTTTGGCCATAGGCCATTGTCAAGCAATGACAATTCTCAAAAACTGACCATGGCCTATGGCCAAAATGTTGCAATAAATATTTACATTTTTCTAACATTGGGTCATTCCTTGATCTAGAAGATCAATTTAGCTTTTAATATATCACATGGATTATATTAGGTTAGGTTTTCAAATTTGACACTTTAAAAAGAAGATGAGCTGTTTGTGAAAATTGTATATTTCAAAAACAAATGTTTTCTTGGATAGAAGGTTAGGCTAGGCTATGTTAGGTTATATTGTTTTTATGATTACTTTTTGTGCTATGCTACCCAACTCCCAGTCCCTTTATAGGTGTTATTTTGCCTCCCAACTGAAAAGTTTATATTTGCAGAGGTAATCAGTGGTCACAGCATGTGAAGCACATTAAAAAAACACTGCATTTCAAAAATAAATTCCAAGGAATCAAAAATTACCATAAGCTGGAAATTTACCCTTGTCTAACATTTCATGTAAGAAAACAATGGTGAATGAAAAATTTCTAAACATTTTTTTTTCTAAGAATTTCAAAATAAAAAAACCTAACCTAACCTAATACATGCTCTGCTGCTTTTTGCTTTTGAAGTCAGGTGACATCACATAAAGTTATGTTCAAAATAAAGAAATAGTAACATGGGTTAACCTAACCTAGCATAGCCTCCAATGTAAGAACACAATTAAAAGAAAATGAAAGGAAAACATGTCACAAATAATTTCTAAAAAGTTTTCAATTTATGAAAAACAATTTATGAAAAATATACAGCAAAAAAGTTTCAACAACTTTGACTTGTTTACAAATAGAAAACTAACGCCTATCCAAACCAAACCTAAGCCCTTTGGTTGCTCATTGAGGCAAAATGCACATAAAGGTGGTGTCATGAATCTTGCCATTAATTTCTGGTTGCCATTAATTTCCATTGGTGGATGGTATGTATGTTTTGTGTGTGCAGATGAAGGTATGTGGACATGTGCTGCAGTTTTGCAGGTGGGTTTCTTTAATATCTGAGGAAGAATGATTTTAGTATCTAAATTACCATTATATTAATTGATTTGAATTATATAAATATTAACATTGTGGTGAACAGCAAAACAGGTGTTATTATTATGCAAGGGTCATGCTTCATGCTTTTGTGGTATTAAGCTTACTAGTGACATCAAGCCTACTGGATATCACAAACATTATGTCACCACTTGATTCAGCACCAGTGAAAATGTCCATAATAGCATTCATGTCATTTTATGCCAAATTATGCATTCTACAACAATACTACATATCATCAAGGCAGGTCAGATATGCTCTGACGAATTCAAGTTTTCCTCAATGCATATACTTATTTGCCACCATGGTACTACAAATCTTGGCAAGGCAACACATTTCCTCCTTAAATGGCTAGTTAATTGTAGTGTTATTTTTCCTTATGACATTCTAATGGATTAGTGTCCCATGGCAATGTCATGTGAACACCTACTGGCGAAATTGTATTTGAAACATATGCACTTTGCTATGGAACTGCAAAATGTGCACATGCCATTTCGTTCTGAGGTTGAAGGAATTTGGTATCTTGGTGCCATGCTAGTGCCCATATCTGTACAGATTTATCTAGCTGGAGTGGCCTTCAATCACCAGCACGCATCACCAGCAATGACAAAGGTCTTGATTCGGTTCTTATATGTTTGGGGGCTGCTAACCAGCCTACAATTGGCATAGTCAGCACCATGATGAGCGCGTTCGACTGTGTGATCCTGACGAATTACACGTGTGAGAGATAGATATGATTGACCGTGCACGATCCAACTTTGGAGAAGGTGCACAGCAACTCAGCTACAACAACACCACCTCCCACCTCCACCCACCTACCCAGCCACGCGACAGCGGACAGCGAGTGCGGCCGGCCAGCGCGGCAGCGCCTGAGACGGCGGCGCGCGGCGCCGTCTGCAGTTGCAGGTGTGTACCATGCGAGCGTGCTGCCATGCTGCCATCCGGTGGCGTTCTCCAAGGAGTTGAACGCACTCTACTTCACCGAACTGTGCAACCGGCTCAAGTGGCGCGCCAGCCGGCGGCCCGACCTGCTGCCCGCCGAGCCGCGACACGACCTCTGGACGCCCGGCCTGGCGCGCTGGTGCCGCGACGAGCTGCTGCGCACGTGCGGCGTGTCGCTCGACGAGCCGGCGCTGGAGCGCTACCGGCGCGCCGCGCGCCAGCCGGACGAGGCCACGCGCAACCTGACGCGCTGTCTGGAGGCCAGCTACGACGTGCGGCGTGACGACATCCGACCGACGCGCCGCCACCTGCGGACGGCCACCAGTGAGCGTACGTGGTGTCAGTGTCTCCGCTCGCCTCGCTTCACCTCGCCTCACCTCGCCTCGGCCGGCGACTGTCCGTCGCGGTGACGGCCAGTCACAGTCGCCGTCGCCGCCGCGACGGCCGGCATGTTCGTCGGCATTCGGCATGTACCGACAACAGTCCGTCGCTTGGAGTGACTAACGGCTGAGAGGTGGCTGTCCCCTGTAGCAGACCTGAACCGATCATATGCAGTGACTAACGGTTGGGAGGCGACTGTCCCCTGCATCTGATCAGAGCCATTCGTGTGCAGTGACTAACGGTTCGGAGATGGCTGTCTGCTGTAGTTAACCGGAGGAGGCTGTGTGCAGTGTCTGGGCTGGGCGTAGCTAACCGGAGCAAATCATACATAGTCGCAGCTGCCGGAGGCAGGACCGGTGGAACTGTTCACAGCAGTGGTCGCTATTGATTATGCAATTGCAACCAACATCGGCCACTTTGGCGTCACATGCAGTGAACGGTTTCCACTTATAAGATAATTGGGAAGATTTTACCACCAAATCCGCTTCTACTGTTTTTTTTTACCACTGATAAAAACCTATATTTCAAAACTGTCTTACCAGTTTTTACTGGTAAGGGCCATCCATATATTTGCTTAATCTATTTCAGACCTATCAGACATCCTCTGCATATTTTGTAGGGTGTAACGTATCATGCAACGTGTATAATACATATAAATAAACAAAATTGGAGTTCATGGTGCAACAGCAAGCGAATGGGCGCTAAATGACCAGACCTAGTCGATGTGCCCTAAAACTCAAATAGCCAACCAACCAGCAACAGCAAGTGTAAACAAGGTACCACTTTTTGCGCCTTTTGCCCGTCTTTTTCCACCGTTATTTTAACCGGTAAAAACTTGTAGTCATGACAAAAACTTGTTTTAACGGAAAAACTCCAACATTGGTTTATAATGCGCTGTGGGATAGCACGAGGGTCATTCCACCTCTCGAGGTTGTAGTATCTAAGCGGGCTTGAGACATGGAACTTTCGTGCTAGCTTGTGGTCAGGGGAATTGCAAGGTGCGGTTCGGCAGGCTCAGAGGCGAAGTCCATCTTAAGTCGATCTGATTGGACTTGCCAGCATGGAAACACCACCTTTTTCAAGCCAGCACGATCTTGAACGATGTGAACAATTTCGTAATTCCGGGGGCACCCCAAATAGTATTGGTTATGCACTTGACGTCGACATCACTACGCACACCGCAATAAGCACACTACAACCAGTTCTTGGTGGAATTCAAACCGACAATCGCGAATTCGAAGGTCGATATCTCGAAAGATTACAGGTAAATCTGGAAAAATACGCCGATCAACGCAGACTTCATTATACGTTGTCCATGAGCATGGACGTTTCAACTCGATGTTCTCCCTCGTATTCAAGTGAAAGACTGGAGATAGGTGGGGCAAATTCTCCATCCACGTGTTAATCTCCTATGTGTGCCAGCAAGTGACATTGTGCAACCACACGTCTCTAAAGCTGCACAATAAATATTTCAAGTTGAATATTTAAAACTGGACATTGAGTGGCGGGGAACAGAAGTAAAACAAAGCTAAGCTAATGTATATTATGGTTGTTTCCTCTACAAGAGAAAACCTGAACAGTGTCACAGTCCAGGTCCATGACAAATCGCAGCATCCTATACTCTAACTACACCATTGCATGTAACTATCTACTATCCCCACCTCCTGTCTCGAACACAAGCAACTCACTTCGCTGAATCCGACTTGCAATTAGAATTTTACGTAACAACTACCGTTGGTGCTCGGCTCTAGCCGAGATCGACGTCAGCTGGTTGGACCCACATCACTCTGTCGACATCATTCCGGCTGGGTCTCGCTAGCCTTGCGACAGCCACGTGAGAAGCAACAGCTGGATCCGCGCCACAGTCGCTCGACTCGGCCAATACCATACCGGCTGGATCTCGTTAACTTCGCAAGAGACGTGTCGGAAGAGACATTGCATGCACAGATGTTGGCTGATCAACTGTGCAGCTGAGGCTGCCGTGCAACCGTGGCTGATGTGTGGCCGTGGCTGCTGTGCGGCCTTGGCAGCTGTATGACCGTGATTGTGCAACCGTGTCTATGGTGTGACCGTGACTACACTGTGACCGTGGTTACGGTGTGGCCGTGGCTACGGTGTGACCGTGGTCGCTCTATGCATTGGCTGCTATGTGACTGCGGGCCTAGATATTTCCCATTGACACTAGGAGGCAGTTATAAATTATTCGTGAAATATGGTGGAATATACCACTTTCCGAGCACTAAACAGACATCCCTTCCAAAGACGCATCAGCATCGTGCTTGTTGATGTGTGCTTACGAAGTATCAATCACTCGTTTCTGAGTATTTCGTGCATAAATAAGATGCTTACGCTCACCATCACGGATTACATCTACGAGATATGCAAACATCTCTTGTAACACAATTCCAGGTACAGATATTATATATGATGCGGTTGGTCTCCTAAGCAATGTCATCTGCTGGTGCCATGGTATGGAACCGTATCGTTAGTATAGGTATCCCTATCTTAGGTGCCCCACAAACTAAAAGAAAAACACCCACTTATGAGTGCACTATTGGCTCAATATTGTGCTTCAAGAACTAAAGCAATATTTCAATTGGCATGGCTCCATAACATAATTTCGACACCATACTTTACTCGTTTTGACATTAAACACCTAACGAAATACCGTAATTGTATCACTGCTAGGAGGTGACACTCAGAATGTCAATCACGGGTGCACTGGCATAGTTGAATGTGCCGGAGATTCCTGCGGTTTCTTAATCGCTGCTTCCAGCCGATGGCCACGGTAACGGATATCTGTGTGTGCACGCCACTTGCGCGGACGGAGTCACCGAATCTAGCGATTCCCTCCGCTCGGTTGTGTCACGTCGGGTGCTAAAGACTGGTCGTTCAGGGAGGTAGCTCTTAGCCGTTTTCCAATAACCATTGGTAAGGCTCCCTCATGCGTGAGCTGCTGTGCTTCATTGCGATGCGATGAAATGACCAGAAATGATCTATAGTTGTGTCGTAGTATTCCTGACCCCCCTCAAGGTCATTCGCTGCCAGTTTGATGGCATCCTCTGAGATACGCCAGCTTGGGGCTGAAACACTTCGTGGTCGGTCGGATTCTTACCTTGGATCTGTACTTTGAACGACGGTGTGCATGGAGAAGTATGTTTATCTATGTTTAATTGGTCAGAGTCTGTAGCCTCGTGCTAGCTTTGGGATGCCTTGGGATGCAATCATAATGTGCAAATGTCTGCTCCAGAGATGTTCCGTACTGCTCCGATGGTATATGTGCTTCCACGATGCCATAGCAAAGTTAATGGCAATACATAGTAGTTGGTTGTAACAAACTACCAGCCAAAATTCAAATCCTGTACAAATTAACCGAACTGCTCAATTATCCCGAACGACTTCAATTTATGATCCCGGACGGCCAGTTTTCAGAGTACAAACACTATCGGTGATTATAAAAAATTAATCCGAGTTGCTGCTGGGGTGGCTTTAAGAACCAGGATTCTATTGCTAAGCAGAGCTTGTTGCGTGAACCCTGGCCCCACCACCCTATCCATGAATTCCAGTCCAACGGCAGAATTTAGACCGAAAGTTTAACGTCCCGTCATTGCACTGACACGGCCGCCCGGTAGATCATCCCCGGCCTTATCGAGCCAGCTGCCAACGGACACTCCCGGCCCGGTGCTAAATGCGAGCGCACACAGCGACTCGAACCCTGTGTTGTCAGTACAGGGGAGGCAAGTGCAGGCCAGCGCTCTAACCAACTGAACTACCGGGGCGGCGGTGACTTCATGTAGCATGACCTGACCTGTGTAGCGTGACAGCACGGTGTCAGTTCGAACCGGCACAGACCCGACGCGTGGCGGGGGCGATTGTTTCTGAGGGCGTGTACTGCCGGTCATCTGGCCAGACGCACCATCAGCGTGGTACCTACGGCGCCGGCGACCTGTGGGCGACTCGTTTTGACTCGTGATGTGCGGCTGACCCGACTGGCACCTGTGCAGATTACCCTCACCATGAGCGGCCGGCCGTGGCACTCCGTGAAGGCATGCCACACGCAGCAGCCGCCGCCGCTCACATGCAGGCGCAGAAGATGGCGCACATGCCGCGACGGAACGACAGAGGAGCCAGGGTGAGTCGACAGTGCTGACCTTGCAGCGTAACTTGGCGGACAATACCACCTTTAAACGGCGTAATCGATACATTTCTCAGCAAAGTTTTAACATTTTCTCGAGGTTTTAAGCATGAACTATTATCTAGAGAGGAACTACACTTTGCATACTGCTATCAGGAATGAAACATTTATTCGCAGTTAGTGCATTTTTACCTGCTTTATATTTAGTACCCTTCTCGCAGCAAGATGGACATCCTGTTGCATTGTTCCCAATATAGCACCAGGAAGGGACTGGTCGTTAAACACCGGTCAGTCACCGCTGCCCGTTGGCCGCTAAGTGACCAAGTCTGGTCTGTGTGCCCCAAATTTCAAATGGCTAGCGAAACATCCACCATCCTTCCTCAGCAGCGCCCGAACGATGCTTACGTGCGAACATGAACCCTTCGCCATGCATTGAAGCATTGAACCAGCATTGATTGATTGCTGATGGCGAAGTAACACGGGAAACTCAGAGTCAGTCGGATGCATTAGTCAATTGACCGCACCGAAAATAGTGTCCACGCCCTTTCGCTTTACTCATTTTATATCACAGATAATCTGCCTCCCTGTATACGAGTCCAAAAGTGGCAACAATATTTCCATCCTTGCACACTTGGATATTTTGGCTTAATTTATGGTGGTACTGCTTGTCCGTCCAGAGGTCGCCGTATCATCATGCACTGGTTTTGTCCGGCACTGCGCTGCCTAGCATTACGCCGCCCGTTGCTTTTCCACATGCCCATGGTTGGTCGGAGCGGGTCCTGTTCTCGCCGCTGACCAGCTGATCCGTTCTCTGTTACTCGTCTCGCCGCTGACCTGCCGGTTCGTTCTCTGTTGCTCGTCTCACCGCTGACCAGCTGATCCGTTCTCTGTTGCTCGTCTCACCGCTGACCTGCTAGTCCGTTCTCTGTTACTCGTCTCACCGCTGACCTGCTGGTCCGTTCTCTGTTGCTCGTCCCACCGTTGACCTGCTGACCCGTTCTCTGTGGCTAGTCTCACCGCTGACCACCTGGTCTGTTCTCTGTTGTTCGTCTCACCGTTGTCTTGCTGGTCCGTTCTGGTTGCTCGTCTCACCGCTGACCTGCTGACCCGTTCTCTGTTGCTCGTCTCACCGCTGACCTGCTGACCCGTTCTCTGTTGCTCGTCCCACCGTTGACCTGCTGACCCGTTCTCTGTGGCTAGTCTCACCGCTGACCACCTGGTCTGTTCTCCGTTGTTCGTCTCACCGTTGTCCTGCTGGTCCGTTCTGGTTGCTCGTCTCACCGCTGACCTGCTGACCCGTTCTCTGTTGCTCACAGCCCGGCACGCGACCGGCCATTGGTGGCGGCTATGGCGGCTACGTGCAGCCCCAGGTGAAGGGGAGTGGAGCCATGGGCATCATCATGCCCATCTACACCATCGGCATCGTTGTCTTCTTCCTCTACACCATCATGCGGGTGAGCCTGGTGTTCGATCATCGACGTGAGGATCGGTGTATTTTTGTACTGTGGCAATAAGCGCGTGAGTGCTAGGAATGATAGAGCTAGCGATGATAGGTACTTGGATGGTGGGGAAGATCAACAGTGTCCTCCCTGTGAAGGAATAGCCATGATGCTATTGAGTGAGTGGGTAGCAGGTGGGAAGTATGTGAGGAAAGCAGCAAGGAATTGAGTAGTAGTGGTAGTAGTGGAAGGGGCATCCAATAGGTGAGAAATACACAGATTGAGATGCAATGACTTAGGCGGGATGTTCAGCAGGATGGGCAATGGCTAGCTGGTAGGAGATTGTAAGTGTAGGTGAGAGCAAGAGCTCGGAAATTTGGTGGAGTGTGGAAATAAAAAGGTAGCAAGTTCGGCCAGCCTTCACGGTACATGTTAGCTTACCAGGCGATGGAGGAGCATCGCATCCGCACCAGCCCATTGGTGGCGAGGTATCTGGCACTTCTCCAAGATTCACCGTCAGGATGCCGTCCGATAGACAGCGCGCCATATCCTCTGCACATACTAAGTTGGATGGGCTCAGAATGCTCACAAGACACATGCACATCACCTGAAAGTTGAGCGGATGTCTGTTGCGAATATACAATGAAAAATATGCCAATCGTTTGTTTAGCGTGCGCTTGTTCGGTTTTGCGATCGTTTCAATTGAAGTGGCTGGCTGCATCAGGTATGATCATGCAGCTGCCTCAGATTTGACATTTGTAACATCTTCAAATCTAGGCAACCGTATTCGGTAAGTTGCATTACTTTGAGCCTCTTGCAGTGAGTCATAATTTATGAAATCCTGGGTCTCCTGTGTTGATATTGTGTTTTTACCTTCGGCCACATATGCGCATGAGATTGCCCGCACGTCGCGCCGACTCATTCACCGCCCAAGGCGTGGGCTACGGAGACGATGTGTGATCAAATATGGGTACAACAAAACTCAACAAGGTATTAAAGAAACAAAAACATTTTATCCGAGTTCTTGTTGGGGTGGCTTTATGAACCAGGGTCATATTGCTAAGCAGAGCTTGTTGCGTGAACCGTGCCCCCATCACCCGATCCATGAATTCCAGTTCAACGGGATAATTTTGACCGAGGGTTTAACATGCCGTCAGTGCCCACCGACCCGGCCGCCCGGTAGCTCGTCCCCGACCTTATTGGGTCAACTGCCAACTGACCCTCCCAGCCGGGGGCTAAACGCGAGCGCGCGAAGCGACCCGAACCTTGTGGCGCTAGTACAGGGGAGGCCGGAGCAAGCCAGCGCTGTAACCAACTGAGCTACCGGGGCGGCTAGGTGCGAGGTTGAGACCGGTTATCTGAGGCTTGTCTCCTCCATAAAGACTTCCAGAATAGCAAAGCCGTCGGAAATCGCTGTGCATTGTTTGCTTTCACCTTGTATTCACGTTGGGTTCCAGTCCTCTTTTCCGGGGGGGGGGGGCACTACATATCCAGTAGCAGTTGATGCGCCCCTTAACCCAAATAATCAAATCAGTCCTTGTTTTTCCATTAACTTTTTACAAGTCGTGTGAGTAACCTGACATAACCGGCGCATTTATCCGTCTTGCAAATATTGCAGTGGTACTTGTAGAGCTGTAGCTGTACCCTGGCGCTCATATCCATGTGTTGCTTCATTTTGGCGCGAGTCGCGAGATCGACGTGTGGTTGGCGAGATGCCAGCGGTCGGCCGCCGTGCATTCCTTCGACCCGAGAGGCGCCAGCTATGCTGCTCTAGGGACACACGAGTCTTTGAGACTGTTGCTGTCCGCTGGCACAGCATTGTCTCGGGAGCTGCGGCTGACCGGTGTGACTGGTGCTGCACACAGGAACTAGTACCCGGGGTCGCGGTAGCTCAGTTGGTGGAACGTCGGACCCTTGATCGCAAGACTGTGGGCTCGAATATCACAACCGACGGCATTTACAGAGTCCACCCGCGACCAATCGGCGTGAGAGATTGGCGACGCCATATAACCTAGCGATTGAATGCGTCATAAAAGAACCCAAGGTTCTTCTGGAACTAGTACCGCACACTGAAACTAATAACACACTGCAATCGGTCCTGGGATTGGTGCCACTACTACAGCACACTGGAACTGATGGTGCACACTTGATCTAATCCTGTAATTGGCACTGTTACTACTGCATTGGAGCTGGTTCTGTACACAGGAACTGGTGCCGTCAGTGAGATTAACATCGTACCTTGCACTTCACACTGTTACAATTAATACAATTAACACTGTATTACAATTCTGGGCAGTGTATGTTCAAGTTTCTTTCGCCGTGTATCACACGTAAATAATAGCATTGATTTTTGCTGCGAAGGGTGTGGATAAAGACGCCATTGTATATATTGAATGCAGTTCCTGTTGCAACTGGGACTAGTGCTGTCACTCTGGCCCGCCACTATCACTCTGGTCCGCCACTGTCACTATGGCTCGTCACTATCAGTATGGCCCGCTACTATCACTATGGCCCGCCACTATCACTATGGCCCGTCGCTATCACTATGGCCCGCTACTATCACTGGCCCGCCACAATCACTATGGCCCGCCACTATCACTATGGCCCACCACTGCCACTCTGGCTCACCACTGCCACTCTGGCCCGTCTCTATCGCTCTGGACCGAGTCAGTGTCAGATCAGGTTCGCGTTCAATAAACTTCAGCGCAGCTGGGCGCGTAGGCCGAGTCCGAGATTGTTTGTTTGTGGCCATCGTTTGAGTCGGGATTGTGTGTCTCGTGGAGGAAGTGTGGCTCCGCCGCTCTGTATCCACTGCTGACGAGGCAGGAATACCGACGGTAAACACCAGGCTGGGTAAAATACTATGTTCGTAGCTCTTGTCATCCGAAGCCTTATCTTCTCCGGAAGGCTATTATGTTTTTTTTTTCTCCTGCCGATAGGTCGAATGGTGCCTTTTGACAATTGATGTAGCCTCACTGTTCGTTTATGCAATTATCCAAGCCCACCGCAAAGTAGAAAAGGGAGCTTCGGTCACAGAGTTATCACATGTCGCAAACAGACAAGAACTTATCCTGCAGGTCTTGAATGGCCCACATTTTCCCTCTCCGCATCCAGGATCCCAAAATATCAACACAGTCCTGGCTTGGACGACACTTCCATGTGGACTGTCTGTCGGGTATCAACCCTGGAACGCCGCGGCGTCGCCCACCCGGCACTCTGCTGCTATTTGCTCCAGATTTGGCATAACATTATCAATTGGATGGCCTTCCAGTGGGTGATTATTTCTATGGCATTCAAACACATCAATGATTACCCACCCTACGGGCCGAATGCGCCATATATAACACTGATCGCAAAATGGCACTCTAGCGAAAGTGTAACGATAGTGATGTGTGGAGATCTAAAGATTTCATAGGTGTGGTATGACGCAACATTTTCTGTATTAATTAAGTTCATCTTACAACATGAAGGCGCCTCAAATATGATACAACTTGGTCCCCAAATCGTATGTTGTGCACAAAACCAGGTTGTCACTAGTGTGTCGTAATTGTCTTGCGGCGGGATAGTATTCAGTGTCTGAACACGGTCCGAACATTATCCATAAAATGTATAGTTTCGCTTTGGGGAAACACTATCCAAAAGAAGTTGCCAGTCGACTAGTTCATTAGTTTCCCAACACATCGAAAAATGCACCCGAATTTCCATGTCACCCAACGGATGGTATGCATGAGTGCAGTAAGCTGGTATTTTTAAAGTCCTTGATGCAAAAATCAGGGAGCAGGCTGCCACCTTTAATCAAATAAGTTTGTTGACTCATGGTCATTCAACCTGGGATTGTTTTCCTATTGTTCGTTTGTGCCCGAGGGTGATTATAATCTGGTGTTTATGACACTGCAGCTGGAAAGTAATTTTATCAGTGGATGATCAGCGTTCGGCAATTACATTTTTGTCCACAAAGAAGAAGCGAACCTGCAACACCGGCAGGTAATTTCAGTGATGGTGAATAACTGAAGAACAGACATCTACTGAATAACAGGCATGTACAGGACGACCTCTGACGCCATTGATGGTGGAAAAGTCGGCTCGTGTGGATGACCTTAACAAGGAAGACAGAGGAGTCGTTGAGATTGCCGAAAATCTCGGGCTCACTAACAGTACTGTCCACCGCATAATATGCGAAGAGCTGTTCATGTCGAAGGCGGATGCAAGATGGGTTCCGTGGCAGCTGGATGATTCGAAGAAGGCTCGAGTTGACACATGTGGGACCCTACCTGTCTATCTGACTGAGTCAAACAACTTTTTGAACTTGGTGACTGCCTGGATTATTTTGTAAAATCCTGAGTCGAAAAGACAGTTCAAGCAATGCAAGGTTTCAATCATGCACCACCCAATAACTTTCGGCAGCGTGAATCGGCGGACAAATAGTTATCTCCGCTATTCTCAGAGACCAGGAGGATATCACCCTAGCACACTGGTTCCAAAAAGCCTCATCATTACTGGACAGTACTGGATGATCTAATCCAGAATAAATTCCTGCCTATAATTCAGCAGAGCTAGTAAAGAATGGCGAAGGCAAATTCCTGCTTCAACAAGACTCTGGCCTTGGAAATACGATTCACCAGTGGCGGAAACAATCCCGAAGAACGGTTCCAGGATTGCTACAAACGTTGGATCAGGTGCTGACAACCGTATCTTAACAAAGGTGGTGCCTATGTTGAGAAGTGATGGTGTTTCCACGGTCTGCGTTTACAATTAAGCCTTTCAAAGCATTGAGCCTACTGTTTGGCTGCGCGTCACGCATGTGCCAGCGCCGTCACGCCTCGCGCTTGCCAGAGCCGACCCGTTTACCGCGGCGATGTGGGCGTGCCCCGAGCTGTGAGCGCCGGTCTCCGTGTGCCCCTGTTCCGCCGCTCCGACGCCCGAGGCGCTGGGCCGGCGGATCGGGGCCGCCGCGATCGGCGCGACGGCCGTGACCGGGCGCTCCGGCGGCGACGTCCCTGGCCGCCGCCCAGCCGACAGAAATACCGGCCGGCACGCGGCCACCACGGCGCCTGCCCACCGACCTGGAGACCCGCCGGCCGGCCACCCTGAGTCATCGGCGCCAGCATCGGCGAGTCCGTCGGAAGCAACGACGGTCGCGAAGGGTCGGGAGAGGAACGTGGATGCGCCCAAAAACGCCAATTATCATCATCATCGGAGAGGAGCGTGGGCTTTCTCGAAAAAGCGGCGCGCACGTGTCTGGTGAAGTTTTCAGCTTTCTAATGATCGCGGCGCTACTGTCTTTCTACGTCACTTGAAAATGTATCGGTGTCTCTTTTCCCTTATGGTAATAGATGGTCTACCTTGCTCACCGCACTACGTCTGTTAATGTGATATCCATCATCGGATACCGTCCCACTATCATGCTAGCCGATCATCATGGCCATGCTCCCACCATCATGACGGTGGGTGTCCTCATTTTGTTGAGATGATGTGAGAGCTCCCGCCAGTGAACATTAAAACGCTCGGCTGCCTTTTCTGTCGGCGAGACTGACGACACCGGTATTCAGAGGACGCATGTGCTATTCTTGGCTCGTTCGTGGTGGGCTTGGCATGTCGTGGTGTTATGAGACCCGTCACGGACGGTCGACGCTAGCAATAAGACGTGGGATGTCTGTTGATGCCTGATGCGGATCATTTCACGTACTCACACCTTTTTTCTTCAGTAATATGCAATGAATGTTGATGTGCGATGCTCATCAATAGTTATTTTTCGCAGATAGTCAATATGAAATCACTGTTACCTTTTAATCGTATGCATGTGTTATGCACATCCGCGCAGAGACCATATATACTTCATCCTGTTGATGTTTTGCCGTTCATTTTCTTCTCACCTTCAGCTGATCAGGTACAGGCAGCTATTTGCGTGGCATTCAACGTCAACTGGTGCTGAAGTTTTTACATGTTGTGTGCATGTGCGTACAGTCCATGGTCCACACCGATGAACGTTTGAATGACTTCAGAAACAAATACGCCCTGTCATCTAACACACCTGTGAAGCATATTTTGGCTGGTGATCAAGACAATCGTACAACTGTTACGTTACCTCACTATAGTGGAAAATGACGGCTGTTTTTCTATGATATGCTGATTATTGCCCGCTCCTGGTCACTGCTCCCGATATCTAGACATGTGACGATGCTGCTGCATGTCGTTGGGGATGCCTGAATAAGAGGCGTTCCATGCAACACAGTTTTGTTACGAGCTGGGACGAAGCTCGAGCGAATCTACTCTGGTGTATGCAGCCCGGGAGTTCACCGCAGCGGCCCGGCCCGACCGTGACTTTTGTAAATGCAACAGCTTTTTTCTTGCTGTGACATTTTTCATTATAATTTTGTTTCACACAGAAGAAGGCATGTCCTTTTAATTTTGATTTGATCCAACTTTTATTCCAGTAGTCGGTAAATGTGTGCTTCAAGGTATTAAAAAAATCCTGTAATCTCTTTTTTCCAGTGTAGTGTTTATGAACGTGATTAACATAGATCACTTATTTCCTCCTGCAAATGCTTACCTTTCATTTGGTAGGCAAAATTTCACGAAAAATGGCTTTGAGTTAGGTAAAGAATATAGAAGGGAAAAATGCAGCATAGCGTGAAGAAACATATCAGAAAACAATTTTTATAATTGGAAAAATGTCATACCTTTCCCCACACATTTTAGACCTTAAATAACATGACCTAACCTGGCTTAATTTGTTGTTGCAAGAAAAGTTCAAAATGTTTTTGAAATGTGTAAAAAAATGAAATTTTTTCCGAACAAAAAAAAACACCGAACCTAACCAAGCATAAAGCTTGCTTGCTTATACTTCCTATTTGATTTCTTAATCCAGGTACATGTGTGTGGAACTTCTATCGTGAACACATTAACACGCGCCCTGGAGGGCCTCTGAAACTTACGCTCACTGGTGGGGTGGGGGCGGATTCCACCCCCCTAAGATCTCGGCTCCCATTAAGGCTAGAGCAACGAAATTCGCAGGGTGGATGGGCATGATAGTTAACTCTATTGTGTGCAAATGTCGTGACCTGTCAATATCTTCAAGGCCAACTGAGGTCAAAATAGAAAATATTTCTGGTTTTGCGTGGCTTGACTTGTTATTGTTATGGATAAGTGTGATTGTGTTTAAATGCTCCAAAATTGTCATTAATGTTGTTTTGAACATTACTAATGATGCAGTACATATGCCAGATCCGCCATTTGACCTCAGGTCACCTATATAGGAGCACTATCAGGTCATTACCTGCTTCAGTTACCGGAACCGGGCTTACCACCTGACTGCTCCGTTGGCGGCTCCCGCAATCGGATTCGCAAAGCAAGGAGTGAAATACATGAATATAGTATAGAAACGCTTACACACACAATGGCAAACCGTAGATTTCCCGATGTGTAAGGAGTAACTGCAAAGTGACATCAATCGCATGACAGTCATTTCCATTTGTAACAACATTCCAGTTCACCAAGTTTGGTCCCATTAGCCTGTCATGATGACCTCAGCGACCTAACATGACTTGTAAATTATATGGCATGACGATATGCACCAAACAAGTCGCTAGTGTTGTCCAGAACACTTCCCTTTTGCCAATATACGGGAAGCGCATCAGCACTGATTTTTGTGGTCTGGCGCTGCGATAAAAGAAATTGAACGGCCCATAACTTAAAAACGTTTTGACCGATTTTCATTTCTCTTGCTTTAAGCAATGCGCCAGTCATTTCTAAGCACGCACGGAAAAAATGGCGTATATCGGCCGGTGCAATATGGAGTTGTGTACGAAAAATCGGAGGGGTGGGCGGATTTCGTCCTTCACCCCTCCAGGGCGTGTGTTAACCTGTCGTGAACTTGACCTGACTTGACCTCGGTGACGTGACATGACTTTGAATCAATGTAGCATTACAATATACATAAAAAGTCGCTAGTGTTGCCAAGAACACTTCCTTTTCCCAATATACGGGAAGCGCATCAGCGCCAATATTTATGGTCTGGCGCTGGAAAATTTCTTTGACTTTACCGACCCCTAACTCGAAAAATTTTCTGTCGATTTTCGTTTTTCCTTCTTTAAGCAACGTGCCGTTCATTTCTAAGCAGGTACACAAACAATGGCGTATATTGGTCGGTAAAATCTGGAGTTATCTGCGAAAAACCGGAGGGGTGGGCGGATTTCTCCCCCCCTGCATGGCGCGTGTTAAAGCACAAAAATACCTAGTGGTGTTTATGTTGCGTGCTTCCTCAATTTGCTCAAGCAAAGAGGTTTCCGGCGACTTTTCCACTGACTGCTAAATGCTATCAACGTTCTACCGCGTAATTGACACTCAAGACAACGACTGACATGCACTGAAGTTCGACTGCGCTGTGCTTTTGACACAATCCCCTTTTGACACATGCTCGTCCACCAGCCTCAGGCACCCTACGCTTGTAGAACGTACTTAAACAAATACAGTTCTAGGTGCTGGAGCTACATGTTACGCACCGCCGACCGTGCGCCGACAACAATTCAACCCGCGCGCCACGATGTGTTACCCTAACTTCGTGGACGAGCACATACTCACTTTGGAGGTGCGGGAGTTCTTCACGACATTTTAGGGAACGATCCATGGTTGAATGATCAATGGTTGGATTGGGACGCATCTCGAACGCTTTGTTTCATATTGGAGTCCCTGGAGCTTTCACAAATAACATCTAGTGCTCAAGAGTGTCCATGCACTGTTTGCCCAAAAGTGCATCATGCACCTGGCTCTAAGCTCTGCCCACATGCGTGATATATTTGTGTGCGTTGTGTGGCCATTGTAGTTGATGCGCCCTAAGTAGCTAACGAACTGGTTCCAGCTGGCGATACCTGCTGGCGAATGTGGGTCGACCCTGTAGTCATTTTGCGACTTGCAACTTCAAGGTCTTGATCGGGCTGCCATTGACTTCGCCCCTTCCACTTTGCATGACGTGCCAACTGACTGCCGCAGGTGATGTTCAAGAAGCAGCCGGACAAGGAGCCGCTGTTGCGCGAGTCGTCCGACAGGGGCGCTGCGTACGGCCGGCACCGCGACTCGGCGGCGGCTGTGGCGCGGCCCGAGTCGGCCGCCGTGAAGACCGTGGCCGCCACCGCGGCCGAGGTGGCGGCGCCACCTCCGCTGCCGCGGCCGAAGCCAGGTGAGGGCGTTGGGCAGCTCATCCTCGACCGGTTAGGAGTCATACGGAGGCTGCTGTGGCCGAAGCCAGGTGAGAGCACTGGGCGGCTCAGCCTCAATCAGTTGGGAGCCATACGGGGGCTGCTGTGACCGAAGCCAGGTGAGGCGCGTGGCAGCTCAGTCTCACCCAGCTGGGAGTTCCGCAGTAACTTCCTCAGTCGAAGCTAGGTAAGGGCGCCGCAGAGCTCATCCCCAGCCGGCTGAGGGCTCGTGGAATCTGCCTCCGCTAGTCAGGTGGTGGAATCTGCCTCCGCTAGTCTGGAGTCACCGCGGTCAGGCAGGGGTCTCGGGCAGACTGCCACGGCCAAATCTGGCTGAGAACCTTGCGGGAATTTCCTCCGGCCAGAAATAGGCGAGGCGCTTTGGAACCATCATCACCAGAACCAGACGACGTGGCTCCTAGGAGCTATTCAACCTGGCGAGATTCTCGCTGAGCTGTCTTGAACAAGTGAGGGTCTGCCTGTTTGGCCAGGTGAGTAACTTTCGTAGCTTCCTCAGCGGGGCGAGAGCTCCCCTACAGATCCGTCGCCGGCGGATCCTGTTGGTCGAGTCTCGGTGGCGTCTGGCCAGACAAGAGCAGTTGGCCTGCTAGAGTCAGTGTGGTGCACTGTGCAGCCTGTCTGGCTGATGCCGCCGCCCGTCACGCGTCGACACTTCCCGGTGTGCTCTCCGTGCTGTTCAGTGGTTGTTGCACATGGTATTCAGCGGACGGTGCTGTGTTTTGTGATCGATGCTACTTCCTCCGCAAGGGGGTCGAGCAGTCTAGGAGTAAACTGCCCGTCTCATAATCGAAAGGTTGTGGGTTCGAGTCTCACCTGTCGCTTCTCTTCGCCCGCGACCAATCGGCGTGAGAGATTGGCGACGCTACATGACTCAACGGTCGACGTGTCGTAAAATCAATAACCAATCAACCAATAGTTCCTCCGTATGACATGGTTCTAGTGGTACCGGTGCCACCGGACAAGCGCTGCCCGTGATGCCCGCCAGGGATAAGGTGCCGTGAGATTCCCATCAACCGTTGTCTCTGATGTCCATCAGACGGTGTGTCCGGTAATTCCGTACGAGTAACACCCTGACGCCCACTGACTAGTTTGCGGTTGGCAGTTGTGGCGAACGGTCTAGGACCGGCTAATGAGACGAGCGTCACGCAGCCGGAACAAGCCTCTCCTCTCGCCAGACAGGGTAAGTAGTACCGTGAAGCGGACACCGTGTGATACCGTGACACCTGAAGTGCATTCTTTCCTATGTGTATAATTTTACTTGTGCATTAATATTCCAAGAGCTCGCATTAGGAAAGTCAAATCGGCTCCTTCACCAACCATGGTCAGGTTCCACAGACATCACCATATTTTGCAGCAGCCTTTCATTGAACGCGTTTGCTTGTGCTGCTGTCTTGGCTGGGCTTCAGTGCAGTTCTGTGACGACGGAGGTATCGTGGAGACAGCGTCCGCTCGCAGCATGAACACCAGTCGGTTCATGAATACGAGCAAAGACAGCAACCATTTCGATATATGTGAAATTTGGGCTCTTCACTTGTGACAATTTTTCCCGTGTGTATGCTGTGGAAGGGCACTGCCTACTGTGCTCAGCCAACCTGTCTCTTTGGCTGCTATTTGGACCAAGAAGATCGAGGGAAGGAGGTCGAACATAGTAAGTTGTGCCAGGGCGTCGTAATGCTGTGAATGATAATAAAAACAAAACAAAAACAATGTCACCCCTTTTCGTATGCAACAGCCTGTCCTAGTTGGCTACGGTTGACAATGTCACCCCTTTTCGTATGCAACAGCCTGTCCTAGTTGGCTACGGTTGACAATCACAGGCTTGGTTGATGCTATGCCTTCCTATGACCAGCTGTTCTAAAGTCAAGAAAGTCAGCTTAGGAATGCCTCAGGATACCGTTACATCAGTCAACATTCGCCATCAAGTTTTTCCTTTTGCAGATTGGTCAACGATTAGTATTAGTAGAAGTGGGCCAAGGAGCACTTCAGCTATGTCCATTTATTTATGACATGTATGATTGCATCCGTTTCTGAAGCACGGCATGTCTTGGTAATACCAGTCGTCCTATTCCGATGTTGCTGTAGGACGGGTAAACGGCGCCATCAGGAGGCTGAACGAGCGAGGGCAAGCCACGGGCTATGAAACTCTATCCTGCAGGTGGAAGGTCACGTATCGCACCTTTATCGCACCTTCACATCTGCTACTGTTTAGCAGACCACAATACAGGCACTTGAAATTGCGTTACTCACGTAATACAACTCCATTATGGGTGTATGGTTATCCGCAATGGTGAGCATGTGCACCTTCGAAACGAGAAATACAAGTTTTCAAAGTATTCATCTAGGAGCACGATGCCATGGCTTTTGAGGAAATGAAAATTTGGCATTCAGTAAGTGGTATGCTTCTCCAATTTTCACAAAACAAGAGTTTTAAACAACAAGAGTTTAATAACTGCATAGCGATATTAGGAGATGATTGAAAAGGATTCTGGGGGCGCTGAATGCCCAAACCTGGTCGATGCGCTCTAAAACTCACATAACGAACCGAAAAGGATGCTGGCATTACATCCCAATGCAGCCGGCACTGAATTTAAATAGTGTGCTCATTTACTCACCGTTACCCTTTCTAATCGGAGAAACATTGCACAGTGTACAGCTGTCACCAAAATTTCCAGTTGCCGTTCAACTTTATTGCCAGAAATGTGTTCATGTCTCGGACAGATGGAGGTGAAATTCCGGCGTAGCAAGCAGCCAGAATAGAGAAGTGGGGTGAGGTGGACCAAGTCACCACATGAAAATGGGCACCACTCCACTAGAAATTGACATGTAGCCAGGGTTGGAGATACCCCACGAAGCTACGGGGTAAAAGTCCTTATTTTCCAGTGCAGGGTACGAAACCAGGGTGTCCCAGACACCCCGTCCCATCCTGAATTTATATCGGATTTCTAGCCATGCGTGTTACCAAGGTACGCGGTTTCCGCATTTCTGGTCTGTTTTCTGAAGTAGGTGGGTGAATCTCAAACTTTATATGTTCATAGACTTGTTCATGGACTTGATCCTTTTGATAGTACTGCACGCTCTTACAATTCAGGGACATTTATTTTCTTGTTCGTGTGGAATATTAGTTTGCGTGACATTTTGCATGCAGTATTTGCATTGTTCCTTCTAAAGCTGTAGGGCAAGTAGACTTTATTAGCACTTCGAAACCTCAATGTCGTCAATGGTTTCTGTTATCTGTAGCACGATTCTCGTGGGGTTATTTTGAATCGTCCGGAGAACACATCCTTTCCCAAGTGTACATTTGTACAGAAGTACATTTCATTTAAAACATCAAAAGCTTGCTGGTCAGGTTGAGCCAGCCGGATCTAGCTGCTGATGGGAACGTTTTCGTGTGTGACGATGAAAGACGCACTCGGTTGTCTCGCTCTATCTAGTCATTTTTGCCAGTCAACTAGCGTAATTACTTGTAAACCACCGTGATTTGGCGAAAGCGGCATAAATGACCTCTATGGTCCGGCGCGCCTCTAAGAATCACTCCCCCTGTGATTTGACCGTCTTCAAGTTGTTTTCATTGTCTTCCGATTATATTTCAACTGCGGCTCGATTGTGCCAGTGGAGAAGAGTCCCAGAGCTGGTCAGTACTATTTTAGACGCCTGACGCTGTCATGCCTTGACATCTGTTTACGGCTCAGACGGGGAAAATATTAATCAGCCGTGTCAGATACGCTTAGTTGCCATGAGAGACCTCATACTTTGACCAGATCCCAGCTGACCGGACTTGACCTTATATGTGTGCTGCGTGGAGGCAGAGTTAACCAGCTGTTGCACTGGCTGGAGGACGCAGATGTTGACGGGCTGTCTTTCCTGAGATTGCTTTACCTGAACTGACCAGACCCGTATTTAGGGGAGGGTGAGGATTACCAGATATACACCGATGTGACCAGACTTGACGTCTGTGTACACAGAGGAGGGAGAGATTAACCAGCCGTGCAGTGAATTGATGGTGTCTGGCCTGACCCGTGTGCTCAGAGGAGGGAGGTATGGACCAGTTGCATCTGCAGCTGTAAGGCAGAGGTTGACACTGACCTGACCTGACCTGACCTGTGTTCAGAGGAGGCAGAGATTGACCAGCTGCGACGTCGGCTGGAGGACACGGAGCGCGCCATGGAGCGGATCATGAAGCAGATGAGCACGGTGTCACACAGGCTGAACGCAGCCAAGATCAGCTCCAACATCCGCGCTCTCAAGCAGGTGGGACGAGAAGGCATTGCCGCCGGAGCTCGGCGTCTCTGGAGCTCGGCGTCGCAAGTTTCCATGCTTATTGTGTCATTGTCCTCCGATGTGTGGATGTGTGTGTATGTCCACCTGACGGGATGTCTGCCATCCATATGTGGGAGTGTCGGTATCCAGCGTGTAGATGTGGGAGGAAATTATAAATGACACGGTTTGTACAAATCAGGGTGCTCAGTAGGTACTATAGCTTGCGTTGCAAGGGTTGATTCAAGATCTGTGAGGAATGCATTATGTGCATTGCAGATCTCGGACACTGCGGTACTAGAAACGCGAAGTTTTTTTAGGTGGTGGTGGGGGAGATTACAGTTGAAGTAAATTATACAGCATGCATTTTATCACCCTAGGGCAATGCCTTCGGGGCAAATGAGTCGACCTATCGACCGTCGCGCCGCGCCGACGAAGCCATTGTGGCTGCCCGCCAGCGACCGTTTGGTGAACTTTGTACTCCCGCAGTTACCATATTTACCAACTGAATTCAAAAAGTACTTTTGCATGTTATGCGCTTTTCACTTTCCAACAATTTTACAAGATTTAATCGCAACATCCTTGCCCACTTATGAGACATCTTCGAAAAACAGGACGAGTGGGTACGAGTGAGTGGGACGCTGTATGCCCAACGCAGTCGATGCGCCTGTAAGCCCAAACAATCAACCAGGACGAGTGGGCGGATCCCACGCCTAAACGCCAATTCATCATCATCAACTCGTGACATGCTTCGTTTCCCAACTCAACTGGACAGACTTTGGCGTACTTCGGCGTCCATCCATAGTTACTGTGCGTTGCGTACCACGTGTGTCTTTATATACGCCGTAACTGTGTGCATGCATACTGTTCGGGGCTAACGCGGACTTTGCGCCCTTGCTGACAAAGAAGGATGATCCAGATGATCAGGTAAGCTTAGTTGCTAGCCCACCTGCGTAGGTGTAATTTAGTGGAAGTGAGATAGACTATTTCTGCTTGGGATAGACTTCGGCCAGCCATTGGGTGTGACGTGTGGTGAATTGTGCACAAAGGGTAACCCAATGGGCTCACCCTCTGATGACCAGGATTTTGTCGACAATATTTTGCATCAAAGGAGCATTAGCTCGCGTTATGCGCGGCATGCATGTAGTTGGTATGACTCCCGCGGTAAGGTAATCCTTGCGAATGGTCACATAACTGCGTGTGATTGTTGTGTGGAATTTTCGTGGCTTCCCTTTGTATTTACTGTATTTCAGATTTGGGTGATCGTAGCGACACACACACCCCAGTTGCGCTGGAAAGCGGTTTGCAATATATACAATCTAAGGCAACAAGGAGGATCTCGAAAATGGAGGTGATCAGCTGTTTTAAAGGATTTGCCTCAAATTGTGTAAAGCTGGATATGATATAGCCTTGTTTGATGTGCAAGCACACATTGCTGGCACCATTTCGCAACATGCGCACAAGGCATCGCGCAAACGAATATATCACCAGATTTGCTTTACTCACCTGCTTTCCCATGGGTCGGCCTGTCTTGTGGTGCGATGCGACGCCCCTGCGCATCCGCGATTTGTGGCCTGGTGAGCGCTGACCTGGTATGTATGCGCTTTTTACAAGCCTGCATCAGAGGTGGAGGAGGTAGAGGGGCCAACTGGCGACAAGAACCGCGAGGTGAGCACCACCGAAGATGTAAGCTCTCTGAGGATCTTACCTCGGAACGACACCGGCAGGTTCAACGGCGCCGCCATGTGCAATGCCCTCCAGTGACAGACATTAGTAGGCTCCATTTGTAGTTTTACAGACAACCTTTATGTAGCTTTGTATCAACTCTATTGAACTACGACGGAGACAGCCTTTCTAATAGGTATGAATAACATGTCTGTCTCAGACATTCGTCGTAGTATGCAGACTTAGATGAAACTGAAAGTGAAAAAAATAACAGCGGGAAGACCACCAAGTGTCACCACGAACAGCAGCTGTTGGTCGTGTTCATCTGTAGTGCTGTTGGCGCTGTGTGCGATCCAGCTGTGTCGGTTTGTGTCAGTCTTTGTCGAGCCGTGATGGTCTGTGTTGGTCTGTGTCGGTCTGTGTCGGTCTGTGTCTGTCTGTGTCGGTCTGTGTTGGTCTGTGTCGGTCTTTGTCGGTCTGTATCTGTGACTTCGGTCTGTCTCTGTCTGTCGGTCTGTGTCAGCCACAGCCCACGGTGTCTCGTCACCGTTTGCGATCGCTGGATGGCTGTGCTGTGGCGGTGGTTTTACGTTTGAAGACGCATCGGCTCCGCGGCAATTTTGCACCCATCGTGTTTTAGTTGCGGGTGAGTGCTGCCCCATGTTGCGGAACTATAACTGGTTAACGGGCAGAGGCAGAGCCATACATGTCTTTGTCCCTTCCTGAATCTCGGATTGCTGTAGCCTAACTTGAACCCGTTACGAGTTACGTGGGAATAAAAATCTTGAAAATTACCAGAAACATCGTCAGACTGTATGATTTTCTTACTTCTCTTGGTGCCACTCATCGTGAAGTAGTGTATGTTTGTACCGACTGCATGAGCCTGTGGTATGGTACGAAATTACTTCGCTTTGGCACTTACGGTGCTGTGAAGAGGCCTGCTGTGTGTTAGCCATCAGCGGTCTGAGCATCATGACACGTCATAGTGCTACTTCGTCGGTATGCCGCGTGATCGAATTTGAACATGGTTTACTCTTTTGCTTGATATAAAAGCCATGCAGCAAGGTCCCAACTTTGCGACATGTGAATGGAAAGCTGCTATTATTTTACAATTATGACCGAGACTAGCTTTTCATTATCGATTGAAATTTTGTCCTCCGACTTTACTTATTAGAATACCACAACCGGCAATCGAACTGAAAATAAGCGATACTAATAAATTCAACAATAAGGTGTTAAATGTCCATACTACTTTTCCTCATGCGATTTCACTGCACTACATGACACAAATTGCCATTTTCTCACGAGTTTGTAATGACATTTGCAGATATATGATGGGTCATTATTTTTATGGAATGACATATGTTTCTTTCCGGCCAGAAAATATTAGCTTCCATTTGTGATTCTGTCTTCCTGGCTATCCCATTGGAATATCAAAGGATACTGGCTTTTGCAAGTGTTACCCGCCATACCAAGTCACAGTGGATGCTCGTCTGCCAGTTCACCATGGGCGCTAAATGACCTCGTAGTCGGCACTCCCTCAGCCCAAATAATCAATCTGCCAGTTCACCCGCTGGGTGGTCATTGGATCCATCACCTGACCTTTCCCTCCGTTGCCAAGAGTGGTGTCGCTGGGACCTCGTCATCCTTCATCACAGGAGTTGTGCGTCTGTGACCTTCTCCCCTCCCATCCTCTTCCTACGGCGGCAAAAGCTGTGGCTTTGTTATCTGAGACCCCTCCTCCGTCGATGGGCTGTGGAGTTGTGACCCTCCCTCGCCTGCCCATTGTTAAGCTTTCACCTGATGCTCACCTATCTGGTGGGACCTGTTTAGCTGTTCTACCCTCCTCTCTCGTGATAGTATCTATGGGACCGTGACCTGACCTCCGCTTTCCACAGCATACATGGGGTGTGATATGACCTTCCTCTACTCTGCACAGGAGTTGTAGCTATAACCTGAACTCCCTACAAGAGCTGCGAGCATGTGACCTGATCCTCCACTCTCCACAGGAGCTGTGCTGCTGTACCTTGACCTTCCTTCACTCTTTACAAGAGTTGTGACCTAGCCTTCCTTCGCTCTTCACATAATTTGCGGGACTGTGACCTGACCTTACCCACTCACAGGAGCTATGGGGCCGTGACCTGATCTGACTCCACTCTACAGCAGCTACGGGACCTTGACTCGACTTTCCTCAATGTTCGACAGGAATTGTAGGGCTGCAACCTGACCGTGCCCCTCTACGGGAGCTGTGGGGCTGTGACCCGACATTGTCCGCTCTCCACAGGACTTGTATGGGACAGTGACCTGACTCTGTCCGCTCCCTACAGGAGCTGTGGGGTTCGGTGGACTCGCTGGCGTCGGACAGCTGCGCCACCGACTACTCGTTCTCGCTGGACTCGCGCGCGCAGGTGGTCACGGACGGCTCGCTGTACACGTACAGCGTGGACTCGCCGGCGCCGGCGCCCAGTCGCGACGACGCGGTGGCGTCGGCGGTGAGCCAGCTGTACCGCAGCGTCAGCCAGCTCAGCCTGGAGCTGGAGACGGCGCCCGCCGACGACGACGCCTCGCTGCCGGCGGAGACGGGCGCCGAACTCTCCGAGATGGTCGACGGCGAAGAGGCGGGCGACGTCGTCGACGGCGTCGTCGAGCTGCACCACGACGGCGAGAATGCGGTGCGTCGCTTCGCCAGTCTCGAGGCGCTGCTGTCGCGGGGTGACGGCCGCCCTGAGGCGGAGGGCGGCGATGGGAGGGCGGAGGTGGCGGATGCTGGGGTGCTGGTGGAGGGGACGGAGGATGGGTTTGATGAGGGCCGGGTAGATATGGCAGCGGGTGGGGGCACTGCTTCGGGCGGGTTTCGGGTAGCTGAGGATGGTGGAGTTGTATTGGAGGATGTGGACGCGGCCGGTGGCGCCGGTGGTGAGGCTCAGTCTGGATCCGCCGCTGGCACCAAGGTGACCAGGGCATCCGGGGCCATCGAGGGCCTGTGTCCTGGTCGCCCTCTGTGGGCTGGGGGTGCTGCCGCGTCTGACGCCTCCGCTGGCCCGACCGGCTCGGCCGCCGCCGCCGCTGGTGGTCGGTCGGACGCGCCCTCGTGCTCGCGCCCTGACCAGCCGTCCGGTACCGAGTCGTCGCTCTCCACTCCGCGCGTGATCGTCCTCGGCCTGCGCACCAAGCGCACGCCGGAGCGCGAGCCGACGCGCATGTTCCGGCTGGGCGGCGACGCCGGTCGGCCGCCGGCTGCGTCCGTGCCGGATGAGGCGGGCCTGCCGCCGCAGTCGGCCGTCATGGTCCGCGAGACGGAGACGCGCGCGCGCCGCGACTGCGCCGCCGGCCTCGAGACCAAGCTCGAGCTGGAGTTCGCCGGCATGGAGGCGACGTCGGCGCCGCCGCGTGCCGCCTGGACCGCCCGTCTGCACGCTGCCGTAAGCCAGCAGCGGCCTCCGTGGCCTCTCCAACTCCGACCGTCTGCCTAACACGCCGGGTCTGCAGCGTGCGCTGCCTCGCGTAACACGCCGGGTCTGCAGCGTGCGCTGCCTCGCGTAACAAGCTGGGTCTGCCACGTGCGCTGCCTCGCGTAACGCCAACTACCACTGCCACTGTCGTCTCCGAATACTGGCTGCTGACTGCCACTCATCCCTGAGTACTGACTGCCGCTGTCGCCTCGTAATACCAACTGTCGATTGCCACTGCCACCTCTCAATGTCAGCTACCACTGCGGCCCCTGAACAGGGCTGGCTTTGTTCTTTGTAATCCGGGATGTGAGAGGAAACATTTTGGGTTATGAAATATGGAAAAGTATTTTTTTTTAAAGTGACCTCAAAATCTCGGTTTGTGCCTTCCAATGAATCTTGAGAGCTTTAGCACAGAGCGGTTCATTGCCAAACAGCACCATTCAACTTCGAAATTAGAAAAATGCGAGGAAAATTTTCTGGAGAGGATAATATGGATAGAACTAATCCAGGAACAGCCTATTCTTCCAGCACTGCCACTGAACACCGATTGCCAACTGCCACTGTGGTTCCTGAATACCCACTACCACCGACAGTCACTCATGAATGCGGGCTGCAGCCGGATTGATACAACGGTAGTCTGGTGTCTATGCATTGCTCATCTTACTGGCGCCTACTCCTCTGCCCCCACTACCGGCAAATTCTTCTGTGACTTTCGAATCATTGCCGTGACTTGTTGCAGCTGGTTGCGGTATCCTTTTGTTGCCCCTTAGCGTCATGTATCATGTCTATCATCATCTATCATCATATATCAGGTATCATACAATTACAAGGTTGAAGTGAAAATATGCACCTCGTGGAAGCGTGTTTCAATCTCCTGCCAAACGATGTTTTGACATTATGAATTAGCTTCCATGAGGAGTCGCAGAAAAGTCTCGTCAGAACAGGAACTAGCTTTCATGAAGCGCGCTTGCACTTGCAAAAACCAACTACAAGCACAGTTACCAGGTTAACCATCCCTCATTTCGTCATAGTGGCAACAATTTCATTGACAATTTGGTACGATATGCTAATTCCAAATTCGAATGTAACATTATGTCTGCTATGCTGTCAATGATTTCGATGTCATCGCTGGTCTTTACATCTTCAACTGATGACTTCAATACTACGAAACATTTCCCCTATCACCATTCCATTGGGGGCGGGGATGGCCGACTGGATAAAGTGCTGAGCACCGGGTACAAAAGGTCCCGGGTTCAAGTCGCGCACCACTCGGGACATTTCCCAATCCCGCGGTCCCACCGGCGAAGCAGTGTGGGCGGCGCCATTAGCCGTGATAGTGCATAAAGTGCATCGAGAACCACCCAATAAACAAACAAACGCCATTATATTGCTGCTGCTTGAGTAACACCCGGCCTCTGCTCTGGCCACCGACTAAGCCAGGCGAGGGTCATCAGTGGCCGTTTCGTGTTGCTTGGCAACCATTTGGGGTCCGGCTACCACCGCGCCGGCGTTTTGCAACTGTCGCGCCGGTGGTTCTGCTGCGGCTGAAGTTGGGGAAGAACCTTCGCCATCGATGGGTTGTATCGCTGCCGTCGCTACGCGGGACGGAGGTCTCTTCTGTTGCGCCGTGGCAACTTGTCGCTGGATCCACTGAACTTCCGCCAAGATAGCGGCCGATTTTCTACGCTGATACCAAGCTGTTGTGCACGACTTTTCTCGAATGTGTTTTTATGAACAGTTGAATTGGCTGTGTGCTGACGTTGACGTGAGGGATACTCTGTATTTACTGGCACCGCATGTTCTGTTCACTAATATCTACCAGTTGGAACGTTGACCAAGCCGAGTTTTATGATGGATATTAGATGAACCTTTATTTGTACTAGAACATTAAAAATTATTCCCAGCACAGGGGACCATTTTCGGGGTCTCATAGCTAATGCATCAATAGCTCATGCACATCGTAGCATATCGGATAATATCAGGAATTCTTTGTGACATATGGGATGTATGAAAGCCGTCTTACAGGAGGAAATTTTTCAGACCGAGACTTCACTGGCTTCAATCGAAGATGACTTGGAGAAGGCAGCGCAAGGTAAGGACGACGCGACGTGTCGTATGCCGCATCTCATTTGATTCAGATGCAACTGTGGTCAGAATCACATTCCGGTCAGGTTCGGTTGTGGTCACTGATATAGCGAATGGTCGTATTGATAGAGCAGACGACGTACTCATGAACTTCAATCGCATGAGTTGCTGGCGCGAAAGCCCCATCCCCTCCATAGAAAGGGAAAAAACCGTTTACTATTTTGAGGTAAGATAAGGATTTCATTGATCAACATGGCAACCAAGATCATCCCCACACTCGTTGGTGTGATTCTGACTTTAGTTTCCTTTCATTTCAGCGTTAAAAAACATCAACCAGAAGCAGGCGAAGGTATCAAACGGAAAGGACACAAACAAGGTGACAGTGGTATGATATTGCGATTTCACCGGCTTAATTTGAGCAATGAATGGTTTAACGAATGCCATGACATCGCCTGTCTGGATGTTTGTTTTGCGGCTGGAGTTAGATATGTTTGGTGTTTGTTTATGTTTATCTTCATCTTCGCTGTTTTTCTTGTTTATGTATGTTGGCAGCACACGCAAAGCAACCAATTCGCACTACGCTGCGTTTTGCCCCCGTCCTTGTTGGTGACACAGCCCTCCAGGGGCTGGGCCATCTAATAATTTGAGCTGGGAAGTCCGGGCCAGGTGAGTCCTGCCCATGATACCATCGTCGTATTATCATCGATGAATTGCCTTAAGCACTTTTCGAAGCTATCATCAGTAGCTCCGTGCGTGTCTATTTTATGGTGCTTCATATGCCCGCGGAACTTCCCGAAAGTCTGACTCTGTTCGTGCCGCAATCCATGTGACGTTGTCCAGCCCATGTCACCTGTACCATGTCCCTGTATGCTTGCAAGGATATCGCATGTCGACCAGATGTCCGATTGTGGTTTCTTGCACTGACGGTATCCTGAAAAACGTGTGTCGTAGAGTAGAGGGTAGCAGGTGAAGACGTCACAACCCCTGATAACGTCGAAACAATTTGGCCATATGACGAAAAAGTGCAGGCAAAAAATGATCTTAGCAAATGTGTATCGCACCTGCTGACTAAATTGTGATGATATAGATGCCAGGAATCAAGTTTGGTGTAAAAGTAACAGTTGCTACGGTTTCATGTCATGTCACGTCACGTGCCACGTATGAAGTCACGTGTGAAGTTTCTTGGAAATCAATCGATAAAATCAGTTATGTCCACAGGATGTCAAAGGCAAAGTGCCTTAAAGCTGTCGTTTACGTAAATTTCACAATTCCAGGACTTGCTTGCACATACGGTTCAAGTGCACTCTGCATAATAATAAATTACACTCTGGGTAATTTACCTTTTGCGACATGGTAACGTTTGTCTATTTTGGTCCGCCCTGTGTGCTAGCATGTGAATGGTCTATGTCAGCATTCGATGATGGATCGGAGGCCAGGGTTGAAGTAAAAACGGGTGTAAGCATGGGCAGAATGCCACTGGGATCGCTGCAGGCATCGCCCCGCGCCACATCTCTTGTTGGAGTGACGTCACTGATGCCCGCTGGCAGCCTTGTCGAGACGTGTTGACGTGATCGTATTCCGTGCGCCGGCCAGGTCCCGTCGACGCCGGCGCCACCGACTCGTGGCGCGGCCCCGACCGACGCCTCGGGCGAGCAGCGGATACAGGAGCGGCGCGGGTCGTGAGCGGCCCGGCCGCAGCCGGGCGGCGCCGCCGCGGGCGCACAATCCACGCAGCGCCGTAGTCGCCACTTAGTCGCGCTAAGCTCAGCTCTAGTCCCGCCGTAGCGACGCAGGTGGCGCGCAGCAGTAGCGTCCCCATCCCTTGTAGTGCTGACGAGTCTTCGGTAGCGGAACGGCGGAGGCCGTGTGGATCCGGCCGTGCGTCGTCACGCAAACCAACGGCAGTATTACTTTATCTAGTCGTTGCACCACTCGAAGTCGGTGGGTGGTAAGTGCTCCATCCCGTGCCCCGAATGCATGCCATTAAGTTTACACATCCATGGATTGTCGTTTGTCGTAGACTGAATGATGGGATAGACACCTGACCTGAGCTGCCTGTCCAGGGAGAGACAGATGGTTAACCCAATCGCTTGCGCGTTTCTTGTTCACAAGTCACAAGTGTCCGTATCGCCGACACGAACGGAGCGCTGGAATTCCTTGTCCCCTTTTAATGATGGCGATGTCTAGTCATGTAGGTATAAATTTGGCCACCGTAGACGTTGGTTTTATCATCTCCAATGTAGATGTATTTGGGTGTGCCCGCTCTCGTTGCTGTTGGTGTCAGCCGTGTTTGGAATGTTTGCCGTGTGACGGCGTTGCCGCCGCCGGTTATGGGCCGAGCTTACGCGCGCCGTGGCGTGCTCTTGTGTGGAGTTCGGCGAGACCCTGGCTGAACGATCTTGGCGATGCTGGCCAATTTTTTTTGCGTCGGTTGGTCCTGTTTGTCGGCGACGTGAGGGTTGCCAGCGGTTGCGGCAGTGCAACAGATGTAGGGAACGACTAGTCAGCCGTGCAATACAACAGGCATATGCATCGGTGTTTGGCATTGGCGGTGGATTTTGTTTGTTTTAGGGCGCGTCAACTGCGTTGGTCATTTTGCGCCCATAGTGACTGCGCCCATAGACGTTTGCCATTCACACAGACGGGATATCGCTGACAAGCTCCACCTTGCACGACTTCATCGCGTCGGAAGTTTACAAAGTAATTTTGGTGGAATATTCCATGGCCTGCGGAATAGCTTAGTACGCTCACTCGTCAAGTTAGCTCACGCAAATTATTTGGGGACCAGAATCGGGCGGTGATTCGGAAACACGTGGTAGTGGATACTTCCAAACATTCAAGATTGATATACAACCGAGCGATTGTCAGCTTTATTTTTCCGAATGCGCACATGCTTGGCACCACGCGAAAAATCAAACACCACTTATATTGCATTATGGTCGATAGTACTTCATATCTACATCGGCAATGATACAAACACGAGCGATCGTACAACGAAGTGTTGACGGACGTTGCGTTTCGGCCGCATGTCTTGAATCTCATGGCCGCACCACGCCCAGGACGCTCAGCTGTTCGACTATGAACCTTTACAGCCGGACAGCTTGCGATTGTTAAAACGACGCTTAGTAATCACGATGATTTCTCTCCATATATAATTTTAACTCTGAAAAAGAAGGACCAAAAAGTGACAGTTATCGGCACGAGGCAAAATCGCGGTGAAATCTAAAACTCGGACATTGGGTGATCGTAGATCAAACCTGTACCGGGGCGCACGTTTCACGAAAGTAGTCGAAACATGCGAAAGACAATACACATTTCGGTTCAAGTTCACAAACAATGCTGTTCCAATTTAGGCTTTTATCTTCACACATCAGCTACCGCCTGTGCGTATGGGGTGGTGCAGGCGGCCGGCATCTCCACTGGATAGTCGCAAGCTTCCCAGCCAAAATAGCGGCCGGGACAAGACGAAGCGACCGCATGATCCCCATGCCGGATCCTCCGGGCTGGGACGAAATTGAAGATAGAAAAAGAAGGAATATTTGGCGGTAGCGACACTGGCGGACGACTAGCGCCGCAGGTCTTCAGCAACGTGATTAAGCCGTGGTCGGATGTGTCTTCGAGAGACTTGCGCCTCCGTAGTAGCCAGGAGGCACCGTCCTCGCTGCGGGCTAGCGACTACGCAGCGTCAGCTCCCATACTGACCGCCGCCGCCCACACACTAGAATGGGAATAACACACTGGATATTTAAAGAAATAAACATGAACCATGAAGCCCACATGGAGAGGACGTCTGCAAGAGCCAATAAAGTCCACATGCATTTGCACGACAATACTCGTAATTCACGTAGAAACAATGGAGTTGCCAGACGTGAACAGTGGATGCATCCTACGGCAGTTCTTGGAGTAAGTATCATTCATTCCCACCACCACCACATGGTAGGGGATTAGAATGCATAGGCGGTGCCACCGAGTCACCTAACGGTGCGGCAGGCAGGCAGGCAGCGCTTGAAGGCCGGCAATTCCTGGGGGGACCGGCCGGAGGGATCGCCCGACGTCGCGCGTGATCCCGGGAAAAATCGTCGGCCATCGCCGGTGACATTTAGAAGCCCCACGGGAGGAATCGCTCAACACTACACAACGCGGGCGCACTATGGACAAATTGTCCCCCACTGTACACGCCGCAGGGGAGCTGCGCGGACAAGGTCGATAGATACCACGGCGTCCAATCCCCAGGAGGCCTGCATGAATAGAGAGCATGGGTAAGATGACTTCCTGGGAGGTATTTGCACACGACCCGCAATTCCGGGGACCCTGGGGTGAGGATCTGTAGAAACGACACACGCTGAGACCAGGGGCGTGTGGATGGCCGTGAAATCATGGGGAGGCCCTCACGGGAACGGACAGGGGCGGTGGCCGCGGCTCACAATCTCACAGAGCCGGTCAGTAGTTCTGCGGCACCAGTGTGCGTGTGATGTCAGACAGGTCGGGCGACTCGAAAGAGCCGCGCAGCCGCGTCGTGGCGTCGGCGCGCGGCTCGGCGCGCATGACGGGCTCGGTGGGCGCGTCGGCCGACACCTGCCGTCGCAGCAGCAGCTGGCGGCAGAACGACGAGAGCACCGGCGACGACGGCGTGCCCGTCTGCCGCGGCACGCTATCAGCGAACGGCCGGGGCGGCTCGCCACCCGTCTGCAGCAGTGGCTCCTCGGGCCTCGTCTCCAGATGCACCCAGGTCCCATTCGGCGGCAGCTGAGCCGAGCGCAGCGGCAGTCGGTTCTCCTTGAGCGCGGCGAGAGGCTGCTGCGGCGGCAGCATCGACCGGCGCCTCACCCACAGGCCGGGCGTCACCTCGTGCCTGTCGTCGTTCGGTGGCGGCAGGCCGCGCGGCGCCGGCGAAAACCGCGAGCATAGCGGCATCTCGATCTTGCGCATGTTGAGCAGCGCCGCCATGCTCTCAGTGTCGTCGTCGACGCGCGCGGGCGATGGCGCCGCCTGCGGGACGGTGTGGAGCGTCGTCAGGCCCCGGGCGGCCGACGACGCCACTCCGTTGCCGGCGAGCGCGGCCGGCTTCTTGCGGGCCGTGTTACGCAGCACGTGCACGGTGACGTCGCTGAGCTGCACCTCTTCCGGCGTGTCGGTGGCCGATTCGGTGCGTCGCTCGGCAGCCGGCTTCCCGACACTACCCGCGTGAGCCGTGGCGGCGGTGCTGTCATTGTCCGTGTGTGCGTCACCAGTTGGGTCAGGATCGGCCGGCTCGGCCGCCGCCACCACCGGCGGCGGCGACGGCTGGTAGCCGTAGCGCGATAGATACGACTGCGCCGCGTCCAGCTCCAGTCGCCACTGATCTACGCAGCCGCCGGCGGCGGCCGCCAGGTCGTGCAGGGCGGTGCCGCCGGCGAGCTCCGCATCGGCGGCGTCCGCGGCGCGGCGACGCAGACCGTCGATCTCGGCGCGCAGGCCGAGCAGCGTCTCGGTGGGGTCGTGAGCGCCGAACGCCAACGGGTCGTGGCGCGCGCGGCGCAGCGCCACCATCTGGCGGTCGACGCCGCGCGCCACCTGGCGTAGCTCGTCGAACACGGACGGCGAGGCGCAACTGCCGGAAGTAGACGAACCGATCACGCACAGCGCCGACGACCAGTGCAGGAACAAGCATAGAAACAGCGGACTAGGGCGCAATAGACAGAGGTTGAAAATATAAAAATATGAGATGACGTTAACAGATAGAGGTCTAGAACAGGGAGATCGGTCGGGGGAACATTTCATTTTGTTTTCGATAATTGTAACATGAACGACTTAGCATTGCACGAAAATAACAATTTCGACGACCACCACCTTTGCTTATACCAGAACATTGCATAGTTATTTGGCACTTAGATCAACGCGTCTAATTACAAGATGCTAACTTGAAAGTGAGCATGAAATATCCTCATCAATTTCCACATGGAAATTAGAATATCGTGATATACTGATCAAGACCATTATCAACTATTACATACATCACCACTCGTGAGTCCTTCATATTGGAATTGGATGGAGAGGAGTTGGAAGGGGATCCATGCCCTCTAAACGCACTAGCTGTCCATGCCCTTTACCAGCTGTCCATGTCTGGGTCGGATGGTGCCATGGTTCGCAGAATTAACCAGTGCGCTGGTGACTTGGTGAGCCTCTCAATATACGTCACAAAACGTCGGTGCTGACGTATTTCCGAACCGCCGGTAGCAGGGAAGCACAGTATTTATGCACACAAAGGACAAAATATTACAACCAATCATTGACCAGCATAGTCTGGTTGCTTCCACCTTTTGGCAACGCAATTGAGCGATGTGCAAATCACTGCTTTGCCTGCTATAGCTGACATATGTAACTGATTGGCGACATGTGCCTTGTACTTTACACAGAACATAATTTGATTCCCCTGATGGCCAGGCAAACACAAGCTTTCCTGCATTACACACACACACACATATATATATATATATATATATATATATATATATATATATATATCATAGTCTCACTGTTAGCATAGAGGGTACAGGGCATGATCATTTGTTCATAACAGACATTTATCAGGAAAAACTGACACTCTTAATTGGAATAACTTAAACTGAACTCGTAATTTCTCTACCAGATTCCATATCACATTTTTGTTTGTTTGGGGTGGGGGAACATCATCCAAAGAATTAAATCCATACATACACCACCAGAAATCAGCAGAACATCCCTGATCTCATTGAAGGGGAACCAACTGGTGGACTCACAAATGACTGTCAGGAAATGGCTGAAATATTGCTGGGCACTTTCTTCAGCATATTGTACAGATAGACTAACAAACTCAACCCCTACACAAAACCCCTGAAACAGTACTGTGAAACATTGAGATTACAGAAGCTGATATGCTCAGAATTTGGAGTGATATTGATAGGTCCAGCATGGATTCTGATGGAGTCATCCTCAATTACTTGTATCTTGTAGTGAGGAGCTTGCAAAACCATTTTTCATCATTTTACTCATTGCTTAGAACCAGATGCCTCCCTGACTGATGGGATAATTTGTAAGTTATTCCAATCTTTAAGAGGGGTTCAAGCCACAATATACTCGATTACCACCAAGTCTGTCATACTTCTGTCCAATGTAAAATTTTGGAACAGTTAATTGATGAGAAGCTGACAGAATATTTTGAGACCATCACTTGCTGGATGAAGGCCAATTTGACATTCAATGTAGACATTCTGTAGAGGATTAGCTATTGCTGAAAAATAGATGAATACATGTCTACATGAATAGATGAGAGCTTTATGGTAGATGTAATTTTATTTGATTTTTTTTCAAAGGAATTTTATGTTAATTGTGCACTGCTACTCACAAAACTGAGAGCTCTGGGATTTTCAGAGACAATCCTAATCTGGATTACAAATTATATCTGTGGGAGGGGAAATGAAAGTGCTTGTCCCTGGCTCTTCCAGCAAGCCAAAGAAAGTTTTAGGTGGAGTACTCAAGGACTCTGCACTAGATCTTGTGTTATTCTTGATCTATATTACTTATGTATCTCATAATATACACCTCCAGTGATACATTTTTTTGTACACAACCTAAATACATATATCAAACTGAAGTACAAATATATGACAGATCTTCTGGCTGGCACTTCACAGGGCCAAACAGATTTAGATACTCTGGTTAATACCTACAAGTCATGAGGATTAGTAATAAACCACAACAAATGTGGAATTCTTAGAGCATACTCTGCCCCATATGACTGGAATAATCTTGCCATTATGCACATTCTTATCCAGATGGAATTAAAGTAAACTTTGTGGAGATGCATACTGACTTGGGCATCTGAGCAGATATAAACTTGTGTTTCTATCAACACATTGCTGGCACTATGCCAAAACAGTGGAAGTATGGCCAGCAACTTAATAAGTTCTATTTTGTTGTTCTTATGAATTTATAAAAACCCTGTGCATTGCTTATGTCAGGCTTCTCTGGTAGTTTTCCTCCTGCATTCAGAATACAGGATGCATACAGGTATTCAGAGTAGAGGATACTGGATGCCAGATTGTGAAAATTAGATTTGCACTTTGTAAAAGGCACTGATTCAAGCAGACATCAAATGTTGGAAGATTTTTCATTGTCATTCTACCATCAAGATTGACGACATGTTTGTGCTGACATCATGAGTATACATGAACATTAACTGAAATTGGCTCACATTAACTGACATGAATGACTGTACTGCAGATTTTTTTCAAGCCCCAGGTGCTGTGCCATATTGAATTAATTACCTGATGATGTAGTAACAGACCTTGCTGCATTTAAAGCTGCACCTCATTCAAACCTCTGCACAATGTTGTATGGACATATTGAATAGATTAACCATAATAGCTTACTAATGAAGCTTGAAGAGTAGCTTTACTTCTTTGTATTTCAAATTACTGAACCCACATTAGAAATTGTGTGACAACTACCTAATTAGCAGACGTAGTGGCTACTTGAAGTACAAAAACTATGTTTCAGGTGCACTTTTCAGCTTCTGTTACTTGCCCTGGCTCTCTGATACCTCTTTTTTCTCATTTAGGGGACTATAAATATTGGCTACCTCAATTAGCCAGAGGACTCATCTCTAGGTGCTGTGAAACTTGAAAAATTTGGGAGCCAACCAGATGAGAGCTGGAGGTTTTTCTCTGTACATTTCACTGATGTCACCAACACCTGAGTGGCAGTCAGATGATGGTGACATAGACACTTTGCTGATGGAAAGAAAGTGTGAGGTGTTATACTTGAAGATTACTAATGTTTCCTTTTATATTTTAAGGCCATTTAAAACTAACATACCTAAGTCTCTTTGTCCTTGAATAGTACCCAGTTCAATACTTTCTATTTAAATTATATGTCTGAAAGTCTTACCTCCAGACCAAAGATGTATCACCTTACACTTTGCACAGTACAAAGATATCTGCACATAAACTGTGCCTGGCATGCAGCATGCACCAGAAAAGATCTTGTCAAAATTGTCATACTTTATGAACTGGATTTCATTGGGTACATTTGGAAGAGTCTTGAAACAATGCCACCACTCTGCACTGCATGCACTGTCTTGAGTCTTGCAGTCAGTCAGTGCACACCACTTCATACTCTGGCTGAAACCAGCATGCACCATCCTATTGCTTGTTACACTTAGACATAATGGAGAGTTACATTTTCCAGACATTTTGCAGGTGTACAACCTAGTGCCTGCCTATGCACCACCTATGAGGTGGAGCTGGAGATGGATCAGGTTAACATTCATAGCACTTTTACCATGCTTAGGCCAATGATGAAAAATAGGGATGCATCCATAAATGCTTCTCTGTAACATCCGCCATCTCACTAAGCATCTTGCTCCTTCAGACTAAGGTCTTCAAGTGAAAAATTTGAATTAAAATATGGGTAGGTACCTATCTATCCACCTACCAAAGGAAGCACGACTTACTTGGTGTCATCCTGCGCATCATTTTCTTGGTTCCACTTTTCCATACCAATGAAATTGAGCTGTACAGTAGGTATTAAAACAAAGTATAACAGCGTGGTGTGCAAAATGTTCCCCGATATCACTGAAGGAACACGCTACATTTGAGAAAAACCCGAAGTCGATACTGCACACAAATACCACAACAGCACAATTACACCCAACCGACCCGCAGGAAATACAAAACAAGCGCTGAAAGTGATCGGACCATTTGCGTCAGAAGTGTGCTTTTTGATTACATCAGGAACATTTTCATTAGTCATTGATATTCTTCTAAAAAATGATGTAATATGACCAGAGAAAGTAATTTTGCAGCCAAATATGTTTCAAAAATATTATTTTAATACAAGTAAATGGAAATACATATAAATAAGCATTGCGCATGACATGTACATTTTAAAAAGCAGGGCAGAGTAAGCCAGTACGGCTACTTGAAGTGTGCATGTGTCACCTCTATGGGACGGTGGCTTGTTGATAGGGTTGGGTATTAGCGGTAAGTACCGTGTGTACCCTGGTGCTGTGTTGTGGTTGGAGCCGTGGTGCGTATGGTGTGGTTGGTGAGCGGTGGGGGTTGTCGCTCTAATCGTTTGCGGTGGGGGATCTGCAGCAAGGATTAGACAGTCAGTGGTAGCTTCATGTTGTGTGCAGTAGTGGTCCATTCGTTCATGACTCATAGGTGATTTCCTTGAAGTGCGCATCTCAATCTGCTCACCGACTGAAGAGGCTTCTCATCTGTACCTACCTCGACCTCAACCTGGGTAGGTTGAGGTAGGTGCTACCTACCTGGGGTAAAGTAATGGTGCCTCAGATTTGTGTGTAAACCTGGTAGCTACGTACCTACTTATGTACCATCAATAGGTAGGTTGTGATATCAATATGTAAGGCAAACCTACCTAGTTCAAGTTGGACTGTTTTAAACCTCGCCATTGGGCAGGGTTTTCAAATTCTCTCAGGTACCAGTATGCAAATAAATAAATTTCCTTATGGAGGGTTTGTGATAGGTAATCACAAAAAATGCAGCTGCATTTAGCTGATTATTTGTCACACAATAGACCTAATTTCCAATTTTGATGGCATCATCAATGATGTTCCTCAGGATGTGGGTGCTATATCAATGTGGAGTGTTTTTTTGCATCCTGGCCTTGGTGCCTAAAGCCACAAATTTGGACACACTGCCATTTAGGAGTGACTGGTGGCATCACTACATTTTCATTTGTGCTTGGTCCCTTATTGGGATATAGAGAGCTAAACATTCCTGTACTGAAACCCTACACATTTAGATAGGTACCTAGGTATGCACCTACCTAGGTATGTACCTACCTAAGTAGGTGCATGGTTGTCTCACCTGACTGTTTGCACCTGCCATTGATTTTGAAAATGGATGAGTTCAGGTTATGTTGGTGTAGACATTATTTGTGCTTGTGTCCTTTATTGGGATATGGAAAGCTAAAAAGCACCTGTACTGGAACCCTACTCATGTACGCACCTAGGTGTGTACCTACCTACTTATGTATCTACCTAGGTACATATCTAGGTGCATGACTGTTTGCACTTGCCACTGATCATTAAAATGAATTTGAGTTAAAGCCATGCTAGTAAATTTGCAGTCTAAGGTAATTTCTTTTTTGTAAGAATTCCATTTTCTTAATGCAATGTTCATGAACATGCTGAACATTATGTGACTTCCCATTTTCTCAGCATTGATATGCTTTTCAGTTGGTAGGCAAAATAACACCCAAAAAGAGCCTGTGAGTTGTTTAATGTGGCATAAAAAGTAATGGTCAAAATGAAAGGAAAAATGCAAAATGACCTAACATATGCAAATATATGGCATGACCTTAACAAATGCTAAGCATGCAATTGTAGAGGAAATAAGTAGTAACATCATGCTATGCACATTCATGAGGTTATATAATTTATGAAAGCACTTCATAGCTTTAAAAAAAACTGTGTATCAATAAGATTTGCATTGTTTGTCTGTTATAAATGTAATAAGTGTATATGTTATAAATGTAATAAGTGGGAAAGGTACCTGTTTGGTACAATCACAATTTTCCAGTCTGCTTAATTTTTGTATGGAAGTATTTGTTTCCAAATATGCATATTCTGTATTTTCCACTGATACAAGCTTATAGAAAAATGCCTATTGTGCAATATGATTTTCAATTAGAAGAACAAGCCATGGGATGTGCTGGCAAGTAGCAACATTAATCAGCCTGCAATATTGAAGTTTTGCATTTGAAGAAAATATGCTGCCTATTCTTTAACTTTATAATCTGCCAAACTTACCAGTATGAATGAGATGTAGTTGCAGGTAGCAGAAGCCATGAGCAATGCCTCTTAAAATGTTATCCTACCTCCTACATTATGCATTAATTGAAGAACATCCTTTTTTTTTTAGTCATGCAAAGTAGGTGGGAGATGATTGGAATATTATAACATGTTTTCTTTTTTCTTTTCAGGAAACATTCAACCTGTTGTTGAAGCTTTGTAGCAGGGCAATTGATATAACAGAAATGTCATTCCACACCTTTCTGGCAACCAAGGCTGGTTAAGCAAGAGCAGATTAGGTGAACAGTTGACTACTAATACCAAAATGTTGAACTGTACTATTTTGACTATGTGGTTTCATTTTCATGATGCACATTGATATTCCACATGATGCATAAGTGCCACTTTTACATTTTTCAAAAACAGTTTGAATGACATCTGGATCTTTAAAAGCATCTATGGTTCCTTGCAGCAGAGCTTGTGGCTTTGGACACCACATTCCCACTCTACTGTATCCAAAATGAATTTCAGACATTGATGTGATCTTATGGTAGCTCATTCAGTCAGACATGGGACCCTTGTTCACAAGATCCTGAGTTCAAATCCCACATCCTTCGGAGTCATTGAGTCCTTCCGCGACCAGTCAAAATCAGAGTGAGAGGTCTATGATGCTAGGTGACCTATATTGCAATTGATACACCATAAAAGAACCTGCAAAGGATCATTTGGTATCTGCCATGGTGTTGCCTTGATAGGGCACCAACAAATCATTGAAATATTAATGGGCCACCTGACACTGCGTGATTTGTAGGCTGTACTGCTGACGTTTCCAACTGATTTCCAAGTTTCAGGTGCCTTAAGATGGATCCACCGCTCATCTTGTGCACAAAAACATGGGTGTCTTATGCTCCCAAAAGTCTACATATTTAAAAAGAGTTGTGGGATATTTTGTTATCACCTGCTGCCAGTGTTCAAGTTAGATAGCCATATTCACTGGAATTTCTATGAAGCTAGCATTTTTTTTTACTTCTGGGGATGCTTGAATGCACCCAATGATTGGAAGGCATCAACATGGAAACACCATTGAGGCTAACATATAACTAATGCCCACAATAGTGGTGCAGTCGGCTATATATCTGATTTCAGTGTGGGAGGTCCGTGAACAACGTCTGACCTTGAATGGCATCATTTATCTATGCATTTTAATCAGTATTGTTTAAAGTATGTACTTTTTGCATGCTATGGAGCAGTTTTTATAATCAAAGGATTGTCATTTTATGTATTTTAAATGTCTTCAGACTACCATAACTCAGTAGTTAACTTACAAGGTAAAACAAGGTCATTAGTTTTGTTCGACCCTTCTGTGAAATGTTAATAGATATCTGTAGATCGAGCAAACAGTGCTGAAAAGTTAATATATATTTTTATATCTAACACACGGTGCTGCTTAACAATGCAAATGTTGGGTGAATTCAGAACGGGCAGTAATAATGTATCACGGGCACTGGCTGAGCCAGCATATTATCCCGATAGCGGATCCAGGAGGAGACGAGAAGTATTCAGGACATACCCTATTCAATCGACTACAAGCAATGCCGCGACTAGGGTGACACTTTTCCAAAAGCGGATCAAGGACGGAGGTTAGTCAATTACGGACGATCTTATTATAAACCACACGCAGTGACGGAACAAGCCGATTTTCCAATAGCCAATTGTTCTTAGTAGCCTACCATACAGGCCTCTAAGGATCCTGCCTAGTATAATTCCCTGGCGACGCTTCTGGATAAAAAACCTCACGGTAAATATTCATGGTATATAATGATGATGGCATAGTACGTATTTGTGACAAACTACAAGCGACCTTATGCTTCTGGCTGCGCCATTTGCTGTTTTGCAGATGCACACAAGGGCATCAAGTGGTGCTTTTGACCATTAATAATGATTTATACCCAATCAGCTATAAGTTTACCGGTGAAAAATGAAAACGGTCCGAAATTATTTTGATCAATATCAGCACCAAGTTTTTGCCTTCTGACCTTGCCATTGCGGACATTTCTTTAGTTTTGACATTCCAGAAGTGGACATGAGACCAGTAGAATTCGTTTCACCTATTCAATTTTTACATCTGCCCAATTAGTTACGAGTCCTTAAGGGTATGGGTGGAATCCGCCTCCTGACAGATTTAGGTCCAAAGGAGCTGCACCGTAATATAGTTACTTCGCGGCTCTGCAATTTCTAAAATACATTAGTTGGATGATCAGATTAAAGTTGCCGATACCCTCTTTTCCGTAAAAATCATCGTATAGCAGGGAAAAGCACATGACTGGACAACACTCCGTGACAATGCCATTCTCAAATTTGGTATATGATGATGCAAATCACCCAACGATTAAGACCATATGCGTATATGGCATGGAGCATGATTAGTCTTCAAAGGTATTTTCGAAGTCCACACCTTACGTTCCGTTCCGCACCATGGGCCTTAGGATCACCAAGCAAACTTATCAGAGCTTAGGAACGCAACTGATATCCCACTAATGTCTTACCCTACCCCACCGGCATAATCTGGACAATATGTATTTTCGGAGTAAGTCTCCATACATCCTCCCTAGTCTCCCCAATTCCCTATATATGTACCGGACGACCCGATGAGATGAAAATAACAAGAAGTTGTCATATCGCAGCAAAGAGCACCCCACCAAGCATGCAAGCTGATGAGGGAACAAGGCTATTCTCAGCTTTTGTGCAGATCAGCACATCGGCGAATTGGCTGACATCTGGTTCTAAATCGGGCCGTCAAGGCGCACGCAAGGAGTATACTTTACTATGACACATCACGGAGCAAACATGATATCTGCTGATTGCTCTGTCTGACCAATTAGAAGGACGAAAGCCAGCACCAACTTAAGCTGTCAGATATTTCGACATAGGGCAAGCTAAGAATAGTTCAGGGCGCTGATGGGAGGGGTAGATAAAGGGGATTACGTCATTTCACCTTCCAATTTCAAATTTCTGCTTTACTATGCTTGTCAAAAGTCAAGTATAACACTAACTAGCCATACCGTGAACCAAACCTGGTAACACCGTTTAAAACCACTGCAAGTTAGCTGATGACGGCAAAACAAATTAGGGCAAGCATGTACCTAGTATATCTTATGCACATTATCGCATTGTTTTTTTTTTTTTTAGCTGGAAAGTGAGAACTGATTGAAATACTTCAGTACTTGATAGGTGCAATATGCATTCATCAACCAGTGCCACTTTAAATGAAATGTTGCTACTTTCAAAAGTGGTACTTTAATACATAGTTACCTTGACGTGTATATGAAGACACATTTCGCTCACATGAAATCAATGGAAATCCCAGTGTGTTCTTAAATTTTTTAATTGGAACCAAATGGAGGAACGCTGAAAGTAATTATACGCATACCAAGTGATATATTAAACTTCGCAGATAATGTCAGCTGTTTTGCTCTACAGATACTATGCTGTTTCACAAGCATTGTCCAACACCTAGATAATGCAACAATTTTCTTTTGCTAATGCCGCGAACTAGCTTGAGCTGGTTTTAGTCCGTTTCGGGTTAAGATGATCCAAGGAATCCAGAAGCCCCACGGTGGAATACATCAGGTCGCCATTATTACTTCCGCCGGCAGACTATTTATAGCGAAACACCGCTAATTAAGGCAAGATCCACAGTAAACGTAGACGTTACCTCGCGACCGCTGATACGGCATAGCTCGTGTGCGGTGTGCCTGTAATTTGAACTTCGTCTTCACATTTTAGAGGTAAACGTGGTTGATGAGGACGGAGAGATCCTCCGAGACATTTGCCTTTAGTATGCTCCCCGATAATTCAAGCCACCTGCTACCCAGCAGCTGGTGTGGACGGCGGCGTGCGATGGTGGTACGGTGCCACACCAATCACCAATCGTTCTGAACCACCACCCTTCCCTCCACTTCTGAGCCGTATACCAACGGTCACAAGGAACGAGGATACTAGACTTCCGCAGTTATTGAACTGTCGTGTTCCAGGAATGCTCAGCGTTATTTGTTTGTTTGTTTATTATTGGTTTGTTCTCGACGTACTTTATGCACGATCATGGCTAATGGCGCAGCCAACACCGTTTCGCCGGTGGGCCGCGGGATTGGGAAATGTCCGGAGTGGTGCGTGTGTTGAACCCGGGACCTTTGGTATGAATAGCTCAATACCTTAACCACTCGGTCATCACCGCCCCGAGTGCTAAGCGTCGTAATTTTGGTATTTAATGCATTATAATTTGTGTATTTAATCAGTTCACGAAAGGCCCGCTGACAGATCAAGAGGGAAAGAGTACGTGATGAATTGTCAAATCAGGTGAGGCAAGATCAAATATCTTGCAATGATCTGAACCAAAACTGAGACGGATGGAAAGGCTCGATGCTATGCTGAGGCTGCTGATTAGCGCCCATGAGGAAACTGAAAGCTAGTTGTGTGAAGAGGCTGTCATCTATATGGTGGGCAAGCGATTCTACCGTATTAGTGTAACTGTGTTGTAAATTTGTCGTGCACACAACTAACGCACAACAAACAAGATTTACTGAACTTGGAGCCGAAGTGTAACATCAATGTAGCCTATAGTTAGCCGGAAAAGAAAGCTGAGTTAGAGTTACCGGATTAGTGTAACAGCGGATGTGCCATCACCACAAGCAACAGAGCATCGTCCCAAAACCCTGTGCTCCAGAATATCTTTTGGCCCAGGGTATGCGAGTGAGAGAAATCACAACTTCTAGCCTGCTGACACCTATTCTCTGTCAGGCTGCAAAGGAATTGCGAGATGATAACGATATTGTTAGACGAGTAAACAACTCATCAATATTCGCTATTCTTGACCGGCGCGATTATTTAGAAAAGCTTGATGTAATTTTACAAGACTCATCCAAGTTCGAGAAGCGCGCTAGGAATCTGGTTGCAAATAAAAAAGAAGCTCAGCAAACGTTTTGGCGTGTCTAACGCTGCAAATGGTGTACAGTCCCACAACAATTATTGATGACTGTAATCCGGGGGTTGGTTTAGCCATGTAACTTTTGCGGATAGTTACAAGACTTATATAGAAACATTTGCTATTGGCGACACAGAACGGAAGCCGACATGTTTACGATCTATTTGTCGGCGTCCAAGATGACAGTCACTGGCTGGCACCGAAGGGAAGGCATAAGGAAAAGTCTGTTCTGAAATTATCACTGGAGTCATGTCATAACTATACCATTTTTTTTTCTTTGAGGGCGACATTTGTGCACCCAGTGAATGTTTCGTAACAGCATTGTTTAGGAAGCCCATCGACGCTGTGACATGCTCGAACGGCACTATCTAGTGTCCCGACAGATATGCGGAGGGTGTAGTCCGAGCATGCATGCAGAAATCATTGATGCGCTCTTCTACATGGCGATTGGTCCGTCATCAGCAACAGCAAATACAGTAAATTTTGGCAAATAACTGAGAAAGAAGTGATTCCGACGACCAGATTCGGCTGCAACTGTTTAAGCGCTTCCAGTCACAACTTAGCCTACAGCCAAACGATGCTATAGGGAAAAATATGTTGCCCGAGCATAGGAGTCGCTGAGGTAAATGGTGACAGAAGTGTCGGCTATCCTCGTACAAGGTGACTGGTGTCATCATCTCTAATGCTAATTAATGAATATGATCTTCTATATTCTGCACATTTTTAATGTTGCATGCGTAATATCCACAATTTACCTCCTTGATGGATGAGATGGATGGATCCAATATGATCCGCTATGGATCCCGTCGCCCGCCTAGCGAGTTGCACCAGCCCTACCATCGCAGGCTGACGTTTGTCATCAATTGTCATTTCACCTTTAATTGTTTATTGAGTAGTTCACAACGCACTTTTTGCACGTTCACGGCTAATGGCGCCGCCCACACTGCTTCGCAGTCACCTTTAATTGTGACCGAGCCGCAAGACAAAATAGGTACTATGCTGCGTACCATGTAACAAATCGAATGGTTCAGGATTTATTCTTCGATTAACCGGTGGCAGGATGCGAGATGGACAACACGTACGAATCTATCAATCTTTCGTTTCACCTCTCGGGGTGCATGTTCACTGTGCTTTCAGGTCAAACCCGTGCATTTCATACTAATCAAGGGATCTTTTGATTATTTTTGAGTCCGCATGTCTAAAAATAGTCCCTCAATCCAACCTTTTCCCTGGAAAATGTTTTAAAACCGACGTTTTCCCGAAAAATAATTTTTCTCCATCGAGGGTATTGACCTGCATTCATCTTGATATCACTGGTGAATGTCATCAGAGCATTTTGAAGATGCAATTAAAGGACACACACGTTTAGGGCTTAATAAGAACTACAGGGATCCATCTGCCATTAAGATAAGAAACTATAAGAAGACGAACAATACTGGGAACACCCCAATCGATGTTATGTCCCGAGTTCAGGAGAAACTATTGGCCCCGCAGTGCTACAATGGCCATTCTCTTCAGCATTACATTTCCGAAGGCTGGTTAGTGAATCCACTGCCATGCACATCCGCTACCAGCGTCATTCACGATTTATCAGCATTATCTCAGGCATGGAAGGTTCATGGTACAACGAACACCAGGTGGTCCACCCTAAGGCTAACAGGACAACATATGCAGTATATCATATTAGCTACGCAATCAAACATCAAATCCGTACTCATGAAAATACATCAACCCTCACCTTCAGCACATACCATGAAGAACTCCCCACCACCCCATGTAACAAATTCCAATAATTTACTCCATGTAGTGCACATCAAGCATCAATCACATCCCGTCCACCCAAATTCCCATCTCCCTACTCCACAATATGTGATAAAACAACACAGTTATCGGACCTAAACAATTTATTCACCCTGTTGTGAATACCTTCAATGAGGGACTCAACTACATCACCAAGAAGCCTCTCCATTGAGCAACCACCCATGGACTGAAAACCTGTTGATGTTTAACTGTCTTACACCTTGGCATGATTTGTCTAACCTGAATTGAAGACTCCCTAGGGTGTCGGCAGATCGGTGGATATACTGGGCGTCTGTGAAACCAGAGGTTGATTTTCCTGTGTCTGTGTTTGCTTTTCCGCGGTGCCCGCTGTTCTTGCCGAGTTGAGGTTAAGGCTTCTTCACATGACCTCAATTGCTTAGTGCGTCGTAAAGTCAAGAACAACAATTGATGACTTCCATGCGATCACCTAAGTTTAATGACATTGCTCATGTAGACATAACAAAATTATAATCATTGGGTCTGTTTGTTTTCGTAACATAAGCCAACATTACGTTATCTGCAAGAATGCAGCAAAAAATTACTTCAGAAAGGAAATCACAGCTCGACGGCATGAAATGACCTGGATATTGTTCAAACCAAAAATCCACGAAGGATGTTGTATCATTCTCAAGAAACTCGGCTCACTGGAGTTCGGTGTCTGCGAAGAAACCCTTTGTGTGTGGAAAGCGCCCCTGTCCTCAGGTGGCAAGTATTAAATTGACAATTTTGCCTTCGGGTATTAGATGGACAGACCAAATCTCAACCTCTCAGCAACACTGAGATATCTTTCCATGACTGTGGTCCTGGATATGCCGCGGTAACCAATGAGCGTGTACATATGCAATGCACTTCTGACCTGAAAGCGATTACTAGAATGCATTACATTGTGAGGCTTCTCATCCACGAGAACGTGACAGTCGCTTAACAGCGGCAGTCCCGTAACCTCGTTCCTTGTAACCGTTGGGATGCGGTTCTGTGAAGAGGAGAGTCGTGATTCAAAACGGTCCATAGTTGGCGGGGTGCCGTACGAGCACCACACACATCCCTTCGCGTTAGCCGCTGCGCCGCAGGTTATCTGCAGTGATCAGTGCAACACACACGACCAGGGCGCAAGCACGCCGCATACGAACTATGCCGCGCATCAGTGGTGCCGGCACAACGTCCACGTCTGAGGTGGCTTTGGCCTCATTTGACGCTGTTGAGTGCAGTCTGCCTGCAGGCGTAGTAAGGGCCAGCTGATGCATACCGCTGTGTGGCCTTTGACTTGTCTAAGTTGAGATTAAAACCGGATGGACCCGACGAGCTCAAGCCAGCTGGCCAGTTCACCAAGATGATTATTTGATTCTCGAGGTTTTGAACAACGTGTTGCAAGCAAGACAGATAGCTGTCACTATGAGCCAAGTAAATGTTTTCCCCGGTAGTTGATCAATTGCTCTGTGGGGACGAGTGGTCTAGGGGTAAGTTGCTCGTCTCACAATCGAAAGGTTGCGAGTTCGAGTCTCACCTGTCGCTACTCTTCGCCCGCGACCAATCGGCGTGAGAGATTGGCGACGCTACATGACTCAACGGTCGATGTGTCGTAAAATCAATAACCAATCAACCATCAATTGCTCTGTGTTTTTCCTTGTGGGCTTCAGGGAAGAGTTCAGGATGAGCTTGGTTGTCCATTGTTATTATGTCGGCAATACCTGGCAATACACATTTCGAGAGACCTGTGTTTTCAGATACCATATTAAAAGTGGAAGCATTTCATATTGAGTAGCACTGGCTTCTGAATATAGTATGTAGCAATGGCTCGATTGTCTATTAAGGCGAGCCTATTAGTTACCTAAAATTACCTGATATTATAAAAATTACCTTAAATATAAAAAAATTGCCCTAAGTAGAAGAGTTACCTTAAATAAAAAAATTACCTTCAATAAAAAATTGCCTGAACTTTTTCTTTTCTTTTCATCAGGTAAGACCTATTAATTACCGCTTCAGGTAAACCGTTTTACCTATTTACTATCAAAATATTTTAATATTGGTTTTCTCTTTTCTCCTCAAAGCAATGCAATGAGGTGCATGTGTCAATTCAATTTTACTTACATTTTGGACCGGTCTTAGCCAGCTTTTGGTGGTATTAAGTGGTTGGTATTAAGTGGCACAAAGTATACCTACTTTGTGCGTACTCTGATCTGATTTCGTATCAACCTGAAAAATTATATCAAAAGCATTCGAGTTGTTTGTGCATTGTTAAAGAATCTGACAAATCTGTTGATAGCGGTATCAGCGACTAAAGCTACCTCGTACTGCTTAAAACAACCGTAAATTGAAAGCGTGAAGCAACATTTAATTTATATTGCTGTAATTCATGTAGTGTCTCATTATGCGCAGTACAACCACGGCGAGCGATTTTTCCTACCTCCCTGCACAGGTCTCACGAAGTTGTGAGCGTTAATTTGGATGACAGAAAGCCTGTAAGTAACCTGATAACACATGGATTTACTAGCCTTCGATTAGCGTAGCGTTGTAAAAGTGGCCGGCTGAAATCCAGCCAACAGGGACGTTTTTACTTTGCATCCTGCTAAATGACTGACTTCAGAGATTTAATCTAGATTAATGCATGACTGTTGATGTGTGAGCCTGTCGCCAGATAGTTCACTGATACTTGAAATAGCTCGTATCGCTCACCATCTTAGTTTCCGAAGGTTTTGACGGTGACCTCGCCCCCATATTACGAGTGTCGAAGAAGACGTATGATATGTGATCGCACTGAATGCCCTATAATTGATTCCACGCAGAGTGGAAGATAGGAGCTGAAGACGTCAATACTAGTATAATTTCCAAGGATGACATCAATATTACACATCAAATGATAAAATTAGACAAGTGCGGATGTTAGCAAGACTTCTGAGAATGGCTGGGTTCCGAATATATTGAGAATGAGTCTGAGCTATGTCCAAATGGAGCTCTTCCTGTGTGTTGTCACTGCTCCGCTACCTGCATCCAAGAGGCTACTGAATGGAAACTATCATAGCATCCAGCGTGAGAGATGCCAGCGCGGAGCTAAGTAATTTATTTAATTAAGTAATTAAGTTAAGGATAATATTAATTAAGTCATGAAATTCGAAGAACACGGACTAATATAGCCACATTGTGACACCACATTATGACACCACATTATGACACTACATTATGACGTGCGAGTACTAAGTGGATATGTATTAATTAAATTAGCTCAACTAGTCAATGCTTATATACGTAAGTTCTTGATTATTAGCATGCAAATTGTTTGTAATGCATCGGCTACGCGCAAAACCATAAATATTGAATTATAATGATTCAGATTCGTCCGGTTTTGTCGGGTCTTAATCGGCTATAACCGGTTAAAATCACTGGTCTAGATAAAACTAGTTTTGTCTTGCTTTCTGCCAGCCCTGGTCTGTGTGTGCACTTGCTATGTCACCGGATATGCATCACGAGGTGCACACCGACCAGCATGCTAAGCTTTCAGGATGAGCTTCGTTGTCCATTGTTATTATGTCGAGGTTGATGAGATAGCTGTCACTATGAGCCAAGTAAATGTTTTCCCCGGTAGTTGATCAATTGCTCTGTGGGGACGAGTGGTCTAGGGGTAAGTTGCTCGTCTCACAATCGAAAGGTTGCGAGTTCGAGTCTCACCTGTCGCTACTCTTCGCCCGCGACCAATCGGCGTGAGAGATTGGCGACGCTACATGACTCAACGGTCGATGTGTCGTAAAATCAATAACCAATCAACCATCAATTGCTCTGTGTTTTTCCTTGTGGGCTTCAGGGAAGAGTTCAGGATGAGCTTGGTTGTCCATTGTTATTATGTCGGCAATACCTGGCAATACACATTTCGAGAGACCTGTGTTTTCAGATGCCATATTAAAAGTGGAAGCATTTCATATTGAGTAGCACTGGCTTCTGAATATAGTATGTAGCAATGGCTCGATTGTCTATTAAGGCAAGCCTATTAGTTACCTAAAATTACCTGATATTATAAAAATTACCTTAAATATAAAAAATTGCCCTAAGTAGAAGAGTTACCTTAAATAAAAAAATTACCTTCAATAAAAAATTGCCTGAACTTTTTCTTTTCTTTTCATCAGGTAAGACCTATTAATTACCGCTTCAGGTAAACCGTTTTACCTATTTACTATCAAAATATTTTAATATTGGTTTTCTCTTTTCTCCTCAAAGCAATGCAATGAGGTGCATGTGTCAATTCAATTTTACTTACATTTTGGACCGGTCTTAGCCAGCTTTTGGTGGTATTAAGTGGTTGGTGTAAGTTTTATGGTCAGTGGTATGGTTAAAGTTGGGTTACGTCGGCCTTCGTCCAACCCTGTTGAAGATAAGATCTGAAGTTAGAAGGTGGAATGATGCACCTCATTCTTTCCCTGCTTAGCAACCAGCCATTCTTAGCTTACTTTATGCTGATATATCTGGCGGTTTAAGTTGGTGCTGACTGTCACCCTTCTGATTGCTCAGACACTACAGTCAGTAGATACCATTGTTTGCTGCATGATGTGTCGCAGTAAAGTGACTTCATTGCGTGCGCCTTGACGGCCCGATTTAGAACTAGCTATGAACCAATTCGCCGCTGTGCTAGTCTGTGCAAATGCCGAGAACTAAAGCCATTTGATAAGACTCGTCAGCCAACTGACTAAGCGGATCTAGTCTAAGCGGATCAGTTGCTTTACAAAACATTTCGCGGAAAGAAGTCCTCCAACTGTGACTAGATTTTCATTCAACGTAGCATGGGTTTAGATTCAGTTACGCTTAACATGGACATAGCCCACCTGGTTGCATCTTGACCATTACCATTTAACAATATGTATCAGCGTAGGGTAGTAGTATACTCTGGATTTTCACAATAGGGAGGAGGAGGGATGGGGGTGGGGCTTGTAAATCCGTGGAATTACGAAGAGATCACACAAATATTTGACATGCTTTTTTGTTGACAGATATTCCGCGTCAGGAAAAACAAGATAGTTAATATTGGCAAGGGTTACATTCACTCCACCCACCACATCTGGCTGCCCCCCCCCTCCCCCAATCGGTGTCTGTTCCTGGAAATGCGTGTGGAGAATGCCAATACATACTGCCTATGCGTCTTGAATTTTTATCCTACCTCCAAAATAAGAAGTGATTGATGTCGATTCTTCAGTTGTCGTGGCACCAAGTAATGCTGATATATTTGCATATCGAAAAGCAGGTGTATCCTAGAGTTATATTTTGCCAGTGCTGTCTTCACTTTTGAGCAATACCGACTTCATGTGTCACTACAATGCCTGCGTCCGAGTTTAAGGGCTCCATGCTCGGCGTTTGTATGGCAAAGGGAAACAATAAGGATGCTATTTTGTGTCTCGAGAGAATTTTGCACGTATTTTGTGCTGTAATCTTGCATCTTGCCCTGAATTTAACCATACGATATGACTGCCGCAGTGCTATGCATTACTATCTCTTCGTCTTTTTTTTTGCTACCGAAAATAGCTTGTTCGCATTGATTCCTTGTGAATTTGTGAGTTTGACAACACGTTTTAAAAAAATGTTGGAACGTCGTATTTGTATTTGCAATATTCATGTCCTTTCCGTGTCGTCTGGTACACATATAGGACATGGGGGCATATCAGAATAGGAAACATCCGTATAAATTTAGCATGCGGCCTATGGATATACTAGCTATTCTGAACTCTGATTAACCCAAAGATTGCCCCCCACCCGTCCGACCTTCACCCCACGAGAGGTGGCACCGGCTGGCGCAGCGCCGTTGGTGGCCGTCCGACTGATGGCTCGGTGCGTTGCAGGCGCGTCGTCGGCGTCGCGGCGATGGCACCGGCAGTGAGCGAGGGTCGGTAGCGGCGGCAGGTCAGCTGAGGCCGCGCGCCGCCGCCTGTCACCATGGCCGGATACCGGCCCGCCGTGCACGTGGTCCAGCTCAAGCCGATCGTGGTGCCGGAGAGCCTGCAGCAGGGCGAGAAGTTCATCAAGTGGGATGAGGTGAGTGCCGCCGGCCGTGCTGGTTGTGGCGCATAGCTGGTTGAAACCTCGAGGTACAGCTCGCATGGTGAATATTGATCTCGCGTGTAAAAGTGTTGTCACGCGTGCAATGTTTGTCAGCTCGGATTGGGAGAACAGCTAATTGTTCCACTTCTTATCTTGTCACTAGGTCTCGCGAAACACATGATGCAATTGTAACTCTCAATGCGCATCATCAAAGCTGAAGTGGTAGACTTTTTGATGTGCCAGCCGATCAGTTCAATTTCCGAAGTGCTGTGCCTGCGGCTGGATATCGTAGTTGTGACACGCCAAGAATCTGCTGGCGTGCTACTTTTTATAGGAAGAGCATTACTGTTATAATTCGTTTGTTCGGAATTCGTTCGTTTCGGTCTAATGCTTTCGATGTAATTCTTCAGGTTGATATGAAATCAGATCAGAGACGTACAAAGTGTACGTACTTTGTGCGTACTCTGATCTGATTTCGTATCAACCTGAAGAATCACATCAAAAGCATTCGAGTTGTTTGTGCATTGCTAAAGAATCTGACAAATCTGTTGCTAGCGGTATCAGCGACTAAAGCTACCTCGTACTGCTTAAAACCGCGTAAATTGAAAGCGTGAAGCAACATTTAATTTATATTGCTGTAATTCATGTAGTGTCTCATTATGCACAGTACAACCACGGCGAGCGATTTTTCCTACCTCCCTGCACAGGTCTCACGAAGTTGTGAGCGTTAATTTGGATGACAGAAAGCCTGTAAGTAACCTGATAACACATGGATTTACTAGCCTTCGATTAGCGTAGCGTTGTAAAAGTGGCCGGCTGAAATCCAGCCAACAGGGACGTTTTTACCTTGCATCCTGCTAAATGACTGACTTCAGAGATTTAATCTAGATTAATGCGTGACTGTTGATGTGTGAGCCTGTCGCCAGATAGTTCACTGATACTTGAAATAGCTCGTATCGCTCACCATCTTAGTTTCCGAAGGTTTTGACGGTGACCTCGCCCCCATATTACGAGTGTCGAAGAAGACGTATGATATGTGATCGCACTGAATGCCCTAGAATTGATTCCACGCAGAGTGGAAGATAGGAGCTGAAGACGTCAATACTAGTATAATTTCCAAAGAAGACATCAATATTACACATCAAATGATAAAATTAGACGGATGTTAGCAAGACTTCTGAGAATGGCTGGGTTCCGAATATATTGAGAATGAGTCTGAGCTATGTCCAAATGGAGCTCTTCCTGTGTGTTGTCACTGCTCCGCTACCTGCATCCAAGAGGCTACTGAATGGAAACTATCATAGCATCCAGCGTGAGAGATGCCAGCGCGGAGCTAAGTAATGTATTTAATTAAGTAATTAAGTTAAGGATAATATTAATTAAGTCATGAAATTCGAAGAACACGGACTAATATAGCCACATTGTGACACCACATTATGACACCACATTATGACACTACATTATGACGTGCGAGTACTAAGTGGATATGTATTAATTAAATTAGCTCAACTAGTCAATGCTTATATACGTAAGTTCTTGATTATTAGCATGCAAATTGTTTGTAATGCATCGGCTACGCGCAAAACCATAAACATTGAATTATAATGATTCAGATTCGTCCGGTTTTGTCGGGTCTTAATCGGCTATAACCGGTTAAAATCACTGGTCTAGATAAAACTAGTTTTGTCTTGCTTTCTGCCAGCCCTGGTCTGTGTGTGCACTTGCTATGTCACGGGATATGCATCACGAGGTGCACACCGACCAGCATGCTAAGCTTCTTTTACTGGCTGTTTTTGCGAAGAAGCTTCTAAATGTTGCTGATGTGATGTAGAGCGGTCCCGGTGACGCGTGCCGGTGATTTGGGCGGCGTGAGCGTCCACAGACGATGGGCGGACCATACACGCTGCAAATTAGACGCCAACGAACGTCGATAGAAAAGTTTGCTATGCATGGTTTCACCCTCGCGTGAAGTTTTACTCCAGCCGTGTCGTAAGGCACACTCGTTCCACACGCGTCAGCATTGTTTGGGAAGTAAGAGGCCAAACTAAAGTTAATCTCGCCATTTAACTTCGCGTGCGCTTTGAACACATCGCAGATGGTTGTTCCGCTGTAGAAAAATAATGTTATAGTATGTCAAGGACGCGAGCTATGCTAGTTAGATTCGTTGCAAAGACGTTAAAGTACTGCAATAGTAAGACATGCAGCAACCAATTTGTAACTAAGCGTGCTAAAACCTCATCATCACTTTACAAGCGTGCTGAAGCATGTTAGGCTCCAGAAAATCGTGCTGGAATATTAAGAAAAATAAAGAAGGTTGAGATACTGGCAGCGAGATGATAGAAGCTCCATTGTGAGACCGACTTTTTTTTTGTTTAACTCCAAGGCTAAATCGCTTTCATGTTATTGTTATTTTCAGAGATTGCTCTGTCGGAAGCGTTGCACCGAGGCGCTTGTAAGTGTCCAAAGGAACAGCTGAAAGTGAAAATATGTGATCAGCATGCACTTATACTTGTTTCGGCAGGTGAAGCAAATAATGTGCCGCTGGACGCTACGATGGTTTCATCTGCGTGTTTATAGTCCTCATGAGTGAGTGACGTTAAGCACATTATCACTATCGACGTATCACCCGAAAGCTGCTACGGATGAAATCCGTTGATAAAAGCACCTGCAGTCGTGCCCCTTTGATCTGGGACTGTGTCTGCGCGACCATTACCAGGTGCGAATTATCGTTAATGCAATCGGGGAGCGGAGTACCTTCAGTGAGAACAATGGTATGGATAATAGAAGATTATCAACAAGCCACAGTTAATAAAATTTGTTTGATACGTTCATATCTGGTGAAGGATAGTTTGACGGCAATTAACCTCCCGGCTTGCAATTTTGAATATCTTCAAAGGAAGCCTCGCGCTGGCTCAGATTTCGTTGATTGTGTTTCATACAGCTCCTTTGCGAACAAAGAAAATGTAATGCAGGTTGCCAAAAAGTGGCGGAACTGCAAATTCTGCGGTTAGGCAAAGATGAATGAATATTGTGATGAATACTCCAAGCCCCACACCAGTTCCCCTTTCATCCCACGAATAATTCAGCACGCACCATACACATCGGTCGTGTGCAGATGCTGTTCATCACTGGTGCTGTATATTTTACTTCCAGGTCAGTTTGCATTGGGATTTCTTTCAAACGGTCGGTGTGGGAGCGTTTCAGCGGCGGACATAAACAGCCACTTCCGTGGCTGTGCCGCGCATAGCACCCCTGCCGGCCGAGGCCGACCGAGTCTAAACTTCGCCGCGTCTGCATTGCCTGTCTGGCCGCCCTAGTCGGTTGGAGCCAGATAGCAAGGCTTGGAAACGTTGGATGCTACTGGGTTTTTGCCATCCGGAACATTATCCTCTCCAGAACATTATCATCTCGTTTTTACCATCTGGAGGTTGAACGGTGCTCTTTGCTAATGGTCTGGTCTGTGATAGAGTGCTCAGGATTGACCGGAAAGTGGAAGCCGAGATTCCAACGGCACAGCTTTGAATAAGAATATCCTCCACATGCTTGATTACGAGAACGTTTTTCTCCCCACGCTCAGGATTACAAAGCGAAAATTCAATGCTGGTCGCAGCAGCAGCTGTCTCTGTCGCGCGGCTATCATTCGTCATGCCTCTGTCGCGCGGCTGTCATGCTCCATGCCTCTATCGCATGGCTGCCATGTGCAATACCTCTGTTGCGCGGCTGTCATGTCCATGCCTCTGTCACACGGCTTCCAGCCGTGCAACAGCCACTGTCGCATGACTTTCATGTGTAATGCCTCTGTCGCACGGCTGTCGTATGTCATGCCTCTGTCGCACGGCTGCCATGTGCCATGCCTCTGTCGCACCGCTGTCATTACAATGCCTCTGTCGCGCGGCTGTCATGTGCCATGCCTCTATCGCACGGCTGTCATGCGCTGTGCGCACTGCGCACTGGTCAAACGCGCGACAGGTGGAAATTGATTCAGGTGGCAATCGTGTCCGGTGGCATCGGTACAGTACAGGGTGTGCTGTAGAGGTACGTGGTGTATCATGCCACCATGCGGATGCTGTTCTAGTCAACAGTGGCCCGTGTGTTATCATTCATTGGGCGTTGGCCTTAATTGCTTTAATTATGATTTCGGCTTTGTGAGCCTTGCAGTATCAGCTGTGGTTCTGTCCTCGTGACTGTCCCAGTCACCGGCTCCGGCTTTGACCTCGTGACTGGCACAGCTGCTGGCTGCGGCTTTAGCCTTGTTTGTGACATCCATCGTTATTGGTATCGATGGTATCAAAAGGCTTTTGCCTCTGCTCTGGAGTCAGCTGAGGATTAAAGTCCGGCTGGAAGATAATCTAAAGATATCAGGCTTGCCTTTAGTTCACTTCTATTGCAACACATTCTGAGCCATGCTTTGTCAGGTTTTCTGGTAAAGTTGTCCTCAATCTAAAAAGCTACTACAACTTCTGATAGTCATGGGCTCTTTTGTTATATTTCTAGTGGTTGTGGGTTGGATGGCACTTGAGGAGCCGATGTATTTTGCGTCTCGTGTCTGGTCACTGTGTCCGGGGCCTCCTGTTGCATGTTACCTAGGACACCATAGCCCCCAGTTATAGCCGTTCCTTCCGCTCCGCCCGAGACCTTTACTCATTACGTTAGCATTACTGGGGAAGGGTGGGGGCTGGTTGGCTCCCATAGTGATCTCGCAGCGACCAATGGTCGCGGTCACCGTTCACGACGCATCAGTAGAGACCCTGACTGTTTGGGTTTTCCACTTCCGTCAGCATCTGCAGCCACACGGTTGCAGAGCGCTGGCTCGTTGGCCGACTGATGCCATAGCGCGGACACGACGTTCGGTGGATCGTGGCCGTTCGTGATGTTCGTGATGTTCGTGACGCTGGTCTGCGCTGGTCGTGTGGGGCCGCGCCGCTCGGCGAGGCCAGACAGGGTCACGCACGTCCTGTCTCAGCCCGTCCCGATCTGCGGGGCTGTCACGAAGTCCTGTCCCAGCGGGACTGTCACGCACGTCCTGTCTCGGCCCGTGCCGACCGGCGGGGCTGTCACACACGCCCTGTCCCAGCCCGTCCCGATCTGCGGGGTTGTCACGAAGTCCTGTCCCAGCGGGACTGTCACGCACGTCCTGTCTCGGCCCATGTCGACCGGCGAGGCTGTCACACATGTCCTGTCTCGGCCCGTGCCGACCGGCGGGGCTGTCACACACGTCCTGTCTCAGCCCGTGCCGACCGGCGTGGCTGTCCCGGCCCGTGCCGGCCGGCATTGCACGACAGCGCGGCCCGACGCCGCGTCTGGCTCTTGGCGTCGCCCGGTGCCTGCGGTTGTCAGGTGTCGCCGACGCTCTCGGCGAATGGGCCGGGGCGAGCGGCTGATGGCTTTCGCCGGCTGGGTTTCCTTCCGGCGGTCTGGAGATCCGTCGGGAGACACATCGGTTAATGGGGTCGCTGTTGTGGTGGCACGTGCATGTCGGCCAGGGACAGAAGACAGAGTAGTGTGCAGTTTAGTGTGTGTTGGCAGACCGGTATGGTGGCATGCTGTATGTCACCACTGAGAAGACGGAGGCTCGGTGGCATCGTTCCAGGGGAATCTCGAATTAGACGTTTGATCTAGGAGACGACACGCTGCCTGAACGTACGTTTAGATGTTAATGGAAAGGATTTTAATATCTTGTCAGGTACGTCATTTACGGTGGACGATTTTTTGACCTCATGTCCAAGTAGTGTTTCACCAGACCGCATCCACTCTTCGTCTCGCTGTAGATGCAGCTGACTGGAGGGATCCCGCTGGCACATTCACCTATCACAGTCACCGTACCTACTGCCATATTCAGACAGCACAAACTGCTATACAAATCACGTGCATGCCTGAAGATCATTGTATGCGATCCGGAAAGCACGGAAGGGTTTTACTTTTACGCGACCCTCCGTATTAAGTGATTGCCAAAACTGATGGTTGCAGTCAACTTCTGGTGACTGGTGATGTATTTATTGGCTCCGCTGGCTGGTCCTTCGTCTTCCAGCAGCGCTGAGTCGAGAAATGGGCCGCCACTGCCAAATGGTGAGAGCTGTTTAAGTATGCAGTGTGATAGTGATAATAGATAGTGTGGTAGTGATGGTAGATGGTGTGCTATTGATAGTAGATGGTGTGATGTGATGGTGAGTGTGATATGGTGTGATAGTTCCGCAGCTTAAATCAGCATGGAATACATTCAGAAACTTCAGAAGAAGAATGGACTCAGACTCGGATTTGGAATGGAATACATTCAGGGACTCAGAAATGGCTATCGGAGTTTACCTACTGCCACTGTCCCCGCCGCCTCGGTATTTACAGCAGCAAGTTTTTGACCCTGTTCCTTTATCAATCAGCCATAGTTTCTTTTACTCACCTAAAGCATCTTTATATCCGCAGCTAGCATCGTCGACACGTGGGTGTTCTGGGTAGGTGAGTATGAGAAATGCTTACAAAAAGAGCGGGGAGGAGACCGGGATTGGGACAGCTCGCTGTGTTGTTTGGTGGCGAATTCGTAACGTTATCAGTAAAAAGTGTGTTAATCTATTGTACCCAACGGCATTTTCTTCCATAATTGAAAAATGCAGGTGTCCATAAAGTCTCTTTCCAATTGTTCCAGATGTTTATTACAAAAGCGAATTAAGAGATAATTATGCTAACAATTTTACAAAATTAGAAATATAAATGGAAGTTTTTCCTCATTTACTACGCTTCTATATGGGGACCATTAGTTGCACGAAGCACAGCAAGACGGTAATCGATTTTCTGCCATGTTCGCCTCATCAATGGTGGCAATGGCGTCAGTGATTCATTGCTTCAGGCCGTTGATGTCCCGTATCTTTATTCGATACACGATCTCTTTAACATTATCCCATAGAAGGAAGTCCAGGGGAGTGAGGTGAACTATCTATCTAAACTATCTGGAGAAGGAGGTGGCCAGAGAATTGGGCCATCCCATCCAATCCACCGTTCTGGAAGCCATTTTCTGGACTGGTCATTTTCTGGACTGGCCATTTTTTGGAATTTCATTTTGCAGAACCTCTTCCATTAACAGGGTACCTGAAAAACACAAATGCAATGTGAATACAAACTTTGATAACCACTGAGTTCATTGAAGGAATTTGATAAAAAGACCGTGTAATTATAATTGCCTTTGTAATATATATTTTTATTGTAGAGACTCTAAGGACACCCTGCAGAACACTGAACAGTTAATCAGCGCCAAATATATCTTCGGTTGCTGACTTCTTTATACAAGATACATCAGGGTTTCTCTTGAAAGAGGTGCCGCGCCCGAATACACACCTAGTTTAAAATAATTATATTCGTGAAATAACTGTAAATAGCTTTGTTAAAGTTGCATTCTTCGATTATCGAGGAAATGGCCATGATGCAACCTAGGCTATTTTTCATGTCACTCCGTGGGGCACTTAATAATATACCCAAATAAATGTTGTTTTTTTGCGGTAGTTTCCTCCTGTTCTCGCTTGAAGGAAATTGACCTCGTTCACTGTGGACGGGGTGCAACTGGCAGCGGACAAAGCCGTCACCAGGCTGGCCTACCCAAGCTGGCACGGGCAGGCGAACCTCGGCCGGTGCGGGCGCCGTATCATGGCCAAGGTTGCCAGACGCGCACACGGACGTGACAGTTCCACGTGGCCGTATCGTGGCCACCCCATCCGGTGCACGCGTACCCACCGACGGTGACCGACGGACGGCCGGCCGGCCGCCGCCGCTACACCGCCCTGACGGCTTCTTACTGGGACTGGGGGCTGACTCGGCCTGCCGCTGCTACTCGTACTGACTGATTCTGACGTAGGCTGAACGGACGGTCGTCCAGTTGCTGCTACTCCGACTCTGACGGCTTCTGGCGGAGGCCTGGATGGGTCTGCGCTGGCAGGATTGGTGTGAGGAGTGCGGACTTATGGGGATGGTTCTGGGACAGGGGTGCAACGAGTAGCAACAATATACTCGAGGGCGGGGACGAGTAGTCTATGGGTAAGTTGCTCGTCTCGTAATCGAAAGGTTGTGGGTTCGATTCTCACCTGTCGCTACTCTTCGCCGGCGACCAATCGGCGTCAGAGATTGGCGACGCTACATGACTCAACGGTCAATGTGTCGTGAAACCAATAACCAATATACTCGAGGGCATTTGTCCTCATTCTTTTACACGCCTGGTGTACCAGAACTTCCGAGGCAGACTTGCCCGAGAAAGTTAGTCCACTCCGAATATTTCGAGGGAGCTGTTTTTGAGAGGGGAAAGGGATGGTGTCCTGGCGAGGTGTAGGTTAATTTTGTGTCACAAAGCCTGTTCACACTGAAACAGGAAGAGACCACTGTGACGAACGGAGTACGCAGTAGAGGTAAGTAGTGTATAGCACGGCGCCGGCGGCTGGCGGAGGCGGGCTGGCCGGTTAGCCCTGCTGAGCGTGCAGGTCAAGGTCAGCCGGCGGCTGGGTGTGTCTGTCGCCCGGTGGCCGGGTGGGTCAGCCGGCTGTTATGGTAGCCCACCTGTGGCGCACTGCATGGCGCAACCGGGCGGAGGCGGTGGACCGTTGTACCGGAGGGGGCACCTAGAGCAGCGGACGAATGACGCTGAGACTATATCAGACTGAAGGGGCACGGGGAGCGGGCGACAAGTCACGCTGAGACTAGTTTTAGCCGGTGATGTGCTGCCGACGAGAAGTTACGTGTTGCTGTCAATGGTTTTGATGAAATTGATTGAGGACTCCAACAGCGGCTTGCGGCGACCGAGGCAGCGACTGGCCACTCGCTGTTGGTGGGGGTCAGCCATTGCACGCCTGACAAACGCTGCGTGTGTCTGCACGTGGCGCGCCGGCATGTCCGACTCGAACAGCTGGAACTGCGACTTCGTCCCCGTCGGCCGGCATGCCGAGCATTCCACCCGCCCACTCTCCCGCTGCTCTGACACAGGACCGAAGAGTCCCTGCCGTTTCCCTCAACTTCCCGTCTGCGGCTCAGTTTCGCCAGGCGAGTCAGGTGACGCTGACGTCGGCTGACTCAGTCAGCCGACATCTGCCGGCGTGTGGCTACTTCTTTGTCGCCTGGGCGGTGTAGGTGGGGTAGGCTCTTCCGTCGACCACCTGCAACCTTCGCTAGCAAATGAGCGGAGATCAGCAGCGACGGTGGCGTTCCTACGCGCCATGGTTACATGGCAGGGTATGTACCAAATGGTTGCAGGGCGGCGTTTTTGGACCACCGTCCGTCCTCCACTCGGCGCTGTGCAACGGCCGTGAAAGTCAAAGCACAAAGAAAAACCAGTGTGCTGTGCGGTGTAAAAAAGCGATCTCGGAATATGTTTGTTGCAGATAACAGCTACTTTTTATGTGAAAGCAAAAGAACAATGAACTTGAATGATTCATCGACATCCGTAGGTTTTTTTTTTGGTCGGTTGAAGTGGTGATGACCTAGTCTGCATGTTGCTGATATGTGCTAAGAAAGTCATCACACCGATGAAACGTTACGCATAGTCGGTGGCGTTTAAATTGCTAATGTTCAATTAAACGAAAACCGAACGGAAATTCAATTAAATAGAAGCTCCAGAGCTAACTCTTAGCATGCAATTTTCATAGCCCACCTTCACTTTGCGGTCTACAGTAGCCGGCTCGTTCCTCACGTCTGAAAGTGGAATTCCACGACTAGTATATGGCTGCAGCTGCACCGACACGGAACCGTGGCGGCCGTGCAGGCTTCGCCACGCACCGGTGGCGGGGCGCGCTGTACACACACAGTTAGCGCTGTGTAGCACCTCCGATCCTGCACTGCCGCCGTGCCCAGCATCTGCCACCAAAATCCCAACGTGCACGGTGTCGTACACCTGCCATTCAAAGCGGATTGGATTGGATTGTGGCTTTGCGACGAACTCAACAGCTGAGGACATATGGTGTCGCCTGCCCCTCACCCTGGCTGGTAGGGTGGGCATCGTGGGGAATGGAACCCGTACCTCTGGCGTGCCAGACACCCAGCTTCACTACTGAGCTTCCGACGCCCCCATTCGAAGCGATGTGAACCAGCGTGAGCAATGCATGCTAGTCAGGGGCAACACTTCTCGGAAGGCTCAAGCCACCCTCCCTGTAAAAAGTTGGTCTGAGCCTCCGAGTAATTTAAGATTTGAACATTGAATCCTTCGGAGTGGGGCCTCTCAACCAATTCAGATCTTCGCATTTCCTCCGTGCCATGTGCGCTCCCGATCATTTTGAAGACGTTCCTCCCCTGATGTCAACCGCGTATACCGTGTCACGCACCATACGGCGCGTGCACCCTTGTATCGTCAGGTGGCAGCATTTTTACGCGCTAGTAAAGCTGAACTTGCACGCTGGTGTCAGAAACCAAACTACCTAAAACATGTTCTGCCACCGCAGTGCCAAGTGCCGGCTGTTGCCGTGCGGTTGAAATGGCCGGTGACGTCACCTATGACATCACTTTATGTGCGAGCAATTAGCATGCCGTCCGCGTCGTACCGGACTAATCTGCAGGCATTGCCGTTTCGAGAGCTGTCGATCTGCCGCCGGGGAGCCGTTCCAGGCCATCTGATCGGCGACGCCAAATCCGGGGCACACGTTTACTGATCTGCGCAGACGTTTGGAGCGCGTCGTCGTTGGTGGCGTTCTACGGCTGTGACCGGCCGCCGTCTAGGCGTCACGTACACCGCGCGTGCCGTGCGGTGTTCGGCGGGCGCCGCTCGACGCGGCCAACGTGCTGGTGGGGGTGGCGACAGCGGTGCGTCAGACTGTGGCGTGGCGCCGCGGCCCGCCGCCGCCAGTCGGGTCACCTGGGGGGGGGGGGCGGTGGTGCAGAGCACGCAAATGCCGACAAGGCACGGCACTGGCGCTGTCCCCCCTCCGATGGATAAAGACACGCGTGTTGTGGCGGTTGTGCAGATCGGATATGACCAAGTGCACCTCGCGTGTACATACCATTGTCGATTGTCGAGACACCGCTGATGTACACGCGAGATGCGGTTCGGGGACAGCCATTCGGTGGAATGCACCACGGGTGGGGTGGTGCATGTTTTTGTTCCTGTGTCTGTCAGTAGTAGGCGCGGTATTTGGTGCTGGCACTTGACTATCGGTGCCGAGTGCGCAGACGACCGTATCGCATGTGCGTGCGAACGCTTCGCCTATCTTCGCGGTGTGTGGTGCGTCTGCGGAAAGGTGGCGTGGTGTTGGATGCCGAAGCGGTTGTTCATAAGCCTGCGTCAGTGGCATCAAATTTCTCCGAGCTCGGTCATATACACATAGGTGTTCGCAATATTGCGTGTGAGAATGAAGCCGTGGTTAAGAAAACAGGCTTGCCCGTTGGCTGCGCAAGAAACCAATACTCACCGAGTAGCGGGGTCGGGCCTATTAGAGTTCATGACTTATTTTCTCCATGCAACACCCATGGACCTACCAGTTATTCTCAGGAGTGTTCGAGGCGGTACTAACCCGAATCGCCTGGTGGCGAAACGAACCCGCCCGTGACTCCACAAATGGTATGCTCACGATATGAAGTTGGAACCACCAGCAAACGCATGCTTTTCGTGCCATAGACCATCAGTTCAACATTCGATGGGTACATCCATTACATTTGAATGCAACACGGCGTTTGAAGGAGAGTGGCACCTGTATTCAGGCGGTCAGTTCACAGACAGAGCCGGGCTGTGTACGTCGGCCGGGTGTTTAGGCGCGCCACATCGACGTGTCTGGCGGGCGTGGCCTGCCGCTGACAGTTCCGCCGCTGTCCGAGGGGCGAGACCGTCGCGTGATTTATTGACCGGCCCGGCGCACCGACAGACAAACAGCCCGGACACCGTGGCGTGTCGTGCGACCTGACAGAACCGTGTCGGACACGCTGAGCGCGACTCGACGCCACCACCTGGTGCACCCCTGTGCCGCCGTGCCTAACCTGATGCAGCCGCGCTGGATCTCAGCCAAACATCGCTCCCAACCGAACACCGAGCACGAACATGCCGAACAGCTCCGTGCCGTCGGGTAACAAGCGGATACGTGTGTGTAGCGTGAACAGAAGTTTGTTGAGACGGTGTAGGGAAGGTCTGCTTACCTTGAGAAGAGCGAGGGTAGGCGCACCGGATGTCGGTTTTGGGTGTGTAGGCTGTTGCGAGATGGCTGTTGTCGCTTGTGTTGGCTGTTGGCTGATCGCTGCCAGTCGGCGCCTCCATTTGCTGATGAAGTCGCCGCTCTGTAAATGCTCGTGGTGCAGACGCCGTGCTCCCGATCATCTTCCTCGGTACATGATGTGACGTGTCTGTCGTTCCGACGTCGTGGGATGTCAAGCCCACAGCCGGCCGACGACAGTCGTGGTCACACAGCTGGCCCAAAACAGCCATTATGCAGTCGGCCGACACCAGCCATGGTTATACAGCTGGCCCACAACGACCGTGGTTATACAGCCGGCCCACACCAACCGTGGTTATACAGCCCGCCCACAACAGCCATGGTTATACAGCCAGCCCACAATAGTCGCGGTTATAGTGCCGGCCGACAACAGTCATGGTTATACATCCTGCCCACACCAGCCGTGGTTATACAGCCTGCCCACACCAGCCGTGGTTATACTGCCGTCCCACAACAGCCGTGGTTATACAGCCTGCCCACAACAGCCGTGGTTATACTGCCGTCCCACAACAGCCGTGGTTATACAGCCTGCCCACAACAGCCGTGGTTATACTGCCGTCCCACAACAACCGTGGTTATACAGCCTGCCCACAACAGCCGTGGTTATACTGCCGTCCCACAACAGCCGTGGTTATACAGCCTGCCCACAACAGCCGTGGTTATACTGCCGTCCCACAACAGCCGTGGTTATACAGCCTGCCCACAACAGCCGTGGTTATACTGCCGTCCCACAACAACCGTGGTTATACAGCCTGCCCACAACAGCCGTGGTTATACAGCCTGCCCACAACAGCCGTGGTTATACTGCCGTCCCACAACAGCCGTTGTTATACAGCCTGCCCACAACAGCCGTGGTTATACTGCCGTCCCACAACAACCGTGGTTATACAGCCTGCCCACAACAGCCGTGGTTATACTGCCGTCCCACAACAGCTGTGATTATACAGCCGGCTCACAATAGTCGCGGTTATATTCCCGGCCGACAACAGTCATGGTTATACATCCTGCCCACACCAGCCGTGATTATACTGTGCCGGCCCACACCAACCGTGTTCACACACAGCCAGTGGTAAACCTGTGGTAACAGCCGGGAGTAGAGAGGCGCGGCGCCGCGTAGCGCGCCTCTGGAACAGGCCGCTTGCTGCCGCGTGCCGGCTTCCGCGACGTGACCTATCCCCCCACGGCCTGTACCGAGCTCTCGGCCGGTCGTGACGTCACTGCCGTGCTGGGCCGCCCGACGCGACGGCGGGCGGGACGCGGCGGCGCTCCGCTCCAGCCTCTTGCCGCACGTATCGAGCGACCATCTGAGGTAGGCTGCCGGCGGCTCGGACGGCCGGTGGCATATCTCCGGCCCGCAGTGTTGTTGACGGCGAGTGCGGTAGCTCAGACGAGTGCTGGCTGAGGAATGACGGCTGAATCGTGCTCCCCCTCTCCTTCCCCCCACCCCCTGGGGCTTGGACTGCGGTTGTGGCTCTGTTGGCTACTGGGAGTGTATTCGAGTCCTGGAAGTCTTTCACATCGGATAGGTGATGGCGGTGTTAGACGCGTGCGGACTAGGATTGTCCTGCCCGTGTCCTGCCTATGCAAGTAATGTCCTGACTGTGTTCGAGTTGCCATATCCGTATTTGGGAAGGATATTGTGCCATGCACTTTGACATTGACCTTTTGCATTCCTTTGCCATCAGATGGAAATGAAAGTACGTGTTTTGCTCCTCCGTCATCCATCCCTGTCTCTCCAGCCAATTTATATATTTACATTTAGCTGGTCTGTTAGCGCGTTTAAAGGGAGGAGGATGTGACATCCGGATATTGAGCATGTATCGCTGCTGCTACTGAATTGAAACAAAGCAAGTCAACAGTGCATATCATTTTTTAGCGGAAGGTTCTCGTGATGCTTGTTTGACCGGCTCGACAGGGTGCTTCTTGCTGAGGAGCAGGACTTGGTGGTGAGCTCATGACCGCACCATGCAATTATGCAATAACGTCGGTGTCACAGTTTAGCATGACCACTTTCTTCCTGCCAATTATTTTATGCCTCATTTACCATCCACTGTCGACACCATGCATTTGACCAGCAATGATGCATTTGTATATATTTTTTTAATGTAGAATGTCGTTTTTATTTGCCTGTACTTAAACGTTACGCCATATTTGTATAGCACTTGTGAGACCTGTGGTAAACGCTGTCTGACATATGCATTAGTGCCGCCCGGATGCAGCCGTTCTGACGGTTGCTGCATGTTGCCGCACGTCACGCAATACTAGGCACGACACACATTGCCAAGCACGACATGCATTGCCAAGCACCGTGACATGCGTCATCGTACTCGGACTTTCTGAAATCGGTGCAGTGAGCCATGCAAAGGGACCACGCAGTGTAGATATTTAATACGAAGAGGTAATTATGGTCAGTGCAGTATTTCTTTGCATTCATGTTTCTACTGCGAACACATCCACATCGCACACCGGCCGACATGCCACGGCGGTGTCTAGATGGGTTGATACGGGCAGTGCCGACTAATCCGCTGTCCGGTTCCACCTTGTTGTCTGCATGGTCGGACCCAAGAGGACATAGGGGATGCCGCCCCATGGAGATGTAGCTCGCCTCCTACTAGAAAAATCGATGCGCCCTAAAGCCCCCCCCCAAATCCTACTGGAAAATGGCACCTCTCAAGGATGCTAGAGTACACCCATTTGTTTTTTTTTGCAGCCGAAGACGCCCCTATCAGTAGACCGGGCGGCCCTCCATGAGGCTGGAATGTGCACCTCCCCTCTGGATAAATGTTCAGGTGAAGGTGCCCTTCTGAGTGGATCCTGCGCTCCCATAGGAGGCTCGAATATGCACCTATCGTCTTGATGAATTTTCAGACGAAAATAGCCCATCTTATGTATAAAATACGCCTCTACATGGACACCCGAAGGCATGTCCTCCCCTGCTGACATTTTACGCCTCTACAGGGACACCCGAAGGCATGTCCTCCCCTGCTGACATTTTGCGCCTCTGCAGGGACACCCGAAGACAGTTATCCCCTGCTGATATTTTACGCCTCTACAGGGACACCCGAAGGCATGTCCTCCCCTGCTGACATTTTACGTCTCTACAAAGACACCCGAAGGCATGTCCTGCCCTGCTGACATTTTGCGCCTCTGCAGGGACACCCGAAGGGAGTCATCCCCTGCTGACATTTTGCGCCTCTACAAAGACACCCGAAGGCATGTCCTCCCCTGCTGACATTTTGCGCCTCTGCAGGGACACCCGAAGGCAGTCATCCCCTGCTGACATTTTACGCCTGTACAGGGACACCAGAAGGCAGTCATCCTCTGTTAACATTTTACGCCTGTATAGGGTCACTCAGGTGCATGTCCTCCACCGTTGACATGTTATCGAACAGTAGCGCTCCCCCAGACACGGATGTCTCTTCAAAATTAATGCATCCGCCCTTGGTTGTATATACTTTGGTTCGACCTATTTCATCCGAGTTCGAAGAGCGTCAGCGAACGCAAGAAAACCGTGAATACCTGACATACGTTTTAGGTATTACCCTTCCCGTCAGCAGTGGCATCACGCACAGTCTAGCATGGCGGTGGGCACGATTGTACGTGTGATAAGACTGCCGTTCACGGTAGAGCCCGTGGAGTGTCGACAGTCGCTTAAGTTGATCTATGTACTGTCCTTGCTTGCCAGCGAACCGTCATCAGCTTCTCGTGTGAGGAGCGCCGAAGCTCACACCAAAACGTTCCCTGTCGGACTGGGCTGCAATAGCGGTCGTTATTGGCTTACTCCCACCCAGGGGGTGGGTGGGTGATTTGGCCCATTCCACCCAACCGTTCTCGGCGTTCGGCGATATCGCGTTATTGGCAGAACATTATTTTTCTTTGGGTGAACTTATTGTTTAACCCACACAGTCCCTGGGCCACTCAGCCGATACAGCCTTTTTGCACCCCCTAAGGCATTTGCGTGAGAAAGGTGGCGTACAACGCTGCAAAATTTCCAGTACCTGTTCCTTGATCCTTGATCTGGGACCTGATACGAAATTTTCACCCAGGTCGTGTCAGGTCACGACCTCGGTTTGACACTTTCGCATCAGGTGCGATCGCTAGCTCATCTAAATGAAAAGGTATTGGAATACAAATTGCTACATGAGTATAAATGGGCGGTGCATACAAATCGTGTACGTCTGATTTTTGTTTCAGGTCAAGTCAGTGACCTGAGGTTCCGGCCAATTTTGGACTAATTTTCCTATGCTTGCAATGTGTATGTTCTTCTAACCGCATTATCCCTTGGTATGCATATATAAATATCAGGGAAGTACCTTAGCCAATTTGATTGACCTCCACCAAGTGACCTGAGGACAGGTCAATGTAAAATGCACTAGGTGGCAACGCATATTTAGATACTGCTGTTTTTTTTAATGGTTTGTTTCGAGTTTCCATGGCCTAAATAGTATGCAGTGTGCATTGCACAACCTATGCTGCCCAGTTGAACCAAAACTATGAATTACAGTAAAGGTGCAGGTCATCTTCGACCACAGTTATATTTTTGCTTTGCTATCCTGGAGAGGAATATTTTGTTTTGGGTGCTGGAAAATGAAGAGGATATTTTTCTTGAAGACTGGCATCATAATCTCATTTTACACTTTAGCGTGAATCTGGAGATTTCATCACAGGGGTCATTGTCAAACAGCACCATCCAACCTCGAGATGAAAAAATGACGTGATTTTCCGGAGAGGATAATGTTCTGGATGTTAAAACCCCAGGAAGAGCCTATTTTTCCAGCCATGTCCTGGATCATTGTATAACAATGCTTTTTTGGTACTCATGCACTTAGTGGTGTCATTGTGACAGTTACAATGTGGCGGTGCTTTCCACACGCATATCACAGATTTGTGTTTGGAATCAGATCAGTAACCCATAGTTACTGCCAATTTTGGTCCAAGATGGACGAATGTGACTTTTTTCTTCAATTTGCGCTGTAATTAGCTACAAAATGACATGTGTCTCTGTCTTTGCCAATAATGGAGATTTGAAACGTTTTCTAAAAAGTCATTTTTCTTTAGAAAATAAATGCCATTTTTAAGCTCTTTAAAAAGGTACAAGTTCATTCTCGGGCGCTATTCGTCCAGGGCGACGCCGTGTGACCGAATCAATCGATGCGCTCCTAAGCCCAAGTAACCAACCATTAGTCCAGAGCTTTCCGATGTTACCCGGTTCGCTTTAGTGCACCGGTTAGTTTTGCAGTTAGAGGGGGGGGGGGGGAATTCAGCAATAACCCTTTCGTCCCCCACTAGACGCGGTGTATTTATTTGACCGGGGAGACGGAGGGGGTTTTGCCGTTTCCATTGCCAACGAAGGCCTGCGTTTCGGCTGAACTGGTGATATTTACGCCCCACATCTGCTTTTACCCAACATAAACCGGTTTTACTGACACTGTACTGCACCAGAAGGCGTAGTACAAAACACAGATTGAGGTCACTTTTGGATAACGAGTGCTTGTTGTGATGCACTTTAAACTTGAAGTACCTGTTAAATCTTTAAATCCTGAAGTTAAATCCCTTCTTTGCTATTTCTGTATGAGTTGAACACAGTAGCGATACTGCTTCCGACCACTCAAACATTGTGCGGAAGATATAAGTGAAACTTGTCGGAAAGTAAAGTAATTGAGGCTGAACAAACTGATAATATAGTTGTTTAACTGCGTCCCAATGTCGCTATACGGCTTTATAAATAACCGGTTCTTGATAAAATGATATTCCTATGATAAATGGTTAAAAAGTTATTATCACCATGTGTGAGTCGATTGGCGATATTGGTAGGTTTGTGTCGTTAATCGAAAGGGCCAGTGCATGTATCGGCTGCACTGCCCAGCAATGCATCCATTGGTAATTCAAGGCATTTGTTTTCCAGAAATATTAATTGGATTTGAAGGCACAGCTGGGCAGTGCTATGACAACACTCTTAGCCCTGGTGCATTTTGTGAGTGCAACGTACCAGAGTTGCTGTCGAGCCGATCTATGTTATGACGCCAGTCTCAGCCATGTTGTGACGCCGACCTCGGACGTGCCTTGACGTCTTCCTCAGTTGTACTTTGAATTCCGCCTCATCTATGCTATAACGCTTCCGTCAGCTACTGTGATGTCTGCTTCAGTTTACTGTAACGTTTATTTCAATTGCACTGTGACATTTGCTTCAGCGTCACATTCTTTACAAATTTACATTTGCTCTGTGACGTATGGTTCGGTTGAGCTGCGGCGACTTCTTCAGTTGAACTGTGGCATCCGCTTCAGTTGTGCTGTTACTACTGCCTCAGTGGTGCTGTAGTTGACTGCTGCTCGCCGACATCCGTTGCGCCAGCAGCGGCGTCCGGAGACCTGTCCGTGCCGTGGCTAATCACATCGGTTGGTTTACGTCGCAGCTCCTGCCCGATTCCTAATGGTGTTGGTGGTGGTGGTGGTGGGGGGGGGGGCGCAGACGGCATCTGTTGTGCCATCAGCGGCGCCCTGGGACACGGTCGGGCCGCGGCTAATCACATCGGTTGGTTTACGTCGCAGCTCCTGCCCGATTCCTAATGGTGTTGGTGGTGGTGGTGGTGGTGGGGGGCGCAGACGGCATCTGTTGTGCCATCAGCGGCGCCCTGGGACACGGTCGTGCCGCGGCTAATCACATCAGTTGGTTTACGTTGCAGCCTCTGCCTGATTCCTAATGGTGCGGGGACGGCGACGCAGACGACGTCCGCGTGCCGTTCGGGCGTGCCGCAACGTTCCGAAGACACTGTGCGCCGAATGTCTCGACGTGCGGATGTGGCCCGGCGTTGCCGCGCAGTTGGTGGCCATTCGCACCACGGCTGTGCTGGCTCCGCTTTCCTGCGGCCTCAGCTGCACTGCACTGACGAGGCGGTCGTGTCAGGTCCGTCCCGTGAGTGTTGTGAAGTTAGGTGTGACGGATCCGGCGGCGTGCTCTCGAATCCCGCGAGCGTGCCGCGGCGTAGTGCGGTGGGTGAGCATGTGACCGGAAGCGACGGCCGTGCAGGGTCTGAACCAGCCCTGAGCAGGTGCGGATCTGGCCTGGCTCGGCTAACGGCAGCTTCATATGATGCCTCCTCGATGTGATAATTACGCCGGTGATCGCCGGGTGGGGCGCTCACAGCCGCCACCTGTGGCACCGCAGGTGCGCATTTGGCGTCACACCGTCACAGGCGACGTCACGTCAGAAGCCGTCATACCGCCGCCCGTACAGTCCACCTGTGTACCATGCCGTCACACCGCCGTCAGAACAGTCCACCTGTATACCACGCCGTCACACCGCCGCCCGAACAGTCCACCTGTATACCACGCCGTCACACCGCCGTCAGAACAGTCCACCTGTATACCACGCCGTCACACCGCCGTCAGAACAGTCCACCTGTATACCACGGCGTCACACCGCCGTCAGAACAGTCCACCTGTGTACCATGCCGTCACACCGCCGTCAGAACAGTCCACTTGTGCACCATGCCGTCACACCGCCGTCAGAACAGTCCACCTGTATACCACGCCGTCACACCGCCGTCAGAACAGTCCACCTGTGTACCATGCCGTCACACCGCCGTCAGAACAGTCCACTTGTGCACCATGCCGTCACACCGCCGTCAGAACAGTCCACTTGTGCACCATGCCGTCACACCGCCGTCAGAACAGTCCACCTGTATACCACGCCGTCACACCGCCGTCAGAACAGTCCACCTGTATACCACGCCGTCACACCGCCGTCAGAACAGTCCACCTGTGTACCATGCCGTCACACCGCCGTCAGAACAGTCCACTTGTGCACCATGCCGTCACATCGCCGTCAGAACAGTCCACTTGTGCACCACGCCGTCACAACGCCGCCCGAACTGTCCACCTGTATACCACGCCGTCACACCGCCGCCCGAACAATGAGTGCATGCTTTGCACACCGAGCCGTGCCACCGCAGTCGAGGGCGACTCGCCCGACGTTGGATCCAGCCGGAGATGACCAAGTCCAGGAGTGATAATTGCAACTCTCGCTATAAATTCACGCCTACGGTTTGCTGCTGACAGAGTAATTTCTCTTTCACTTTTCCCTCAAGCAACTTGAACAACTAAAACTAGCTGTTTGATGCATTACCAAAACGTTCAGACGAAAGGGGAGCTCCCGACCGGGCCTGGCGGCGGTATGCGATGGCGTGGACTCGGTCGTGACCCGTCCAGGGGAAACCGGAGCGTTTTATGCCGGGAACGTGTCAGCTCGGGTGCTTGGAGCGGCGGCCAGGCGGCCATCAGCTGGGGAATGTGCCGCGGTGTTGAGGTTCGGCGGCGGGAGCGGCGCCGGCCGGCGTGACGCTGGCCTTGTGTGTCATCTGGCTGTCGGCGGGCTGCTGAGCGGTGGCTGACACATGGGCGCCGGCCGGCGTGACGCTGGCCTTGTGTGTCATCTGGCTGTCGGCGGGCTGCTGAGCGGTGGCTGACACGTGGGCGCCGGGCTGGCGTGGGCGGCTGTGCGCGCGAATTCGGTGAAGTGTGGGTAGTGTGGTGTGCTGAGTGAGAAACGACTCACGGGGTTGCTGGTTGGTGCGAACCAACGTCGGCTCGATGTTGGCATTGCGTTGATACACTTGGCTCCTGGAACGAGAACTTGGCACCTGGACAAAGGTGGATCCAGGGTATATTGTTTTATCGGATGGGGGGGGGGGCACTCGTCTGGAAAGACACCTTTTCCTTGGGAGAGTGATACTAGGTTTATGCATTTTCAAAGGGATGGATGCACTCGAGCGTCACCAGGGGTGCCTTCGGCTGATGAACAGTAAAGCGTAGGGAACACTCGAGCACCCCTGGAGGGACGCCTCTTCGAGCAAACCCGTGTCTCCAATGGCAGGTTGCCGAACTATTGTAAGTGACTGCCTGAAGCAGATGAAGCCAGGGCTTGGGCCGTCTTCTTGGCGGCTCAGATGCTGAGCGTGTGGCGGCGCGCCTTTTTCCAGCACGAATCGATGGGCGTGGTGGCATCGTTTGTTGCGTTGTGCGGGTATTTGCTCACCGCCGACCTCCAGAGGGCGATCTTATCAAATATTGCAGCGGTGGAGGTCGTTTGTCACGCTTACCGGAGCCATCCCGGCCGGCGAAGGCTGCTTTTACACAGCCGAGCCGAGCCTTCGGCGCCAAGTCGGACCTTCGGCAGCCGAGTCGGACCTTCGGCAGTGAAGCCGGACCTTCGACAGTTGCACCGGGCTTTCGGCACCGAGCCTGACCTTGCTCGGCCGCGTCGGGCCTTCAGCAATCGAGCCGGACCTTCAGCAGCTAAGACGGGCCCTCGGAAGCCGGACCCGGCCTTCGGTACTGAGCCGGGTCTTCGGCAGCGAAGCCGGGCCTTCCTCGGCTGCGTACGGCCTTGTGCAGCCGCGTCGGGCCTTCAGCAATCGAGCCGGACCTTCAACAGCTAAGACGGGCCTTCAACAGCTAAGACGGGCCTTCGGCAGCCAACCGGGCCTCCGACAGCCGAGTCGGTCCAAGTCGTCAGTGGCTGACGGCAGCGGGGCAATCCCGACGGCTCTCGGCTCGATTGCCGTCCGGATGGACTGGCAACAAGACAGAGCGCCGCCGCCCGAAGACCCGCCGCCGGAAATAGTCCGCCGCAATGACCCGCCGGCCACAATGACCAGCGAGCGAGTCGCTGAAACTATCGCCGGGGAGGCCTGCGCGCCGCTGGCAACAGGACATGACAGGTCCGTAACTCAGGCACGGCTATGGCGGTTTTACGGCGATGGCAGTCCCGCAACTCTGGTTTCGTCTCGGCTTTTGGCTAGACGTGTAGGCTTAAATATAACGAAGAATATACCGTGATGGATCGGCCACGCGGACGCCTAGGAATACGAACTCGTCACTGGGAACGTTTCGAGCGATGAGTCTGCCGGTCGCTGTGGGATACGTTTGTTGTTGTAATCACGTCTGATAAACCCGGTTTGTTGACGTTGCTATACCGTAATTTATGTGACACCATGGCGTCAAATTGAAACCCGCATCACTGTCCATAGCCGTATAACCTCGCATCTTGTCATGTATCATGGTTACTTATTTTGCCGTATTTCATCGTTACCTAGACATAACACCACACGCAATCCAGCCGTTCGTTGCCATCAATACAAATCCTTATCACTGTATGATTATTCCGGATTGCTCGTCATGAAAGCGCTTACCCAAAGTCCAGGCAATATGTGATCATGAGCAGTGTACACAGTACGTCGCGGTTGGTTAATCCGCCGAGATGTGCGGATAGAGGTCCCTCAGCAGTCGTGAACGAGACCTTCAAATTTATTACAGCCGACTGTTTGGTGTCGCGTCTGCTCCGAATATAGTGCCAATTTGGAAGTCGTCGAGATCTTGGATGCAGTTTATGATTTTGGCATATATCTGCGCCTGTCCGCGCTAGACTTAATTCGTTGATGTGCAGCTAGCCAGTTTATGGTTGATGTGCAGTCAACCAGTCATTTCTTCGCTTCACAGCGGCCAAATTCCCTTCTGCGACACAATATGGATGCTTTATGACAATGCACCCACGGTCACCAAAATATCAATCGAGTACATGTCGAGGAGTTCGAGCGTTCGGCACGTGAAGCCCTTCCGACATGTACTAGACTTGAACTATTACGTTACTTGCCATTGCATCGTACGGTGTGAACAAGGACAGCAGCTATATTTTAGTGTTTTTGAATAGTTTTGTAATGGGCAGCTGAGGTTTTAGGCTGATTGCGAATCGTTGGGTCCACGGTGAAAAACACGTCTTCCTTTCGCTTGTTCGCCGTCTTGTCTCAGCCGGACCCGGCGAGCCAACAGAGCGACCAAGAGACACGTGCTGGCACAACTGGCGGGAAAACTTTGCATGCAGCACCGAGCGACGGGCCTTGGTCGATGTGCCATGTGTGATCGCGGCCCGCACCTCTGCTCTGGCACTTGAACACTTTGAGCAGCGACTGCGTAGTTGAGCCGGCAACTGTGGCCGTGGCCCGAGCGTGGCTCTACGCCCCGGGGCGTGGATGCTGCGGTATCAGCTGCCGCGACTGTTGCCATCCCGGGGCGTGGATTCTGCGGTATCAGCTGCCGCGACTGTCGCCGTCCCAGGACGTGGATGCCGCGTTGTCAGCTGCCGTGACTGTCGCCGTTCTGGGACGTGGATAATACCGCGACTGTTGCCGTCCTGGGGTGTGGATGCCGCGTTGTCAGCTGCCGTGACTGTCACCGCCCCGGGCCGTGGATGCCGCGTTGTCAGCTGCCGTGACTGTCGCCGTTCTGGGACGTGGATAATACCGCGACTGTTGCCATCCCGGGGCGTCGATTTTGCGGTATCAGCTGCCGCGACTGTCGCCGTCCCGGGCCGTGGATGCCGCGTTGTCAGCTGCCGTGACTGTCGCCGTTCTGGGACGTGGATAATACCGCGACTGTTGCCGTCCCGGGGTGTGGATGCCGCGTTGTAAGCTGCCGTGACTGTCGCCGCCCCGGGCCGTGGATGCCGCGTTGTCAGCTGCCCCGACTGTCGCCGTCCCAGGACGTGGATGCCGCGTTGTCAGCTGCCCCGACCGTCGCCGTCCCGGGGTGTGGATGCCGCGTTGTCAGCTGCCGTGACTGTCGCCGTCCCGGGTCGTGGATGCCGCGTTGTCAGCTGCCCCGACTGTCGCCGTCCCGGGCCGTGGATGCCGCGTTGTCAGCTGCCCCGACCGTCGCCGTCCCGGGGTGTGGATGCCGCGTTGTCAGCTGCCGTGACTGTCGCCGTCCCGGGTCGTGGATGCCGCGTTGTCAGCTGCCCCGACTGTCGCCGTCCCGGGCCGTGGATGCCGCGTTGTCAGCTGCCCCGACCGTCGCCGTCCCGGGGTGTGGATGCCGCGTTGTCAGCTGCCGTGACTGTCGCTGTCCCGGGGTGTGGATGCCGCGTTGTCAGCTGCCGTGACTGTCGCCGTCCCGGGGTGTGGATGCCGCGTTGTCAGCTGCCCCGACTGTCGCCGTCCCGGGCCGTGGATGCCGCGTTGTCAGCTGCCCCGACCGTCGCCGTCCCGGGGTGTGGATGCCGCGTTGTCAGCTGCCGTGACTGTCGCCGTCCCGGGGTGTGGATGCCGCGTTGTCAGCTGCCGTGACTGTCGCCGTCCCGGGGTGTGGATGCCGCGTTGTCAGCTGCCCCGACCGTCGCCGTCCCGGGGTGTGGATGCCGCGTTGTCAGCTGCCCCGACCGTCGCCGTCCCAGGACGTGGATGCCGCGTTGTCAGCTGCCCCGACTGTCGCCGTCCCGGGTCGTGGATGCCGCGTTGTCAGCTGCCCCGACTGTCGCCGTCCCGGGTCGTGGATGCCGCGTTGTCAGCTGCCCCGACTGTCGCCGTCCCGGGCCGTGGATGCCGCGTTGTCAGCTGCCGTTACTGTCGCCGTCCCGGGGTGTGGATGCCGCGTTGTCAGCTGCCGGGACTGTCGCCGTCCCGGGGTGTGGATGCCGCGTTGTCAGCTGCCGGGACTGTCGCCGTCCCGGGGTGTGGATGCCGCGTTGTCAGCTGCCGGGACTGTCGCCGTCCCGGGCCGTGGATGCCGCGTTGTCAGCTGCCGTGACTGTCGCCGTCCCGGAGCTGGCACGCCAGCGGCTGGCGCCACCACTGTCCGCCATTTGAGCCGAGTGCTCGTCTGTCGGCGGCACACTCTGCGTCGTGCTAACCATTGTCTCCGCCTGGCATCCCGAGGGTGGCCGACCGGCCAAGACCCTGCTCGCTTATATCGGGAATTACTGGGTATCGCTGGGAATCACTGGTGCCGGTGATGTCACCTTTTCTCAACCATGACGTCATCTAAAGGTTCAGTCATGAGACATATTGGAACATTAAAAAATTAAATCCATGTTATAACTTCCATCCAACATATTGCCCCATGGTTGTGGTTTCACGAAGTTGTCCGCACAAGTGCGATGTGGAATGCAAAACTAGGGAGCGATGGGCATCCCTGCGCGACGGAGCCCGTGACTTCACCATGCTTCGCTTGTGATTCATCGTGTGGTGTGTCGAGTCACAGGTCGAGTTGACGCCAAGTACTTTAAGTAAGGTAGCGTCGAAACTACGCAAATAATATGAGATTCTGCGCCAAACAAGTTTGGAGATATCATAACTGGGACCGAGGAAGCCGGATTTAACTGGGCGGCCCGCATTGAACTTGAAGCCTTTGAAACGTAACCGAGTGTGCTTAAGAACACGAACGAGCGAACGAACGGGATTAACTAACTCGACCATTCTGGCTCAGTTCGCACCGATTGCTATCGCTGCTGTTATTTATATAGCTGTATGCGTGGATGATGTAGATAATCCCATTTCCCTTCCCTTGGTCCTGCCTAGATTCTATAGCCTCATGCTTTCCATTGTAATTCTGCCGTCCTTGTCGCCTTCCCAACCCAAGGTGTGACTTACCGCGGAGGGTGCCTGTCGTTGCTGCTCACCGGACGCTGCCATCTAGCGTAAGTAATGCCACGGACTTGGGATATGGGAGGAGAACATGACCACTTTGAGTAAGTTATTTGCATGCAACACCGATAGGCGTAATGCTAAGCTTCGCGACATTTTTCGGGCGACAATTTCACCCACCACCCCCTTGACTTCCCTCGGTGTACCTATCCATATTACCGTGCCTGCACGGCAAGAGGTACAGCGTTTTTGGCATGCATATGGCTGCATGACTGTCTTCACTATATACTTGTTTGCCGCATTGCTGATATGGGCGCTGCGTGACCGATGTAGTCGACGCGGCCCTAAACTCCAATAACCAACCAACCAACCAACCACATAGCTGATGAACACGTTTAGTGGTGCTCCGAAGTGCTGATGCCTGACTCGGTTGTCGAGCAATATTGGGGTCGCGTGTTGGTGCTGCGTGGCCTGGTGTCGATCCGGCCTCGAGCTTGCGTGCCGTGATAGCGCCTGTTCGCTAACGGCGACTTCCGGCTTCAGTCCGTTGAAGGGAGGCGCTTTTCACGCAGTCACGCTGCTCTACCAAGCTGGTGGTGTCCAAGTCATCACCTGTCGGTGGTGCGACGGGGAAGATTGAAGGGCGTCGCGTAAATCCAAGTAATCAATAAATCAATCAATGGAAGTGTTTCGCCATCGGGCGACCATGATAGCCAGATCTCGGCGGTACACTCTGACGCAACGTCAGAAGGCTGGATGGCCAGACATTGGCGGTCCACTCTGCCGTCGCATTAGCAGGCTGAATGGCCAGACCTCGGCGGTCGGCTCAGACTGAATGCATTCAGCTTCAGCGTCACTGGTTCACGGGGCGTAATGAGGGTCGCCCAGCCGTCCGACACCGTATGTGCGTGACTCGAGCCGCCTTGTTTGGAGGCGTTGGGACGGAGAGCCACCCCATTTGCCCGCAGCTGCGCTCTGACGCGCACCAAAATGCAGTGTCATCGGTGTTGGATGACTCTATGGCGGCGTTATTTTCGATTTCGCCCGCCGACCGACCGTCAATGTTGGACTTCGATGGCGGCCGCTGTGATGAATTCGTCGCGATATTGCACGGCCGACCGGGCCTGGCGACATCGACCGGCGGCCCTGTCGACGGCACGTTCTGGTAGCCCACAGCTGGTGCGACACCTCAACAGACGGCTGATCCACTCACCAAGCTGGTCCGTGCCAGATGGGTAGGCGCTGTATCCCCGGCAAAAAGCAGTGCCCCAAATCTCAATTAAATGAATTAGCCATATAAGAAGTGCACGTGATCCCCCTGCAGCTATCCCAAATACAGATGAATTTCAAGCGAGACATTCTGTCAACAAGTTAGAGCCAAGGAAAATTCCGTAAGCAATGTGTATAAATAAAGTTGTTGGTCAAGACCTAAGTGACAATGTGTCATAAATAATAAACTTGGTTTTCTCATTGATGACCTCACTATCTGACAAATTTGTAATTAATATGCTATTGTTGAAATGTTGCACTCAGACAAATTATCATGCGCACGTCCGGGGGAGGGCAGATATCTGCCCCCTCCGGTTTTTTCTCATTTGCCGGAATGGGATTGTACTTTTTATTGGAATATATATTGGGCTGGTTGAAATAGCCTCCTGGCAGCAGCTGCATCCACTTGGCAGGCCATTAGCTCCCACCCGGCGACAAATCCTAGCGACGTCTCCAGCCCCCCCCCCATCCTAAATATGTATGTCCTGCCAATCAGTTGACACGCGCACGTCCGGGGGTGGGCAGGTATCTGCCCCCCTGCGGTTTTCCTAATTTGCCGCCATACTAATCGGGTTAGCAAGGCAAACCTCGCAAATCTGTTCATTGGTCTTCTCCGCATATCCTCATACATTTTAACCCTGGGTCATCTCAGGTCAGGTTACCAGGTCAGGCGAAGTGACCCAACTATACTCTGAGTTTTAGGTGGCATAACTTTCACAATAATTGGGCGATTGATTTCAAACTTAGGACACGTCATGATCTCATCAGGGACCATAATATTTTATATCGTTTTTTCCCCGTAGCATTGACTTTAGGTCAGGTCGCGGCCATAGCTTCCCCATTATAGGGCTATGGTAAAATATATAATTGTTTCCCGGTTACATATTTGCGCTCGGAATAATCTCACAACGGTTGTGGCATGCAGATGGAAGCTATGCTCAATGTTACCGCTGACGTTTTTGCTGAGTGACCTCACCAAGGTCATCTGAGGTCACCTGATATCATTACACATTTCTGCGCATTATATCGCACTGCATCGAGCTAGAAGGCTGAAATTACCGTCATTGTGCTTGTACCGCCAAGACGTGTCAATTGACACATTACATGACGTCCCTAGGCGACTTCATGACCTTGACCTTAGGTCATGACTTCATGACATTGACCTGATATTCGGTTGACCTGACCTTGACCTGCTCAGTGACCCGACCTGACCTTTTTGTCGGTAGCGCATTTCAAGGACTGTCGAATAGCTTTCGCCGTTTGTTTCTATCTGTTACAGGTCCTGAGATATGTGTCAATATCTGAGTCTCACCTGATGTGGTCGAATTTGAAATATGATGACCCAGTGACTTGAATGTTGACCTGAGCGAAAAAATGACCGAAACACTTTCGATAGAGCCCGTCACCAGCTATCCAACGCCGTTTTTCGTTTGTCGCTAGCTAGCATTGCTCTAGAGATCTTATGGGGGGGGGGGGCAGACATCTGCCACCCCGGGACATGCGAAGTTGGTGCGAACCTCCGAACGTGCGAGTGTTATGATTGGGAATTAGCGGTTGTCAATTCTTGCCATGCCAAATAGCCATTGACCTGTCTTCTAGACGTAAATTATGGACAGACTGGGACATACTAACAGTGCAAAATGACGTGATAAATCGTGGAGATTAACAGCCCAGTGTCTGAACTAAGCAATACAATAAAGAGCTGAGCAAGGCATCTGAGCTGTGTAAATATACATTTTGTTGGGAAAATGACGACGCCAATGGATGCCTAACATCCACAGTGCCGTCAAGTCCACGTCTAAGCTCCCATCAGTCCCTGTTTGTACCTAGCAGTTGGGCGCAAAAGGACCCTAGATGTCGACGCGCCCCTAAACTCCAATCCAATCCAATCCAATGTACCTAGCAGTTTTTTTATCGGCATTTATAAATCAACTATGATTAATTTTATTTTCCCAGTGGGCTGCAGTAGTTTGTAATGTTCCGCGTAGCTAAAGAACATTATGGGACCGGTGCCATCGCTCCATGGCACCATCCTATATAAAATTGATTTGTGGCCAGTGGCATCGCCAGCGGCAGCCCCACAAGGGGAAAGGTCCGGGATCGGCAGTGCAGCGTGGTACATTAATTTCACGCGACGCCAGTAGCTGTAATGCAAATGTCCGGATGTTCCGAGAATGCCGGGTCACTTTCTCCCCCACTCATCTTGAGAAAATCACAAATACGCCGATGGTAGAGAAGGATTACGTGCCAAGGCTATTCGACCAGGTAATTAATGCATGGGCTGATGTGCTTAAAATCTGGGCGCTGTATAACCACTGCAGTTGATGCGCCCTAAAACCCAAATAACTAACGATGCGCTTAAAATCGCGCATACTTTGTGTATTCACTCAATATTCTCTAGCCTACCTTTCCTAGGTGGTCCGTCCGAAATGCTGCATGCTATAAATTGCAAACCGCAAGCCTTATCGAGAGAACGTTTGGACAGCTGGTTTGATGACACTAGATAACGTTGCAGTGCATTTTAATTAAATCAAAAGCATGATGCCAGATAATACGCCTCCTACCGGATCGATCGTATGTGGAGACAGTAAAAAAAAAAGGTGACTTTTCGTTCTCATCGTGTTCTCAAATGCCAATTTGCTGGAATCCTAGAACATGAACCTAACTGAACCACCTCCGGCTGTGCGAGTGGCACGTTTGAGACATATTGAGAAAATGTCGTGGCGTACGCGACGCGTGCATTCGGCTCGTTGACACGTGGCTTGGCTTTTGCTAATGGCAGCAGTGCGTGCCAACTATGCGCCGGTGCCATGGCGTATTGGTTATTTCAGTTTTAGGGCTCATCGACCAGGCTGGATCATTTAGCTTCCGTGTGTCAACATCAAAGCTTTGTGTGAGCTCATCAATGGGTGTATTCTCATATCTCACAGATGGAGAGTTGCACGCCGTTGCCTTCGCCTGTCCTCTGATGGACATTTGGTTCACCTGCCTCTAATCTAGCTCGGTAATTCCAACCGTTGTAAAGTCGAGAGGGCAGGCGAAGTCAAAGTCGAAAGGCCGATCACGCGTGCGGGCGGTGTTGTTGGGGATAGGTCGGCGGTTTGGCGGAGTTAGGTGTAGGCGGGTGGTTGGACATTGCTGTTTGGGGTAGGTCGGCGGTCTGGCGGCGTTGTGTTGGGGGTAGGCGGTCGGCCGAGCGGTGTTGTTAGGCGTAGGAGGGTGGTCGGGCAGTGTTGTGGGGTGTAGGCGGGCTGTGGGGGGGGGGTAGGCGGATGGTTTGGCGATATTGTTGGGGGTAGGCCGGCGGTCGGAAGGCGTTGTTGGGATAGGCGGGTGGTTGGACGTTGCTGTTTGGGATAGGTCGGTGGTCTGGCGGCGTTGCTGGGGTAGGTGTTGTTGGGTGTAGGTCGGGCGGTGTTGTTGGGTGTAGGCGGGCTGTCGGGCGGTGTTGTTGGGTGTAGGTGGGCTGTCGGGCGGTGTTGTTGGGTGTAGGCTGGTTGTCTGGCGGTGTTGTTGGGTGTAGGCGGGCTGTCGGGCGGCGATATTGGGGGTAGGCTGGTTGTTGGGCGGTGTTGTTGGGTGTAGGCGGGCTGTCGGGCGGCGATATTGGGGGTAGGCTGATTGTCGGGCGGTGTTGTTGGGAGTAGACGGGCTGTCGGGCGGTGTTGTTGGGTGTAGGCGGGCTGTCGGTAGGTGTTGTTGGGTGTAGGCTGGTTGTCGGGCGGTGTTGTTGGGTGTAGGCGGGCTGTCGGGCGGCGATATTGGGGGTAGGCTGATTGTCGGGCGGTGTTGTTGGGAGTAGACGGGCGGTCGCCACTGCACGGCCTGTGGCGGGACCTGTGCCAGTTAAATACCCACCGCGCCGACTCCCTACGGCCATCAGATGCACTGGGTGCCCTTGCGGTCGGGATCGTTCAGTGGCTGTACCATCTGGCTGCTGGTCGCCGTGCCTTGAGTTCGAACCTTGCCGACTGCCTGGTTTTCGAGCCCTCTCGCTGCTAATCAGCGTGAGAGATCGATCGCCAACATCACATAGTGGAGCTGTCGAATTCGGTGAAAGATAACCTGGTGTGGTTCTGCTTTCTACGTGTATCAGCTATTGGATACACGGCTGTAATTGTCTAAGATTGGCGAAGTCCAACTTCATTATCATCGTATCGCATTGGTGGCTCGTGCTGCATTTTCACCAGCTTACTTGCGTCGGAGCACGTGCCAGGCTATCATGCAGCCGAGCCCAGTGATGCAAGCCGCCGCTGCGGCTTTGTCACTCAGTTTGCGCTGGGTGTCCTTGGTTGATCTGACCTAGGCCACTCGTCTTTCTTTTTACAAAATATACCCGTTCACAATCTCGTTCGGATCGGCGAATGCAATTCGAGATAAAAGATGCCATAAAACATTTATACATGTTCGAAATGAATCTAGGCTAAACTAAATTACAGCCTTATAAAACTCACTGTGTGTTTATATGGGCCAATTCAAGGTTCGGACAAAGATTCGTTAGGATGAACTGAACAGATATCAAGAGAGAGATAGATAAAGCATGATTACGCAATTATCAGAAATATACCGTTCTGCCATTGCGCTGTTTGGAATATTGTGTACTTGACTTAGATTGACTGCGAAGCACCCTAAGCCCGAATAACCAACCAACTATATATACTGAATTTTATATGCGCAATCTGAATACGCTATCAATGCTGCATATCAGGGGAAGTTTTAAAATGTTGAGCATGAACACATACAAGGCTCAGTGTTACGCAGTGAACTTTCGCTGTGAAGGCAAGACAGAGGACTGATTTGCTACATTGCAAGCATTTGATGCAATCTAGTGATGCACGGCCTCTGCGACCGAAAGTGACACGCTATCCATCACCGTGCGCTTAATTGTTCTATTTCAATCCATCTAATCGAAGCCAAGGACAATTTACCGATCGGCGAACTGGCACAGGTTTCTTCTGTACACAATTTCGAAGGAAAGCGGAATCTGCTGTAAGTGTCGGCGAGTTCGTAGTTTTTTTTAGTTTGCGTGCAGGATGAAACCGTACGGTGCTGGAGGGCTTCCTCTGACTACGTGCTGCACAACTTGCATGCAGACGATGATGGACCCACAGTGGACGACTGGCGCATGACTTATCTGAACAACGCTCCCACTGACATTCCACACCTGTCTGATGTCCCAGACCACTGTGACATTTCTGTTCCGCCCCGTGATGTTCCTGACACGCCCGATGATGTCCCTGACGTGCCTGGTGATGCCCATGATACGCCTGATGATGTCCCTGACCCGCCAGATGATGTCTTTGACATGCTTGGTAATGCCCCTGAGCTCCCCGATGGTGTCCCTGACACGCCAAACGATGTCCTTAAACCGACCAGTGATGTCCCTGACAGGCCCAGTGATGTTTCGGATCCGCCCGGTGATGTGCCTGATATGCCAGATGATGTCACTGATCTGCCTGATGATGTCCATTACGGGATCGATGATTCCCTGACCCGCCTGCTGATGTCTCTAACCCGCTCGATGATGTCCCTGACACACGTGATGATGTCCGTGATCCGTTTGACATTCTACACTCTCGTAACCCGCCCCACGCTGCTCCGATGCTCGAATAAATCTTGTTAATAAATCTCGCAAATAGTCTTGTTTGCGCTATACATACACTACGTGTCGTATAAAGAGATGGTTGAAGTAGACACATAATCTTTATGATGTAGGATTTCACATTCAGGCATATATGTCTATATACGAAATCCAACCCACAGGCGAAGGTTTTGTGGTTGTGTTTGTGGTAATTGGGCCTTACTTCTTACTTAATCGGGACAATCAGGTGCCATGTCACATGTCATGTCATCTCCGGCACCAAGCCAGGTCGATCCACGTCAGACCAGAGCAAGTGTGGAATAATTTGTTTATGGCTCACAATTTAATGGCAATTTTCGTGGTTTGGTACTGAATGCGATCAGCTGATGCGACGCTCCTGTTTTTGTGTTATATTCCTATCCATTAACAGATAGACAGGAGTGCTCTTCTTTTCCAATGTGACTTCGCTATGTCATTGTATATTTTCGGTAAAGACAGCTGGGGTGTACGTGAAGGTACGAGGTTACACCACACTCCGCTCCCTTTATATTTTCCTTTTCACTACAATGGAGGCCAGCCACCAGATTTAGTAAAAAGAGCATCCCGATTCCCACACCGGCAGATCTTATTCGACCCAAATGACAGGTTCGGTCGTAAAGCAGCGCTTAGCCATGGCTTAGTCCAGCCGCAATCGTCCTTCATGGTCCCGGACACTGTACTCGAGCGATTACATCCGGCGCAGACGGAGACTGAGACGGAGACGGTCTGGCCTGCCCGCCCGGCAGCCACGTGACAATCACGGTGTCAGGTCGCGGCGAGTGCCGGATCCGTGGCGCGCCCACGTGCTGTGCAGAAGATGACTTGTCACGTGCCGTGTTGTACGGCAGGCCGGCTGACGACGGAATGGCTCGCTGCGCCGGCCTGGCGCTGCCGGTGAAGCGATGCGGCAGCGGCACGCCACTGATATGCCAGGGTCAAACCCACAGGTCACCAGTGGACCTGTAACCGGTGTGTAACCGGTGTAACCGGTGGAAACGCCGACCGGTGACCATCTCGGAGGTCGTCAGCCGAAGCGTGAAGATGCCAATTAGAGTTAGTAACTACCCCACAAACTGACCAAAGTGCGGGCCCGGGCGGCATGATTTGACAAAGTTCGTTTACAGCCCTGTCAGTATACCCTCTTCCCCCGGTCGAAGCCCGGTCAAGTACAGGTTCTGATACCAGTGCTCTTATACATTTCAGACCGTACCATTGTTTTTTTCTTGGCCGTAGTTATCAGCTATGTAAACAATGGATATACTGAATGAAGATTGTTCGTTTACTCGCAGGAAAAGTAAAAATGAGCCTTTGTCTATAATGCTTATAATGCTTTTGTACTACCAGACATGTACAATCAACAACATGATGACGAAGGAATAACAGTTTGTAGAACAGCCCTGTTGAAGCTTACCTTGTCAGCGTAGGGAGACAATATAATCTTGACGACTAAGCTTTGATTTATTCTCGTTTCTAAAACCTGCACACAAACTTTTCTAAAACCTCTCATACCTGAACTTTAAAAAACGCATGGCTGGAAACTGCCTTCCTGAATCTTTGGGACAATAAGATCGACAACCAAGCTTTTTTATTTTCTTTTGCCCGATAGATGTTGCGCCACACGTCTTATATCGTACGCTGCCAGATTCGGAACTTATAACTATGATATTCTTCAGTCTCCCTGCTAAATCTAGCTCTCTTTAATAAACAATATTAAATGGTGGAATGGCCTTCCATTTCTTCCATGTGTCATATTTGTCTTGAGACCTAATTCTTTCCTTAAAATATTAACATTCGGTGAGGACTATCAGCTATCTGGCATGCATAGCAAGCACCTCTGTCATTAATCAAGTCAGTTAACAGTAGGATTTCTGGCAAATAATCAAATATGGACGAATTATGAGCACAGTAACCGAAGCAGTCGGTTCGCTCTGAAGCACCAATTCGCCACCGCTACCAGAGCACAGAGAATTGCGTCGCTCTCATCGACCAAGGTAGTTGAAAAGTACAACACAGGTACAAGGTACAGGGTAAACATATAATTTAGCATGAGTACCACAAAGGCATTATTCAGCTGGTAAGGGATGGTAAATGTACGTGACACCTTTTTATACTGCTTTTCTGTGAGTTGCATTAATTTTATCCGCATGAAATAGAGGTATTTCATTTATCGTGAAATATAAGTATTAATGATATCGCATATGTCTCACAGACGTGGGAGCGTGCAAAGGGTGCATTGTTGGATTGCTGTTGCTGTTACATTATACATTTCAGAATTGAGCGTCTTAAATAATTTGTTTTATCTTTCTGTTTCTGTAAATTACTATGACAATAACTAAAGCTTCCCAATTCAAGTCGTAGTTTGTTGCATTATCGGAACCTAGCTGCGGAGCAGTATCCAAACTGACAGGTGTCTCCTCAACTATATGGTGAAGCGTAAAACAAAGATAACCATTCAAGATTGCCACCTGCTTATCAGCCAACCCTGATTAGTGGTAGCGAATAGTAGACGATGAAGGTATGTTGCGCCTGTGTGTGGTTTGAATGACGTTAATTTTAATTTATGGTACTGCTTCAAGTTGCTTTGCAACCAATTGTATTGATTTTTGTATTGATTACTTTGATTACTTAAGTCATTACTCGTGCCAGGTAGCCTACAGTCGACAGTGACGTGAGCGATTCTTAAAGTCGATAAGTATCGTCTTTAAGCCAAAGTGGCACAGGCATCCATTGTAGGGCAGTCAACTTGAGGATGGAATATGCATGATATATATCATATGAAGTTTGAATAAATACTGCACAACATTGTAGTTATGAATTCTGAATCTGATCATGCTGCAAATTCTGATACAAGCATTAACGTGAGGTGCTTGATGCAGCAAATTATTCAAAGCGGAAGCAATGAATGCTGACTCATCATGATTTCACTTTGTTGCTTTTTTGTTTGTTTTGTTTGGTGTATGTGGGGATGGGAGGCAGTGTATTGACCTGTGTATTTAAATAAATGTCCTGCTTCATAATTATGCTATCAGTTCAGAATTATTATTGCTACAAAACGTACCAGGGACTCACTAAGATAATGCTTAGTTTTAACGTAGTAAATGTGAGCAATTACCTTTTTATATGGTGTCTGCTTGAAGCAACACGGTTAAAAATAACACTGGCGCTACCATTTAAACATAAACGCTGATCGCAATGTTGGTCGTTGGCCATGTGTCTGTCATATTTACCTGGGTCCAGCCATTTTGAATTATTTGATGTATCTATTGCATTTTATTTTAAAATTCAAGTACTGCTATTTGATGTTGACTGCTATGAATACTACTGTATGAGATGTAGAATTGCAGTTCATGATTTGCATGGTAATTTTTATCATTAGGTTGTCAAATATCGATATTTATGTATTTTTAAGTTCTAATGTTTCATTATAGACTGGCCGGTCATAACGAACTGGCCGGTTGGAAGCTAAGCATATATGCCAATGGCAAACAACCCACCGGTCCTGACTCGTCTTTCGGTCATTACTTTTGCCACCTGTAGTGCCGCTTAACGATCCGTACACCTCACCGGAGCCACACTTGTTGTCCTTGTGACCATCAACAGGGTCCTTCCTCAAAAGCCCAATGACATCCCGAGCACCTATTCCTTCACCGTCATATGGCTTTATGCATCATTTGTTTGTTCTTCTAGCCAATGTCCAGGCCATACCTGGTACCTTTTGTACCTCCGACCACAACAATTGGACAGTGGGCGCATCGGATCCATATGCAATCCCCGGAAAGCGCATAGTAGTCGAGCGCATTGGTGACCCTGGGGGTATTCATAGTTGATTGAGAATAAATGCCCGTCAGGCAGCCTGTGAATGTTCGGTGGATGCTCCTCCGTCGTAGCGCTAACCAACGAATCCTGTATTCCATGCACTTCCAACTTCCTTGGCTCACCGCTCCTGGCACGGTCACGGTATCAATCCAATTTTACGGCGGCTTTCATGCGAAATTCAATCCGGCAGCTTTCGTGCGGAGTTCAGTCCGGCAGCTTTCGTGCGAAATTCAATCCGGCAGCGTGAGCTGTCCCTGTAGAATACGTAGGGAGCACATCCCGTGGCGTGTTCCTCAGCCGATATCAGCACACGCTACTCTGCTGACTCGCCGCCATCTGTCGTCCGACCGACCGAGCGACCTTGACCTTTCTCGCCGGCGGGCACAGTTACCATGGTAGCCGATGCACAGTAAAGCTCAAATATCCAACTAACGAACACCGCGATGTCACGTTGGCCCGTCGCCGACCACCGGAGACTGCTGCCCGGCACGGCTGTCGCGATCGGCTCGACGGCTGGGCGAGATCTGGCGCGGATGTTACGCAGAAGCACACCACCACCCGAGCCGCTCACAGGGTGAAGGAGACAGAGAACACGACCTCGCGTGCACCATGGACAAAATCACACCGACCCTCAAAATTTTCCCACACCGACCCGTTTACTCGTATTAATCACACCAATTTTTCTTTGTCGTGATAACATATTCTTGCACGCTGATATTGTGTTCTCATGCAAATATTCCTACCGTTCATGACGCACCCATGAGTGTTAAGGTTGATGAAGCAAATATCAGGGCAATCCACATGAATGTCAGGCATATTAGTTCCCCCAAAGCATTTGTTGGTGCATATTTAACGTTTCTCATAGTACCACACTCCCCCTCCCAACATGACTTAGTTTTTTTTTCTCTGTAGGTTGGTAAAGACCGCGTAATCTTGGTATATGTAGAGAAACGCGTGACATTGTTTGATGAAGCTGAGGAAATTAAAGCAAAGCGAATTCACGATGCCCAACAGCAGAACAAACTCTGTGCGATGTCTCCTCATCAATTGAAGGATGTGGGCTGTTTCGGGCTGGCTTCAGTCGTTAAGTGCCCTCGCTCCGAGGTGTCGTGTTATGAACACAAGTTGCTGGGTATATTACTTGCATGTCAGAAACGTTGATTGGCTTCGGCTATTGGGATATTCCGCTTGCATTGCTTGATAAAAATAAATGTTGGGCCTTTCTCGCCTTTCTCCTAACGTCACAGTTACGTAGATACCTTAATGACGTGCAGTGGACGGTTGCAAATTTGTCAATTTATGTAACGCTTTTATGCCAAGGCAAACTGACTATATTTGTGTGGATATGGAGCTGCAGCAGCGGTTCCGCACCGTCTTAAGGATGCTGCTATCATTCCGGTGTATTTAAGAGGATGCTCAGCGATTCCGCACCGTCTTCAGGGTGCTGCAATTAATTCTGTACTTGTGGGAGAACATTTAGCAGTGATCGGACTTTCAGCGGCTCCGCATCGTGTTCAGGGCGCTGCCATGGTTTCTGTGTTCGTGGAAGAACATTCAGCAGCACGAGGTGAGCATGTCCTCGTACAGTCTCCTACATCTTCTTGATGTTCTTATATTTTACATCTGGAAAAGCTATGCAACCATCGATAGAAGAGCAATGTGGATCTGGTAATTCATATTGGGAGGGAAAATCCCAGGAACAGAGATGGACAGGGAAGACAGCTCCCAGCCTAATGCCACCGCATTAGCACTGGCGATGATCAAGGGAGCAGTCCTGTTTCAATCGACGCCAATTTATATTAAACACTGATCATGAATTGGTATCTGCAGCCGGCTTTAAGCCTGATTTAGCAGGTAGCGTTTATCACTTATAATATCTTATAATATCACTTATAATATCACTTATAAAATAATGAATACCTATTAACTGGAAGATGATGTGAAAGTTCGACTCCGATAGCTCATCACTTCTCTAGATCACCAAGTTGGCCCACACATGTTTCGGTGAAAATAATTACGATCGGTTGATGTAATTCCAGGCATTTGCCGATATTATTTCACACCTTAGACCAACGGGCACGCTCAATGATATAATGCGTTTGCGCTTTAATGTACTTGGGAACTTGGATTTACTCACTTTAAAACCTCAATAATCAATCATCAATTGATGTGCGTGGTGCTGGCTTTGAGCGGCTTGCTGCTTTACTCACCATGGGCTCTCCACGAAGACAAACACTTCGCAATTTGTACACTAGTATAAGGCGCCGTTAGGAAAGTTGAAATAAATATATGGGGCAACCGTGCTGCAGGTACATGATCACGCACTATTCCGCAACAGAGAGCTTGTGGACCAATCACTACTGCGCTCTCTTGCCAGCCGGCAACGATTTGTACTTTGCTGCAGCCTTGGAAGAAGCGGGCCATTCCGGATTTGGGCCCGAAGGGGACAGGTGGATGCACAAGGTCTTTATGCGCATCATAGCCCGGCCAACCGAACGACGTGGACCAATCGCCGCCACGTGGCTCCCTGGTCTCTTGGGTCAGCGGCTAGTCAGGTGGTAGCGTGCAAGAATTAATTATCATCCGGCTACTTTTGCTCTTTGAAGCGCTCATCCAGCAGTGAATCGAGTATCGAGCTCTGCCTTAATGCATCAATTTTCGCGTAAGTGCAGAAATCTCACGCAGAGATCAGTACACCGGATTTCCACAATTCGGCACAGTGCACGAAAATGTGTACACATGCTCGGTATTTGGCAGAGGAATCCAATTGCGGAAGTGATGCGCTCAGTCTCCGCGTGTTTGCATTGATAAAAACAACCTATGTCGGCCGAAGCCGGCTGAAATTTTACCGAATCGGGCTCATAAGCTGAACATGGTGTACGTGTCTCAATTTTGGACACAACTATTCCGAATTGTCGAATTAGAATAGGCGAACAGCATACTTCCTCCATTCAACATAGTGAAGGAGAGCCTGCAATGCCGTTTCGCTGACAGGTCTGTCATTAGTCGTTCTACCGGTAAGCTCTGGGCAGGTGAGCCCTTGGGCGATACGTACAGGTCGGAGCAAATAATATGTTCAGGTAGAGATCGTAAGACGACATTGAAGTAGTGTCGTTGCATCCTCGCCAAATTAATAGTGGGGCAGATATGTGTCAACACCAACTTCGTCAATGACATGGCATATGGCAACGCTTAGAAGTGCCCTTGGAAGCTGATGTATAAATGGGGAGACACATGCGACTCTTCGAGCCCTCACAACACATGCTGACGACGATGGGGGCACAATGACCTTTGCAGTAGACTCGCCCCCTAAAGCACCAATCCACCACCAACACATGCTGACGCCGACCTGGAACCTCAGCGAACCTGCCAACCAAACAAAAGCCCCGGGTCCCGATTATCAATCAATATAGCTGTGCTCGGAAACGCCAATAATGCGCAGCCGGCAAAGTTGCTGCAGCCATTCGCTTTGCAGGTGACTATTCTCCCTAGGCGCCTCGTTGACAGCGAAGGTATAACAGAAGAGTCGCCGAGGCTTCTGGCGACAGGATTTTGGCCAAGGAAATTGACTTGGGCGAAATCCTGTGGATTTTACTATTGACGTCGCACACAACTGGACCAACCAATGGGGCGGCGGAAGCAATCGCTGGACCGAATCGATCAGTGTCTATGGCTCTTTCTGGTGCCTGAACTGTGACCCGTTTCAGAACAGAGGCCCATACATGGGGACATGACACGATAACAAACGCCGCTAGTGCAGAAATGCTACTATTTTGAGTCGACATTCGGCGCAAGTTTCAGAATGCCCATTTGGGACTGTCTGGCAATACTGTGATTTGGCAAAATGCGTCAGTTTTCCAGTGCTAATAGAAACCAACCGCTTCATGATTAATCACTTGTTATCATCCATCGCCATAGTTACTCCGATAGGGAAGAGGGAGACTCATTGTTAAAATTGCGAAAAATAATTATTCGGCATTCATTTAAACTCCTTTGTATCAACGGTATTCAAGTGACCAAGAAAATGTAACCATGAAATTTTCGACACTGGCTTTTAAACGAATGATGCTTTTTTCTTATTATATCGTTAATGAGTCTGAAACAAGCGCTTCGATGTTAATGATAGCAAACTGCAGACAAACTTACTTTTCGACATCATGCTGAATTGGGCGACATTCTTTGTTGACCCGAAGTTGATTTATGATTATTATTTCCGTACGTACAATGCGGGTAGCGTTTAAAAATGCATTTCCAAACATAAGCCGTACATTATTATTGCATGTAAGCCAGCAATGCATGTTGTATTGGGATTTTGGTGAAAAATGCACCATGTTTGGCTGTCACGAGGCAGACGCGCCAAAATAAAATAATCACCGAAGTACGAATGCTGACAAAGCTAACGTCGGAACAAAATTCTGATGAGTGTGCTTTGCAAACATGTTATCTCCAGAAAGAGGACAGCTTGGGTTTGTTTTGAAATTCAATGCCACTTCCTCACCAGGTGTCGACCAAAGCTGCCCTAGCGGGACCCTGCTGCCGCACAGAAATGACCCGTAGTGTAAACTCCAGCTGGAGAATTGCCAGCGCGGGATGCCAGATGTCCTCGCTGTCACGCTTTTGGAGAGGCACTGGGACGAACTGCCCGTTCAGTGCTACTTGAAGCCAGTGGCGGATCCAGGGGCATGACACAACACGCATCTGCTCTCCCAGATAAAGATACTGTGTCCCCAACGAAAGCTCGAGTGTACCCCACACCTCCCATTCAACAGGGGTTTTCAGCCGATGGTGCACTTCGGAGTAGAAAAGACGCCCTCCCTCCCGTGACATGGCGCCCGTTCAGAACAAGTTCCCCTCCCCAGATCAGTATTCCTGGACCCCCTACCTGAAACACGATCGGTCACCTGTCCTTGCTGCCCGGCGGCGGACTGACTCACACCCAGATGTGTATTGACGCCGTGTAATCGCGTCGTGTGTATGTGTTTTGATGCGGTGCGTCTGCATCGTCCGGCCACCTTGTCGCAAACGTGCGGCTCGGGTGGTTCCCGGCGTCGGCAGCAGCCACCTGACGGTGGCGTCTAATTCGCCTCCTCTCGTGAGCAGCCGCGAAGTCCCGTTGTGCCCGAGCCACCAGGTCCACCGGCGTCCAACGGCCAGGCAATATCGCCGTGCGGAACGCGTGGAATCCCCGCACGGGATCTATTTAACGAACTGTTGGAACTTCCATACCATATGAGATTCGCGAATTTCCACTATGTAAGATAGTGAAAACCCACCAGACAGAGCCCGTGAATCCCCGTCGTACACGGCCTGTAAATTCCATCGTGGAAGATATGGAGATTATGACCTGCTCGGATTGTGTGATCTCACTTCCACGCCTCGGTGAATTCCCACCCTTCAAATCGCATCTACCGCACTGGTCCTGACGGGCGCTTTTGTGTCGCAGGACTCGCCCACTGGAGTGCCGGTGACTCTCAAGGTCGATCCCAACGGATTCTACTTGTACGTGGTTGATCAGCACAAGGTGAGGGTCGCCGCCGTCCGAGCTCGTATCAGCAGTGCTGGCTGACTCCGCTACCTTGGTATGTGGGTATCGGGATAGGATTTTCTGGGTGCCAGAGCTGAACGGCGACGGCCGCATGCCGGGATTTTCTGGGTGCCGGGAAAATCTCGGCACGATCCTCCGCGGATGATCAGCTGTAGACACCGTTAAAATATACGGCTGAGATATTCGGGGACTGCCCGCCTGACTCAGAAAACTTCTGGAAAATTTGTTGAGGTGGTCGAGGGAAATGCGAACACAGGTTGTTGTTTCCAGCTTTCTTGGAGAGCTCTTCTCGTACTGTGGTCCCCGAATGCGTTACGCTGATTTTTCGAGTGTTGATGAGGCTCTGTAGACTTGCAAAAATGTTCAACGTCTGCATTCTCATGTACTGTGAAACCTTGGGCGGGAAAATTTTCCCAATGGACTTAGGAACATTGGCGGGCCCAGATGGAGCAACTAGGAGCATGCACCCATGGTAAACGCTTGAGTGTATTCCCCCGCCCGACCTGCGTACAAATCCTCAGTAGCTGCTCTGGACAAGTGCACAACCTCCAGATCCCTGGATCTGGCCCTACTTCGGTGCCGCGAAAGCCGAGTGTCCGAATACTGAGATTGAAGCTGTGTGTTATCTGCCATTGGAATATAATTCAGAATCTTTTTTTAACTGAATGGTGGAAGCTAAATGTGGCACCCTAAATTCCCTCCTAGAGCAACTCCCATACAACCAGCCTGGCCTTCATTTGATCAGTAATTCGACTGATTCTGCAGTTATTTCGTCGTGCAATTGTGTGCCCGTGCTTTTTAAGTCCTCACGGGGTGCATTTGAATTAGACGGTGTTGTGCTGACGGTGGTATCATTATTATATCCGGTGAACCTGAATAATGCAGCACAACATGTACCATAGTTCATTTCAATTTCGAATTTCACGGTCCACAGTGCCCAGCTTAATTTCAATTGTGTATATTTTCTCAAGCGCTACATTGTCAACAATCTCGGTTTAATTTTCGGCCGATCCTGAGCGGAAATAACCTTTCTGCGGGGCGGCTCGTAAACAACGCAGGCATCGACCGAACTGTCTATCGGCACAGTATGAAGGCGATGGGCGATGCTGCGCACACAATCCCCAAATCCCAGTGTGTTGGCTACTACTGGCTACTGCTTACTGCTGACACAGCTCACACGGGCGCTCTGGGACCGCGCACACCGACGCCCTGACACAGCTCACACTGGCGACCTGACACAGCTCACACTGATGTCCTGACCAGCTGACACTGGCGCCCTGACCAGCTGACACTGACACCCTGACCAGCTGACACTGACGCCATGACACAGCTAACACTGACGCCCGGTCACAGCGCACACTGGCTCCCTGACCAGCTGACACTGACGCCCTGACACAGCTCACACTGGCGACCTGACACAGCTCACACTGATGTCCTGACCAGCTGACACTGGCGCCTTGACACAGCTGACACTGGAGCCTTGACCAGCTGACACTGGCGCCCTGATCGGCTGACACTGGCGCCCTGACCAGCTGACACTGGCACCCTAACCAGCTCACAGCGCAGATGACGCCGAGTGTCAGAACAGAGGTTAGAGGGAACACAGTGTGCTGGATATCAGGGATCAGACGCTACACCGTGTATCGGGGCAAGGGTCAAACGGAGCACCATGTGTCGGAGCAGGGGTTAGACGGGATGCAGTTTGTTCGCTTATTGGGTGGTTTACGACGCACTTTATCATGACACGGCTAATGGCGCCTCCCACGCTGTTTCACCGCTGGGCCTCAGGATTGGGAAGCTTTCCGAGTGGTGCTGGTGTTGAACCCGAGACCTTCGTATCCAATTTCAACACACTGACCACTCGGCCACCCCGCCCCATGAAACACCGTGTGTCGGAGCAGGGATCAGACGAGCGCCGTGTGTTGAAGTAGAGGGAAGAAAGAATGGCGTCTGGCAGGGCAGACAAAGCTCTGCCTGGCGAAACAAAGAGCAGAGTAAACAGCAGTCGGCCGGCAGTCACAGGACCGTGCGTGTAAACAGTGGGCAAACAAGACCAGATGCAAATAGCAGATCTGAACACGACCGCACACTGGAAACAGTGAACGGGGAACAGGGACCGCGCTGCGCGTCCGGGCACAGGTGCATAATCCTACCGGCCGGATCCGTTACCGGCGCGTGTATGTAAAATATGCGGTTTTCGGGATGTGCCTACTCATGACTCTCGGTGAGACGCCCCGCCCTATAGGTCAGGTGGGGTCGCGAGGTCAGACGAAGACCATGGGTGGTGGCGGGAACCGTGACTGAATCTTATGAATGGCAGATAGGCTGCAGCTGGCCCTTAGAGCCAGCGTGATGTCCGGTGATCTCCAGGTGTGATTGAGGTTTGTTCAAAAGTTTCTGCATTGAAGACCGCAGTTTAAATTATTAAAATAGGGGAATTACTTTTAAACCCCATTAACAATCCCCTCCAAAAAAAACTTTTTAAAAAAAAAAAAAAAAAAAAAAAAAAAAAAAAAAAAAAAAAAAAAAAAAAAAAAAAAAAAAATGAAGACCGGTGGTGGGCTGAGTTTGCGTATGCTATTGATTTTGTTGTAGCCTGCCTTTATACGCAGAAGTGGCCGTTAATTCGTGGGAGTTAGTCTGGTGCAGCACAGTCGATTTTCGCTACAACTTCCAGCGTCCTCGCTCCGTCCCCCTGTCCCTGCAGTGCCACTCTCAGAGACACCTCCCACCAGAGCCGCTTCCACCTTCAGCATCCTCACTCCGTCTCACTGTCCATGCAGTGCCACTCTGCGGGACACCTCCAACCAGTGCCGCTTCCACCTCCAACATTCTCACTCCGTCCTGCTGACCCTGCAGTGCTACTCTGCGGGATACCTCCCACCAGTGCCGCTTCCACCTCCAGCGTCCTCACTCCGTCCCGCCGTCCCTGCAGTGCCACTCCCCGGGACACCTTTCAGTTGTGCCGCTTCCATCTCCAGCCTTCATGGTATTCGCCAAAACATTGTCGCCAATCATCCATTCTCTCAGCTGCATGACCGACGTAGTCGCTGTGCCCCTAAACTCCTATCCATACTCTCAGTTGGCTACGCCCCCCCCCCCACCAACAGTGTCGCTATCCATCCGGCTTCTCAATTCCCCTGCCACTCTGCGTTGATAATAATTATCGGAGTATTTCGTGCATCCCAACGGTCAGCGTACTAGTGCATGCTCACGAACCGCCATTGTCCATGAGGCGTGAAATGCCCAGTCTCCGCTACGCCTCCAAAATACGACATTTCCCGACACACCCATCATATCCAGCGGTGTTCTCCCGTGGCATGCATGCGGCCCTTCGTGATTATGTGAAGAGAGGAACACCTTACTGTACGAGAATGAGAACGCTCCTGAGAGAAATTAAAATTAGAATGCAAGGAACCAGGCAGTATGAGCAAACCCCACGGTGGGACACCTACCAACTACCCCCTTCATGGACATCGCCCTCGCTGCCGAAAGAAAACAAGATATGACAAAAGAGGAGCTATTATCACGTACATTCGAACATATTTTTTTCAGCGTATCATCGTTACATTGTCACTTACACAGATGGCTCAAAGACTGACAACGGCGTGGGTAGCGCTTTCGTTACAGGATACACTACAATATCTTTCACCTTGCCCCCATACGCCACGATCTTCACTGCAGAGTTGGCGGCCATGAGCAAAGCTCTTGCATATATCAATGTTGACGACGATATTTTACATCAGTGATAGATAATTCGTGAAATAGGGTGGAATATATCACTTGCTGAACACTCAATCAACATCCTTCTCCCAGAAGTATCGACATCCCACTCCTTGATGCCTGCTTATGACGTCTTCGTGACTCCATTCCAACAGCATCCCGTTTAGAAGTATCATGTTCATGCTGTCGATGGGGAATGGCGATCCACGAACATTTCGGAAAGCAATTTCAGGTAAAGAGATTGCCTAAAATTGTATAAGGCATACAATGCAAGTTGATAGCATAGTTGGAATATAGCTGTTCATAAATTCTGAATCTCAAAACGAATGATGAAGTACAGTCATAAGTACCTACACCATTGGCTCAAATTTGAGTTTGAAAGACGTCAAAATCATTGTAAATGACACTCACACCATGGCAAATTCTACATCCTACCGTGCTCGTTCTGACATCTCATCCCTAATAAAAAACCATTATTTTAACCCTGTTTTACATGCTATTTTGACTGATTGTCTGAGCAGTCTTGGCGTTGCGCAGTTTTAACCAGTAACATGTCGTTGTACGAGACATTTGATCGCACCTTGCTTCGCTGTATCGCATGGGAAACAAGTAACACTGCTGGATTTCAGCACATATCGGAATCCGTGGTAACGAGCTGGCTAACCGGGCTGCAAGGCGTGCGACACAAGCGCCAAGGAGACGCGTTCTCCCACTTCCTGCCAGTGACTACTATCCAATTATCTCATCATTTATTCTCATACAGTTGCAAGGCAGATGGGACCAAGTGGAGTTCAACAAATTATCCCTCCCCGTCTTTCCGGTAATATCCTCACACCCCGTCTCGGGGGGGGGGGGTCCATAGGGACCCCTTCTAATCTCGAAACCAAGCGTCACACGAGAACGAAAGAGGCGCCATCGGAAAGCGCTCGACGAGTAGGGTCAGACTCCACTCCCAAATTCCATAAAAATGGTGACGTTACAAGGGGGCCTAGGTTTTCGCAACTTACACCATGTTTTTGCCTCTGAGTATTTCATTTTGGGGAGATTTGAAGAAAACATTTGGAATCAGAAAAGCAAAGCGAAATCGACCAGGACCATACATTTTTTGACCACCCAAGTTTTTCTTCTCAAAATTTCGAAATTGGGTTCTCAAGTTTTCTAAAATTTTCCTTCTCTAGTTGGTACAGTGGATCGAAAAACGTCGTTCGAAGTCAGCCTGCTCCAATAGAAAATGCTTACTTTAGCCAGAATCTTCGATTTCAACTCAAATGGGCAAATATGCGAAACTAATAAGTGATGAAAAGACGCTAAAAAATAATGTGGTTGCGTTATGTTGCATCCATAAAGATAAGGAAACGCTGCAAGCTTCATTCAAATATCTTTATACGTTAATGTGTGACTGATGAAGACAACTAGTTTAACTTTTTGGAGGTGACCTCACTTGACCTTGACAAACTTGTTGACCCAAGATGATCTGACTTCAAAATTTTGACAAATGTCAAATTGATGTGCGAAGAGGTGTGCCAAATTTCGGTGCGCTGCCATCACCATTCTTTCACTATCCGCAGAAAACCTTAGAGGGTTAATGACCCCCCCCCGAGACGGCGCGGGTTGAAGCAAATCAAACCACACCTCGCTCTGTGGCCCTCGTCCTTCAGCTAAACTAGAAGGGACGAGGTAGCATATGTAGTCTCAAAATTGGTAATACTCTAGCAACGAATATATATTTATTGCGCTGGGACGACAGGCCGAAATGTGTGGGGTGTAATGCCACGCTGACTGTGCACCATGTGCTGGTGGCGTGCCCAGCATATAACGTAGGCCAACGAAAAAGAAAGAAGGACGTAGGCGCCACTTCGGATATGATGGGAATGCTCTAAAGTTGAAAGACATATTGGGAAGTTATTTCCGATTTATATGCAATAGAGCAGTTATGTGCTTCCTTGGGGAGATGGGGTTTCACGTAATATGTGCACCTGCCTAACCGATGATTTGCTTCCCCAAATCTTACATCAAGCGCCTTAATTGCTACCGATGTTTTATATTCGCATGCGACAGCCGGACACGTGCTCATGCAAAATTGTCATGGGTGCAATATAACACAATGGGGTTGACGCACCATAAAACCCCAATAATTATCATCTCAATTCCCCTCAGACCATGGGCGCTGTCCGTCCTTCTGCTTCCTAGTTTCCTCGAGATTATGGCGCTGTTCGCCCTCGCCTACTGTTCCTAAGCACTGCTGGTGCCCACTCTTCCACTGTTTTCCTCTCCCGCCGCCAGCCCTCACAATTGTTTCACCTCCCACTATCCTCTGGCCATCTTTGTCGCCCTCCGACCCCCCCCATTTGTGCGTGCTCCCGCTTCGTGGTGAGCAGCGTCGGCAGCGCTTATTCTCCAATTGGCTCGGGCCGACCAGAATACAGACCGCATGTGGACGATAGCCAAGCGGGTCACGTCCTCTGGATGTGGCCAGTGCGGCTCTCCGGCCGGCTCCACCTCGACCTCCGTCACGTGTCGTCACATCCAGCACAGCCGCACCTGCGGCCACAGCTGCTTGTGCCGACCGCGCCCGGCGTGCTGCCGGCTATGTCCCAGACAGGAGTGGGGTCGCGTCGTTCCGATTGTTCTGTCGTGCTGGCTGCACAGCTGAACGGTGCAGGCGTGCGCACCGGGTGCCAAGGGTCACCAGGGAAGCTCAGCATGTCTTCGTTTCCATTGTGCTCCAATAAAGACAGGGCGGTTTGTATGGTGCATCGTGACGCTGTCGGATAACCTGCTACCTCCCAGCGCTGTGCCGACACCGATAATGCAGAACAATGCCCAGTGCACTCGCATTCATTGATGACCTGGAATTATTCATACCTGTCGCTGCAATGGCATCGCATCACAGTTGCATCGCAATGGCATGCTATTGTCATCGATGACCGGACATAATCCAAACCTGTCACTGCAATGGCATCGCATCACAGTTACATCGCAATGCCACGCTCAATGGCATCACATCAAAGTCACACTGCACTACCGTGCTATTGCCGTCGCAAATGCAACTGACGCAATTGATCAATTTAGTATGCGTAAGATTACTTTCAGAGTTGTGTGCATCTGTTCGCGTTTTATGCTTCTCGCTATGATGTTTTTATATTATGCAAGCGTGTGCACGTTAATGATGTGAATGGTGGAAACATTACAACCTGCGCTCCGTGGAAGATACGGAATAGCTGGTTTCTTCTGCATCTCTCATCACGGCTCGCTGAGTGCACGGTACAGCGGCATCGCTATGGACGTTTTAGAGGAGCACGCTCTGTCTACTCTCCGCCGAATGACCACGTATTGTGACGGCCCGCACATCTGGTCGGCACGCATTGTCACGACCCGCAGACCAGGTCGACACATTTTGTGACGACCCGCAGACCAGGTCGGCACGTGTTGTGACGGCCCGCAGGCCAGATCGGCACGTGTTGTGACGGCCCGCAGACCAGGTCGGCACATACTGTGACGGCCCGCAGACCAGGTCGACACATGTTGTGACGGCCCGCAGGCCAGGTCGGTACGTGTTGTGACGGCCCGCAGACCAGGTCGGTACGCATTGTCACGGCCCGCAGACCAGGTCGGTACGTGTTGTGACGGCCCGCAGACCAGGTCGGTACGTGTTGTGACGGCCCGCAGGCCAGGTCGGTACGTGTTGTGACGGCCCGCAGGCCAGGTCGATACGTGTTGTGACGGCCCGCAGACCAGGTCGGCACATACTGTGACGTCCCTCAGACCGCCGGCGCCGCACCTGATACTGCAGTCGTGCGCTGCCGCTGGTTGGAGACAGGGCCGGCCGGCAGCCACGCTGGCCGGTAATCGCGTTGTGGGCGCTGATCGCCCGGCTGACATCATCGGCACGCTGGCGACTAATCCAGTCGTTGTGGGCGACGCCAGCGCACACTGATTATTTTATGGAGAAGCTGGCCGGAAGTAATTACTGAAAGCATGCTAGTCAGTATGCGGCCACGTCCGCTTCTGGGACACAGAGCAGTTCGTCGTGATACTTAACGATGACGTATTTAAATTAACTGCACGTGCCCGGTGTTTTACCTGTATGTTGTAATCTTACTTCTTCTATTTTTGCTCGTATTTGTGTGGTGTTGTCTATGTCTGACTGTATTCCGATTGAAACAAAATGTTAATACATTTGGTGGAATTGGTTTGTTAAATCCGCAAATACGAACACATACAAATTCAAGTTACAGGGACAATTTTGGTCTTTATCGAAGGAGCACTTCGAAACATATTGAGATGCTCTGTTGTGTCTACAAAATATACTTCTAGGATATGACCCACAGGTGGAATTTGTACATATACTTTGACTGTGGCGCCCAAGTTCTTCAGGCCCCTATGCAGCAATAGACATGTTCGAATGCACTTATTCCTAACCCATGCAAACTACTGTAGCCATCCTGAGATACAGTGAACACAAATAATCAGAACCACACACATCGCATACTATGCCCACAGCTACGAACAATAGCTTACATTTAGCAGGACGTGCAGATCGTTTTTTTTCACGCGTAATGCTATCGATGTTCGTGGACTTGTCACTATATCAAAACATGTGCAAATATTAATAACACTACGACCTAGTGTGCCTCAGGCATTATCTGCTTATGCGATGACGCCACAAAAAATCGCTTAAAAATAGTCGAGAAATCCATAACTGGCCAGTTTTTTTATCTTTAGTTTGTCTAGTCAGTTTTTTTCCGTGCAACGGTAAAAACTGAGTAGACAACGGTCTAAAAACTAAAAATTGACTTCTGTGTAACGGTCAGTTTTTTCTTCCGTGCTACCTGATAGACAGATTCTGTCCGGACCCCAGCAGCAAAATTGCCACACTAAGTGGGTCATCCTGAGCGATCGACACTGGCGGGCTGGTCCGGTCGGCGACCCCAGCAGCGACACCGGCAGACTAATCCGACGATCCTGCCGAGAGGAGTCCACCACCAGTGCGACAGCTCCGCTGACGTCATCAGCCGGAGCTGATATTTTTGGATGACACAACGTTCGCCCACTCCTCGTCTTAGCCAGAAATGCGCTGCCTTCGCGGTTGCTCATGGACTCTGGAAGCTGTTTTTGCCGGCGGGTCCGTCAACCCGCTTTATTTAAGCGCGTTTAAAGGCTAAAAATGGCCGGTCTATCAGTGGCACACTGATCGGAGACCCATGGCATTCTATCACAGTTAACGTCGCGGCATATCCTGCCGGCTGGTGTGACGTTCCAATGACGTCACAGCGCTGTGGAGATCAGATCTTTCAGGTCCGCTGCGTAGTGGCGCCGTTTTCCTGGAAATCGGGCAGGGCGCGCCTTACCGCTCGCGCCTAGATAGTGTAACCTGGTTTGACTGCAACATTTCCTACATGTCTGAAGCCAAATGTGGCCCAACACGGCTCGCTCTGGGGGAGTGGTGAATGCTCATATTACCCGATTAAAAACGTGTTCATCGAAGGTACAGTTTGACACAAAGATGACAAGTTAGTGTGACAGTTGTACTATCTAGACCACCTTAATAGTCACCCGCATGAGACTCTAGACTAATTCGAGGCTTGGGGGAAATTCAAGACATTTCGACATCTATGTGTGCAGTCAGCGTACACTCTAAATGACGTTAGGAATACGAATCCTAAGCCTCAAATAACTAACCGGTTGTGATAAACAAAAAATTATATAGTACAGGCAGGACTCACAAGCGTACGCCAATGATTTGGAGACCACAAACAAATTCTGCATCTTCAATGGTGCCAAACCACTGGTATTTAAATGGCATCCAATAATGAGCGCCTATGAAATGCCTGGCTGTGTTCCATTTGGCGGCCCCCGAGCGTGGTGGACGTTCATTCTACTTACTGTGCGGGGACCGTCAGCGGCCGTGCGGGAGTGCTGTGGAGGCGGCGCAGGACCGCCGCTGCTCGTTACTCCAGTGCAGCAGCGGGCCGGCGCACGTGCTACGCCGGCACGGCTCCGCAGGCGGGACCGCTGCTTGGTGTCGCTTCGCCAGCTACCGTCCCAGCTGGGGGCTGTGGCTCCGGAGAGCTCGCATCTTGAACTCGGCGCGGTCATGTCGGCCGACCGGTCCGACTCCGGCCGGTTTCCGGGGCAGGACGGCGGTGACTGGCTGGGTATGGTGGTGGGTGCGGCTCGGAAGGGTGGTCGGACTGGCCGCTCGGAGGGTGGGATCCGGCTGGGACAGTAGCGGCCGAGGTCGGCTCGGGAGAGAAGGACCTGGCCGTGGCTGGAGAGATGTTCGACTGTGGAGCTATTCGAGTCTGGGCCGGGCAGGAACGGTTGTCTTGAGTGTGAAAAAACGACCATGTCCCACGAGTGATTCTTGGAGGAGGGCGGGCTACTGGGACGAGGAGTCTAGTGCTAAGTTGCCCGCCTCAATGGGAAAAATTACGGTTTCGCGTCTCACCGGTCGCTACTCTTCGCCCGCGGCCAATCGGCGTGAGAGATTGGCGACGCTACATGACTCAACGGTCGATATGTCGTGAAACCACTAACTTTTTGAGGAGAGCGGCGCGGGTTGCTCTACTTTACCTTCGTTGCACTGTGCATGGCTGTTCATTCCAAGTTCTCAAGTGCGCGTGGTACGCTCCCGGTGCCCCTCACGAGCCCCGCGTCACCTCAGCCGTTGCTGCGCTGCTGTTGCACCGACTCTGTGGCAGCCGCTGGGCTGATGACGTCTGAGTCCATCTGGGACCGTCTGAGGCCGTCTGAGGACATTTGAGGCCGTCTGAGGCCGTCTGAGCCCGTTTGTGGCCGTCTGAGGCCATGTGAGGACATATGAGGCCCTCTGTGGCCGTCTGAGGCCGTGTGAGGACATTTGAGGACATCTGAGGCCGTCTGAGACTGTCTGAGGTCGTGTGAGGACATTTAAGGCCGTCTGTAGTCGTCTGAGGATTTGTGAGGACGGCACAGCAGCCATGCGGTGAACACTAGCGGACAGGGCTGGCGGAGTCTGGTCTGGCCATGAGAAAAGTAATTGAGGCTCAGTATTCATCTTGCAATGTCATAGGATTAATGTTAAAATTAACAAATTGTGGCTGAGGGAAACCCCACCTTGTCCCTCTACTCCGTCGCCCCTGCCACAGTGTATGTGTCGTGCGTCACCGTGCCTGTTGTGTGCACGGCACCACACACTGCGCCATGTGGCCAGCCGCCGCTGTCGTAGCGGTGTCGGACGTTGACGTAGCGGTGACGGATGCTGACGTAGCGGCGGCAGATGCTGTCATAGCGGTGATGGACTCTGACGTAGCGGCGATTGAGGCTGACGTGGCGGTATTAGACGCTGTCGCTGCGATCTGGGTGCGGGGGCGGATTCGGAAACTCGCATTGAAACTGCTTGGGGCTGGGAAAGCTGAAACAAAGAAATCCGTTCACTAAAAACCTCGGATACACACAGCTTTGGGTCGTCTGCTTAAAAAAAAGAAACATTCATGAAATGTGTCCAGAATTTGAAAATCCCCTGATTATGTAAATTTCGCTGGAAGTTAGCCATTCGGTCGATGCACGGCATGAATGGCCCGATCCCAGTCGCATCGATTCACCGGTGTGTGGGTGTGACTGTGACCGTCGTCTGCCGACTGCTGGCCTTGGCGGCAGCGTCGGCGACCCGTGACACACGTGTGACGCCAGGGCGGTGCCGTGACGTGGCGGGCGCGGCTGGGTACCCGTGGCGGGCGCCGATGTGATGCTGACAGTGATGGTGATGTTGACGGTGATGGCGATGGTGACGGGGATGCGGACTGCGATGGTGTCGGCGATGACGATGCAGCGAAGTGCTGGCTATAAAATGTCGCCGTTGGTGTTGCTCTTCATCTGCGGTGGTAGAGCGTCGCTGTCGTAACGTCGTAGCATCACAGCTTGTTGGCGCCGTAGCGTCGGAACGTCGTGAGCGTCGGATGAGCAGGCTTGGTGCTGGCGGGATATGACGGTCAGGAAAGGAAAGACAACCATTCAACTATGGCTGCGGTGTCCAATGGTCCCTCTCATGCAATCTGTCTCATCCTCTCTTCTCGACTTTTCTCCACCTCCCAGCCCTGCATAACCTGCATCCTATGCTGGTGGCTGATCAGTTCAGGTACCTCCGTCTAGGATATTCTGGAAGAATGAGAATGGTCTTTATTTTTTTCGGAGGCTGACTGATATTTCGATGCGATATAACTCGGACGTGGTATAATTAATTGTGTTGTATGTGTTGTTCTGGTACATTGCACCTGCATGCTTTATTGGTCCTATTTCTTAGACGTTGAGTGTCGCTTCCTTCCATCAAGTGTCGCTAAGCGGATTGTTCAATTTTGTAATCAGACAGCTCTGACTTTATGGGCATTGGCTCAAGTGGGGCAAGGCTGGCGATAAAACTGAACGCATGGCTGCTGCACCGATAGCATCGTTGTAAGGCATCGTTGGAGCGGTCGGCTGAGGAGTATCATCCACCGGCTTCAAACGCATGTCTTACTGCGCCCTTTTTCGAGGCAGCTGCTTGAACATGGTCCAATGTCTGTCTTTCGACAGACCATGGTTGCCCTTGAGCGCATCGCTTACTGCCTATGACCACCAGCACTCACTGACACTGGTCACCTCCGTCCCGTTTGAAAATACGTGATGCGCTACGGCGTAGCCCCATTCGCGCGGCATCCAGTGAATGACAGTTTTATGCTAAATACATGTTTGGAAGCTCTTGCGTCCATTAAAGCGTGTGGGCAGGCCACTCATGCGCCAAGCTCGTCGCTTCATTACCATCGCAGGGATACGCCCTGCCGCTCACGTAGCTGACCACGAAACATAAGATGTCATGTGGCCTGACCAGCCCTGTAAGACGGCTGGTGATTCGATGGCCACTTTGAAGGGAATGGCAGGGTATGGCGATGGCAGTCCATATTCTGACGCTGGGTGCTCTGCCAACTCATCGTGCAGTCACGTGTTGTCTCGTTCCGTTCACGCCTGTCACGCTTCATCATTTGTGACGAAGTAATTGCGACATTTGAACAATGAGGAGCCATGTACTTGTTTGTTTGAAACACTATGTAGATGCATGCTCCAACATGCATGTTGCATGTTGGGTGAAGCAAATGGTAAGGTTAAACCAAACAGTCATGTCAAGTAGAAATCTGCATTGTCTGACCCGCATGACTGTGTGCTACCATGGTCGATATATTTCTCTTTATCCAGCTCTTTTTAACGTGTTGACGGTACCTGTGGTTGAACTTTCCCCCAACTCTTGCCATCCCTTGTAATGGTGACGCGTCTGAGGCATGTCATAGCCGAAATAGCGAACTGAAATACAGGTGGGATTACTCAATAATTCACTTTCAATCCAGTGCCGTGAGTGCTTCGATTGTGCCTGAACTCCACCAATTACCAAGGCATGCTCATTGCAGCTGGTGGAAAATAGCAGCGGTACAGTACAGTACAGCGGTACAGCGGTACAAATAGCACTATCCGTTCGCCATATTGTCCGCTGTTCCAGTAATGTGGGCGTCGCCCCAGCTAATGACCCGACCTCACGTCAGCGGCGATCGTGACGGCGGCCGGCCGGGTCGGTGAGCCCGTGAGCGCTCTCATGTCGTGCCGTGTCTCTGGCGTGGCCGCCTGCCCGACTAACGTGACCGGCACGAGCCAGCCGGCGGTCGTGACCCGCCCGGTGGCTGGTCGTGCTCGTGAGCGCGACCATCGCCGCCGGCGCGACAGTCGGCGCGACTGGCGTGACGGCGGTGGCCGGCGTGGCAGTGGGCCGATAGTTGGCGTGACCGGCGTCCGTGCTGTTAGTGTCCCCGGACGGTGTGTGCCGGCACGTTTGGCGTTGTCGACATCGGACGCCGCGGCTGCTGGCGGGACCGGCGGAGCCGCTGTGTCTGTCACAGTGGTCGTGCTTCATGACTGATGCCGGGAATTGTTATGATTGTCGTAAATTGCGACGGTTGGTGTACATGGTGGTGAGTGTGACGAATATTGGAAACATGTGAATCATGGCAACTGTCGTCAGTGGTGACAATTTGTGAATTACGACTGTCGTGGACCGTATTCGTTGAAATGCGTCAGCTGTGACCGGTTGTGACAGCTGGCAGAAATTAGGGTGCTTATGGCCGAATAATCAGATTACCCGACATTCCCCCCGGCGCGAGTGGTGCTGGAATCGCCAGTTCGGACACGCACATCTCGGCACACCATTGCCACACCATTAACAGGACTCCAACAAACATTGTTGTGGTGGTAATGCTCCTCATCAGCAATCACCGCTAGCTTTCGACTAGGTGTGGTGCGAAATTAAATAAAAACACACTTGGCAATTGTTTTCAGTCATGATGTCTGTCGTGCATCACTATGCATGTGGATCGTGACGCCTACCGTGACTCGTGACACTGTTGTTCCTGCCGTGAGGCGTTGATGACAGCTGTGGTTGTTATCGTGGCTCGTGACACCGTTGTTTCTGTCGTGAAGTGTCGGTGACAGCTGTGGCTCGTGACACTTGTTCCAACCTTGATGTGTCGGTGACAGCTGTGGCTGCTGTTGTGGCTCGTGACACTGTTGTTTCTGCCGTGAGGTGTCGGTGACACCTCACGGGCTCGTGAAGTGTCGGTGACATCGTGACACCGTTGTTTCTGTCGTGAAGTGTCGGTGACAGCTGTGGCTCGTGACACTTGTTCCTGCCTTGATGTGTCTGTGACAGCTGTGGCTGCTGTCGTGGCTCGTGCCACTGTTGTTCCTGCCGTCAGGAGTTGGTGACAGCTGTGGCTGCTGTAGCTCGTGACATTGTTGTTCCTGTCGTGAGGCGTCGGTGACAGCTGTGGCTCGTGACACCGTTGCTCCTGTCGTGTGGTGTCTGTGACAGTTGTAGCTGTTGTCGTGGATCGTGATACTGTTGTTCCTGTCGTGAGGCGTTGGCGACAGCTGTGGCTGCTGTGGCTCGTGACACTGTTGTTCCGGCTGTGAGGTGCCGGTGACAGTTGTGGCTGCTGCCGTGGCTCGTGACACTTGTTTCTGCCGTGATGTGTCAGTGACAGCTGTTGCTGATGTGGCCCGTGACACTTGTTTCTGCCGTGAGATGTCGGTGACAGTTGTGGCTGCTGCCGTGGCTCGTGACACTTGTTTCTGCCTTGATGCGTCAGTGACAGCTGTGGATGATGTGGCCCGTGACACTTGTTTCTGCCGTGAGGTGTCGGTGACAGCTGTGGCTCGTGACACTGTTGTTCCGGCTGTGAGGTGCCGGTGACAGTTATGGCTGCTGCCGTGGCTCGTGACACTTGTTTCTGCCGTGATGTGTCGGTGACAGCTGTGGCTACTGCCGTGACGTGCGCTGCGCTGGTGGTGACGTGACGCCCGACAGACCCGTTGCTCGGGACCATATAACGCGGACGTCGCCACGCCACGATAACTCGGTCGTGGTTGTCGTGAGTCCCGTGACTGTCGTTAGGCCGTGAGGTCGAGACAAGTTATCATGAGCTAGTGACTGCCATGGTAGTGAGGTTGGAACTGCCATGACGCATCTGTCTGATGGTCGTGACTCGTGAGGTCGTGACCGTGGTAAGAGAGAGAACGATTGTGGTCCGTGACCGACACCGCGGGTCGCTACTGGGCCGACCATCGGGCGGAATTTCTTGCGCGTCGGCACGCCGTTATGGCCACATTCTGGCGCCGGCCGATGGCTGGCATCAGCTGTGGCGCGGCCGTTTGGCCGATTAGGCGTCGGCGTCGGTCGTATCTTGCTGATGGCGCCGTGGTGCGGGTGTACCGGTACGTGCGCGGACAGTGATGCCTGCCACACGCTACCGGCCGACACTGGACCTCGCCCATGTCTGCCACACTGTTACACACGCTGCTGACCGACACTGGGCCCAGCCAATGTCTGCCACACCGGTACACACGCTGCCGACCGACACTGGGCCCAGCCCATGTCTGCCACACTGGTACACACGCTGCCGACCGACACTGTACCACGCCCATGTCTACCACACTGGTACACACGCTGCCGGCCGACACTGTACCCCGCCCATGTCTGCCACACCGGTACACAGGCTGCTGACCGACACTGGACCCCGCCCATGTCTGCCACACCGGTACACAGGCTGCTGACCGACACTGGACCCAGCCCATGTCTACCACACTGGTACACACGCTGCTGACAGACACTGTACCACGCCCATGTCTACCACACTGGTACACACGCTGCCGGCCGACACTGTACCCCGCCCATGTCTGCCACACCGGTACACAGGCTGCTGACCGACACTGGACCCAGCCCATGTCTGCCACACTGGTACAAACGCTGCCGGCCAACACTGGACCCCGCCCATGTCTGCCACACTGGTACACACGCTACCGGCCGACACTGTACCCCTCCCATGTCTGTCACAGCGCTACACACGCTGCCGACCGACACTGGACCCCGCCCATGTCTGCCACACTGGTACACACTGACACTGGACCCCGCACATGTCTGCCACACTGGTACACACTGACACTGGACCCCGCACATGTCTGCCACACTGGTACAAACGCTGCCGGCCAACACTGGACCCCGCCCATGTCTGCCACACTGGTACAAACGCTGCCGGCCAACACTGGACCCCGCCCATGTCTGCCACACTGGTACACACTGACACTGGACCCCGCACATGTCTGCCACACTGGTACACACGCCGCGGGGGGGGGGGCACTGGACCCCGGCCGTGTCTGCCACACCGGTGCGCATACTGTTAGCCATATTTTTTTGGTTGGCTTAAATTTCGGACATCCGAAAGGGTATTTTATTTTACTTGTAAGTCGATTGATTTCACAAGGATTAAATCGGGTGGGTTCGGCTACCGAAATTGTTCAATACGAAGCGAAACAACGATGAAGGCTGCGTTTTTCACTAATTCATTGGTTTTCCAAAATACTCAAAGGTCACAAGTTATCGATTGATCAGGATAATTTAGTTAGTTATTTGGGTTTTCGGGCGCATCAACTGCAGTGGTTATACAGCGCCCATGATCAGGATAATGAATAGCGGATGGAGAAAGGGAGAAGTTATCTACAAAGTGGACTGTGATGACCGCTCCTATGCGTTTTATGCTTAAAGGTTTGCAGCGCAAAACATGAAAAGACACATGCGCTCATCTCTGACAGTGCAGACACCGGATATGGTCGATATACATGCCTTCTACGTAAAACATCAACTGTAATGGGACCACTGTGGCATTGAAAGGCATGGCAGTTCTGCCTTTGCTCCTTATGCAAATGTCCGCCGCCACAGAAGCACTCCGAGTGTTGGTAAATGACCAGGCACCTTCTGGTACTGTGTGACGTAGTGAAGTCAGCGTTTCGTTTGGTTTTTCCAGCTCAGCTTGCGTGTTCGACAACAGTTCTGGCTGAAACAGGAGTTCTGGTTAGATGACATCAGATAAGTAATTTTAGCATCACGCAGTTTTGAAATTATAAGTAGCTGTCAGCCGGTAGATTATCGAGTATTATGTTAGTTTATGACACCTAGGTTGTTGACATAAACTGACCCCGTTAACACCATATGTTGAATCTTTCAGATTAAAAGAAAAAGCGACTGGCTACATTGAGCAACTAACTACAGCGTCCTATCTTTAGCTTATACGCCATGAATGTGTCACGGAATAACTTGACGTACGAAAACTTGCTGCTTTCTTCCGACGTCACGGTAGTTTTAAGCTAAGGACGTGTTTTTTTGTGACGCTCGAGATCCCAATGGATACCAGGGAAGCATTGCAGTGAACATTGAAATGGCCTGAAGCTTCAATTTTGGTCATGCGATGTCATCGAAACGTCTTTGGAACAGAAGATATCCGGAGGGATAATATGTTGCAAGCCTTAACTACCTAGCCATTGAAGTTCATGCATTCATGTGTATGTGTGTTTGGAAAACAACCCAAAGGTAAAGTTGCTCTTCTGGTAGATGTCCATGCGATGCATTGCATGCAGATGGATGCACGCATCGAGATGCATTCAGAGCAGATTGAGGGGGATAGGATGGCCAAGTGGTTCGAGCGTTGGGCTCGGACATTTCCCAATCTCGCGACTCATCGACGAAACAGTGCAAGTGGCGGCGATTGGCATAGATTGCATGAAGTGTGTTGTGAACCGCCCAAGTAAAAAAACAAATCAAGAAAAAAATGCAGATGGATGCGCTCATGGCGATGCGTTGCATGCAGCTGGATGCATGCATCACGATATATTCCATGCGGATGGATGCACGCGTCGCTGTGAACCGCGATGTATTGAAATCAAATTTACAATGCAATATTGTTGAAATAGTGTCACCTAATCGGAGAGAGAGATATGAATTTTCTTCGAGGGTATAAACCGGGCACATAGTATTACACCGAGGACATAGAAATTGCTCGTCATGCTTCCCGACTTTCAGTCGGTCCATTTTACTCACGGCATACCTTTCCTGCGCCGTGACTTTCGATACGTGATTGTGTGAGCTGGACTACCAACCATCGGGTTCTATCAAAGCTCTTTCCCTTTGAACCAGTGGTGCTGCGACGCTGCGCTTCGCCCATGCACAGATGGCCACTAATATATCATCTAACGTTTTAAGTTTGAAAGCCGGTCGTTAACTTTGGCCTTGGTGGCTCATTAATGTGCCAGCCTAGTCGCCCGGGCTGCCGGACCTTGGGTGGTGGACGTTCCAATGTTTACGTATGGATATAGGACATGGTAGATTGTACTGATAACCAATATATTTTCCTGTACTTTTTAAATCTTTACTGCTGTTATATTTTTGTTGCACATGCAATTATGTGAATATTTCAGCTAAAGTATCAATTATTGGATGTCCGAAATTCCTCAAGTCGATGATTGAAAGGGCCGCTGTCCCCCTTAAGCATCGACTTCCCCAATCGGACAAGAGCTGAACCGTTGAGCCTTCATACGCACATTATATAAAATGTTTTTCGAAGAAACCTTGGCCATCAAAAATACCATTCCCCTGATCCCCCTCAATTAGTTTCACAAAGTGACGTCCATGTATCAAGCTCTTTGGCAACGTGCTTCACCTCTGAGCAGGGTGACGCACTGCCTTGCTATTTCACTGTGGTGTGGAATGGAGCTCTGAACCTTGTGTCGGTATGGCCCCATCCACAACATTAGTTGACATTAACATTCACAAGCAGCAGTCGCGGTGACACATTTATTTGGCGGCCATCCTCAAGGGAACACATCAACCGCATTTTAAGCAGTTATGCTAAGTCACGCGATTCGCCGAATATACAACTATGTTTTATGTTAGCTACAATATGCATCGTAACACAGGTCAGATTTTCATTCCTCTCGAAAATTTAAGTACGAGTAAGAGTGCCTGCCTTCCGCTGACCATGCCAGTTTAGGAACAGCCTACCGAGGGATATGAAACCAAGGTTTGAAATGGTAACCTATTGGTTGCAATTGAGTGAGTCAGTCTTCCCCTACTTGGCTTTCCTTTCCCACTGCCCTCTGGTGCCCACTACCTGGCATCATTTATTGTCGCGTATAGTGAAACTGAAGTGAGCTGCGCTATGCTGATGCCGTCATCAATTTCAGATGGTGACGCTATTTGAACAATCAGTTCGTTGCACAATGAGGAAACGTAGGCTAATTATAATAATTCATTAGCATGTGAAATAAATGCAGATTTTGCAGAGCGTGTCAATTGTCGCCCCATTGCAACGTTGCAACAGACGAAGCCCACTGGATCTACGTTATTTCCACCGGATTTTTGTATGCATTGTTTTCTTTTTTCGAGTGACAGTCACGAAGCACGATGTGTTTTATGCTGCAACTGCGTGAACTTGAATTACCTTCCCATGTATTGTTGGTCTTTATTTAAGGAGCGCTCTACATATTATTGTCTGCCCCAAACAATATGTTGATCTTGTTACTCATCTTAACGACGTTTTCGAAGTTGACATAATTTCGATGTGATATGATAAGAGACTATCAGTGTTTGGCTGGTCTGCATTCCTGTTTGTCCGTGCTGTAATTGAAATATGTCTATATTTGTTTTTTAATGACTGAAAACGGCTACTGTCGACCGGCAATGTCCCACTGCTGCCAATGTCTACTAAGCGTGGGCAACTATCATATATCACGCCGTATTGCTGGTAGGAGGATTCGGGTTAGGCTGCCCACTGACCCTGACATTTACTATAAACGTATTCACGTGGAGCCTGCTGGGAAAGAATAAACCGAAAACAACAACCCTGTCCCATTATGTGTCATGGCTGAGCGTCTTCTGAGCTGTGTCTGGGTGTACCGGACAGCAGTCTTATCGGACAAAGCACTGGCGCGGTCGTGTGTTGACACACGCGTGAGGGTGTGCCGTTCTGTGTCGCTGTGTGTGCCTTTGTCTACATGTGTACGTGGGTTTGGCGGGGTGTGGCCGATGCTGTGATGCCGTCGCTGCGGGGATGGTGGCGATTAATGTGATGGCGAGGGCGATAATGTTGCGCTGGTGCTAATTACGATGACTGTGAGTTAGATCGCTGGAATTTGGCTCCGGGACAGCGGTTTGTTGTTGATGCTGACGCTGATGGTGCCGGCAGGAGGTGGAGCTGCTGGACGTGATGACCATCCGGGACACGAGGACGGGCCGCTATGCCAGGACGCCAAAGGTACCTGCGCTCACCGCTGTGTACGGCATGAAGCAGCCCACTCTGATTGATGTGCCGTTTGCCGTAGATAGCGATCTCCACAAAACACACTCGTCACAACCGGGGAGCAGCTAGCAATAACGGAACAGTCGATCGACACACAGCAACACCGAACGCCTCGATAAGCGGCCGCGCCGGCTGCCGTGACACTGCCGAGTTATTGCCGTACGGCGTCATTGTGGCTGACAGGCATGTGAAAGGCGGGTGGCTCAGCCGCGCAGACTGATCGGCTCGTCCGAGCCGGCCGATACGAGGCTGGACAGAAATCCGGCCCGGCGCAGCGCCGCGGCAGGTGCGCCCGCTGAAGGCCCACCTGATGGATGGGTCGGCTGGATGTCGGCGCCGCCGCCGCCGCCTCCTACTCGTTGCGCTGGCCTTAGGCGCTGCTGGCATTCGGGTCGAAGTCAAAGTCATCGTCATGAAGCCATTGGGTGATAGAGCCATTCACTTCACGTTGGTGGCATGGAAGGCGCCGCTCGCTTTCCAGCCAGCGGAAAGTTTGATGCCATTTTTGCGTGAACAAACAGATCCGCGTGTGGCGATGCTCGTGTACTTATGCCAAGTAATTATCACGTTGAGAGATAATATCCGGCTAAACTCGGACCAGACAGCGAACTTTCCTCGACCTCCCCGAGAAACTGCCTGCAATTTGGCTGGGAGGTCGTTAGTGAGGATCTGTTCCAGCTGGGTCGGGTTCCAGATGAAATGTTTCGGTGCGCTCAGACGGTTTAGAAATTGTGCGCCAAAGCGAATTGGAGCCGGAGGCACCATTGCAGGCTAGGCTGTCCGCGTTTAGTGTCAGGGCGTGTTGGAGGCCTGGGCAGTGTGTCGGAAACGAGCGAGTCATCTTACAAGTCGAGTATTTCCCATCATGCGTATGAGGGGCTCTATTTTTTATTTTGCTTCCGTTGTGTATAAATTTAACCGAGCATAGTTGATCCAAGTGCACGCACAAGGTACTTATTCATGATAAACACTAGCAATTCCCAAAGCTAAAAGCAGCACCATCGTTACATGCATTGATCGAAACATTCACTATCTACCGGTTGCACATTAACCAATGTAAAAGCCACGTACCGTCCCGCCAAATAGTTTGCTGGATGTAGTTGCTGCAGACCTTCCCGCCTTAATGCATCGGGGCGGCGTAACACGCTGTCATCACGGCGGGCTGCACAATACTACTTACCTTTTTGTCGACAGGGCCGAACTCGAGCAACAGAAACGACTATGGCTCAGGTAGGGCATGACTAAAAACGTTGCTTCAGTGGGAGTGGGGTGGGGACGCTGGTTGTTTTAACCAGCATCTCACAGGTTGACTGGTCATCCTGACGTTTGTTCGCTGCACCCCTGGCCAAGGGCGCGGAAGTCGAGGGAGGGGCGAAGGGGCGGAGGGGGCAGGGCCCCTCCCACATTGGACGAGATTAGCATCGACCCGATGTGTGCCGCTTGAAATGCACCGATTTCAAGATTGCCCTTTCCCCAACCTTAAGGCAGTCCCCATGCAGCCACGGGCGCTACATGACCAATGCAGTCGATGCGCTCTAAAGCCCTAATAACCAACCAACCATCCCCATGCAGCCACCGACAAGTAGGATGGATTTCAGCAAGTGTTGATCGGCCACCGCGCTAACCTGCAGTGGCAGTCGGCCACACTAAACGCGGGGCATAGCCACAGCGCGCGACACCAGCACAGAGTGACAGGCGCCATTACAGGTAGACATCAGTCGGCACTCCCCGGTCGCCACCCGCAGTGACAGTCGGCCACACTACACGCGGGACATTAGCCATGGTGCGCGGCACCAGCACAGTGACAGGTGTCAGTACAGAGAGACATCAGTCGGCACTATCCAGTCGCCAGCATAGAGAGACGTCAGTCGGCACTATCCAGTCGCCACCCGCAGTGACAGTCGACCACGATACATGCGGGGCATTAGCGAGGTGTCGGAGTAGCCTCAGGTGTGTGCTATAGCTGACAATCTGCCGAAGATATCAACACAATTTGTAATTGGCGCTTCATGACCGATGTAGTCGATGCGCCCCTAAACTCCAATAACCAACCAACCAACAAAATGAGTAGGCTCCAATTACAGCCGATGCTCAGAATGATTGTTGTTTTGGTCGGGTCGGCCACCGCCACTAGCGTGCCGGCCCCGGTCGCCGCTGTGGCGCCCGACTGCCGCGCGCTGCCACGAGCACCTTCGGAGTGTAACCGATTGATACCAAACAATATTCCCAATATTGTATGATTTTGTGTCATTTATAAATTTCCCTATTTTTTGTGGATCAAGTGTGCAAAATTACAACGTAAGAACAGAAGCGTTCCCTTTTTGATGGGTCGGCACCCAAAGGTTGTCTCGCGAAGCTACAATATAATCGTTCAAGCATTAGCTATGTGATTAGTCCGATAATGTATGTCAATTTACGGATTATGTGATTCTATGCTCGTTCAAAGAGTGAAGTAACTGATTTATTTTTGTGCTCTAGTCGTTAGTGGCGGGCGGCGAAATGACCACGCTTCCGACGTCCTGTGGCAGTGCAGGCACCTAATAGCCAAGCAGCTAGTACTCACTCTGTATGTACCATGCGAACTGCGCCGACATCCAATCACGCAAATTACATCAGGAACACACTATTGGCTAGCCAGCTAACGAGAAGAACGACCACAGCGCCAACAGCGCTTCATATATCACCTTGCCACGCATACGGTCGGGATCGGCGGGGCGCAGGCTCTGCTGACGAGGTATACATTGCCTGAGTAATATACGCGGAAACACACCGCGCCTGTCCGCCCGATCTCCCGAAGTAAATACTATAGCGTTGACAATGTGTTACCGTTCCGTTTCATGTCATAATCCTGCGCTGGTCATTTCGCAATGGGTGTTTCGCTCTGCCAGTCCTTGGCAACCCTCTTGCTGCATTTTATTGATGTGCCAATCGAACAGTCACAATGCTGTGGACATTAGTCAAATGCATTTGAGCCCACCACAAATGGATGTGACTACTTTTGGTTACAACGATGGCCAGAATGGTTGCCAAATTCATGTTTTCCTACCGTAGAAGTTGAAATGCATTATCATTCGAAACGTACAAGCAGTGTGAAATTTTTGAAGAAAATGGGTTGAAAACACCACCTAATAAAAGTTCAATCGACCTCCCTGCCGATGGCTTTTGTGACATCCTTGCTTACTAGCTGCTGATTATGAAGCCAACGTGAACTCAACTGAAGACATCCTGATGCCCTTCAACAATTTAATTATGCCATAGTTGGGGTGCACCAATGACCTGTGATCAGGAAATATCCTGAAACCATATCACAGAGCCTCTTCTGTTTCAGATAGTCTACCCAGTATCCTGAAACCCGGTATCATCCAGCACTCCTGAAGTCCTTATTCAGCAAGTAATGATGCCCCGCATTGAATACAATATGCAGGCATATCAAAGTTGCTCAGTGATAAATTATTCCACTTTCTGAATATACCACTTTCTGAACACTCAATCGACATCCTTCTCCAAGAAGTATCAGTATCCTGCTCATTGATATGAAGTATTTATGTCTCCTTTGTAACAGTATCTCGTTTATAAATGGCATGTGCGTGCCCTCAATATGGAATGGTGTTACACGAACATTTTGCAATGCAATTTCAGGTAAAGGGATGACCTATGTGATATGGGATGCAATACCAGTTCATCATATGAGCGCTGTATGACCGAAGCAGTTAATGCGCCCCTAAGCCCAAATGACCAACCAACCAGTTCATCATAGTTATTATTCTCCTTATCCCGAATACATCTTTTCTTACATTATGAACCTTAAAACAAATGACAAAGGTCCAGTCATAATAACCCACACCATGAACCCAAATTTTAGTCTGAAAGACATCAAAAACATTTTATATTACACTAATTACATGCCAAATTTCGACATCCTGCTATGCTCATTTCGACATCTCACACCTAATGAAAAACCAATATTTTAACCCTGCGTACAAGTATCATGCTGAACACATTAAAATCAATTTTCTCTTAAAAGCTACGCCTTTAACCGTGATGGTAAAAGTGGGTCCAGTGCAATGGTGCAATCCAGTGATGGGTCCAGTGGGTCCAGTCAAATGGACATGCAACTCTCGCCTGTGCGGGTTTGATGCAACCCCCGAGGCATTTTTGCCACCACGGAGAAGTGGCTCACGTTATCGCACCGCCGCGTGCATACTTATGGGGAATTTTTCCCAGATGTGGCATAAAATATGACGGTGTGAAGTCATGTCACAGATCTCTGAAGTCGATTAGAGGGAATATGTCCCACCGTTAGTCGCTGAAATTGCGAATTGTTGGCAAATAATCTCGCTTATCGCCCCAAATGGTCAATGTCGGATGTGGCGGGCGATCGACAACTTAGCTGATGTGTTTGCATAGTTGGCTGGCTTGCTCGATGCCATTCGAAGTCATTGATTGACATTGACACTTCATATGAGCTTTGTAAGCTTTCGGATCACCGAGGTTAATTTTGGCGCTGAACTTTAAAAAGGAACGGCAAATTTAAAATTTGCCGTGGACATTTATACACAAAAATATTGTTTTCGTGCAGTATTTGCAGGTTTTCCTAGCGTGGTCAACCCTTCACATCATCTGGCCGTTAATTTACAGGTATAATTGAACTATATCGTGCATAGTTAGTGCTCCAAAGCACTAAGGAATATCATGCTGTTTGATAGTTGCTGGTGTAAGACGCGCCGACTGTTCAGTCACATAGTGTCGCCAATCTCCCACGCGGATTGGTCGCCAGCGAAGAGTAGCGACAGGCAGGACTCGAACCCACAGCCTCTCTGTTGGGAGACGGGCACCTTACCCCTGGACTGCTCGCCCCCCAGTAATAATATGTTGACAATGTCAAGCGAGCACCGGACGTTTTGTACTCATGGAACGATTAAGCATTTTACGTCTTTGTGCAAAGTTAACTTTCAAACTGATCTGAGAGGTGAGCCAATAGCTTCAGCAATCACCTACTAACCGACAGACCTGGCCACGTGCAATATGCTGGTCTATGTTTCCTGGTGCTAGCGCTCCGTTTGAAAGCTCTGGGGTATCGCCGTAACGCCGTGTGCTCGAGAAGTTGGCGGAATGTCCACCGATGGTGGTTCACATGTAACCATGTTATTTAAGGGGGCTTCTGAAGCCACTTTAGGATCGTTTCCTCGCCGTTTTGTATTGCGTTGTAGTAGAACTTTGCGTCACTTGAGATAAAAAAATTGCATGTCTTATGCCAAACATTTTTTGTCTTCATCAGGGGGCTGCAAGTAGATATTCTGGAGACCATGCCAGGATGTTTTTTGTTGTTGAGCTTTCGAAGCCAGTCATATGTATGCTTTATTCTCATAGGTACTAACTTCTAACCAATACCATTGAAGCGGAACATATACTGCACATTTTGCGTCACCAAATATGCACATAAATGTCAGAGTCGGTAGCAGGGTAAGGCGGTAGGGGATTATGATATCCTTTAACATGATAATACAGCAAGCCCCTGGAACACCACATCGTTGTTGATTTCTCGGTAACTCCTATAATCAAAAATATAATCATTTTCGGCATAGGCGGATGAAGGTCAGCTTTGGTTGGCAGGAATCTATACTAGGCATGCTCACGTAAAGGGAATGGAACATACTAATTACAGAGTCGGCAGGCATGATATTTTAAAACTCGTGAAATCTTACGTATGATTTATGCACTGGTTTATGTACAAGATCTTGCGGGCAGAAGCGGATCCAGGGTAAGCAATAAGACAGCTTCCTCAATTTTGTGTACCTGGCGTCGTCTATGATATTTATTCTTCATTTGTTGAGAAATATTCAGTATATTACCAAGATACTCGTTGTTTATGGATAAAAATTATGTTTATTGCAAATTGCTGGCCAAACATGTTTACCAGGGGACGAGTAGCCTAGGGGTAAGCTGCTCGTCTCACAATCGAAAGGTTGTGAGTTCGAGTCTCACCTGTCGCTACTCTTCGCCCGCGACCAATCGGCGTGAGAGATTGGCGACGCTACATGACTCAACGGTCGATGTGTCGTAAAACCAATAGCCAACCAACCAAACATGTTTACCATAGTTTCGGCTAACCAGAATTCGCCTGTGCTCTTTAATTGACTTTCATTAGGCCACAACTGAAAGCACTATTGATATGGAGTCCATTAGCAATATTTTGGCCCGAGGATGAGACTACGTAAAGAAAGAGCTATACAGAAGCAAAAATTGGCGTTATTTCCCCATGTTTTCCTCCTGCATCTGCCGTTATCAAAATTTCCATCTTTTGCTTTTTGTAAAAATGTATTCAACGATGCAAGCTCTCGAAAGATATAAAAACAAAATTTGTCCCTTGGTAAGCGGGATCGCACGGAAGCCTAACCCCTCAACAATGGAATGATTGTGTGTGCCTTCCACAATGGAGAAGCCAACCACAGCGTCGCCCTGAGCTGAGTAGCCCCAGTGGCACCTGGTGCACGAGCCACATACGGCCATCACCAGACGTAACAGGGGCGTAGCAGCCGTGTCAACAGCTGGCCAGGACCGATTATAGCACGGCGCTGGCGCGGCGCTGTACTCCGCTCGCACGTGCGGCGACGCCCGCCAAAGCACGGCGGCGGCCGCAGTTGCGGCGGTGGCACCTGTGGCGGCCGGGCCGGCGACTTGGCCGGCTCGCCAGTGGGGTAGGTCACGGCGGCGTCACGACTGCCGCGGCAACAGATGGCGGCGAGCGGGGAGCCGACTGGCCGGCCGCCACTGACTACCGCGCCGACCGGCCGGCCGCGTCTCCCACCGGACGGTCACCTGTGTCGGGGTGTCTCCCACCGGACGGTCACCTGTGTCGGGGGGTCTCCCACCGGACGGGCACCTGTGTCGGGGTGTCTCCCACCGGACGGGCACCTGTGTCGGGGGGTCTCCCACCGGATCGGGGTGTCTCCCACCGGACGGGCACCTGTGTCGGGGGTCTCCCACCGGACGGGCACCTGTGTCGGGGTGTCTCCCACCGGACGGGCACCTGTGTCGGGGGGTCTCCCACCGGACGGTCACCTGTGTCGGGGTGTCTCTCACCGGACAGGCACCTGTGTCGGGGTGTCTCCCACCGGACGGTCACCTGTGTCGGGGGTCTCCCACAGGACGGTCACCTGTGTCGGGACGGGGGGTTGGGGGGGTGTCTCCCACCGGACGATCACCTGTATCGGGGGTCTCCCACCGGACGGTCACCTGTGTCGGGTCTCGTGTCGGGGGTCTCCCACCGGACGGTCACCTGTGTCGGGGTCTCCCACCGGACGGTCACCTGTGTCGGGGGTCTCCCACCGGACGGCCACCTGTGTCTTGGGGGGTGTCTCCCACCGGACGGTCACCTGTGTCGGGGTGTCTCCCACCGGACGGTCACCTGTGTCGGGGGGTCTCCCACCGGACGGTCACCTGTGTCGGGGGGTCTCCCACCGGACGGTCACCTGTGTCGGGGGGTCTCCCACCGGACGGCCACCTGTGTCGGGATGGAGGTTTGGGGAGGGGTGTCTCCCACCGGACGGTCACCTGTGTCGGGGGTCTCCCACCGGACGGTCACCTTTGTCGGGGCGAGGAGCGTCTCCCACCGGACGGTCACCTGTGTCGGGATGGGGGTTTGGGGAGGGGCGTCTCCCACCGGACGGTCACCTGTGTCGGGATGGGGGTTTGGGGAGGGGCGTCTCCCATCGGACGGTCACCTGTGTCTGGAGGGTGGTTGGCGTCTCCCGTCGGACGGCCACCTGTCTGGCGGCTGGCTGCGTCTCCCGCCTGGCGGTGACCTATGCCGGCGTGTCGGAGCCGACGCCGCCGTGTTGACACATTGGCACTCCGGCATGGTCGATAACTGGGGCCGACCGAGGTCTGACCGGCGGCCACGTCTGACGTCACGCCCCGGCGACCCGTGCCGTCACGCGCCGTCACGTCCGGCGTCGGTGCCGTCGTAGCCGGCGGTCATCTCCATATAGATGAGCGCCGTCCGCCGCCGGCACGCCGCGTCGATCGCGCGCCTGAATTGGGTGCTGGCGATCGGTGACGTGCTGACTGGGCGGCCCCGGGCCGGGGCGTGCCGCACGTCTGGTCGACGCGTGCATTACGCGCACGCCGGCAGGCGCTGTCGGTCCGTGCCGCCATGTGTCGGGTCGTCGCGATGTGCGGACGCCGGGTGCGCTGCGGCATTGAGCCTACTGCGGTGATAAAATATTCGTGAAATAGGGTGGGATATGTCACTTTGAGTGCTCATGGACATCCTTCTCCAAGAATTATCAACATCCCGCTCATTAATGCATGCTTATGAAGTCCTCGTGTCTCCTTTCTAACAGTGTCTCGTCTATATGTATCATGTGTATTCTCTGGATAAGGAATGGTGACATACGAACATTTGGAAGGGTAATTTCAATTAATGGGATTACCTATGACGTGATCTAGCGTACAATATCAGTGCGTAACATTGTTATTATTCTCTCTATCCCGTATATAGCTCTTAAATTGTGCATGTCAAAACAAATGATAAATGTGCAGTCATAAGGAACTAAACCATTAGCTCAACTTTGAGTCTGAGACATCAAAGGCATTTTAGATGACACTAATTCCATTCCAATTTCGACATCCTACCGTGCTCGTTTCGACATCTCACACCCAATGAAAAACCATTATTTTAACTCTGGCCTACTGTGTCGTCGTTGATGTTGGCTTTCTACGAACCTCGCCGCGGGTTTTAGTATTGCTGCTGCATCATGCTTCGCAATTCGTTGCATTACGTAATATGTTGTACAGCCTTCTCGTGAGCTGTTAATGGCCGCGGGAAAACCAACTTCAGTTCATGGTGGGCTTCACCGGCTCTCGGGCTCGCATAATTAGTATCATGGTGAGTAGCAGCTCTGGCATTCTAATGTTAAATTAGTTGATGCCACAACAACTCGGTTATGATTTGACAGGGTCGGGTATGTGCTTTGGGATCTCGGATTAGAAATGTTTTTTTTAGCCATCGAATTCGTTTGCGGTTTTTTTAATCCAATTATAAGCTCCTTGTCCCTCTGGGATTGAAAGATCGAAACCTAATGTTGGTTTGTTATATAGGAGTAATGCGATGAGAAGTAGAATGTGGCCGAAAATGAATCAAAGAATGTAATATTCAGCGTCTGCTCTCATCCATGCATACGTGGTTATGCTATTATGAAAAGGAAAGTCCTTGTTTATATACAGATTGATCTAGACATGTTTATTAAAGGATAGTAAGATTGCATCATTTCATTATCAAACAGTGAATATGCCATCATAAATGGATAGGATGCTTCTTTTTCTGAGAGAAAAATATCGAGGTCAAAATCCACGACAAGGCTCTTTTTCCAACCCTGCATTCAGCTCCCTGCTAACCTACCTGTGTATGTCCTACATCGGGACTAGCGTCTGTCTCTAACCCACCTAATATCTGCTGGTGACCTCCCCATAACTGGAGCCTGCTTGTTCTCCGATGCCCCTGATCTCTACCAGTGATGTCTCAGGATCAGAGCCTATCTCCGTGACCCTGAGTCATGCCAGTGACCTTTTAGGCTATCCCCGATACCCTTGAACTCTGTCAGTAACCTAGGATTTCACCTCTGATGCCCCTGAGTTTTGCCAATTACCTAGGCCGTCCCCCCAATACCGTTGAATCCTGTTAGTGACCTCCCTGTACATGAGTCTGACCTCCCTCGATGACCTCCCGAGGACCAGAGCTTGATCTCTGACACCCATGACCTCTACCAGTGACCTCTCTGGACAATAGCCTGTCCCGCGGCACTTCCTACCCTTGTCAGTGCCGTCTGTGTGCCTGACCTGTCTATAACCTCCCAGTGACCAGAGCTTGATATCTGTCACCCCTGGCCTCTGCCAGTGGCCAACCGACACCTGAGCCTGACCTTACTGTACCTCCCCATAATCAGCGTATGACCTCTGACACGCATGGCCCCTACCAGAGCCTTCCCAGCATCTGAGTCCGACTTCCAGAATCCTTAACCTCTATCAGTGGCGTCTCATCACCCGAACACGATCCTCGGAATGTCTAACCTCTATTTCTGTGATCTCCGTAGGACCAGAAGACGCGAGAGATCGTCACCATGGGCAGCACCGGCATGCTGGAGGACAAGACGGTGACCGTCTGTTACGGACCTGATGTCGTCAACGTCAGCTTCGTCAACTTCTGCTGCAACAAGCGCGAGACTGCCAAGGTGCGGTGTGGACGGAGAGACGCCGTGATGCCGCAGTGCGGCGGTGGCATCACATTAGATGAGTGCTGCCGCCGTGGCTGGCATGTGTTGGTATCGGTTCGCACCAGGCTGGCTGTGCCTGTGTTGTTGCGGGGTGGGTGTGTCGGCCATGTAGTGGATCTGCGGCTCACTGGTGCTAGATGGTCGTCGTGATGGCATTCGATGTTAGATTGGGCACTGACCGGTGCTATCCAATAGGTGCCCAAGTTGTGACTGTTTTCTTTGCGCGCTTCACTGGTTTACCTTTGTGTAGGACACAGAGGTGGCCCGATGGGGCCGTACGTGTGCCATACACATCCTACACGTTGCCATGCAAAACAAGCGCTGCGTTTTGCATGGTAGATGCCGATATTCTGCCTGCCTCCCTTTCAGTCACATTTATTTTATGAAATGTATTTTACTGTGACCATGGATGGTTTCATATGTGTTCACGTTTCATATATGCAGTTATTAATTCTGCACTCAATGATGTGTGTTCGGGCGGTCGTGATCTGCGATAATTTCACCCTGTGTTGGCGGCTAAGTCAAGCACACTACTATTTGATCGATTGGTTTCGCGCATATTTATCCAATGGAAGCCGCACTATGATCTCAACCACCCATTATCGTTTATTGCCGTATCATGCATTGATTTATCCATTATTTGTTCATCCACATACGCTTGCATCCAGTAATGCACGCCCTCACATACCCGCTTTAGTTTGTCCTATCTACTTCACGTAATAACTAGTTGACTCACTTGCACACACACAGCGTTTAGCCGTTGACCTCACTTCCGATTGCACCGTATCAATTCACATGTAATGCTCCACAGGAAAGGTTTCCGAAGAAACGTTAAGAGGGAGAAAATTGCGATCGTACGCTGTCATTGGATGGTGTATTTGTAATGAATGCGTAGGGAAAAGTCCAAAATAGGAGTTTTCCTCCTTACTTCCGTTAAAAAATATCGCACTCCCTCACCCGCAGTGATAAAGTAATGGTTTTTCGTTTGGTGTGAGATGTCGGGAACGAGTGCAGTAGGATGTTGACCTTTGCCATGCAATAAATGTTTAAAATCCATTCAACACTTTCGAGCTCAATGTTGAGCCAATTGCACACATATCAGTGTACTATTTTCATTTGTTTTTACTAAATATCTAGCTGAGGAATACCTATGTTGACGAAAATGGCAAATACGAATGCTACAAACTAATATGCAACAATACATATAACAGAAATGGTCTGCTGGAAAAGGAAATCCCTGGAATTACGCTTAATTGTGTGCGCGCATCATGATGGATACAGCTGAACATAAGTAGGATATTTATGAACTATGTACTGTTGGAATCAAGGCATGAAGGTTTCATCAGCACACATCAAGAAACACAACGTCGATGATTATTGGGGAAGGATGACAATTCATTGTTCAGGAAGTGATACATTCTATCCTATTTCACGAATAATTATTACTTCCCAACTGCCACCTGCTCGCCTGTTTTCGCATTGAGCCGTTCTGTGCGGGCTTTACCAATGTGTGTGTGTGTGTGTGTGTGTGTGTGTGTGTGTGGTTACGATGTGATCGTCGACACCTGGTGCTGCAGTTGTGGGCGGATGAGCTGCTCAAGATGGCGTACAACCTGCTGGCGCTGCACGCGAGCGTGATGTCGCTGCTGCAGAAGGCGCACACTCGCATGTGTCGCGACGTCGAGCGGACCGGCCGCATCCCAGTCAAACAGTGAGTTATCAACTGCGTAGTCAGCCACGTCCAGGATTGGATTTGTGCATTGGAGTCCTGGATTTGGAGAGGAACATTTCGGAACAATCCGATTCGAAGAAGATACTTTTATTTTCTGCTACTGGCACCTCCAAGTTGTTTCCCAGTCGGTTTATCATGTTTATCCAACATCAATAAGCTGCAGTTATTTTCAAACAATTCCATTCAATCATTTGTCAAAAAGAAGTGGATGATTTTCTGGAGAAGTAACGTTCCGGAGCACAAACATCCAGGGCAATGCCATGTTTCCAATGTTGGCCACGTCCCTATCAAACATTGAGTGATAGTCTTTTCTGACATGCCACACCACGTCGAACAGTAGTATTGATCAGCTACCGGTCAAACGTAATCATTAAAATAGTCGAAGAAATCGCTGGGGTAAGTATGTCCGGTTTCACGGACAATGCCAATGGGCGCAATATTTAATTATTGAACAAAATATTGCGAATCTATTCCGTCGTCACTCGCCAGTGGTAGCAAAGACCCTGGTTACTGGCCATGCCATCTGAGAGGTACGTGCTCGTTACCGGCTAACCCACGTGTGAGAGAAGTTGGCGAACGGTGGCTGCCGTGCCGTGCCAGTTACCGGCTAACCCACACGTGAGAGGAGAGAAGTCGGTGGACGGTGGCTGCCGTGCCGTGCCAGTTACCGGCTAACCCACACGCGAGAGGAGAGAAGTCGGTGGACGGCGGCTGCCGTGCCGTGCCAGTTACCGGCTAACCCACACGCGAGAGGAGAGAAGTCGGTGGACGGCGGCTGCCGTGCCGTGCCAGTTACCGGCTAACCCACACGTGAGAGGAGAAGTCGGCGGACGGTGGCTGCCGTGCCGTGCCAGTTACCGGCTAACCCACACGTGAGAGGAGAAGTCGGCGGACGGTGGCTGCCGTGCACTCAGACTCGCCTCTCAGCCATCAGATTTACTGCCTGCTGGGGTGGCAGTGTCAAGGCCTGAGTGGCAGTGTCGAGTAGTTCCGACTGGCCGACCAACAATAGCGCCGCCACGAGCGAACAGTGGCTGCACGGGGTGGCCCTTTGTCTCGCGCCGCTCCTGCTATTCTCCGGCCGCCCGGTCTGCGACAGTGCGGTGGGCGGTCCGTTCCAAGGCGAACCCCCCGCCGGCAGTCGCCTACTCGGCGCACTTGGGTGTGTTGTTCGGTGGTTTATTGCTGTCGGAAGCGTCGCAGGTGGATCCAATGCTGAGGCAGCCACACCCACTGGATGCTTGACGGCTTTGAGTAGGTGTCCAGTCCACTTGATGGAAATATTGCAGTTTTTATATATGCTTAACCGGTAAGTTAATGTGGCATGCCAACAATATTTCCTTTCTGTAGTGCCCTTTTCCAGTGTATGCTTCACGCGCCGTATGCCAGCGATAATTCCAGTTCGTAGTGCATTTCCGGTGTATTGTCCATGTGTAATTGTTCCAGAAGATTTACTTAGAGCTGAACAGTTAATTTATCCACTCCAAAAAGAGTGCATCCAGTCATGTATAATGTTGTGGAAAGAGTACCTTTCGACGTTAAACAAGCAGGAATAGTTGATGCACCTTCACCCCATCAATGAATCATACATCTTCCTGGCAAATTGTGCGCGAATGATAGCTGGATCACAGGGGTAAATCCAGGAGTTGTCCTGAGGGTGGCCCTGTCTGGAAAAGCGACTTCGGCCGAAAGATGTGTTGACCGGGATGCACTCAACATTGGTGCACATTGACCTGAAGTGGACGCCTATTCCTCTCAGAAGGCCAGAGGGACCAGACCTATTCCTTTGGCTGAAAAATACATTAGGCTGGAGAATGGGTGGAAGACGCATTCGTTCCTTCCTGGAGGGACGCCACCTTCCACAGAGAGGGGTGGGACATGCTCCACTGCCCAATGCATCCGTCCCTGCTGCAGCATACACTGCGGTCTGGAAAGATCAATGGTATTCCACGCCTGAAGAACAACTGGAGATAATAAACTGATCAAAATATCATAGCTCCATCAGATTTGGATCAGGTGAACACTGGATCAGTTGCGCATGTTTTCAAGGCCAAGGAAATCACAACCTGTGTGTGTCCTATCGCGCACTTCCCGTTGACGTTGGTCAGGCTGTGCACCGCCCACCCGCCGCACCGCACCGTCCGGCCGCCGTGAGCTCGGACGGCGGAGCCCATGCCCGATGTCGAGCTGCCACTCGGCGTCACAGTTTCCGGCCGGCATCGTGCATTTGGCTCGCGCGGCCGTCTCGACCGTCTCGCGCCGGCGGCCGCATCTGGCCGGCCGCCGTCTGCAATCGATATGGGTGTCGCCGGGCGCGCCAGGCAAGCGCGCCACTATCGGCCACTCATGGCGGTGCCGGCCGGTCGGCCGTCAGTCGCCCATCCCACCTGGCATTGATTCGCCGCCCGCTTCGTCCGTCCGGCCGGAGCCACTGTTGACTCGGCCCGGCTCGCCGTGGCGGCCGGCGGCGCCGTCTGGCCGATCGTAAGCCGTTCAGGTGGCGCCTGGAAATATAAAGGGGTTGGGGTGAACGCGATCGGGCGTGGTCCGACGGACTCAGTGAGTTTCCGTCGTGGAGAGTAAGTTTGCCGATAGGATATTCAGCTTTTGATCTTGATTCACGATGCAAAGTTTGTAGTCGTATTGCTTGACATAAAGAATGTGACCTATTCTCGTGTCTTCAAATGAAATGGATTCCAAGATCATGCGACACGAGCTCGGTCAGATACCGTGACAGTCTCCATGATAATCCCATGGCGCCGTGCTGTGACAGGCCATGTGACAGATACCGTGACGCCGGACTGTGGCGGACACGATGCTGACGGTCCCAGTGACTCGAGGCTGTGACAGACAAGGTGACTGACCCTTTGTCGGATCCTGCGATCCTGTGCCCGGTACTGCGATGCTGTGCCGGCTCCTGGGATCCCGTGCCGGATATAGCGTGGCGGCGGGCCGACAATGGGCGGCTCCGGGGCCGCCGCCGGCCGTCAGCGGTTGTGTTCCGGTCGAGTGATGGCTTGGCGCCGCGCCGCTTCAGTGACGGATATTGCGTGTCCCCTGACAGCCGGCCCGGCCCGGCCCGCTCGGATCGTGACAAATGCGCCGCACGTCGTGTCGGCACGCTCCGGTGACCGGCCCTCCGGCCGTCACCGTGTCCGTCGTGGAGTTCCCCTCCTCCCTCCCCCTCTGCCGCTCTGGGCTGCCATCGTACGATGGTCAGCCAGTGACGATCAGTTCGGCCGGAGTCGCCTGTATTGCTGGCGCCATCGTCATGTGACAACATACGCAGGTGGCTGGGGTGTGTCCCATCGTCCGACGACCACCAGTCCAGCTGGCGTTATTGTCTGTAGTGTTGGCGCCATCGTCATGTGGCAACATGCGCAGGTGGCTGGGGTGTGTCCCATCGTCCGACAACCACCAGTCCAGCTGGCGTTATTGTCTGTAGTGTTGGCGACATCGTCATGTGGCAACATACGCAGGTGGCTGGGGTGTGTCCCATCGTCCGACAACCACCAGTCCAGCTGGCGTTATTGTCTGTAGTGTTGGCGCCATCGTCATGTGGCAACATACGCAGGTGGCTGGGGTGTGTCCCATCGTCCGACGACCACCAGTCCAGCTGGCGTTATTGTCTGTAGTGTTGGCGACATCGTCATGTGGCAACATACGCAGGTGGCTGATAACGTGTCCCATCGTCCGGTGACCATTTGTCCAGTCGGCGTTGTCAGCTTATATATTATTCTAGGCCTGCTATTCTAGGCAACCATTGTTGAAGGCCAGTCGTCGAAGCTGCAGCCAGGTAGAGTAATTAACCCGTCACGTCTCGGACAGGGAAGTTAAGCACTCGTCCCTCTCCGTGACGAGGACATTGGGCTAGATGAAGGCATGGACGTATGGAGAACGTCACTAAGTAGATGGGGCGTTGGTGCCGTTTGGGAGGGGCACCAATGATTCATACAATTGCGGAGGGAGAGGTTGGGAATATACTCGAACCTCCCAGGGACCCGGTTTTCTTGAAGACAGACGCCTTCGGCTGCAAACAAAAAGTAATTGTGGTAGGTGCACCCGCGATCGATCCTAGAGAGGCGCCATCTTTGAGTCAGAGAGGCGTTACCTTCCAGCCGCTATGGCGCAGTCATCTCCAACGGGCTTTGTCAAATGTACCCCCCTCCCGTGGACGTCACCAGAGCGAGGAGGGTTAAAGGGCGTCGTGCCCCTCCCACTGGGAAGATCAGATTTTATTGGAATATATATTGGGCTGGTTGAAATAGCCTCCTGGCAGCAGCTGCATCCACCTGGCAGGCCATTAGCTCCCACCCGGCGACAAATCCTAGTGACGTCTCTAGCCCCCCCCCCCCCACCCATCCTAAATATGTATGTCCTGCCAATCAGTTAACACGCGCACGTCCGGGGGTGGGCGGATATCTGCCCCCTGCGGTTTTCCTAATTTGCCGCCATACTAATCGGGTTAGCAAGGCCAAACCTCTCATGGCTGCTCATTAGTCTTTTCCGCATATCTTCATACATTTTAAACTCTGGGTCATCTCAGGTCAGGTCATCAGGTCAGGCGAAGTAACCCAACGTCCCTCGGAGTTCTAGGTGGCATAACTTTTACAATAATTGGGTGATTGGTTTCAAACGTATAGCACGTCATGATCTCATCAGGGACCATAATGTAGATCCAGTTTTTTCGTAGCATTGACCTGCGGTCAGGTCGCAGTCATGGCTTCCCACTTTATAGGGCTATGGTAAAATAGACAAATGCTCCTGGTTACATATTTGCTCCCGGAATGACGTCGCAACGGTTGTGGCGTGTAGTTGGAAGCTATGCTCAATGTTACCGCTGACATTTTTGCTCAGTGACCTGACCAAGTCTATCTCAGGTCAACTGAGATGCAAGCACATTTATGCGCATTATATCGCACTGCATTGAGCTAGAAGGTTGAAATTACAGTCATTGTGCTTGTATCGCTAAGACGTCGATTGATACATTACATGCCCTCCCTAGGCTACTTGACAAACTTGACCTGAAGTCATAGTTTCGGTTGACCTTCCCTTAAATCACACCGCCTCTTGTCGATAGCACATTTCAAGGACTGTCGAATAGCGCTCGCCGTTTGTTTCTATCTGTTACAGGTCCTGAGATATGTGTCCATATCCGAGAGTCCCACCTGATCTGGTCCAATTTAACCTATGATGACCAAGTGACCTGAATATTGACCTGAGCAAAACATGATCAAACACTTTCGATAGAGCTTGTCATCAGCTATCCAACGCCGTTTTCAGTTTGTTGCTAGCTAGCATAGTTCTAGAGATCTTAGGGGGCAGACATCTGCCCCCCGGACATGCGAAGTTGGTGCGGACAGCCGGATGTGCGAGTGTTAAAGCAGTTTCACAATTATACAGCTACGTAGCATATGTTTCGAAGGCAACTTGTGGAATTATGGGATATCCCATGCTTGCGGTGCTTTAAATAATTGTATGCAAGACGATACATTGGCATGCTGGGAGGCTCCATTTGCTGCCAAGCGAGAAAAGTATTTCGCCCACACCTCATCAACTTTAATGATAATTGTGAACATCGCGAGAGCATGACGCATGCTCATGGTGCTTTAAACAATTTTCTGCAGGGAGATTCATTGGCTTGCTAGGATGATTCATTTGCTGTCAAGGGAGACCAGTATTTCACCCACACCTCATCAACTCTGATGATAATTCTGAACATCCCCGATGTTGGGGGGGGGGGGGGCAGTCTCTACGCTGAAGCAGTTCCAAGCATGGTCTGGATATGAACACATGAACATGTTAAGGAATTCCTCATGTGTACAAGCAGAAGCGTCACATTGCTCCCCACTGCCAGCGAGTTACAGTCGTCTCGCCTCCCTGGCAGACCAGGAGACTTCCGGCAAAACTCATAGGTGCGTTAAGTTATAAAGTTATAAAGTTATGAGTTATATGCGTAAAGTTAATTTTGTTCAATTAAGTTTTGAACAGATCGAAGATGCACCATCTCAGGCAAAGTTTTTTATCTTCTGTTTAGTGCATTGAACCAGGTTTGCTGAGAGTATTCGTCCTTGGGAAGTTTTATCGAAAAATAAACATGGACCTCGCTCCTCACCGACTCAGTATTTGTATCCAAAGGCTGCACAGGCTGTGGGCATGAATATTTTCTGTCAGACATAGTCTTCAGCAAATGAGACCGCTTCAGTCACCCTCGGCTCGGATGCCAACCGACAGCGCCATTTGATTTGCCTGCCACCAGTTGACTGCGCGTGACGCAATTATGAATGACGTCATCACAATGGCATTGGAACGTGCCCTATATCGGGTTTTAGACACCCTCTATTTACATGAACTATTTTTAGTTTTGAGGGCTAAATAACATGACATTTAAATCATCGCTAACCTCAAGCTATCATGTAAACCAAAAGTTTAGTTCTAGGTTAAGCGCAAGGTCATCCGAATTCATATAACTTTTGTTTTGTATTTATTTCTCAAATTATTTTGCTAAGCAGTTCTAAAATTAGTCAGAATGAAAAATGTCGTCCCATCATGTTGAATACTTCCCGACGATGCAACTACCGCCAAAGAGAATCCCCAAGCTCACGTTTAGTGATGCATGCCGCGTACATCTGAAGCGCACGACGCTAGTAGTCGAGGTGTTTCTGTTGTGTGAAACATTACTAAGCAAGAGCTGCTGGACGTGGAATTAGCCATCGAATATCGTGCTATTTAAGTTTGTATGCTATCAAACTAATATATATGTATGCATATAGCGTTTGATAAGCTGATGTATAACTGAAAATCGCCATCAACTTCGTGAAAATTGGCCAAATATTTCCAAGCGTGTTTGGACGCGCTCTGCTCGTCGCGAGCATTCCGAGTGATATTTTGCTTAATTTTCCTCCGATGTTCCGTTCGCGAGTAGGATGTTCAAGCGCACCTCCTTCGAGACTTGGTGTGGAGACATAACCAGCGAGGCAGGGTGGGTTGGAGGAGGACGTTCAAGCGCACTTCCGCCCATATTTTTTGTGGAGATATGACCAGCGAGACAGGGTGGATGGATTGTAACTACACCACTACTGCGCCCCTACACGGCGTGGCTGTACAGTGGGGCATTCAGGACGAAACTGAATAATTTGGAGATCAAAAACTGAACATCTGCAGAACGCCATTCTTCTCATATGGACTACTCAGAATAATTTGGAGATGAAAACTGAACATCTGCAGAACGCCATTCTTCTAATATGGACTACTCGTGGTGCCGGGCTCCCAGGGGTGTGGGCATTGAGATGTGGGGTACCTGCCCTGAATAACAGGTACTTTCGTATACACCACTGCTGACTGTCTGATCACGAATGTGCCCGTTCCCTTCCCCACGCCAATCATATAATTCCATTCTTGGAATGCTTGCCAAATAGCTTATTTTATCGAAAGGTCATTGCAGAATAAATTAACCAGAGCCAGTTGGCGAGGATGCGGTGCATGATCCGGACCCCGGCCAAGGAGAACTTCATTCATGCGACGGGTGTTCAGGAACTATTCATACAGGTATTGGAGTAACACTCGATCCCTTCGAGCACAAAACTGCGGGAATGATATGGGAGTAATTAGTTTTATCGATAGTTAACGTGGTAACATGCTGTGGCCAGATGCAAAGCTTGAAAGAGGTTATTTGGAGGGCCCAGCAATACTAAAGCCGTTGATTGCAAAACATATCAGAAGTGTTCGCCCATGGCTCAGGGTCTCGGTGTCACATGCTAAAATCTATTGTTGTTGAAGTGGTCTGACTGAACATTGGAGGGACTCAAGACGCTCAAAAGGGCTAGGGAGCTCCACGTATGTATGCAGTTTTTCCCAATAGCATTATTTGTTATTTGTTAACAACGCCACGTTTGACGCTGTTAAATGATTTGTTTCGATGATACCTGTAATGAAATGTAATTTATCGACTTTATCGACGGAATTCTCGTTTCTGTCTAGTCAGTATCTCGGCACCGCACTATAGTTTACTATTCAGTCTTCAACCGCTTGAAGCCAATTTGCGTGCCACCTTGCCCATTCATGCCCACCGTTTCGCCGGAGCCCTCGCCTCCAGTGCTGCCAGTCGCGGCAGGCGGCAGCGTCGCACCGCCGCCGGTGACGTCACGAGGTGGACTGGCCCACAACTGTTCGGTAATGACGGTCGGCTTTTGTGGCCGATCAGAGACGCTGATGGATTTCGCCGCCGGCCGGCCTTAGGTCCCAGCTGGGGATTTGTGCGGTGATGCGGCGGGATTTATCGCTGAAACGTGGACGGCTGAAGTATTCCACATGCTGTGTTCGGCGACCCAGCCGCGGTCACTCGCTCCAGTGACCCGCCCCGACTTTCTCACGCCCACCTGACCCAGCCATGAGCTCGCGGTCCCAGTCGTCCTATCGTCTGATTCTGACCAGCCGCGGTCCCACTCCCTCATGACGCCGCTTGGGCTGTCCTCTCTTGTGACCAAGATTCGATTATCCTCTCTGACCCTCCAACGAATCTCCTCTCACGCGACCCTGCAGGAGATGGATCCCTACATTCTGACTCCGCTCCGGCAATCTTCCCTCTGGTACTATCACTCCCATCCTTACCTGTAGCGACACGTTGTGTTGTCCTCTTCTGACCCAATCCCGGCTATCCTTTCATCTGGCCGGCCCCGACCATGTACGCCGTGACCTCCAAATGTGTTGTCCTCTCATCTGACCCAGCCCCGACTATCATCTACTCTAACCCACCTCGACTACCCGTCCCACTTATCCAGGTCTGGGCATCCTCCACTCTAACCACACCTCGACTATCCGTCTGACCACTCTGACCTCGCCCTCTGACCCGTCCAGCAACCGTCCGTCTGATTCCGCCCAACCATCTTTCCATCAATCTGGTCTGCGCAGGGGTGTGGGCGGACGGTTCTTGGAATTAGTGCCACGCCATATGACGCTGCCGCAGACGTCCAGTGACGTATGATCGGGACCCGCGACGACGTCATAAACGCGCTGACTAACGTGGTCGATGTGCCATGAAGCTGGACGTCAGGACCTCAGGTCAGGTCAGGTCAGGTCAGGTGATCAGCTGCAGCCGTGACGGATGTACGTCATGAACGTCACGTGACATGTCGATATCAGCTGAATCCGTGATGTCGTTCCGGCACCGAACGCGTCTGCAGTCGCTGCCGACTGTCCGGTCAGAACGCGTCAGCAGTCGCGGCCGACTGTCCGGTCAGAACGCGTCAGCAGTCGCGGCCGACTGTCCGGTCAGGACGCGTCTGCAGTCGCTGCAGACTGTCCGGTCAGAACGCGTCTGCAGTCGCTGCCGACTGTCCGGTCAGGACGCGTCTGCAGTCGCGGCCGACTGTCCGGTCACAACGCGTCTGCAGTCGCTGCTGACTGTCCGGTCAGGACGCGTCAGCAGTCGCGGCCGACTGTCCGGTCACAACGCGTCTGCAGTCGCTGCCGACTGTCCGGTCAGGACGCGTCTGCAGTCGCGGCCGACTGTCCGGTCACAACGCGTCTGCAGTCGCTGCCGACTGTCCGGTCAGGACGCGTCTGCAGTCGCGGCCGACTGTCCGGCCAGAACGCGTCAGCAGTCGCGGCCGACTGTCCGGTCACAACGCGTCTGCAGTCGCTGCCGACTGTCCGACCAGAACGCGTCTGCAGTCGCGGCCGACTGTCCGGCCAGAACACTGCTAACGGGTCGTCATCGTCTGCTAGCACTGAACCAGTCTTGAGTGGATTTTAGGAACAAGTGTTGGGGGCGGGGCGGGGGCTTGGGTCGGTGCATGGAATCCGCTACCGTGAGTGAGGTCTACTTGCGGTATAGGTCCTACAACATTAAAAAAGCTCTTGCACCTACATGACCGTATGGAAAGAAGGAACATACAACACCCGCTATCTTCTCTGAATGATTGAATGTTTTCCCGCAATCGCGTCCCTCTGTGTACGGCGGGTTTGTTTGTGAGGCTTCTCTAAATGTAAAATATAAATGTAAGTTAGACGTGTGCAAAAACCGAGAGGGATTGGAAACGATATAGGCGATAGCTAGTCTTCTCTCAACTTGGCGGTGTTGTGTGCGCAGTTCCGCGTGCTCGTCTCGATGTTTTATCGAGTCGAGTCATAATGGCTTGAGTTGGACGATTCGTTTAAGTACGCTCTATCGCTCTCCGCAATCCCCGGATATGAACGATAAACATGCCGGCATCGGCTGGAAGCCTAGTCGACCCTCTCGTTTTATCACCGAGCTGTCAACAACAGTGGATCTGGCCTCCCGGTTAATGCGCAGAGCCGCCTCGGGCGACTGGAGGGCATCAAGCGAGAGCCACCTCGCCCTCCACGTTTGATACGTCGATTACAGCGGCGCAGTTCCACTCGCCCAGTTGGCGGCCCACCGTGGAGCATCACAAACGTTGGCGCTGCCGGGGCCGTCTGGCGGTGCCGTTTACCGGTTCCAGCCTGACACGCGCCCATAGTTGACACTGTCCTGCGTTGGCACGCCAGCCTGGCCGTGGAGCCGGACGACGCGCTGTACTTCATCGGATCGTGCCGCCCGAAGGCCGGAAACGGCGCGCGCGAGACTCGCCGACCGTCGGTGCGTGTCACCCCAGGCACGCCGCGGCCACGTCGGCAGGGGCGGCGGCATGCGCCATCCGTGGCACGCAGTGGCCACGTCGGTACGTGCCGCTGCGGTAATCACGTGCGGCACGTGTCATCCGCGGCACTCGGCGGCTACGTCTGCACGTGTAGCTGCGGTAGCGGCGGCGGCACGTGTTGTCCGTGGCACTCGGCGACCACGTCGGCACGTGTCGCTGCGGCGGCGGCGGCGGCGGCGGCGACCCGTGCCGTCAGGTTGCCGGCGGCAAGTGACCACCGACGGGACGGCCCGTTAGTATTGGGTACGTACAGCGATGCATAATGGATATGGGTAGACGATACCGCATGCATATTGCATGCGGTACGACGCGTGTCTGGGCTAGCGTGATCGCGGTAGTGCGGTATCGGGCGAGATAAGTGCGTTATTCTTGTCTGACGGGGAACATTGGCGCCCAGCCCTCCAATATTCAGAAGGAATTGCTGCACCTAGCACCGCCCGGTAATGTACTTACCGCATATTGGTCTGGGGATCCAAGTGGGCTCTCCGGGGACATCTTGTCATCTGCGCAGAGTGGTGATCGACTTGGACGATGTGGTAGCGCTGAGAAGTGTTCCACATTTTTCTGCACGTGGGTGGGACGTGATTTCACACCAAATTGAAGGTTCGGTACCAAAGTGCACGATTGATATGTGAGCCATTTGCTGTGTGGTAAATGTTTTTTGTTCTGGGTGATGAGGATGGGGGTTAGTTCCCTGGTTGGGACGACACATTTCCTGTTGATATGAAGGAGACAGACAACAACATGCGATGTCCCTGAGTCATGTCGAAATCCAGGGAAAAGCACAAAATGTCGGACATATTTGGTCATTTCCCATACTTTTTGAAGTCACGACTTTTAATTTTAAATGGTTGGCTAGGAACGCTAAGGTTTGGCGATAAACGTATTGTGTACATACCATGGAATCCGCCTGTCATCTATGCTAATCTCATGACCGGTACGTGAGAAATATCCTTGCTGGTCAATGTATCACGCCGTATATCGAGGTTATCGAGGTATCACGGCTCTATGCATTACATTTTTGTGTTTACTAGCTTATATTAGTTTAAAATAACTAGAGTCAGTACCAACACAATCATAGGCCCAGACCTAGCGTGTTTGATATTAGCTTTGCAAATTGTGTTTCTGAACCCGGAAAACGGGTAATGGAGATTCGGAGCATATGTTGGTGGCAATACAGCATTAAGCCATTGTGCAGTGTTGGCTCCATTCCGATCCGGTGGATATATTTCCTTGTTCGCTCTTTTTGTACCGGATGTCAATTTCATCTTTTTTTGTGAGGCTATATTGTTGCGAAGCTAAAACAATACAGTTCGTTCAGCTGTAAAGCAATTGGACGTATTTGTCTCACAGGCTGAATCTCAGTCAGATCCGTCCTCTCGCAACTGAATTCGTTTGCATGTCGAATGACAGCTCGCAGGACGACTGCAAATTGTTTGGATAGATTCAGCCCGGGAATCTTGAGTAAGCGCGACAAACATGCCACGCAGGTACTCGTGGGCACACTCCAGGTATACTGTCTGACCCCCGTGTCCGCCCTATGATTCACAGCATATATGGTCTGTGGGCCCAACCTATGTTTCTCTACATATACGGCATGTGGACACACTTGGTATGCTGTTGGACCACCTACACCCGCCTGCCGTGAAATACATGTTTCTCGACATATACTGCCCGCGAGCGCACTTGGTATGCTGTTCAACCCCCACGCCACCCCACCCCCACCTTAGCCCGCCCTATGTTACTTAGCATATACTACCTGTGAGCATACTCCGGGAACACTGCTAGACCTCCGCCCGACCTATGTTTCCCAGCGTAAACGGCCTTAGTAAGATTTTTAGCATGGCTGGAGTGGTCGCAGAATGGCAATGCCAGTGGCAGTGCTGCTCCTAATATCCCAAACTCATTCGTGCTTATATGGGAATGGACGTAAACGAAGATCAATCATCCAATCGGTCGGGTTTCGGTTTAGGAGTGGAATGGGAGCGACAAGCGAGTAAACCATTAATAAAAAGGTCGATTTGTTCAATGTGTTCCGGCAGGCTAGGGTAGAATTTGTCGGGAGGAGTTTCCAGAGAGAGAGAGAGAGAGAGAGAGAGAGAGAGAGAGAGAGAGAGAGAGAGAGAGAGAGAGAGAGAGAGAGAGAGGGAGAGAGAGAGGGAGGGAGGGAGGAGGGAGGGAGGGAGGGAGGAGGGAGGGAGAGGAGAGGGAGGGAGGGGGGGGAGGGAGGGAGGGAGGGAGGGAGGGAGGGAGGGAGGGAGGGAGGGAGGGAGGGAGAGGAGGGAGGGAGGGAGGGAGGGAGAGAGAGAGGGAGAGAGGGAGAGAGAGAGAGAGAGAGAGAGAGAGAGAGAGAGAGAGAGAGAGAGAGAGAGAGAGAGAGAGAGAGAGAGAGAGAGAGAGAGAGAGAGAGAGAGAGAGAGAGAGAGAGAGAGAGAGAGAGAGAGAGAGAGAGAGAGAGAGAGAGAGAGAGAGAGAGAGAGAGAGAGAGAGAGAGAGAGAGAGAGAGAGAGAGAGAGAGAGAGAGAGAGAGAGAGAGAGAGAGAGAGAGAGAGAGAGGTGGAAATAGGTGGAAATTCAAGCCCGGTCTCAACATAAGATGTATGACAGTTGAGAATTGCATACCGCAATATCGCACCCACGCCGAATAGTATTATAAATCATGGCCGTAGGGTCGGCTTGTCAGTGACCCCAGGTGCTTCTCATGCGCAACTACTTTCAACTCCCTGCTGTAATATCGAAGGTGTGATAGTTAATGGCCGTTGAAATTGTATGCAATCTGTCTTGGGTGCCCCAGATAATCGCAAAGACGCATATTTAAACGTATGCTTCATGATTGATGTCCTCCAAATCCTGGCGACGTGAAAAGGTAGGCAGGCCGTGCCTCAAAGTAACGTAGATTGATGGTAACTGACAGCAGTAGCGCCATTCATTGAGCTAGGTCGGGCTGATTTTCCCCGAGAGGCGTGCAAAAATGAGCGTTGGGCTCCGTTCGACACATTCAGCTGTGTTGCCACATGGTGTCGCAACGCTCTGATACCTCGTGGCCGCGAGCAACGCGAAGTTCTCGTCAGCGAGCCACGAACCCGCTTCCCAGTTTGACGAGACGGACGCGTCAGCAATCACTAAACTGGCACTACCCGCCCGGTACATGGACTAGTGCGCCGCTGAGCTTGTGATGCTGTTGATACTACCAGTCTGGTTTGTGTACATTTTCCGCCCTGCAAATCGCAAGTAATCTATTGTAGGTATCAGCTGGCATTCGCACGTATATCGCAATTGAATGCATCTGGTTGGTTGGTTGGTTGGATATTTTGGTTTAGGGGCGCATCGACTGCTTCGGTCATACAGCGCCCATGTTGAATGTATCTGGCAATGGTGGCATGTGCTATCAGCCGGCATGTGCATGCCTGTAACCGACCGGCACACAGTGGTACACAGTGGTACACAGTGGCGCACAGCGACACACAATGGCACACAGGCGCGATATCTCGACCGCCGTTATCTCCCGTACCGGACGGGACCTGCGCTCCTACTCTCCTCCGCTACTCCTGATCCATGTGTCTCCTGGTGTCTGCACTGCTCCTGACATGTCTGCTGTTTCCGACCTCTGCGCTGCTCCTGATCCACGTGTCTCCCGATATCTGCGCTGCTCGTGATCCATGTGTCTCCTGATGTCTGCACTGCTCCTGACATGTCTGCTGTTTCCGACCTCGGCGCTGCTCCTGATCCACGCGTCTCCCGATCTCTGCGCTGCTCGTGATCCATGCGTGTCCATATTTCTGAGCCGCTCCTGATATGTGTACTGTTTCTGACTCCTGATAGTTGTGCTGCGTCTGGTGCACTCGCCGCCGTTTTCCGTTGTGCTGTTGCGGATCTCTGCGCTTGGGCTTGGCAACATACTTTACGCTGCCGTTGCCTTGTGCACTCCTGACCTGTGCACTGTGCAGCGAGGCACGTAATCTCTTTCACCGCCGCCTGTCTGCTGAATATATGCATAGTAGTAGCGAGCACGGTACGCATCTGATATGATCCACGGTCGGGTGTTCTTTTGCCGGAAGCCTTTTCTTTGCACTTCGCTCAAATGAGCTTTATACCAGCCGCTAATGCCAACTTTTGAAGTAAGGGAAAAGAACCGCGGGCATTTGTACAGGTGTGTGTAAGAGGTGTCCAATGCATCCCCATGCTGCGTTGCGAAATTACTTGTGTGCAACATTGATATATTGTTGACATTGATTACGGGCTGTAAATTGCCATTTCTATCTTTATCTTCAGGTATCGACGCTTTTTCAGCAGCGGGCAGCCCGATTATATTTCAAGTTTCTCTGTGATTTGGCGAAAGCTACCAACTGTATGCAGACTCACGAAGCAATGTATGTTTACTTAATATATATATGGAAAGGAGCAATACAATATGTGCTGACAGATGAAATTGGATCTGAAATCTAGAACCGGCATAACAAATGTCCCTTAAATTTGTATTTAGTACAATGGGAGATATCATACTGGAACTCCAACACCTGCAATAACGTCGACAGAAGTCATACATGGCATACAAGCAGTGTAAAATAATTGACGATGTGACCTGGAAATTCACAGTTAATGGAATTGTGTTATTTCATCCTTGTCTTAGGTTTTTACGAGTTTGCCACATGATGTATGGGCAGTCATCATGCAGACATCTGCGAAATACTGTAAAATGCATCTGACTGAAGTGAAAGTCATTCCGCTTTTTAATCCTTAAGTGGCGATCCTTTATTTTCTTCCAATCTTTAACTATTCTGAAGCAACTTCTTTCTTCATCCACACAGTTAATGGTGAAGTAATTTTAGGACACTGCATACAAGAGGGATATACATGGCATTGCAGTAATCGGTGAATTTCGCTTAATATTGTGGCCAGAGGAACACTTGCGTACCATTTCAACAGTCGATGCCGATTTTCTGACGTTTCTGGTTCGTATGTCTCCCACAATGTAGACAATATCTGCTTGTGGTAATGGTCAACACTCGCTCTACCTGCTGTAGTCGACATTTACTTCCAAAAAAATCCGCGCCTGAAATGGGAGCGCTTACTTCTTGTCGCAAGAAGCTCTCACTCGGTTCGTCGCAGTTATCAGGGATGTGAGTCAACGTCGCATTGCATCAATAACGGGATGAATTTAAGTCGGCTCTGATCAATGGTCTTCTTTGGGTTTGTGCATGGAGAGGCTAGGGTAACTTACCTTATGGTCACCATTGCATTGGGAATGACACCTCTTTCCCGTTATTCTACCCACAGTGATGGTAGACCGTAGCCTAACCGAGACGGTGACCCAACTGAAGAAGGCCGAACGATTAATTGAAAATAGCTTCCATACCACGAAGCATGAGGTACAACACCATCGACCGGAATGCCAATTCGATTGGATGAATAAAATATTCTCCAATCGTTTTCATCAATGCATTGTAGGAACATCACAACGGTATCTAAAGGCACCGAGATACTAAATTTGTCATGAAGCTGAGCGTTATATGACCACTTGCAGGCAGAGGGTAGTAAAACTCAATGAATCAATGTACTGCGTGAGCAACACTGAACAGTTGTTCGCTTGCACGGCTCTATTGTGAGCACGCTCACCCGCATCATGTACGGCTCGTGCAGATCACTCGCTAAGCAATGACTTGGTATCGACTCGTAAATCAACCGCACAAGAACATCGTGCTGGTCGCTACACTCGTGTTTGCCACATTAATCGTCAGTTTGCACTTCAGTCTGGCGGCCTACGCTGCGATGTGGTCTTGGTGTCAGCAGAATCACACGCACCCGCCATGTGCAGCCGATATCACACATTCCCAGGAAAGCGAGGGCGACTGGGTACTGATGCGTGTCAGACCTGAATGAAACGCTCCACGCCGATCGTTAGCAGTCGGTTTCAGAATGTTTCTCGAACGTCTTTCGGGCCGTATACAAGCAATAGACGCCGCCGCATTGTTTGCGAGTGTCACATGCAGCTCCTGAACTGGAAGCGTCTGCTATTGTTGTATCTTGGCGATAGATGCTTCAAACGGAAGCAGGCCTGCTTGGAAGGTTTACTGCTGCCCACACTACGCACGGGTGGTGGCGAGACCAAAAGCTTCTGCCCTGAAGGATGCTCTCAGATACTTCGCCGCATGGCAAGAGTAGTCTGGGGGTAAGTTTCCCGTCTCACAATCGAAAGGTTGTGAGTTCGAGTCTTACCTGTCGCTACTCTTCACTCGCGGCCAATCGGCGTGAAAGATTGGCGACGCTACATGACACAACGATCGAAGTGTCGTAAAACCAATAACCACCACCAGATACTTCACACACCGCTTCGCCTCCATGCCCGGTTTTGTCGGCCCTTGTTGGTTATCGTGGCGGCCGTCGGCGCGGCGGCGCCTGCCGACTGGAGCAGGAAGGCCATCTCCCCGTCCGGCGCACCCATGCAGCTGGAGGCGGTGCCGGACGAGCGGCGCTGAGGCGCCGGCGGCGTCTGCCCGCCTCGGCCGCCGGCGCCGCCCGTGTAATTGGGTCGGTATCGCGGCCGTGTGGCGCCCGCCCGGACTCGCTCGATGCCGCTGGTGTCATCCTCGCTGAGCCGCGGGCCGACTCCCGCTCCCGCTCCGGTCGCGCTCTGTCCTCGCAGTGAACGGCGTCGGCGCTGTGCGGCGCGGCGCGTTCATTCCGCTCACTGCATCCGTTCGGTTCATTCGCCCTGCAGCCGGGTCCATTAGCTTCACGCCCAGCATCGGAACAGGCCATTCATGTCATTCACCGTCTGCCTCGCTTAGTCAATCGGGCCCTCTCGGCCAAACACGCTATGCCCTCCTAAGTTTGTCCATTAGTGGCGGCCTATTTAGCGTCTCCGCGTTGGCGGTAACCCGCATTCGCGACACATTTCTCAAGACCTATTGCTCATTCTTCTCACACTTCTTCGACGCAATATCGATGACGCCATCCATTATTTGCCCCACATCATCGCTAATTTCCGTCCCTTATCAGAGCATCTGTTTGTTCTCTCTTCTATCCCTTCTCTCCTCTGGTCATTTCCCTGCAGCATGCCTGCCTTTTCAGAATCCTCACACTTTTAACTGTGTGCGCAATGCCAGGCGCGTTACTACGTGCGATGTTAACCATACTCGGATGGTTGCCTTCATCAAGTGTTACATGAAATACTATGACCTCCCTCACGGTGTGCGCATTGCCAGGTACCACGTTACCATGTATTATGCTAGTCACACTCGTACTGTTTGTTGCCTTCGTCAAGTGTCACATGGAACTCCATGTTTCCACTTTCCCTTTCGAGTCATGGGATGACTTGCCTTTACGGATTAGTGAACATGTGTATCGAGCCATGTATGTCGGAGCCTCTTGGTGTTGATGAGGTTCTAATTCGGGCCTCTCCCGATCGTTAGATCAGGTCGCTGATGGCCGATCGTCAGACCAGATCGCCTCGGATGGGCGCTGCCTAACGTTACCCTTTTCCCAGGTTCCTTCACCTTCAGTGCCGCATATCTTCGAACTCCTCCACCGTGTGCCCTTGGTCCCCTACCTCATGCACCACAATTCACAATTTCTAACTCTTCCCACTGTATATCCCCGAGCCGCCCCCAATACGCCAAGAGTATATCCTCAAACCTCGTCCATCGCATATCTGCCGCACTTCGTCCTCGTGTCCGCTTTTCCTCCCGCATAGTGCATCTTTCTCCCTTAAATTAAAATAACTAACGGCCTGTCCATTCTGTATCATTTCCACACGACTTTGTGCCGTCCCCTTTGTTTCCACTGTTCGTTTTTACAACAAAGGGCAAAGCGAGTCGCATTGTGTATACGAGTAAAAAAGTATGCGACCCGACTCACCCGATTGATCTGATCTTACTCATCTGACCTCACTCATAGCGACTCGACTGGGCTCGTCCCGACTCAACCGACCGATTTGACCTCACTCATCACGACTGGACTGGACTGGACTGAACTTGACTCGACCCGACCCGACCAGACTGACCGATCTGACCTCACTCATAACGACTCGATTGGACTGGACTCGACTCAACACGGCCCTGCCCAACCCCGCTCTGTCCAATCCGGCTCTGTGCGGCCTGGCCCGACCGCATGCTTTTAAAATAGCGATGTATTTTGGTCGAAATATTTATATTTGTGCAGGGTGACTTGCCAAAGACTTGCCAAATGATGTACTTTACAAAAAGTGCATCACTCACACCAACCTGCATAATTACTATTTTACTCTATCCACTACCCTTGATTACCTATCCCCAACAGCCTTTACCTGGTCACCTGGGAAGCAAACGCGAGTCCGCCTGCTGGGGTTCCTGCTACAAAATGTGCGATCCATATACCTAGCTTTCGAGTCCCCTATAACTAAAGCCTCCCTCTCTCTATCTTCAGCTACCTGGTCATTCCTACCTCCATCCATAGCAGTATTACTCTCCCTCTTGCAATACTTCAAACCTATTATTAATTTCAACGCCTGTGCCAATTTTCCTTCGAGTTAGTCTGGTTTTCTGGCGTCTAGCTACTTTCCACCATCTACTACCATGGACCTCCAGCTACCTCCATCCATATCTCTCTCAGACTCCTGCACCTGGCTTGCCTGGCTGGTATTTCCTATGGTGGACCCTGCCACCAAACACTTCAGACGCTTCACCTCCCTTGATAACATATACATTCATACCCAAGTCCCAAATGACTCTCATACACTCACACTTCCCAGTCACCTTTAATTTTGTTTTTCTTTTTTTTTTGGTCTTTTTTGCTACCCTTGTTGTTAACTAAGTCTAGGTAAGGTAAACCCTTACTAACCAAGCTATAAAGCTAGCTAACAACTAATGTAACCGAGCAATGAAAGAGCTATCTAGTGTATTGTAGTTTAACGCCTGGTCTAGTAATACTCGCACTGAATAAACGATAACGTCTAACTCCGCTTACACGAACTAAACTAACCAAAGATAATTTTAGTTATCCCGACCCCCACCAGTCACAAACTCCAACTAAACCAAACTAAATACTAATATAATCCAAAAAGCGTAGATACCTCTGCAATTACACTATGATATGAAGATATACCTAGTGCAATTTAAGCTCATTATTTTAGTCCTAAGCTCTATCCTTAAACTGAAAAACTGAAAGGACACAAACTTATTCATCTGCACTACAACCTACATAAACCTAGGTCACGAGGCCGCGCCACCCGTCTGCAAAACGTCCACGTGGCGGATCGATAATTATAGAAGCTACCTAGTGTAATTTAAGCTCACTATTTTAATCTTAAACTCTATCTTAAACTTAGATACCAAGCAGACACCAGCTTATTTATCTATGCTCACAGAAACCTAACCACGTGGACGCTCTACCCGTATATACAAAGCGTCCACGTGGACAATCGATAATTATAGTATCTCAGAATACCTAGGATAAGTCTAATATACCCAATTAAAAACAATCTTGGGTCTCCTTCTGAACATAGGCCTACACTAGAACAAATACTTCCTCCACTAACCACCTGTGCCCAATCTTTTAGTCGCGGTCTTCCCTCGTCACGGGAGCACAAAAAAACCACGACCGGTCGCGACGAGAGCAGATCAGTGAATAAGAGCAGAAAGCTACTGCAGAGAGCATCACGCATTGTGTACTGTTTTGAAAGCAATAGCACAAAGTGGACAATGCCAGTTGCGCGTACGCATCAAAACATGTGTACGACATGCGGCAGATTCGGCCTATTCTGTTATTTGAACACGGACTCCGCTCCAGTAGATTACAAAGCTGCGACACCGTTCTGCATTCCACAATTAAATGTGTGATAGTGTCGATGTGTGAGCAAGGTTGGCATTATGACGAGTCATTAGTTGTTCTCTCGCACCTATAGGATTTTTGTTGCGTAGAAGCAAATGTGAAATGGCATACTTTGAATGCTCGTTGATTTTGCCCACCCATATGAAAGAGTATATATATTTATCCATTTTAACCTCGAAGTTACCTCAATGTTCTCTACCACCAATTTGATTGACTGAGTTGTTTTGCTGTTTTCGGCGACAGCATTTCATACTTCGAGGTAACGTCATGTCGTTTGCTTCTATTTCTTTTCCGTTATGATGATGTTGTGCCTTGTCACAGGAGGAAATTAACAGTGTCCATGCAAATTCAGCAACCTTTTCAATTTGTGGGGAATGACATGCAGCAGATATTGGCACTCACATTCGTACCCTTCTATATTTGAAAGCATATATTTTGACTCGTCTTTCAACATGTCTGTCGCGCTGCGGACGAAGCTCACATTTGGTGTTGACACACGGACGTGACCTAGTTATGGGACCGCCACGCACTATATTTAATAAAGCGCATAATGCGAGCTATGCAGGTCGCTTTTCCTTCCACTACTTGCCCAAACTTCCGATAGCATATTTATGCAGCTCGGCTTTTACATCATCCAGCCGATACAACGCATTCCCGACCTCTTCTCGCTCGCTCTTTCTGCGTAAAGCAAGCGGACTTGCTCAGCGCTGTGGGGTACAGTGTAAGTGACAGGCCTAGTACCCCACATGGTGTCGGTATGTTGCAGCATATTACCTCGATCTTGCGCCTTAGACCAGCGTCGCGTTTCTGTCGGAGGCCAAGTTTTCTTATATCTGTGTCATCTGTGTTCATCGACCGAGCTCTGGTGGCTTCCAATGTGCTGTGCGTTGCTTGCTATGTGCTTAATTCTTTTATGCCATCTGCATTCTTCATCCGACGTCATGCCTAAGATGAATCTATATCCTACGATAAAGTCCACGTTCGACTACTTTGATGCCCGCATTTTATGGAATGCAAGCTAAAATACATCCAGGTAAACACATATTCAAGGGAATGCTCAAAGTAGAGGCTGGCTGGCTTCTCACAGTTTCAGTTGTATCCGTTAGGAATGTTAAGCCTCAGCAGAGCCGATATGCTGCAAGTAGTCGATATGCATGCATTCCAAAGCTGAAAATATATGTTCTCCTTGATTTCGCTGTTTCAGCATGCTTCCCTAAATATGAATTTCCAGCGTGATCCAGGGTCTACCGTAGATGCGACCTATGCCCGTCTGCCACGCTTCGTGCGCACCACAAATGAAAGGCTTTGTGTTCGGGCGTAAACTGCGAACATGCCTACTTTGTGTCTTAAAACGTCGAACCCATCGACAATTTACGATGCCTCTTTGGGACACAATAGGCCTGTGCTGCAACGGAAAAGAATGATGAAGAGTCTTTGTCGACGAATTTTGTCTTGTCAGACGAGCCTGGTCTCGGTTGACGAAGTACGTTCCGGTATGAAATGCAATGAAGACTATGAGGAAAATGTTTTAGGACCAAAATGGTAAAAAATAAACGAAAATGGTGTCGACATTAAGCCGTGACAAATAATTTGAGGCTTTTGCAGTTCGGCGTAGTCACTGCATTAAACTGCTGTCAGCATTCAGGTCTTCGGCATTGAAGCTAAAAGCTTGTTTCTTTGTTGTGTGTTCCAATGACACGCTGAATTGCGGCCGGAGTCCCGCTGACACAGTGTTACACAATAGCGTACTCATCAGTACATGTTTTTCGTTTAACTTTGGAGACACCTAAGATATGGATACCTATATTAACGATAATGATTGCAAATGCCATGTTATCCGCAGATAGCGTTGTTTAAGACCCCGCATCATATCTAATCTCTGTATCTGGAATTGTGTCACAATATACTTGTGCAATTGATCCGTAATGGTGAGTATAAGCAAGCTATTTTTACGCAAAATTCCTTGAGGAACGAGCTTGGAAACTTCATGGACTTCAGAGAGCATACATCAACAAACACGATGCCGATACGTCCTTGGAAATTATGTGTATGCAGTGCTCATAAAGTGGTATGTTCCACCCTATTGCAGTCCAGAGCTTCAGAGCCCCGTTACCATCCTGAACGGCAGCAATGGTGAAGCTCCAGAGCCCGTTGCCATCCTAAACGGCAGCAATGGTGAAGCTCCAGAGCCCCGTTGCCATCCTGAACGGCAGCAATAGTGAAGCTCCAAAGCCCTGTTGCCATCCTGAATGGCAACAATGGTAAAGCTCCAGAGCCCCGTTGCCATCCTGAATGCCAATAATGGTGAAGCCAACGTCGGCGAATGGGGCTGGCGTTCTATATATTGCCGCCCGGCTGTGATGGCGTTGGGAAGCCGAGCGAAACGGATGTTCGCCGTCCTATGTTGTTTCGTTCATCAGCGAATTTCACGCCATTCCGCCAATGGTATCAACCGAGGACCTTCGCCACGATTGATTTAGGAGCTAATGGCCTGTGCTCGTATCGAACGACAGAGCTTTCAACGTCTATGAGCATCCTTTGGTTTACATAGCTGTATTTATGATTCTTGTAAACCATGAACTCATAACATACGTATTGACCATAATAAGAATAGATATATTCCTGACTTGCAATTTCGGTGCTGTTCGCTTTTTATCGGGTATGGCTTTGGTGGATATGACTTGCGATTGGGTCGCAGTGCAATGATTTTATAGACATGAGGGCCAAGCCATTTGTTAGCAGATTTTCTCCATTGGATGTTCGTGTGGTTAGTAGTTCTGGCTCTCCCAAGAAATATGAGGAATGACCCTTGTTTGTTTTGGGACTAAATCCGAGTTCCGCTGTGAATGCTGAGTTTCGTGTCCCAAAGCGTGACTGCTGCAGACCATCTGGGTCTCGATTATAAGTTCCGTGTCCCAAAATGTACTCCTTCCGACCATTTGGGCTGCCTGGGAGTGATAATATTAGTTGTTGCAGAGGATTCGTCAGAGTCGGGAATTAAAATTCACGTTCCTTAGTTTTGTGTAAGAAGCAGCTACAATCGGAATTGCGCACGTCCGTGTGCCGAGTGACCGTGCAGGATCGGGATCCTCCGACCGGCCGTGTCCCCTGACGTCCGTTCGGTGCCGAGGTGCTCGACATCCGACCACTGCACCGATAACAGTCCGGCCATGTTCGGCGAAGAGCACTCGAAATCGCCCGTCGTTTATCATATGCACTTGCTGCCGGCGAGGCCGGCCGTGCATCGCCGGCGATTGAGATGAACGACGCGAGCTGTCGTGGCCGAGAAACACTCGATCACGGCGGTGCGCATTTGGACGAGCCATAGTCCGTGAGTGATCCGTCGGCCGGCGATGGCGGGCCGCGGCCGCGCTCGTGCCGTTAATATGTGTCGGGCCGTTTGTGTCCGAGCGGCACGGCCGGTGGCACGGCATGCACGTGCGGCACGCCACGCCGGTGACCTTTGGCGGCGCGGCGGCCGTCACCACATTGATCGGCCGCTGACCGGCTCGCGTGTCGGCGGCTGGGGGGCCGGCAACTGGTGGGCTCGGAGTCCCGTCCGGCCCCGTCCGGCCCCGTCCGGTCCGGTCCGGTCCGGTCCGGCCCCGTCTGGCCCAGTCCGGGCTAGTCCGAGCAAGGTCCGGTCCGGTTCGATCCGATACGGTCCGGCACGGTTGGCTCCGTTTGGCCCGGTCCGGTCCGGTCTGGTTCGCCCCGTTCGGCCCGGTCCGGTCCGGTCCAGTCCGCTCCGGTCCGCTCCGTTCGGCCCCGTTCGACTCAGTCCGGCCCCGTTCGGGTCGATCCGGCACCGTTCGGGTCGGTCCGGCCCCGTTCGGGTCGGTCCGGCCCCGTTCGGGTCGGTCCGGCCCCGTTCGGGTCGGTCCGGCCCCGTTCGGGTCGGTCCGGCCCCGTTCGGGTCGGTCCGGCCCCGTTCGGGTCGGTCCGGCCCCGTTCGGGTCGGTCCGGCCCCGTTCGGGTCGGTCCGGCCCCGTTCGGGTCGGTCCGGCCCCGTTCGGGTCGGTCCGGCCCCGTTCGGGTCGGTCCGATCCGGCCCGGTCCGGTCCGGTCCGGTCCGGTCTGATCTGGTCTGGTCTGGTCTGGTCTGGTCCGGTTCGGTCCGGTCTGATCTGGTCTGGTCTAGTCTGGTCTCGTCCGGTCCGGTCCGGTCCGGTCCGGTCCGGTCCGGTCCGGTCCGGTCCGGTCCGGTCCGGTCTAGTCTGGTCTGGTCTGGTCTGGTCTGGTCTGGTCTGGCGCGGCCCGGCCCGGCCCGGCCCGGTCGCAACACCGAGCCGGGTCAGCGACGGTGTCGGAGTCGGTGAGTCAGAACCGTCGCGGGGCTCTGAGTGCCTGGGTCATGACTTGCAGCCAAGGCATGCAGACCGTGGACCAGTTCCAAGTGGTGCGACTGTATCTTGACGTCACGCGGGTACATAGATAGCGTGATGGCCGTAACATGTGAAGGTTTTCAAGTCCAACCCAGCTGGTCAGATGGGGTCAGGCTGGCGACGACTGCCTGTGAAATGTCGTCAAGCTGCTGACCCGGTTGGTCTGAATCAGTCGGAAGTGTGGACGCTCACCTGTCTGATATAACTGCCCGTACTCCACTGATCTGATCAGTTGCCACTCAAGGTGAAGGGTTCATCGATATAATGGAACCGGTTATATTTGGACGAAGACGTCAGTATCCGGTCTCAGAACAAACAGGCGGCAGTGTCGCATTCGCTCGCTGGTCTTTTGGCGGCGAGCCTGGGCTCGAATCCCACTCACTACTTCCGGAATTTGCGCTTACGTGCGACCATTATCATCGAGAGTTGCCGCGCTCTACGGCTTGGGCCGGCCATAACGGACCAAATCGATCAAGTACGTCTCCGAGTGGGAGTATTCAGCTTCAGAATGACAGTGCTGATCTGAGAAACCTTTCACGCTTGCTGCGGTTGTTGATGTCCATTAGTCCGTACTGTGATCAACGGCTACGGGCGTCTGCACGGTTGATGATGTCCATTAGTGCGCCCGTGCTGAACTTGCTCCGGTTGTTGTCCATTAGTCCGTCCCGTGTTGTCAACTACGGGCGTCGGCACGCGTTGTCGGCTGAGTGCGCGAGCGTCGGCGAGTGCTGTGGGGAACAGCAGAACCGAGCTGGATGAGATCACGCCGAAAGCAAGCACAGCACAGCGAGCGGGCTGTTCGGCGGCCGGTCGAACCGAATTGAGCGGAATCTGATAGTCGGGCTGATATCGATGGCGGAGCCCGGTCAGGCTGCCACGACGGCGACTGCTTGTCAAGCCTCGACACCTCGCTGTGGGGGATTCAGCAGACAAACAACAGCGGCGCTGCGTGGCCGGAATGGTAGCCGCCTCCGGCAGGGCGATGTCGGCACGTGTTGTCTGATGACCATGCGAGCGGACCGCTGACGTGTGACCTGCGGTGATCGGCCGAAAGGGTGATGGGTAGCGCACCCTACTGAAAGGCAGTTGGTTGTGTTGCCTGGCAACTACGTGATTTCCGTGCGTGCCACGCCATCACGGTGTGATGTTTGTAGAGGTGGTGTGACAGTGTGTGCTCACGGGTGCATTGTGTTAGGACGGTGTCGATTATGTTTACTCGCCGAATGTCCTCTCCGCTAAGCTGCAGACGCCGTGGGCGGCGGCGTGGTTGAATATACCGTTGGGAACAACACTTTGGGAGATGACGCGGTTCGCGCTCGCGAGCCAAATTGGTGTAGTGTTTCAAAGTTTATATATCGTGAGAGTTGGTGTCCCCTGCGGTTTGTGGGTCATCCAAGGAAAGAACGCAGCCTGCGGTTTGTGGGTCATCCCAGGAAAGAACCCAGCCAGAGTACGAAGCGAAGTGCCCTTAAACTCAAATAGCTAACTAAAGAATGTTATGCTACTTATTTTAAACAGTTCCTGGGCCAGTTTTCATCTGTTGGTGGATATTGGATGCTGTTTTTAGCAACTCACCGAATTACATGGGACAATACGTAAGCTGTCGTAGGTGATTAGCTTGTCTGCTGAGACGAATAGCTAATGTTCAGAAACACGGTCACCAGGTACTCGAAGAGCCGCCAAATGTCTCGTAAAATGTACACCAATGTTGTCATTAAAGCGAATGCTGAATGCTGCCGTGGGTGATGCGAAGCGCAGTTAAAGTGCTATTTTTCGGTAATCTTCGGAAATAATACTTCGCAGCAGAATGCACTGGCAACAAACGGCGATATTGGTGTTGTGCATGGCAAGCTAGTGGTGTATGACAATTTGTGTAGCGTAATCCTCGGTTGTGTGAGTCATGGTCTTCCAGAATGCATGGTTGGTGCGGTGTCACGGCGTCAACGCACGGCAGCTCAAGCTTTGTTGGATAAGAATGGTGGTTAATTTGTTGCGACAAGTGATGATATTCATTGTCGATCTGCAGTGTGTCATTCGTCCTGTATTGCCAGCTACGCTCCATTTCCAGCACTTTGCTCCTTAATAGTCCAGATAGCCATCTCTTCCGATATAATTTCCGGTATGCATATTGTCACTTTAGGCCTGTGCAACTTCTGACTTTGGAAATAGCAGGCGCGGGAGCCCCATCACTGATGGTCGTGTTTGCGTGTTTGTTTGTCTGTTATATGATGATGATAAATAATTGAGGATGCATAACCAATAATTGATGACTCGCTGATGATTGATGTGTCGTGTAGGTCCATCTTGGGGCGCATGCTCTCCTCTATCTTCCGGATGCTTATCATTAGGACACTCGCTCACGTGCGTGACAGGGGAACAACTCGATATGCAATTGTCATCCTTTCCACGTGAACATGGCGTCATTTCCTCCATATATGTATGTGGTTTTATCGACAGCAATTTCGAGTTTGTTGGCTTGGGCTGCCTGATGTGCGGGAATAGGTAGGGCAGTTGTCAAATTTTGGATGTTTACAAACACTTCTTTGTTCTTAGCCATATTTGCAATTCCTTGGAACTTGAGCTTACCCAGCTGTGATCTTCATTATTTTTATCCGGTTTGTGATATCAGTTGTATTTGTATCTTGTCTTGCGATTAATGTACGCATAGCGCCGTGTAGAAATGATGTGGGCAGATAAACAATAAGTAGACCACTGAATACATCATTTTTATCATGCATCCCGGGTTCGGTCAATGGTGTTGTGCTGTGTCGGTCGTTTTTCGTATGTCATCCAAGGTTGTGTCAATGTTGCTCGTACTGTATCGGTCGCTTTTTATACCATCCATGCTTGGATTAATGGTGCTGTGCTGTGTCGGTTATTTGTCTTACGCTATCCAGAGTTGGGTCAATGGTGCTTGTCTGTGTCGGTCGTTTGTCTTGTCCCAACCAGGGTTGGGTTAATGGTGTTGTGCTTTGTCGGTCGTTTTGCAGAGGATACAAACAAGTCAAAATCACCGTTAATATCTTCCCAGTATTTTTCGGCAGTGGCGTAGCGCCGGCCCGTTGAAAACATCCTTTAAAGCCAATTACAAGAATCCAATAGCCCAGAAGACAGATTAGACGTGAAGAAATTGGTCATTTGTGAAGAGCAAAGTTAATTAAAATGCGCTCACTCGTTCTGCATATAAATGAGCTATGCCATCTGTGCACTTTGTTGAGAATTGGCTGCTGATCTTGGCTATCGTTTTTTTTTAAATAAATAAATTTAATCCGAGTTGTTGGGGTGGCTTGAGGAACCAGGGTTCTATTGCTTAGCAGAGCTTGTCGCGTGAACCCTGGCCCCACCGCCCGATCCATGAACTCCAGTTCAACGGCAGAATTTAGACCGAAAGTTTAACGTGCCGCCAATGCACCGACACGGCCGCCCGGTAGCTCGTCCCCGGCCTTATCGGGCCAGTTGCCAACTGACACTCCCGGCCGGGGGCTAAATGCGAGCGCACGAAGCGCCTCGAACCCTGTGTTGCCAGTACAGGGGAGACCAGTGCAGGCCAGCGCTCTTACCAACTGAGCTACCGGAGCGACAATCGTTGTGCAACCAAGTGCTGGTAATGTACCTTAGAAGATCGTCGAGTACATGCATGTTACACAGATGTCTTCCTATAATGTCTGGCATTCATACAATGCGAGTGCAATATATGTTCCATTCGCATTTCTTCCCATAATGACTCACCTTTTCACAATTTGGGTTCCATGCGTGCTACGCGTATCTCTGCGTGTAATGTACCATATATACACAAGAGTTCGTCGACGTGTATTTGCTGGCCAGATGCATGTTAGTTCTTACGAAATTATTCCACTGTATCCAGTTTGTTTCGATCGTGTATGTTTGGTGAACTGGAGTTGCCAAGTTAGCAGTTGACACGGAGCTAACTCAGATTTTTTAGGAAAATTTACCGCATGTTGCTGTTCACAAAAAAGGACCAAAGCACGACACTGCGCCTGGCCCTCCAACATCGGCAGGAACGTCGACATAATGAGACACTAGTTCACTTCTTAGATTCCACCCATGCAATGTCCGGAGGTCAATGGCGAAGTCGTGCAGGTGGAACCTGTCATTGCCGTCCCGTTGTCATGCTAATGCTTCGGGCTCTATAGCGGGGCGATGATGAGTCGCACGGTATCCATTCAACACCTGCCTCGAAACCGCCATTCCCCTACTGGACGCACACTGCAAAGTCAGCTTCATCGTCTGTGTTTGATGACTGCGTATGGCTGGGCGCCAAATGACCAAACCTGGCCGATGCGCCATGAAACTCAAATAGCCAACCAACGACTTCGTATGGCACCATTGCGGTCATGTGGGAAGCTGTCTCCGCACCATCTGAGGCAGTATCGCTGTATAGCAGCTGCCCGCCGTCACCCCGTGAACGTCACAGCACATGAGCGGCCACCGCTGCCACCCCCACACGATGCGCTGGTCAGATGTGTACCGGCCTGAAGCACTACGACTGCAGCGGATACAGCTCAGTTGACGCGATGGCGGCGGGCGGCTGCCGTCCGTCGCCACGGCTGTCCATTCGCGATGACAGTCGGCCACGGACCGGCCCTGAGTAGGGCCGTGAGCTTGCGGTGTTGTGTGTCCGTCGTGCCGACGTCGGCAAACGCGCGGCTGCTGCCTGTTGCGAGCGGGCGGCCGCCGCCCATCCGCCGGGAGGCGTCTTAGTTACAATGAACATTTTAAGGCACTTCCGGGGAGGTGTTTTGCATCCCCACGCCTGCTAAGGATGATTGCGCGCACGCTCTACGAGGGAGACAAACAAAAACATGCTGCTCTTATGCCGTTGTCTCACCCGCGCAAAGCTGGACTACACCTGTGTTTATATATGACAGCGCATGCACAACAAACAAACGCTCACTGGATGAGTTTCACCACTCGACGCTTCGCATTGCGACTGGCGCTTTCCGCACTTCGCCCGTCTGCAAGCCTTCTGGTTGAAGCCCAGGAGCCGCCACCATCTCTGTATTATGCCTAACATCTCCTTTTGCGCCACTGCACAAACTCTTTCATGACAGTGGGATTAGCTCGAGGGGAAGTATTCGGGTCGATCGTCCGCAAACACCACCGTGGCAGGTGGCCCGTCGGCAGCAGACATGCCACTTTCCCCGGTTCGAAAGGAGCCTGCTACACAACACGATCGCCTACCACGTGCTCCCGAACACAAAGTCTCTTACGATAAATACGACTTGTTATGCGCAGATGGATCCAATACTGATACTGGTGTTGGCTGTGCATTTGTTACTGATCCTCTGGCTACGATTCCAGGCAACGGTTTACACATCGTAGCTGTTTGCCACCATCAAGGCACTTTGTGTTACTGAGGTGGAGCTGTATGCTTCACGTTACTTTTTTACCGATTCACTCAGTAGTTTATGTGCGCTAGAGCAATGCAGCTCACCTGACCCCATAATACGGAATGTTCTATCATGATCAGGTCGTTGGCAGAAGCTGGGAAGGCTCGTGTTCTCTGCATCCCGAGCCACGTGATAATCGTGGGGGACGAGTCCTGCGGATGTTGTTACTTTCTGTCAGGTACTATTACCATTCGATTACGGCCTCTGTTCTTCAGCAATAACAGCATATCTTGAACATTCTGCCTAACAGCAAACTAAGTGCGATCAAGCAATGTCTGGAGTGTGTCTCGTGTCCAACGGTAGGATGAGGCGGGACGAGAATGTGTCTCGTGTCAGCCCGTAGGACGAGGCAGTGGGAGAGGGCCTCGTGTCCGACCATAGGACGAGGCGGGACTAGGGTGGATATCGTGTGCACCCATAGGACATGGCGGGACAAGAGTGGGTTTTGTGTCAACCCGTAGGACGAGGCAGTGGGAGTGGGCCTGGTGTCCGACCATGGGACGAGGCGGGACGAGAGTGGATCTCGTGTCCAACGATAGGACGAGGCGCAGCTGAGGCACACCTACCGAACACACCGCTGCCTACTTTGTGGTGAGAACAGGACATGCAAAGCTGACCTCGATGTCATGCGCCGCTGTTAGTACGTGACGATGTGGTTTCCTGTCCCAATGTCGTCGTGCCCTTCCACTTCCTGCAAGTGACCACTACCCAACTATATCATCCTTTATATTCAGCCAGTGGCAGGAAAGCTGGGATAGAATGGTGCAAAGCAGGTTAAAGCGAATCAAACCGCACTTGGCGCTGTGGCCCTCGTCACTCACTCGAACTAGAAGGGACGAAGTGGTCATCTGTCGCCTCAGAATTGGACGCACGCCAGCAACAGATAGATACTTATTGTGTGGGGACGACAGACCGAATTGCGTGAAGTGTAATGCCGTGCTGGCTGTGCATCATGTGCTGGTGACGTGCCCAGCATATGCAGAAAAATGCAGGCGTAACTTCGGATATGAAGCACATACTCTTAGACTAGTGGGGACTTACTTGAAAACGATTGCCGATGTATATATAAGCAGAGCAGCTTTGGCTTTCCTCGCGGAGATACTATTGCAAGTGATATATGCACCTACCTAGGTGACATCTTACTCCCCCAGGTATCCTTTATTCGAACGTGACGATCTGACGCGTGTCTAAGCTAGTCTGATATGGGTGCAATATAATCCACATGGGTTGACGAGCCCTAAAACCCCAATAATCATCGTCATGTGGTTTCCTGTCCCCGGCTCGCTGATGACAGAATACCACCTTTTGGACTCGTGAAGTCATTTTCACTCCACGATGTTCCGGGTACTCATTGGCGCGTGGTTACTTGGGTGAATCTTGTTCGCTTTATTTCAGATGTGAGCTTCAGAACAATTTATCCTCCTCGCTAACATGTATTTTTTTGTAGAAGCATTTACTTGTCTGCCTACACTCTGAAGCTTGATGCATTTCTGCTGTTGCCAATCCTCTTGAGCTGTTCATCTAGCATAGCTATGGGCGCTGCATGACCAGCGCAGTTGCTGCTCCCCCAGCCGAAGTATCCAACCAATCTTATGGGTGTCACGTACCAAACGGGTCACTATGTGACTCACTATCTCCACCTTGTCCTCATCCTCATCCTCTTCCTCATCCTCATCCTCATCCTCATCCTCATCCTCATCCTCATCCTCATCCTCATCCTCATCCTCATCCTCATCCTCATCCTCATCCTCATCCTCATCCTCATCCTCATCCTCATCCTCATCCTCATCCTCATCCTCATCCTCATCCTCATCCTCATCCTCATCCTCATCCTCATCCTCATCCTCATCCTCATCCTCCTCCTCCTCCTCCTCCTCCTCCTCCTCCTCCTCCTCCTCCTCCTCCTCCTCCTCCTCCTCCTCCCCTCCTCTCCTCCTCTCCTCCTCCTCCTCCTCCTCCTCCTCCTCCTCCTCCTCCTCCTCCTCCTCCTCCTCCTCCTCCTCCTCCTCCTCCTCCTCCTCCTCCTCCTCCTCCTCCTCCTCCTCCTCCCCTCCTCCTCTCCTCCTCTCTCCTCCTCCTCTTTCCTCTTCCTCTTCCTCTTCCTTCTCTCCCTCTTCCTCACACTCCTCTCACTCTCACTCTCTCCTCCTCCTCCTCCTCCTCCTCCTCACACTCACTCTCACTCTCACTCTCACTCTCACTCTCGTCTCCGTCCCGTCTCTGTCCCTGACTCTCTGTCTCTTCCTCTGTCTCCTGCTATCTTTTCGCTGGGTGACTTGCACTTTCCTGCTACCGTTTTGCGTCAGCCAACGGCTCCCGCCTTTCGGCCGGCCCTGAAGCGAACGCCGTACGTGTCGTGTTCTGTCTGTGTCAGCTGACAGCTGCCGGAAGTCGGTCGCCTGACTGGTGACCCGTGACTCGTGGCCCGCGGGTGACGCTGCCGGCGTCGGCCGCGCACCGCCAATAGTGCGCAGCTCTGGAGAATGGAGCCAGAGCCGGCCGTCATTTCAGTTGGCTGCCGGAAATGAAGCAGTTTGTTGGAGAGGAATTTGCGGTGCGGGAAAGACAGTCGGGCTGTTAGTGTCGGTGTGCCGTCCGGCTTAACGCTGAGTTGGGTGTGTTGTGTGCTGACAGTCTGCACGTTTTCTGGGTTTGTCTCCAGAAGATGTCGGGCGGGGAATTTTCAGAAGGCAGCCATTTCGATGCCTCGTTATTAAAATACATCGCTTTAAACAAATATTGTCCTGTCTGTTTATCGTTTCCTGGTAAGCCTTGCGGTCTGCATATTTGATGAATACAATTTCCGGTTAGCAATACATCAGCAAAAATGGTTGCGAAATGCCATAGTTTTTTTCGGCGACATTTGTGGTTCCGTGCGTGAGTCATGTATTCAGAGCGAGTCATGTATTTGAGTTCACACCGAATATTTTTTTTGGTACTGTTGCCGTATCCGGGTGATGTTGGCACCAACTCACAACAATGGTCTTTAGGATGCTAGACCCATTGTCACAAGCTGAATTGTTCCTCGTTTTGGCCAAGTCGAACCGGGTCAAGCTTTCTCTAATTTGTTGGCTCTGGTATGCTGATCCCAATTGATTTTGGCGCGTGAAATTGTCAACTACTGCCCGTCGGAGTTGCACACACACCGTGCAATTTTTATATCGCAAGCCCTACTGGTTGCAAAGTATCTGTTGGCATCCAACATTGTGGAAATATTCCGTGTGGTGTCTGTGTGACTTCTCTGTTTCCATATTACAGTGTGGCGATGTTTGCGCGAAGGCCCTGCTGCCATATTGCAATGTGGTAATAACTGATGACGTTTGTGTGACGTGTATGTTACCATATTACATGCTTGTTGCTTGTTATGATGTTTGTTGATGTGTCCGTTCACTTATTCCAGTGTGGTGAAATCTCTTGCCAGCAACAAGGAGGACAGAAAGCGAGTGGAGAAGGCTTTGGAGGCGTCCGGTCTACCGAACGGCAAGGTGAGACTGACCAACTCCGAGTTAGGTCAAGGTAGTCCTGAGCCAAAGTAGTCGAGCTAGTCCTGAACCAAGTCAGCTTGCTGATAAACGAATAGCCAGCTCATGGCATCGAACACTGAGTTCTGGTCTGGTCCGGTCAGTTGGACTAGGTTCTGGTCTGGTCTGGCCCGGTCAGTTGGACTAGGTTTTGGTCTGCTCCGGTAGCTAGAATAGGCCCTGATCTGATCCGGTCAGCTACACTAGGTCCTGCTCTGGTCCGGTCAGCTACACTAGGTCCTGATATGGTCCGGTCAGCTACACTAAGTACGCAGTGTGGTGTTGTAGAATGGTCATCCTCTAGTTCAGGCTGTTAGATTGGTGCAACCATTTATAAGTCTAGTGGGGATGACTTCCTTTTAGCGGTGTGATTAGTTTGATGTGATCCATGTGCTTAGCGTTGGCTAGTGTTGTGGGTGAGGTTGGAGCGGTGAACTGTAGAGTTGTGTTATGGTGATCTGCTATGGCAATGTTAATACATGTGGCGTTGTAGGGGTGCATTGCAATGATCTACCGAATGTTCCATTTTGGGATAAGTAGTCAATGCTGATGCTTGCTTTGCCAGGTCATCTGCTTGCTGGTTTCCTTCAAAGTTGACGTGGTCCAAAATTCGGAGAAAGCAAGAGTTGTTTACTTTGCGGGCCTCGGCTTGTTGGACTCGATCAATGACTGAATGCTGTAAATAATGTATCTTGTTAATTGACTAAAGAACTGATACAAAATCTGAACAAATTACTAAGTTTCTCGTTTTGCGTGTCTATAAAGTGGAGCTAACGGTCAGAATGGCCATTGCCTCAGCTGTGTAGATGGAAAAGGTATCATGTAGACGTTTGGAAAGCACAAAGCCTGATCCAGTGATGTCGATGCATACTTTGACTCGTGTTTGATTCATCGATGAATCCGAGTGTTTTGTGATTGTTGAGATCGGCGAAGTTGTTGAATTTCCGCTGATGTGATATCTGATTTGTTTTCCAAGTGAGGTGCACGTCTTTTGGTTGACTGTGAGTCCAGAATGGCCTAGTGTGAGGAAAAGTTGCACGTGTGGGTTGGAGGCGACAATATGTGACTGTGGCCGATTTTTCTGCGGACAAGGTAAGGCCCCAAGTTTTGCACCGTTTTGCTATGTGGTCTAGAACTATTTGAATGGTTTTCCGGCTTCCAGGAAACATTGTGCTGTTGCCCAAATGGCTATGTCATCCGCGAAAAGTGGATATTGAAGTGGCGTGTCGGTATGATCAACAAGTATGCCATTTATCATGTTTAGGAAGAGGCTCGGCGAGAGCATGCTCCCCTGCGCCAGGTCTTGATCTTGATGAGCGTTGCTTGATATGACGCTGCCGCATTATCACGCTGACCCTTTGGATCAGCCTGAAGGGTCCTGTATCTGAGGAAGTTGAGAATGAATCGTTCAATGTATCCGTGCAAGTCTATCCTTTGGAGTTTGTGTGTTAGCGCGGACTTGTGTACTCGGTCAAATGCGGCAGTGACGTCTCAATATGAAGCTATTGTTGTGCGCTTCATGCTCCGACCGCTTTTGATGTGCACAAACATAATATTGGATTGCATGTGGTTGTCTTCTGACGCTGGAAGCCGCACAGAAATTCATCGAGCAGGTGTTTGTATTCTAGAAAACGTCGCAATCGTGTGTTCACCATACGTTCGACCAGCTTACTAGCGCAGCTGGTAAATGAGTTAGGCCTATACCCTTTTGGGATGGAACGGTCTTTGTGCGACTTTGGTAATGAGATTACTATAATGCCCCGCCATGCAGCGGGAAGGATGTCGTTCAGGCAGAGATTGTCGATGGCCGCTAATAAGTACGTTATGTGTTTTGGCTGAAATGTTGCAAAACTGGTAATGAATGTCGTCCGGCGCAAGCCGTCGTGTTTTCACATTTGATAATGGCAAGGCTGAATTCGTACATCGTGAATGTTTTTTCTTCAAAATTGAAATTTGTATCCGTTGCAGTCGATGCGCCCCTAAACCCCAATAAACAAACAACAAACAAATATGTATCCGTGGCGAAAGCATCCAGCGAGTTTACTACGGAGATGTTGTAGATGTTGTTGCCTGAGACACTGGTGTAGTATAGTTAAAGGTGGTTTACAACGATGGGCGCTAAATGACCTTGTAGTCGACGCACCCTTAAGCCCAAACAATCAATCAAAGTGGTTTACAACTCGTGCGTCAGTAATATGCTGTTCCCTCGCCTGCCGGTGGAGTGGGCCCGATGCTGACCGGGAGCTGGTGTGTTTTATCTGTGTACGTCTTCCAGGTCATGTGTGGAAAGCACTCGTGCAAGGATTACCTAATTATGAAGTGTAATTAACGTAAAACTAGTCTGTCACTTTGATTGCATCCTTGTCTTTTCGCATAGCTGCGTTTTCATTAACCCTGTCTAGCTTTGACGTGAATTGCTCGAGTTGGGTCGTATTAAGATTCCAGTGAACTGCAGCCTTTCTAGTCCGGATAGTACTACACTATACGTTTACAATGCTCTGGAAATGTGCCATCAAAACATTTCATTTCACAACATGTAGTGTTTGGACTTGCACTTCAAATATTCATGTAGCGTGTGTTTTCTGTCTGACATGACTACTCGTATGACGTGTGTGATCAGTGGGGTGTGTACAGTAACAAAGCGTGGCTGAAGGGCGCAAAATGACCCTGGTAGTCGACGCGCCCCTAAACTCCAATTCATCATCATCAAACGTGGCTGAATACAGCGGCGTTGCATCAGCTGTGGTCAGCGAAATCCCGTTTGTTAGCTGGCAACGAGTTCATTGATAGCTGTGGCGTGATCTCACACGTGGTAACAGCTGCTCTGACGCTTTCCGGCGGTGGCAGCACCGCACCAAGGTTCGGTCGCATGACCCGTTGCTCGTTGTACCTGCACGTTGTCCATCCATGCTGGTCATGCCGCACCAGGGGATGATGCAGACAAATTAGGTTCCACTGATTATTTCTGCTTGACAGCGCCTGTGAGCCCGGCGAAGTTAGAGGATCTAACCAGGTTCCAATGCAATTTCAAAATATAACTCGCGGACTGTTCCACCCCATCGCTGCGATTGTCGTCCGCCTTTCTTGTCGAGGTGTTTTTATCGACGCATGCCCGAACAAGTTTGATCCATTTCCATGTATTCGAGCATAGGAGCGTAGAGCAACGTGAAAAGGAGAAAATACCCCGGCGCTTCACTTGTTTGCCTTTTCGGTCGTCTTTCCTTGCGTGAAAAGTAACGATCGTATTTGTTGTGTCAAGAGTGATTTACGTTGAGAAACAATTATTGTCCCTGCGCCCATTTCTAGCCCAGTGATATCTTGCGCTACTTTTGGACGACCACCACATACCGATGATGTATTGATCTGATCACCAACCGTCTGCATTCCTACCGTGCTCATACGGCTCCCTCCAAGGGACCTATGCCTTACTATGTTGTTAAGTGTACAGTCAGAGTGGCAACAAGCCTGGATCTCGAAGTGTACTCGAAGCTCAGGGTTTTAAAACGGACACTAGGAAAGTGGCGATCCTCGCACCGAACCAAGCGACTGGAAGAAGTAATACTCTGCCGATTGAAGATAGGTCTTACCTTCGCAACACACAGTTACATGCTGGCCGGTGATGACCGACCTCTATGTCCACGTTACTCTAACCCGCTTACCGTGTACCATGTTTTAGTAGGCTGTATGCTGCTAGTAACCATACAACACCAGATTTTAGGACGGCTGAACGCCGACACTTCTTTACCCATGCTAATAGGAAACAACTCTAAGGTCGTGACGTCTGGGAATATGTTTTACTTTCCTTCGACAAACTCGCCTTCAGGTGATATGTCCCCACCTGTGGATATTAATGACAAGCTAGTATAGCGGAAACGTATATTCGTTATATTGCAGTTAGGGCGCAAAATGACCCTGGATGTAGACGCGCCCCTAAACTCCACTCCACCACCTCCTACCGTGCTTGTACTGGACCCCCCCCACTTATCTCTGATTAGTTTCATTACTCAATGGCTTCCGACTTATGACTAAAGCTTTCGTTACTCCACGCTCACTTGCCCCTAGCGTGTAGCTAAACTGTCCTTCGTGCACCGCCTGACGATTTGCCTGACTATGTGCCGTCCTCGACTGCCCCGTACCCAGTAACCCATGACCGACCTCGACCTCGATCTCGACCCCCGCGCCCTTGTTTGTCTGGTCGAACTCTGTTGTGGCACTGCGTGATGGCGTGTCGGCCATGGGGCCTTTGTTGTCGTGCTGTGTGGGTGCTAAGTGCCGACACAAAACAGCCGAGTCACGGCCAGACGGTTATGTGTCCTGGCACCACTGCACTGCATTGTTCCCCGTCCAGCGAGGCTGGCCGACCCCTTCCGCTGGTCAGCAGTCGGCTGCACCCGCCGCGGCTCTCTGTCTAATGATCGAGCTGTGTGACGATGTGTAGTGGGCGGTCAAGGCGAATGTGAAGCCGTCTGGTGCACTGAGCAAGAACTAGGTCGTCCACGTGTTGCCTGTGTGTGCGCAAAGCGCGCCCGGCCGTCACGGTGACGTTTGCTTGTTGGGGATCTGGTGACCCCTCGGACAGCCATGTGCCCGAGGTATTCGTGGATGAACACCCCAATAGTTAATACACGACGTGCACACCCCAGACGGGATGATCTCCGAGACAAAACTTCACGGCTTCCGGGCAACCTGCACGCATTCCGTCACCACGCGACCCCACCCCCAGCTGCAGCAGCCGACTGCCCGCCCGTGTCACCGAGCCGGTAGCCATGTTCGGACACATGTCGTGACCCGTACCAATCTGTACCGCAGTCGGACACGCTGGAGCCGGAGATGTTCGAGTTCAAGCACTTTCTGAACTTCTCCCGACATTTGACCGGTCGTCAGGAGGTGGAACGCATCTTCGAAGAACTGTGAGTGCCGCCGTGGTGGGAACTGCGTCCGCCGAGGTCTGTAGCCGCACGTGTGCGTTGAGCCAGCGAGTATGTTGTCTGCTGCCTATGAAGTGTTCGCCGTGTGGTATTTATCCGGAAACGTCCCGTGTATTGTGCGCTTCGGCCGCATCTTGTATGGCCCGTCTTGCTTATTTTGCTTTTTGAGATGCTTACTTATAATGTCTTATTTTCAGAATGGTTCTTGTGAAAATTCTGTTTTCTGAAAGGCTCGGTAGACACTGCAGCCGGATATTGAATATCGTCAATTCTTCTAAAAGTCCATAAGTCCTGCCCAGTCCGAACAAAGTCCGCCCGGTGTCCGTTCTGCCTCATCTGCCATCCGAGCTATGCGATGGAGAGCTGCTGTTTCAATTTCCCTGTCACTCTGTCGGTTTCAATTTCCCCGCGGACCGTTCCAGCCAGGTTATAAATCAACTTGATCTCCTTGGCAGACCTCTGCTCGGCAGCCGACTCTTCCAGATTCCAGACGCCCCGTAATGATCAGTGTTGACAATGTCGGTTGCACATTGCGACGCAATATAGTGCCATCGCTGAAAAGGTATCGAAAAAAGGCTCTTGCTCGTAGTCTGTCTTCACCCGCACAACTGAGTGCTCGTCTTGGTTATTCCACGCCATGCAACGCACTGTGCTGGGTGAAAAGTGCCTACGGTACTTTCCCCCGGTAGGGTATCGCACGCGTTGGTTATGGCGCGAATAGACGTAACGCAAAGCTTCGTGAATTCCGTTCACACATCTGTTCGGGGAAAACTACACTCGCCGGCACCGAATCTACCCGGTGATATGCTTAGATACCAAATAATCTGCCCAGATAATCTATCCCTTTGCAACTTTGTCGCCAGCATATTGCGTCTGCATCACCACATCTTTCCATGTGAACATTTCCTGGGTCGATTTCCCCGTCGCCTGCCCCGCCCCTCCCCCTAGTCCGTTGTACTGTGGCTCCGACGTCCAACGTCCGCCTTCGGGACCAGGAGGGCGTACTTTCTGTGTCGCCACTAGGACGACAGCCTCGTGCCGACACCAGTCGAGGATGGACGGCTTCCGCGATCCCGCCGGAGGACGCCCAGCTAGTGCCCTGCCGTCGCGATCGTCGAATGTTTGTGATCACATCAGCCGGCCCAGCTGGCGTGAATAGCAGAACAGCATCCCCGCCCAATTGTATTTCTAGGCTCCGAAGTTTACGGTGTATAGGTCTGGTATACACCGTCTGGTATACGGTGTATACCAGACCTTGTTCGGAAACATGAACGGGGACGAGTAGTCTAGGGGTAAGTTGCTCGTCTCACAATCGAAAGGTTTTGGGTTCGAGTCTTACCTGTCGCTACTCTTCGTCCGCGACCAATCGGCGTGAGAGATTGGCGACGCTACATGACTCAACGGTCAATGTGTCGTAAAACCAATAACCAACCAACCAACCAACCGGAAACATGCACGTAAACATGATGTCCAAAATAGTATTGCACACCGACACTATTCGGCCAAGACTGCTTTGGGTGCGGCTGGCCGTAGTCTCTTGTTATGAAGCTCCGGCCGCGCCACCGGCCAATCAAACGGCTGATAGCGGCCGTCGCGAGCCGTCACGGACGCTCGCCGCCGACGCCGACGTGATATTCGGCCGCGACCTCGCCGTCCGGCCCGGCCGAGCGTCAGCGGTGCCGTGTTGTCGCGTGCTCGCTGCTCCGGCGCGGCGGTTCTCCTGGCGACAGGACGACACCGCGACACATCAGTCACAGTGACACCGCGACACATCTGTCGCAGAAGCATTGCGACACACCAATCACAGCGACACCGCGACACATCAGTCACAGTGACACCGCGACACATCCGCCACAGAAGCATTGCGACACATCAATCACAGCGACACCGCGACACCGCGACACATCCGCCACAGAAGCATTGCGACACATCAATCACAGCGACACCGCGACACATCAGTCACAGATGACAAGCTTGCGACACATCTGCACAAACGACACAAATGCTCCGTGACACATCTGTCACAGACCCGCGACACATCAGTCACAGCGACACCGCGACACATCTGCCACAGAAGCATTGCGACACGTCAATCATAGCGACACCGCGACACATCAGTCACAGTGTCACCGCGACACATCTGCCACATAAGCATTGCGACACATCAATCACAGAGGCACCGCGACACATCTGCCACAGAAGCACCGTGACACATCTGTCGCAGAGGAACCGTGACACATCTATCGCAGAGGCACCGCAACACATCTGCCGCAGAGGCACCGCGACACATCTGTCATAGCCACACCACAACACACCCGTCACGACATCACAACACGTCATTCACATCGGCACCACGGCACATCAGTCAGAGCGATGCCGTGGCACATCAGTCACAGCGACATCACGACACATCTCTCACAGCAAACACCGCGAAACATCAGCCATAGCGACACCACAGCACGTCTGTCACAGCGACACCGCAACACGTCACGCAGCGACACCGCTGCTGGTCGACCGCCCTGTCGGTGCTACCACTGCATGGAGAGTGTCATCAGCTGGCCGCCTGGTGACCGGACGGGGCCGCTATATTAGGAGGCGGAGAGCTGCCCTGGCTGATGACCTGGTGACCGGCCGGACCACTACATCAGATGATGTGGAGGTATCAGCGTATGACGTGGAGGCCGGCCAGGCCACTACACCAGGGGGCGGGGAACTGTCCTGGCTGATTACCTGGTGACCAGCCGGGCCACTACATCAGATGATGTGGAGGTAATCAGCGTATGACGTGGTGACCGGCCGGGGCCACTACCCCAGGGGGCTGGGCCGCATTGACTGATGACCTGATAACCGGTCTGGCCATTATACCAGAGGTGAGGGTTGTAATGACTGAAGACATGGCGACCGACCGGATCGTTGTGCCAAAGGAGCGAGGTGGTGTTGTCTGATGACCTGGTGACCGTCCGGGGCCGTAATGATGCGGTGATGTCGGCAATCGGCTATCAGCAACGATTTAGGAGCAGTGCATTTTGGAGGCACAGACATGGTATGACTTCATCTTGTACTGTCACTATTCTTGATGAGTTGCAAGAGCAACGGCAGCAGCTAAGATGGCGGCGCCCAGTTTCAGTAGACAATCTGGTGCCGCCGCCGATGATAATGCACTGACTTTAAAGTTAGTTGGAAGCATAAATGGTGACGTATTTCTCGTGATCCTACTACTATGCCCTTTGGTTGTAATGGTAGCTGATGCATATAAGCGGAACAAATAAACAGCATGAGTGTGCATTGTCGATGTGACAATTTCGATGCTGTCGCTGCTGCCGGTGTTACGTCACGTGCCATTAGCCAGGCCCTGCTCCCAACGGCTCGGCACCAGCTCGGTGCGCAGGGCATTGGTGACCGGTCAGGGCCACAGTGATGGCGACTATGCGCACCAGACCGACCGCACCAATTATTCCGGTGTGGCGCTATCGCCAAATTGGGTGTCTCCGCTGCCCCACTGTCGCAACAATTATGGGATAAAAAGCTGATGCTATCGGTAATGCAGCGAGCGTTGTATCTGCGGTGTTCGTGTGGCGGACCCTCGCTCGATTCCTTTCATTGTGTGCCATTTAGGAGCAGCCCAGCGAGCGTGCGGATTATGTTTGTTTTGGCGTTCGCGAATCCGGTGGTGATTTGCGGTTGCCGGTGCAAGATAGTAGGATCTGTTAATAGTCGCGAGGTGGCGGCCATTTCCGCGCCCGTGTCGGCGGTCGGCCAGTACGGCGGTGACACCAGCCAGCCTCGAGTCCGCTGTGGTGCCGACCAGCCCCGCATGCAGGGCAGTACAACCGACAGCGGACACCAGTCAGTTGTGACCGACAGCGGACACCAGCCAGTCCCTGCCCGACAGCGGACACCAGCCAGTCCCTGACCGACAGCGGATGCCAGCCAGGCGGACAGCCAAGCGGACAGCCAACGGTCGTGTCATTCTTTCGGCCGCCTTGAGCTGGGCCTTGACGACTTCGGATGACAGCGAAATAGAGTCTCGCTGCCTCCCATGCGGGCGTCTCACGGCGATAAATGAATCTTGTTGGTGTTAAGTGTACGTGGGCGGACCCTGACAATCAGAAGTGGACATGACTGAAATAAAACAACTATGCTTCCATGAGAAAAGGGGTTGATTGTCAGTGCAACGAACAAATATGCCGCATTTGACGCTACTCATGATGTACAGTCGGTTTTGCTATGCCACGATGGTCTCCCCTATTACTCATCACTGTACACTGCCATCACTGTGCTTGAATATGTTCTTCCACATGTTAGTCCAGCGTCAACATTGTCGTCTGCAGCAGGTCCAGTTGTGATAATTTTTTTTTGCCGCTTCAAAGCTGAGGGAACGGCTCAATTGTCGCCGATAGTGAATGCGCCTGTAAATGGAATACTAGTGTCGACCGCAGCCTGCGTCCACCGCCAGTATTGGCTCTGCGGGGAAGTCCAGTTGATCGGTCGGCCACAGCCTTTGTCCGTTGCCAGTATTGGCTCTGCGGGGAAGTCCAGTTGATCGGTCGGCCACAGCCTTTGTCCGTTGCCAGTGTTGGTTCGGCGCGGCAGGCCAGTTGAGTGGTCGGCGAGCCGCTGACGGCTGCCTGATATTGTCGTCGAGTGCCACTTTAATCGCTTTGCCTGGCTCGTGTTGCGGACATTGCCCTCGGAATTGACATCGAAGGTGACATTCATGTATTTGGAGGGTACGTTGCACTTCTTCCTCCCTCTCCACTTATTCCTCCCTCGCTCCACTTCTTCCTCCCTTTGCTCCACTTTTCCCTTCGTTCCACTTGTTCCTCCCTTCGCTCCACTTCTTCGTCCCCTCCCCTCCATCCCCTCCCCGTCGTCAGTGTTTGCTACCGTCTTCCTGCCCTCGGTGGTGCTGTGACCTACCTCCACACTTCACCTCCTGCAGCGTTGTCGGCCAACCACGTACGACTTGAAAAGTCCAGGCCGTGCAGACCTGCTCCAACCCAACAGGTTTTACGGGCAGGCATTCGGCTCCCTGGGGTGCTGTAGAGGAGAAAATGAGACGCCAGCCAACTGTAAAACACTGCAACTTCTGACAGTTCGGGCTGGAGGCTGTGGGACGTTGTGATCATATTGCTGTCTTGTTCGTTTTTGTAGGTTCTTTGCTGTATCCAGGGTAAAGTCTGGGAACAAAATACTTGGTTCTAATTACGCCATGTGATGTAAATTGAGTTTTTTTTTGTTCCCATGTGTTCACCAATATTGTGCACTGCTCGAAGTCTGGTGCCACTGCCACAAAAGCTGTTACAGCTTGAAAACGTGGTGCATTATCCACCCATTCGCTGAATTGCTCACGAATTAGTGTCATCTGCTTCACATGAATAGTGCGATCGGCAGCACGGAGTCATGACCAGGAAACCTGTTTGGAATCAGCCTAACGGGGGCATGCGATTGAAATTGTCAAGCCCTGTCAACGCATCCTAGAGCCCAAATAAGTATCCGAATTTTTGCTAACTGTTCATTGACACCTTTAATAAATGATGGTGAAGTGTCAGATTAGGTTGGACTGTGTTTGAAGAAACATGGGCGACAGTTTTTTTTGCGTTGTAGGTCAGCGAACACTTCCGTCCTTCCATCCTTGCTTCCTTGCTTCCTCGCTTCCTTGCTTCCTTGCTTCCTTGTTTTCTTCCTTCCTTAGTTTCTTCCTTCCTTGCTTGCTTGCTTGCTTGCTTGCTTGCTTGCTTGCTTGCTTGCTTGCTTGCTTGCTTCCTTTCTTTCTTTCTTTCTTTCTTTCTTTCTTTCTTTCTTTCGTTCCTTCCTTCCTTCCTTCCTTCCTTCCTTCCTTCCTTCCTTCCTTCCTTCCTTCCTTCCTTCCTTCCTTCCTTCCTTCCTTCCTTCCTTCCTTCCTTCCTCCCTTCCTTTCTTCGTTCGTTCGTTCCTTCGTTCCTTCGTTCCTTCGTTCCTTCCTTCCTTCCTTCTTTCGTTATTTGAGATTCTGGGCGCATCGACTGCGTCCTTCCTTCGTTCCTTCCTTCCTTCCTTCCTTCCTTCCTTCCTTCCTTCCTTCCTTCCTTCCTTCGTTCGTTCGTTCGTTCGTTCGTTCGTTCGTTCGTTCGTTCGTTCGTTCGTTCGTTCGTTCGTTCGTTCGTTCGTTCGTTCGTTCCTTCCTTCCTTCCTTCCTTCCTTCCTTCCTTCCTTCGTTTATTCCTTCGTTTCTTCGTTACTTCCTTCCTTCCTTCCTTCCGTCCTTCCGTCCTTCCTTCCTTCCTTCCTTTCTTCCTTCCGTCCTTCCTTCCTCTCTTCCGTCCTTCCTGCCTGCCTACCTGCCTGCCTATCTACCTGTCTGGCTGCGTGCCTACCTGCCTTTTGTGGTTTCACAGCCATGTATTCGTATTTCAACTAGGTCTGTATACATGATGAGTATCGGACTTCAATCTTCGGCTCCTCAGTTTATGCACAGCCACTTTTGGAGGGGTTGTTGGTGTATGTATGTTTCAGTTGGTGTATGCCTGTGTGTATATCAGCTTCATGATGTTGGTCGTCACGGTGCTGACACCGGTGTTTCTGACGGTTGGTGATTTGCCCGTGAAGGTAACATGATGGTGGTGCCAGTACCGGCAGTGATGACGGTCACAATATGACAAGTGGGATGATAATGGCAGTGATGTTGATGATTGATAGTGATGGTGCCGTTGTGGTGAGGGTGGTGATGATGGTGGCAATTGTACCGTAGATGCGGTGGCAGCAACAAGGGGAGGAGCCACATGACGGTGCAGCAGGTGGTGGAGTTCCTGAACCAGGAGCAGCGAGACCCGCGACTCAACGAGATCCTCTATCCGTACGTCGATCCTCAGAAGGCACGCGAGGTGATCGCTCAGTACGAACCCGACAAGGCGAACGTTCAAAAAGGTGAGCTACTGAACGGCAAAATACCGGTCGTTGTTGCGAAGCTTGGGGACTTCTTTGGACATGACATATACCTGTTTAGTTGATTTATGGATGATTCATGCTGATTTACCAGCTCACCTTTAAGTTTGGCATTGCCATCATGTTGAAATACTCTGTAAATGTATCGGTGCCATTTCGTGTCATTGAAGGTACAAATGATTTAAAATACTACGACAGCCTTCAGAGAGCTGAAAGGAATATAAGTTCATCCAGGAACACGGTGCACTGGGCTAATAACAGCGCATCAGCGGCGCCACTGCTGTAGTTTATTACTATGCGACATATCGCACAGCTGACTACATATCGCCCAGCTGATGACATACCATCCAGCTGACGGCATGTCACCCAGCTGACGCCATATCGCCCAGGTGGCTGCATATCGCCCAGCTGGCTGCATGTCGCCCAGCTGGCTGCATATCGCCCAGTTGACTGAATACCACCCAGCTGACGGGATGTCGCCCAGCTGACGGCATATCGCCCAGCTGGCTGCATATCGCCCAGCTGGCTGCATGTCGCCCAGCTGGCTGCATATCGCTCAGTTGACTGAATACCACCCAGCTGACGGCATGTCGCCCAGCTGACGGCATGTCGCCCAGCTGGTGGCATATCGCCCAGCTGGCGGCATCTCGCTTAGCTGGATGCACGTCCGTGCTGGCTGTGGTAGGAACACTGCAGTGAGCTATTTAGCAGGGCGTTAGCGCCGACCCACTGTAGTTTATCACTGCATACGGCGTCTCGTCGCCGGCGATTCCTAAAGGTGGCTATACAGCGGGAAATGTGGGAGACGAATCTAAGCCTGGCAGCCCGCGGGTAATGGTTAATAGATTTCCTGCCGCGCCATTAGTGTGTGGTGTGTATTCCCAGGCAGCGCCATTACTGTGTGGTGTGTATTTCATGACCGCGCCATTATGGTATGGTGTGTATTCCCTGGCCGCGCCATTACGGTGTGGTGTGTATTCCCTGGCAGTGCCATTATGGTGTGGCGTGTATTCCCTGGCCGCGCCAATTGCTGTTCGCATGTGGGCTCATGACGAATCGAGCGACGAGTGGGCGTTAGTCTTGGTACTGATTCGATTACAAGACCAAATAATGTACCGACCAAGTAGCGAATTCAGCGATTAGAGTGATTCCGGTTGGATGGTGGGATGGCGACTCCTTTTGCGACAGTCTCCCAAGTGCATCGTCTTGCCTTTCCATTCTCAGATTGTGGATCCCACCCTCTAGTTGTCCACATAGGTCGATTGTTCGGCTGGCGTGAGGATTTTCACTGGCCGTCGACACTTCAATTTTCAGCCTAATTCGTTCCTTCCACACTGCAGCGACCCCACTAAAATCATTCGGTGTTCATGATGATGGTGTGTGGAGTTTTAAGGCCGCATCAGTAGGTTAACCTACTTCGCGCCCAGATGAGGCTCCGATATTGATTTCAGACGGCGTGTCCAAAGCCTCGATAATGATCGCCGCAGAGCACGTTCCATATGGGTTGCTGGTAGTCGGATGTTTGTGCCGGCGTGCTCCCGGCGTGCAGCAGGTGTGTGCGGGATGTTCTGGTGACTTGGGTGGTGTCACTGGCAGGAGTGCTCAGTCTCGAGGGCTTCATGAGCTACCTGATGGGCGACGACAACGCGGTCGTGCCGCCGGAGAAGTACGACCTCTGCGATGACATGGACCAGCCGCTCTCTCACTACTTCATCAACTCGTCCCACAACACCTACCTGACCGGTGAGAGAGGCTGTGGCACTGGAACATGGGTGAAATCACCACCTGATGCGTTGTGACAACCTCATCAGCGCTGGAGGAAAAAGCACAGGTACTTCGCCGACTTTGTTTATTACGTTCTCGAAACCACAAGTTGGGTCCTGTTTATAGAGGATATATGCATTGGTGTGATTTGACCTGTCCACAGATAAGACAGGTATGTTGTGGCTTGACCGTCAAATCTACCGTCACTTCACCTAATCAGACGTGCCCATAGGTCATCAGTTCAGTGGCAGATTGTCTGAGGAAATCTACGGAAGGTGTCTGCTGACCTGGCCTGATCTGACCTGCCCACAAGTCACAAATTTACTGGAATTTTGTGGACAGAGATATCTCGTCAGTCTCTACTGACCTGACCTGTTCTGACACGTGCACAAGTCGCCAGTTTTCCGACATATTGTCGATGGAGGTGTGCTGTCAGTGTCTATTGACCTGACCGGTGATAACTCGTCGACAGGCCACCAGTTCACCGGGAAGTCGTCGGTGGAGATCTACCGTCAGTGTTTGCTGACGGGCTGCCGCTGTGTGGAGCTGGACTTCTGGAACGGCCGCACCGAGGAGCCGGTCGTCTGCCACGGCTACACCATGGTGACCGAGATCCCGGCGCGGGTGAGTGTCCGACGCCGTCGTCGCCCGGCACAGACGCGCCGCCCCGGTCCGGCCCGGGCCGGTCCTGTGCAGAGGTTCGGTCACGTGACGTGGCCGCTCCCAGACTTTTCTGTCCGGAACTGGAGAGCTGCCGGGAATTAGGCCGTGGACTACCTGATCGGAGCGCACTCGTGCGCAGATGGGCCACAATTGGCGTTGATCTGGCGAGGCCGCGATCGTTGTGGCTGCCGTAAGTCAGGTGGGGGAGCTGATGATCGTGGTGGTGTGTTTCCCGGACCGAATAAGCCTTATTTATTGTTATCTTGCTCCGGCATTGATGCGGTGGGGGCACCCGACTCGCTGTTAACAGCCCGGCCGTGTTCCGTCCAGTCAGCAGACCATGCTGGGCCATCTCGGCCGATGATCGGCTCAAGCTGGCAGTCAGTGTGCCTGCAGCCATATCAAGCCTGTAAGCCCGCCGGACCTATTATCCCGACTGCGGATCATATGTCAAGTCAGGGCGGATCAAACCCTAGAGGTGTGCTGATCCTTTGAACTTGCTCCGGCAACGATGATCTGTTCGGTTTGGGCAGATCGGTGTGCCGACCTGCCTACGATTGTCGGTGACGGTAACCTGGGCCATGGTTTATGTATTAATGTTTTTTTTTCTTCTACATTATGTATGTATTATGTCACATGAGCCAGAGGTGAATGCCAACTTATAGCTGAAGTCAACAGATTAAAAGTACAACAGTACTAATTTACAAGTGAAGATGACACAGTAAATGTATACCCAAACGTACCCACACCAGATAGCCACCAAACATGCAGTACCTACTATAACATAAAACGTGAGCGTGAAATGAGCCCTACCGTGATTCAGTGGATTAAATACAGTGATATAACGAACTAAGTCAAGTCAATCTCATGGTACGTGTATCGAAGAACGAGAGGCAAGATTTGAATTAACTTAAATGTAAGAACTCCCACATTGCACATGTAAACAAATACCTCCATTCCATTCCATAAATACCTTAGGACATATCAAGAATTCTCAAGTTAAGGATATGTAGAAACTTAAACTGCTCCATCTGCTAACCTAAGCAGCATGCAATCTGCAACTGAAACTGACGCTATAATAGCCTAAATCCCCAATAGTACAAATAGCACTAATATGTCTTTAACAGTTACCGTATGTGATTTAATACGGGCCTGAATCTTTCCTAGAGAGGGATGGAACATGACGAGTCTGGTGCGACATGGAAGATGTGACGTGTCTGGTGCGACATGGAAGATGTGACGTGTCTGGTGCGATATTGAAGATGTGACGAGTCTGATGCGACATGGAAGATGTGACGCGTCCGGTGCGACATGGAAGATGTGACTCGTCTTGTGCAACATGGGAGATGTCGCATCAGACGCGGAATGAAGAGGAGTGTACGTGACACGGCCCATGTGAAAAATGGACGCGCTCGACAGTTTTCGCTTGAGAGAACGATATATGCAATCTTGAGATCTTGAGGATCTGACCGGCATGTGGAGTTTTATGAGTCAGTATAATTCATGAATCTGTTTTACATGCCAGCATTTTGAAAATGCGTAAGATACCGCACTAGATTATTTTTTTCATGCGAGTGATTTGACTTAAAGAAAAAATCAGCAGCTATTGTAGCCTAACGAAGTGGTTGAACGTAGTGAATAAGAATAAAACGAGAGCCATGTCAAACATTTATGTTCTGCTCTTCCTGCACGTTCTAAGTTTGACTTAGAAGCCTTTCCCTATGTAACAGAGGCATATTCCAGAGCACATTGAATATTCCCGTAGTATGCCACGAGTACTGGCTCAGCCTTGAAACTCGTCCTTGATTCCCCATTGCAGTAATCGCATTCAAAGTCCCATCGCTCTGTTCTCTTGGTTTATCATGACGTTAAGATGTTCTGAAGCTGTAAGTTTGGCATCCAGTCAGGTACCCGAGTTAACAGGAAACATAGACAATATGCGCAAGAGACACTTTTAAGAATTTCGTATATAGTGTTGTATTCTATCAAGTAAAAGGTTTGTCTTTGAAGTTATCGTGAAATATTTCCATTTTGGTGGGAGTTTCCAGTCCTCCGACCATTGAGATAAGCAGTTTTCATCCTGAGGTGGTTGTCTGATTTCGGCGCAAGAAGTAGTGTTGTATGCTTTAGCGTCGTGCGCAAAAAGTAAGCGGTTCGTTTTAATGTCGTCCCTGCCCCCTCCAAGTCATCTAGAAACGAGCGAATAGCAACGTCGATAGCAGCCGCCTTCGAGCGCACCGGAAGTTCCTGCTGTCCATTCAGAACACTCCATTTATGACTACTCATTGCCTACGACAGTGAGGTATGACGTCGGTTACTTCAGATCTTGCCGAGACGTTTGAAATCACTGGTTCAATTTATGGATCAGATGTATGCAGCTTACACTAGATCCCCGCATAGGAGCAAACTGTGTATTTGTCAGTTTGGAATGTATCCCAGTGATCTCCTACGCAGTTCTCAGCAAAGTTGATAAATTTGTCCTGCATGGGCGGTTCTGGAAATATCCGTGCCGCTTGTATAAGCACTGGCTGAACGTTAGCGAATAGAGCATCTCGGACATATTTTTATCTTAAGGTTTTGCCAAATTCCGAAAGAAGCGCAGCTGTGATAGCTCACTGGCAACTTATGAGCTCTTGTCACGAAGGACAACGTTGGCTTCAGCCCACGTAGTGGGAATTTACCTCGCTGTAATGACGAATTGCATAAGTGTATATGACTCACTAGTTGGTCTGCACATTCTTGTATTGCTCCTGCGCTCACGTTGTCAGGACCGCAAAGGCGTTATGAATATGCGCGTCACTATACGACGCGCTTGGCGCTACATGACCAAAGTGGTCGATGTGCCCTAAAGCCCTAATAACTAACATACGACGCGCTGATTTGTGTTCCTTGGATCCTCCCGGCACTTGGAGGTAGCTGTTTCCCTCGGATATCGACGTTTTTTTTTCACCAAATTCGCTCACCGTTTTTCAGTCCCCATTTGCTTTCATAAGGCAACTCGACTTCCTTCTTCTTAGAAGGTCGCCTAACAGCACCATTATACCATGGAGGACGGGGGCGACGAAGCGTTACGGACCGCACATAATTGTGGATAGCCGCTTCCAGTATGTCACAAAATACGTCCACTGTCTCATCGGTGGGTAATGGGCATATCATCTAGACTGCTTCACGAAACCTATCCGGCTCTGCGCATGCCTGGGAAGTCGGCCGATTTGTAATTATGCGCAGACGCGAGCGAACCGTGCGGTTTGACGGCAGCAGTTATTGTAAATTTACAGACAATTTGGGAGCAATCAGAGTTAAGTATACCGCTACACACGAGCCTTCGAAACTAGAACTGGTCCTTGTCGATTCAGCTACGTGTTGTTTCAAGCTTGTTGAGTTGTATCCCCACAACAAACAGCTGGCGCGCTGGGACGTATGAACCTCACTGACGGGTTCGGTCCAGTGTGATGGCAAGGTGCCAATCCATGGCACGTTCAAATCGGCTAGAATGTAATTAGCCCAGTTTGAGTAAAACGAAACAATGATAGGAAAGGAGCCGATTCCTGACGCTTGTCGTCTCGAACAGTATAGTCTAGCAGATTTTCATCTCCTACCTTCCATTTAAGATCGGCTAATGCAGCTTTACTAACCATAAATTGAAGCTGGCTGTGATCAATTCCAAAGAAGCAAGCCCTTTTGGAATCTTCTTTTATACCTTTCATTCCAGCAATAGCGCACTATATATGTTGAGAAAACCTTGGCTGAATCACACCTATATTGCCGCTATTGTTCTTGTCCTATACTGTAAACGATTATCTAGTTTTCCAAGCCCCACAAATTTGAAAAATATCGTAAGATAACAAACAAAAAATGACTGATGCACCCCGAGAGTGAAAATTACACCATGAGAATCCACAAGTTCAAAGTGCGAATTCAGCCGTGACTTAGGTGCGGTACTTGGCTTCACGGCGGCCAGTGCTACAGGACGGGCACCCGGCCGACGGAGCCGACGGAGCCAACGGAGCCGACGGAGCCGACGGAACCGACGGAGCCGACGGAGCCGGGAGGGTTCGGGCGCGGCGGTAACACCCTCTACCGGCCGGCCGGTGTGTCCGAGGGCAACATGTGCGAACCGAGCCGCGTCTGACTCGTGCTGCTGCCACCGACGGCGGTCTCGGGTTGTGGTGGGATGACCAGAAATTGGCCGACCGCAGCGGCCCTAATGGGGCTGTTGGATGGGCGTAAAATGGCCCTGGATGTCTACGCGCCCGTAAACTCCAATTCACCACAGCTGTTGGTATTATTAAAGGTTTTCACCCACAGCTGTGTACTAGACCAAGGCCTAACTAGTGCACGTGGATAGAGCGTTCCTGCCCATACTTTTCAGTTGGTATTCGGTCATCCTGAATAAGCAAATGATGCTGAAAGTTTTGCGTATCTTATCAGCTTTTACTTGGGGTCGATTTTTAAAGCCATTTGCGCAATATAGTTAACATAGCTGTATGCGTGGAATGTCTCTATAAACAGCCACATGTTGAAAGCCAGCCAGACTGTTGAGGTAGGTACACGACCGAAATATACACAGTGCGGATTTGAATCTAGTTCTTTGTTTCAATATGAGAGCAATGTTATTTTACGCGTTTTCTTACGAACATGTTCAATGCAACACTGCACCTAATCAGCCACATATTCGTGGCTATATGGTGCTTTACCACACTAAATGGACTATGGTCGTTTCAATGATGGTATCAGATATGACCTTGCATGACCTTGGATGCCTAAGGGATGTGCACTTCTGTTTGTGCATACCCAGGCACGGTGTTTCCCGAAATCATTGGTGGGGTTCACCCACATGGTCCCATGTTAAGAATAGAGAATATGTATGGTGGTTCTGAAGTGGATGTAGGGGACGAGTAGTCTATGGGTAAGTTGCGGTCGAAAGGTTGTGGGTTCGAGTCTTACCTGTCGCTACTCTTCGCCCGCGACTATTCGGCGCGAAAGATTGGCGATGTTGGGCGCTGTATAACTTTTGCAGTTGATGCGCCCCAAAACCCCAATAACAACGATATTGGCGATGTTACACGACTTAACGGTCGCTGTGTCGTAAAACCAATAACCAACCTGAAGTGGATGTAAGCGTAACCCGAGCCCATCCAAAGACGAAGGGAATTTTTGATATGTACTTTTGAAGGCGGCGCCTAAGCTTTTGGACAAGGGTAGAACTGAGTTTTAAACTCATCCTACCTGTGCAATGTCGTGGGCGTGGTGTTAAATTTTACCACATTTGGGGGAACGCGTATCCACGTCCCCTTTGCGCTCCCCATCCACTCATACCTAGTACCTACACCAGTGTCTGTGTCTTGGACATTTTATCAGATCTAGGATGCAATAATGCAACCATATCCGGTACCCGTGTGTCATGTGTGTATTGCGCGTTATTTCACCTCATTTTACGCCGTTTTACTCTATGTGGCAGCTTGGATTCATTGACGTTAATTCATTAACATTCATTAACTCTAACTTGGGCGCAAAATACCCTTTGCAGTCGACGCGCCCCTTAGCACCAATCCACCACCACCATTAACACTAACCAGTTTTGTTCAGTTGTGCCCTTCTGCAGCATTGCAACAGCACCGGTTCTTTTTTCATGTTATTGCTTGCTTGCTTCCTGCATCTTTCATACATATGTGAGATTAACCAACATACGCCTGATAACGTTAGTCATGTTCGAGATATAAAATGACCAGAGCCTCAACTCATCCCATTACAGGACCATCAGTAGAAATTCCTGATACTGAACTATGAATGGCTGCACTACTGAATGTATTAGCTGCTGTAATTCCGAAGGAGTGGCTTGGGAGCCATACAGATGTTTTCGGCGAAGTCGCCACTGAACTGAAAATAATTTGGAACAATGTGAACTCAGTACTTTTCAACTGTTCAGGGTATTGAACGCAAATTAAGAGGAACTTCACCTTTCATGTGGATCTATCACGGTATCTGGTTAGGTCCATGGGCGCTGTATGACCAGTGCAGCTGATGCGCCGAAAAATCTTAATAACTAACTAATTAGCTGGCTAAGTCTAGTGGCAGACTGAACTGAGATATTTGAGCGATTCAAGACAGCGTTAAGCAAGTTATTTGACGTACGGGGGTGGTGTTGTCCATTCAAAGAATGTGCACAAGCCAATTCTGCAGGATGTACACAAATTCACGTAGCGTATACATGTACTGGGGAGAACAAAATTATTATTACCGAATTGCCGTATATGAATGATCAGTGTCGGAAAGTAGGAATGAAGAGTGCATTGCATCTTGGATCATAGGACACCAGAGATGAAAGACTCTTAACCCGCACCGTCTCGAGAGGGTCTCTTCACACTCGAGGAGGTCTCTACGCCGTACTAGAGAGGGTCTTCCCCCCCCAAGGTTTTGCGGGAAAGAGCGCGCACGGGAACGCGCCGAAATTTTGCATACCATTTGTCCACATCGCTGTGTAATGTGTGAAAATTTTGGGTCCTGGTAGTTCACGATCACTGAATATTATAATCAAGGTCAGGTGAGGTCACCTCCAAACAAGTCCAGCCAGTCATCGAGTTCTAACGGGCAGACATTTGAATGAAACTGTCGGCGTTGACTTATCTTTAAGAACGCAACAAATCGCTCCAGAGTAAGTTTGAATTTGTGCGTTTTTATGATTTATTTGTTTTGCATATGTACATTTTAGGCAAAAATCGAAGGTTCTGGCCAAGGTAAACAATGTGTATGAGCCTGAGTTTAATTCAAGCAATGTTTCTCGGTGTGTTGTGTCCGTTATAAAATATAAAGTAAAAAGGTGCAAACTCAAAATTTTGTCACTTAAAATAAGTGTTTTTTTTTCAGTCAGGTGAACCATTTTGTGACCATGATCCACTTCGCCTTCCTTTACTGATTCCAAGTACAGTTGTTTTTAAAATTAACAAAGTGAACTCCTCAGAGCCAAAAAATGACGTAAATCGTGACTGCATAGACACACATAGTGATGACGCTTTAGTGATGACACGTGTGGCTAAAGTTATGGAAGTTATTTTTAGCCCTGCTCGTCGAGCACGTTCCGATGACACCCCTTTCGTTTTCGTGCGATGCTTAGTTTGGAGATTGTAGGTACACCATCACGTGGTACGCTCCGATATTGGGTGTGAGGATCGTACCGGAATGCCTGGAGGGGTTAAGAACAGCTGAGACAGAAAAAAACGATAAAAGTGTTCTAAGAGGAGGATCAAAATAGAAAATGAAAGCGCACCCTAGCCCAGTTAATTCTAAGAAGACACTAACATGAGCCAAGTGCAGACAAGTCAGGAGCCGGATCACAAAGGTGATAATCCCAACTTCACCACAACAGAAATGGGGCCAGGATCGTCTTCCCGAAGATCTCGAATCCGAACCGTGGCACGAGGGGCTGACAGGTGGCAGGTGTCGAATCGGGTTCCAGCAGCCTTCGCCACGGCTGCCCTTACCGACGCTGGTGTTGTCATAACCAAATACGTCGATGGTGATCGACAGAAATGAAGTGTATGGAGTATGCACAGCAGGAGTGTGAAATCTGAGGAGGCCAAGCAAAAGTTACAGGATTAAAAGGTAAAAGCAATTTTGAAAGGTAAAGGAAATTGAAAGGCAATTTTGGGGGTCGAAAAGAGCCGACGCTGACAAAGCAGAAGTGAGGGGATATCACATGGACTACTTGCCGCCAGTTGGTGGTAACTGAAGAACAGTTGCTAGGAGTATTTACGAATGTGTTCAGGACTGTTACTTAGAGGAAGAGTTGATTATTGTTTGCGCCGACTCAACAAATGTGGATGCAAGGTGTAGAGGTGCCAAAACCTTATCAGAACACAAATTAGACAACCGATTGTTTTGGGTTGTCTACACGCTGCATCTACAACACTGCTGTTACGTCACATTTTCACTCGCCTGAATGGTTGTACATCACATGAGCATAGCTTCCGTGGTGAAATTGGACAAGTGGTGCAGACGATAGAGAACTCACCTATGCAGCCTGACTTCGAAAAGGTCAGCATTGCTGCTGGAAACGGGTTATCTTCGAGCATGGCATTACCTGAGTACGTGATCGATGACCTATCCACATATCAGTCTTATCTCCGTGGGATGATGCCAGCAGTTCATGATGGCAAATTGCCCAGATTTGGACCTCAGCAGGCCAAGCGCCCCCAGACCTCAACAGGCCGAGGAAACGTATGGCTATGGTGACAATATTACCTATCGTATGATGATGATCGTATAGACAATATGATATATCGATCATAGGTAAAATGTGGCGTGCCGTGCACAATTTTCAACGTCATTTTCGGATTCACCAGGGTCGAATACCTTATAGAAGTATGAACAAAACGATCTATCTACTTTCACTAGATATGCTCCGGTCTAACTTGAATAGGTGCACACGTAAGTGTGTACCTTTTTAGACACCCAAGGCCATTCAAGGCCATCCAGAGTCATATCTGATACCACTGTTGAAATAGCCGTAGTAAATTTGTTCGTGGCAGAGCACAATATAGCAATGAATATATGGCTGTTTATGGAGATTTTCCACCTATGCAGCTATTTCGACTATATTGCGTAAACGGTTTAAAACAAGCGATCATAGGTAAAGTTTGTAAAGTTGCACAACACTATCTTTTTACTCTCTACTTTTCGGATTCAGGAGAGTCGAATGCCTACTAAAAGCATGGGCAAAACCGATCTATAGATTTATATTTGACATGCTCCATTTTGACGTGCACTGGTTTCGACCTTTTTTGTTGACGATGGACATTTGTTGTTATTCTTAGTGGTGGTTCTAAAGTATAGTAAGTGCGTGCTTCTTGATACGTCACGTCCACGTATATTTTAACCGTTCAAATGCGTTTCATGTCATTCAGCTATTAACAGGTAGGGATTTTTCTGTACCCGTATCTGTGCCCTGCAAAAACGAAGCGAGTCTCACAGTGATGACTTTCTGATGTTAAAGTAATAATTTAGAGCATGTGCACAAAATAAGAAAGCTGCGTAGAAATTACACATATAAGTATAGAAGAAATGAAACACCAAGGTCGTCTAAATGGAAGCCTGCTATATTTTGAGCAGTGTCCGAAAATGTTGAAAGTTGGGTGGAAAATGATACCCACCTGGAAATAATTATAACCGCCGCCTTCCAATGTCGTCAGCAATTTCCAGCACCTACCTTGTCCTGCATGGGTACTCAAAATAGCATTCAAACTGAAAGCATCCTGGAATCAGGACATGCATATTGAAATTTGTGTTGCCGGTATTGCTGTTAAGATGCAATGAATATTGGGTAGACCATTACCACTTCCTCTTGAATCTTGTATTGAATCGTTTATTAGCTTAATGTTCCACTCCTCTGCCAGCTTTTCAAGATAAATATTCCACTCTCCGCTCCGCTTAAAGTGAATTGTGGGGTCCGTGTCTGGAACGCTCGTATTGCCCCGCTGAGAAAGGTCACGTTGGTTTCGGTTCACCTGGGAGTCCCTTAAATGTATGTGAGATATTGGATGTCCTGTTAAGATTGCGTTAACTTTTCAGTGCGATACTTGGCTCTGAGACATGCATCGATTTCCTGACAGGGCATTTCCATTTAGTCCTCCAGTCTATAGCCTCCGAAGAAAGATGGGTTCTATTTGGCGGGAGGTCGATTCCTTGCCGCGAAGACCGTCTAAGGGAAGATCGATTCTCCAGTCATGTCAATTGGCTGATCGGTGTATGAGAACATTCTTCCGCGTAATGACGACACTAGTTGTGCTGACGTCAGCAGCGTCTCGACTGCCGTTGATGGCACCTTGTCACGTATCACGAAAGGCCTGGTCAATGCTCATCTGACCTGCTGCTTTGGCACGAGTGTGGCGCGATGGGCTGGTGTGCTGGCGTCGTATTGAACGGCCATCGAGCTACGGAATGGGTGTGCACTCCTACTGCCCATTATCGCAAGTAATTCTCCACTCCTACCTTCCCATGCTGCAACTCCACAAATCGCAATCACAAAGTATGTCAACGACAAGCCAAAGTTATATCGTCATACATTAACAGCGGAACATATCCACAATCGCGTTTCTTGTGTATCACGCTACCTTACATCAACTACTTTTAATATAATTGCTTTTTCGTTCAGGTATACCGCAGATTGTATTTTGCTGTTGTGTACTACTGTGTGTAATCCTTGGAAGGAACAATTTCCTTAATGCCATTGCCCACGACGTATTTCTGTACGTGTGTCGACGCCAACAGGACGTGATCGAGGCGATCGCCGAGTCAGCCTTCAAGACGTCCGACTGGCCAGTGATCTTGTCGTTCGAGAACCATTGCAACCCCAAGCAGCAGGCCAAGATCGCCCAGTACTGCCGCGAACTGTTCGGCGACACGCTGCTCGACTCGGCGCTCGAGGATTACCCGGTGAGGGCGTAGCGACGAGCGGCAGGGGTATCTCAGGTCAGGGGGAGGGGGTAGCCGTGGTGCTGCTGGCCGACCCAGCCTGTGGCCGCTCGGTGTCGCGATTGGAGCCGGCGTGGTTCTCACCGTCGCCGGCTGGCAGCTATTCGGCTCGAGGTCTGAAGTCATTGTTCTGTGTTACGAGACCGGTCGGCCGGTTGGGATATCCAGTGGAAGCCAGCTGGAACGTGTTCAGGCAATCTGTGTGCACCTAACCTGGGATAGCCACAACCTAAGCCTAAGCCTCTGACTTACGGTAGCCTGATCTTCTTAGAATAGGCATGTTTTCGAGCTGGAGTGTGTAGGCTGATGAGTTTCCAGCCCGGTTGTGTGTCGCGGTGAACCTCGCCAATCTGGTTCCACCAGTTGGATCTCATCTCGGGATTCGGTCACGTATGCGTTCACTCGGGCGGCGAGAGCGAGCCTCTAGCTGAAGTTTGCGACTCGACCTGGCCGTACCTGTCCCAGTACCCGGCCGTTCTGGGTGACCTCAGCTGCGCCGGTCGCCCGCCCAATACCCCTTTGTTCCGGACGTGTCGAGTGGAGGCCGCCGTCTCGTCGTACTGCGACGGCTCACCCCGGACCAATTTAATGGCTCATTAAGCCGTTTGCAGGCGTGCCGGCCTGCGTTAGTTCGGTGGCGCGACGTAGGCCGACGGGTGCACGGACCGGCTGCCGACCCCACCCCACCTCCCGGTGGGGACCCCGCACCCATTGGTGTTTAGGGTGTGGCGTTGGGCACGGCTGTGGTGGTGATAGACGGTGGTTCATGACACGGACCCATGGCTCCTGACCCCACTTCTCCCTGGAGATAGCCGCATCTACTGGTGATTAGGATGTAGCGTTGGGTACGGCTGTGGTGCTGATGGACGGTGGAACGTTGTGGTGCCAATGGTGTGGACTTTGTCTTTAAAACATAGTGTGTTTAAGACACACAGTATGTTCTCTAGCTGAGCTGAAGTTATACCGTGAAGATCATGCGACGGTCTCAATTGGCAAAATTTAAGCTTCGAAGTGTCGTAATGTCGAGATGCCACCAGACAACCAACCGGTAGCCTACCATGCGCTATGTATGGAAATTCATTTCAATGATTTTTCCCACAATCGAAAAGGCAGGAAGTTATTATTTTAAAAGCAATAAATTGATGTGTTCTGTAAATAAATGTGGTATGCTTTGATGAATTATGTGGCCGCTTCTACATAGAAAATAGAGCAAAAAGCGAAAACCTGTATGTCGTGGTTTCATATTACTCTCTGTTACTGTGATGCTCAATGTTACATGGTCTCTTCATTCAATTCCTTTTTGTTCAATGAGTACTTCTCACGCCCAATTACATATGTGTCATTATGAAATACACGTCTATAACAATAGATATAATGGGTGCATGATGTTTGCGCCAATAATTGAAATGTGTGTAGCAATTGCGAAGATGAAAAGTGCAGTACTCGACGAAATACCACCGTTCAAGGGCAGTACCAACTAAATCAAAAGGTGAAGGATGTTTCGCCAAATATATGAACATGCCTGTTAATTCGTCTGCTTTTGTTCACCTGGTGACCTCATGAGAGTCCCTTCCCCGTTATGTTAATCAGCCGAAGGGTCATTCATCGGATTAAGTGAGCGGTGGTGGCGACGAGTGTGACATTGTCCGATGATGGTGCCATTTGGTGACAGGTTGTGACGGGCGGGTGGTGTTCACCGGCTGGGCCACCACTCGCCACTGATGAATACCTCTCGGATATGTTCTGTTATTATTTTACATTGCGTTCTGGGCACTGTGTCGAAAGATGGTGTTACGAGCTGACACTCGTCTCCGACAGTTGTGCTGTAGCAGACGTCCTGGGTGTAGTGGTGATACGGAGTGAAACGCTGGCTTCCTTGTCATCTGCGAGACGTTATGCCGGTGTGTTTGGCAGCTTCTGCAGTGATCCTTGTATTGGCATTTTGATTCTGTAGGCGCGTTGTGTCGTGCGTATGCTCAGCCGCTGGTCACCTCGCCACAGCCTGCTTCGTCCGGACGCATGTAATGCTGGCCACGTTTACGGCTATATTCAAGTAGCACGCAAAGCGTCTCTCGTCTTGCAAATGCATAACTGCTGATAGTGCAATTCATCCAGGTCAAAATTAGACATAGCATATAATCACAGCCAGATGTGTCAGTGCTTGGCAGCTGTGATTGTTCCATGTATCCCCAGATCCAATTCCGACCACATCGACCCATGTGAAGTGCGTGGCTCCATCTCTCCAGAGTGTGTGATTGAGCGTCAGCAGCATGTCGCGCTCTGCTGATTCGAATTGGGACACCAATCTGTGTAGAACGCCTGGTGGCTCGTCCCCAGCCTCCAGCCGCCGGCTCCCACTTTGCGCATTCCGTATCCCAGGGGCGCTGTTCGCACTCGGGTGGACGTCACAGCACGGCGACACAGCGGCTGACACGCGCTGTTTGCCCGCTCAGCTGATCCCGGGAGTGCCGCTGCCGCCAGCGTCCGCGCTCCGGCGCAAAATCCTCATCAAGAACAAGAAGAAACACCACAAACCCAAGCCGGCCAGCAAGCAGCACTCGGACAGCACGTTCCACGTGCAGATGGACACTAGTGTCCCACCAGAGGTGCCCAGCGGACACTCCGATGTGCTCAGCAGTCCACCAGAGGTAAGTTGTGGCCCACCAGAGGTGCCCAGCGGACACTCCGATGTGCCCAGCAGTCCACCAGAGGTAAGTTGTGGCCCACCAGAGGTGCCCAGCGGACACTCCGATGTGCCCAGCAGTCCACCAGAGGTAAGTTGTGGCCCACCAGAGGTGCCCAGCGGACACTCCGATGTGCCCAGCAGTCCACCAGAGGTAAGTTGTGGCCCACCAGAGGTGCCCAGCGGACACTCCGATGTGCCCAGCAGTCCACCAGAGGTAAGTTGTGGCCCACCAGAGGTGCCCAGCGGACACTCCGATGTGCCCAGCAGTCCACCAGAGGTAAGTTGTGGCCCACCAGAGGTGCCCAGCGGACACTCCGATGTGCCCAGCAGTCCAAAAGAGGTGTGGCCCACCAGAGGTGCCCAGCGGACACTCCGATGTGCCCAGCAGTCCACCAGAGGTAAGTTGTGGCCCACCAGAGGTGCCCAGCGGACACTCCGATGTGCCCAGCAGTCCACCAGAGGTAAGTTGTGGCCCACCAGAGGTGCCCAGCGGACACTCCGATGTGCCCAGCAGTCCACCAGAGGTAAGTTGTGGCCCACCAGAGGTGCCCAGCGGACACTCCGATGTGCCCAGCAGTCCACCAGAGGTAAGTTGTGGCCCACCAGAGGTGCCCAGCGGACACTCCGATGTGCCCAGCAGTCCACCAGAGGTAAGTTGTGGCCCACCAGAGGTGCCCAGCGGACACTCCGATGTGCCCAGCAGTCCACCAGAGGTAAGTTGTGGCCCACCAGAGGTGCCCAGCGGACACTCCGATGTGCCCAGCAGTCCACCAGAGGTAAGTTGTGGCCCACCAGAGGTGCCCAGCGGACACTCCGATGTGCCCAGCAGTCCACCAGAGGTAAGTTGTGGCCCACCAGAGGTGCGCACCACATAGTTGCACCAGAGGTGCCCAGCGGACACTCCGATGTGCCCAGCAGTCCACCAGAGGTAAGTTGTGGCCCACCAGAGGTGCCCAGCGGACACTCCGATGTGCTCAGCAGTCCACCAGAGGTAAGTTGTGGCCCACCAGAGGTGCCCAGCGGACACTCAGATGTACCCAGCAGTCCACCAGAGGTACGTTGTGACCCACCAGAGGTGCCCAGCGGGCACTCCGATGTGCCCAGCAGTCCACCAGATGTACGTTGTGCCCAACGAGAGGTGTCCAGCGGACACTGATGTGCCCACCAGTCAACCAGAGTTAAGTTGTGGCCCACCAGGTGTCAGAGGACACTGATGTATCCAGCAGTCCACCAGAGCTAAGTTGTGACCCACAATGGTTACCGTGAAGTCTGTTGGTAGTTTGACATAACTCACTGAAGGCAAATAAGTGCCATCCTGGTGAGAATGTGTCCTGTTTAGAATCCCCCCTCCACTTCCTGCTCTCATCACTGGGCTCTTTTATTATGTCATTTGGAAGTAGTATTAGTTGGATTCGTGGCCATGCAACCTGTAATTATTTTAAGAGGAGTATTTGTTTGCGCATTTGCATCTCATTTTGCAATATGCCTTTAGTGTTCATAACCATTCCAGTCACTCCTTGCGTAAAATTACCGCAGCTTTCCGCCCCGGTCTCATCCAAGTGTACTCGGGTCAGGTGAGGTCGTCGGCCCGACTGGGCGTCCCGTGCGGTACTGTAGTCTACCTCGCCGCTCAGGGTGTCGGCTCGAGCGCATGGTGTTGACCGCGCCCAGTCGAATTAACTAATTACGTTAAATCGGCCAATTTAATTAGGCGGATTGACCGACATGCTGTGGTCTAATGGTATATCCGCACGTGCCACTCACCAATGCTGTGACGCCGCCGACGGACCAAATCAATGGCCGCTCTTCGTCGGGATCGGGGCCAATATGTCTCACGCCGTCGGCCGGACGGTGGCACACTTCAGGACTGACGTCATTGCTCCGTGTCACGCCCATGGTCGAAGAGGTGTTTCAATTAGTGGCGCTCCTGTATTATGGCTGAGAAAGTGGTATGGATTTTGGAAGTGTGTTGGCGGTTTTCTTCTAAAGCAGGTAAGGAATCTTCTGATAATGTATTTTCCCAATAATTGACTTGAGACGTGACCAGACTAATGCGACCAGTATTCTTTCTATAATTGACTCGAAGCGTGTGCAGACTAACACGGCCGGTATTTTGTCTATAATTCACTTGAGGCGTGTGCAGACTAACGCGACTGGTATTCTGTCTATAATTCACTTGAGACATGTGCAGACGAACGCGGCCAGGTTACGGTGCCGTAGGGAAACCACACATCAGTGTAATCATGACGCCCTGGGGACAGCTGGCCGGACCGGACGCCCCGGCTGCCGTCCGACCAGACCCCCGAGGTGCCGTCCGGTCAGACCCCCGAGGTGCCGTCCGGTCAGACCCCCGAGGTGCCGTCCGGTCAGACCCCCGAGGTGCCGTCCGGTCAGACCCCCGAGGTGCTGTCCGGTCAGACCCCCGAGGTGCCGTACCCCGTCCGTCAGACCCCCGAGGTTCCGCAGACCCCGGGTGCCGTCCGGTCAGACCCCGAGGTGCCGTCCGGTCAGACCCCCGAGGTGCCGTCCGGTCAGACCCCCGAGGTGCCGTCCGGTCAGACCCCCGAGGTGCCGTCCGACCAGACCCCCGAGGTGCCGTCCGACCAGACCCCCGAGGTGCCGTCCGGTCAGACCCCCGAGGTGCCGTCCGGTCAGACCCCCGAGGTGCCGTCCGACCAGACCCCGTGGTGCCGTCCGACCAGACCCCGAGGTGCCGTCCGGTCAGACCCCCGAGGTGCCGTCCGGTCAGACCCCCGAGGTGCCGTCCGGTCAGACCCCCGAGGTGCCGTCCGGTCAGACCCCCGAGGTGCCGTCCGGTCAGACCCCCGAGGTGCCGTCCGGTCAGACCCCCGAGGTGCCGTCCGGTCAGACCCCCGAGGTGCCGTCCGACCAGACCCCCGAGGTGCCGTCCGGTCAGACCCCCGAGGTGCCGTCCGGTCCAGGTGCCGTCCGACCAGACCCCCGAGGTGCCGTCCGGTCAGACCCCCGACCCCCGAGGTGGTCCGTCCGACCAGACCCCCGAGGTGCCGTGTCAGACCCCCGAGGTGCCGTCCGGTCAGACCCCGAGGTGCCGTCCGGTCAGACCCCCGAGGTGCCGTCCGGTCAGACCCCCGTGGTGCCGTCCGGTCAGACCCCCGAGGTGCCGTCCGGTCAGACCCCCGGGGTGCCGTCCGACCAGACCCCCGAGGTGCCGTCCGACCAGACCCCCGAGGTGCCGTCCGACCAGACCCCCGAGGTGCCGTCCGGCCAGACGCCGCTCTGGCTGTGGGCCGGCGCTGCCCTGAAGTAGCTCTGACTCAGCTATGACGCTGTCCTGGCTCGGTGCTGGCCGTCTTCAGCAGACTGTTGTTAGTTGCCGGGTTGTGTAGTTCACACAGTCGGAACGGTCGCCAGTGATGCACCCGTTGTTTGCTGAGTTTTTGAGCACATGGCACTGAATCAGGAAAGATGTTAGGTTGTTTTTTCTCCTGTCACTGTCAAGGGCCACCCGGTCATCACCAGGTGCATCGCATCCTTCCCATCCGTTACGTGACGGATAATTACCGTTGGCCTGACTTTGATGTCGGGACGTTCGCCCCAAAGTGACCGTCGCCTCCCGCTCGCCAGCCGCTCGGCAACGGCGACGTGTCGCGTCCCGACAAGGATCCCGAGGAGGACGCCGACTCTGACGAGGACGAGGCGGGCAGCAGCTCGGACGAGGACGAGGACAGTCTCAGTCCGGAGGAGCGCCGGCAGCGCGAGCGGCGCCAGAAAGAGACGGGCACGGCCGGGAAAGAGTCGGAGGCCGGCGCGGAGATCTCCGCCCTCGTCAACTACGTGCAGCCAGGACACTTTCACAGCTTCGCCGAGGCCGAGCGTGAGTGGTACTCTGGGCTGGGATTTTGCTGTTTGATGAAAAGCCTGTTCGCTGTAGGTACCACGGCGTAGTTTGCTGGTGTCCTGCAGCTGATAGTGTGTTTACTTGGGGCGCATTTCCATGGACAAGTGGTTCATTATTTACTTGGGTGTCAGGGTTCATCAGACATGCATCATTTAGGACCCATGTGCACTATGGATAGCTTAGCCTTCGATCTAATTTAATTTACACGATATAAAAGCATCGGAGAATATATTTTGATGAACAATATAATGTATGAGTGTATACAATATATTACTAATTTTGGTCTTCAGAGTTTCCACACCTTGAGATTAATTTGCCGATCACTTTCCTGTGACGTGGGGCTCATATGCCGGGCAATATTCGCCGTTGCTAACGAGCTACACTAACTCATGCTGCGCCCTTCCAGGCCGTAACAAGAGTTACGAGATGTCCTCCCTGGTGGAGACGCAGGGGACCGCTCTGCTCAAGGCGGGCCCCGTGGAGTTCGTCAACTATAACAAGCGTCAGCTGAGTCGTGTGTACCCGCGCGGTACGCGCGTCGATAGCTCCAACTTCATGCCGCAGGTGTACTGGAACGCCGGCTGCCAGCTGGTGGCGCTCAACTTCCAGACGCTCGGTGAGACGAAGATGACGGCCGGGGTGGTGGTGATGATGATGATGATGATGGTGATGGTGATGGTGATGGCGATAGCTGGCATACGATGATGATGGTGATGATGATGATGATGATGATGATGACGATGATGATGATGATGATGATGATGATGATGATGATGATGATGATGATGATGATGATGATGATGATGATGATGATGATGATGATGATGATGATGATGATGATGATGATGATGATGGTGATGGCGATAGCTGTCATACGATGATGATGGGTGATGTTCGGTTGGCGGCGGTCGAGCCGGCGGCGATCAATATCAGACGCGCTCGCCAATTCAGTGTGTCGAGATATTTCCTGCATACGGTGGCAGCCGCACTTTGAAACTGCTGCTCCGTGAGCACTGTCAGCGGCGAACAGCGAAATTCAGCTGCTGAATCGGCTGCCGGCGGGAAACTCCCGTCCATCTTTGTCCATAGTTTCCGGCGTTGTGTTATTGTTAAACTGGTCCTTAGTGGTTGGCTGATGTGGGCAGGGTCTTTATCAGCGTTCTTATTGAAAATCAGCGTTTGGTGTTCGCTGGTCGGCTTTGAAATCCTGGACGAACGCCGTGATATTCGGATTTCAGAAAAGCCGGGTTTGAATCGAATTTTCCTTAGTTGGAACTGTTTTGAATTGAGAATTCTTAAATGTTTCCCTCAAGTAATATATGTCCACTTGAGTACTCCTGTACTCAATAAGTGCAATGTTTTAAATGTCCCTAAGCTACTTACTATTAATTAGATGGATAGAAAGACCAACTTGATTAGCGACGCTCTCCAGTGGTATGATTGCAGCGTTCAGGTATGGTGCTTGGGTGCATTGCTACGAGCGATGGGGAGGCCAGGACGAGTCAAATTGCGTGTATATACAACACGACGTTTACCTGAGAGACTTGCCTCGGCTATTTTGTCACGCTTTTAAGTTCTTACTAACTGGTGCAAAGCTTTTGATTATAATTCCTTTACTTACATTCGGGACTAATCTTTGAAGTATTTCTTTAGCAGTCTCAATATTGACTTTCAAATGTGCGCTTTTTGCGTTTGTTCAAGGAGGTTGTATAGGATAACTTAACCGGAGCCAATTCATCCTGCATCGGTTGAAAGCCGGCCAGCCGCCGATCACGTGGTTATGTTAGCATGCCACGTGAGCTACGTGCTCCAGGCCCGAACACTTGTGTGGCTAGTGTCAGTCCGACGGAGGGTGCTACGCTGAACGGCTCTATACGACATAAACCGAGCTGGAAGTCTAAAGCAAGGAGACCGCAACACTGTGGCATGTTTGTCCATTTGGAAGTTCGGTGAAGTGCATTTAAGTTTGAGATGCGTTCACAATTTTTGCCAGATGAACCACATCTCGTCCAGATTGCAGTCAATTTCAGGTGAAGCGGATTGTAATTTTATTATTCAATGCACGCCTGCCGAAATTTAAAGCACAATTTCCGCCGTCCGGTTCCCCTGCTACGTATCAGGGCTCCGTCCCAAATTTAGCTACACTGCTTCACATTATCGAAATTGGTTTTACTTATTACTGAATGCCTGACATTCCGCAAACATTTAGCGCAATGAGGTGCTGGCACATGCCTTCACAGCTGTCAAGAGAGTACATTGGGTGCACTGCACAGAGTGCATTGAGTACACTGAGTAACTTTCCCTGTATGATGCCCGATCGTGTGCATGCAGCAGGCGAGCCTCACAGCCCATCTTTCCCTCGCTCATCCAGCGCCGACAGTGTCGCCTAATACTGATGGGAGCATATTCCAGCTAGCTTTGGACATCGGGTGTTCCTTTTTGTGGGGTTATCGGACTCGCCGTTTGGATGCCGCTGATGACGACGTGTGTCGGCTCGGACGTGTGGCCCGGACCGGCGGCGACACTGATCGCGTGTTGACAGCAGGCCGCTCCGAAGTGGGTTTTTGTCTGCTCGGCTGACGAGCCCAGAGTTCTTTCCGACGATGCGGGAAGTGACCGTTTCGCTGCACAGCTGCCCGCGTCGTTGATAGGTCGCGCGCGACTTGTCCTGAGGCGACGTGTGACGGTGACGGTGTCGACTGTGTTTGGTGGACGTCGATGCGGAAACTGTCTAGACGGCTGTCGGCACTTGGTGTATGTATTGCTATTTCACTAGGTTCGTTTAGCGTTGCTTATTGCTATCAGCAAATACGAGGGGCTTGCTGTCAACAATATGTTTTTTTTTTGTGTGTGGACTGACCTCGGGCAGCAGTACTCGAGAAGAACGAGCCGTAACTATTTTCCTGTCGACGTTTGCTTCTTGGCGAACACGAGTCAATGCTGCCTGCGACCGATGCGAAGTTTGCGTTAGTCGAACTGGCGGCGAGTTTGTTAAGTGGTGTTTGCGGTGGGCAGAACTTCCCGTGCTGTTGGCCCGTCTGACAGCCGCGTCAGGGTAGGCTTCTAGCGGTAGGTGACTAACTTAACTTTGGGAATACAGCCGCAGCGTAGATGCGCTATACGACAGGTGCCACTCAGAACAGGTCTGGGCTGACGGAGAATGTATGTTTAGTGCTTTCGAAATGGGTTTGAACGTGCAGAATACAAAAAATATAATACCTTGTAGATAAGGACTAGTAATGTCCTTCGGATTGTCGAAAACCGCAGACCTGTCGGGTCAGCTGTCCTGCGAGAGTAAGCTGCCTAATATTGGGGTATTTCTCATTGCCACGTTCTTTGTCCGGTCATGCATCAACATCTATCGAATAAGAACACCCCCAGAAAGCAGTAGGATGCGCATGCCAGGAAGTGTGAACAACGTATCTCGATCGCCCTTTCCATGTAATGTACGTTGAGCACTTGTTACTCTGTTTTCCTCGTAGAAAGTATTTGTCTTCTTGTCTATACTTGGCTGTGGTTATGACGGATGGTGATCTTTGTTTGGTGCTCAATATTGTATCCATTAGCCATGACAGTGTTTCCTTATTTTTCGTCGGGAAAGTAGTCGGTTGCGGCATCCCTGCTAACGAAGCTGTTGGCATAATTATGGGGCGCTACCTATCAATGTGCGGTGATAGGAGCCGCCTAGTAAGACAAAAATGACTGGGTAATAATGTGGCCGTATGTGGATTTCTTCTTCTTCTTTTATGCTTGAACATAACGTGCATAGATTGCATGGCGCTGAAAGGATGCTCCTGTTCAGGTATTTATTGGCAGGGGCGCTGGCGTATATTATGTGCGGAAATGGGCAGTGCCGCAGCATGCGATGCACGACATCTGGTGCTCCCCACATCCTGTATATGTCCTGCACATATAGCTGTCTGCGTTCCAGGTGCGGCTTAATTAATAGCGCATCGTGTTGTGAAACCTCCCTGTCTGGCGGTGGCGCCGTCTGTTGTGGCAACCTTCCCCGTCAATGGGAAACCTCCCTGTCTGGCGGTGGCGCCGTCTGTTGTGGCGACCTTCCCCGTAAATGGGAAACCTCCCTGTCTGGCGGTGGCGCCGTCTGTTGTGGCAACCTTCCCCGTCAATGGGAAACCTCCCTGTCTGGCGGTGGCGCCGTCTGTTGTGGCAACCTTCCCCGTCAATGGGAAACCTCCCTGTCTGGCGGTGGCGCCGTCTGTTGTGGCAACCTTCCCCGTCAATGGGAAACCTCCCTGTCTGGCGGTGGCGCCGTCTGTTGTGGCAACCTTCCCCGTCAATGGGAAACCTCCCTGTCTGGCGGTGGCGCCGTCTGTTGTGGCAACCTTCCCCGTCAATGGGAAACCTCCCTGTCTGGCGGTGGCGCCGTCTGTTGTGGCAACCTTCCCCGTCAATGGGAAACCTCCCTGTCTGGCGGTGGCGCCGTCTGTTGTGGCAACCTTCCCCGTCAATGGGAAACCTCCCTGTCTGGCGGTGGCGCCGTCTGTTGTGGCAACCTTCCCCGTCAATGGGAAACCTCCCTGTCTGGCGGTGGCGCCGTCTGTTGTGGCAACCTTCCCCGTCAATGGGAAACCTCCCTGTCTGGCGGTGGCGCCGTCTGTTGTGGCAACCTTCCCCGTCAATGGGAAACCTCACTGTCTGGCGGTGGCGCCGTCTGTTGTGGCAACCTTCCCCGTCAATGGGAAATTCCTCTCCGTCGACGGACCTCTGTCGACTGGGTCTCTCACTGACGGCGGAGCCCTCCCGCTCCGGTGAAGGACCTATATCTCCGGTAATTGGAGCCACTCCTCCCGGTGATGAGATCCTCCCCTCTACTGACTCCGCTGTCCGTCAGACCATGGGATTGACGCGTGGACTGGCTCGAGTGGTGTGGAAATGAGCGGGATTCATATGATATATGCAGATCGTGTGGGTGTGACGCCTACCACGATCCAGCTCAATATGAACCGTGGAAATGGTATTCAGTCTTCGTTGGTGGTCTGTGTTCTTGTTCGGTCCAGTCAGCAGCCTCAGCTGTTGCTTTCACACAGCAACTGTGCGCGTAAGCCCACCGCAGTTAACGCGCCCTAAAACCCTAATAACTAACTGCGCGTAAGCGTACGCCTGCGTCTACTGTGCGGACCACAATATCTCAATTAGACTTTGATCGTGCAGTGTTGTCGTGCTGTTGATTTCATGATTGATTAGTTATCAGGATTATAGATAGCAGATACAATGGGGAGGATGGGGTAGTGGCGTCGTCAGGGCGGTTGTATGACATTCATTTCAGCGATATCGCATCCACGTGCGCAGGACCTGGGTGCGATTACCTGGTCACCACCGAGCGGTTACTTGGGTTTTAGGGCGCGTCGACAACTATGGCCATATTGCGCCCATTGCCCATATGACCATGTTGCACCCATATTGCGCCTATTGCCCATATGGCCACATTGCGACCATATTGCGCCCTAACCACCGAGCAGATCGTCTCCCGCGGACACGGTGGGAATGACTGACTGACTGACAGAGCTGATGTTGGATCCTGCACAAACGGGGAGATCGGCGTCACTTCGGCTGGTTGGATTAACTCGCTCAGGTTCTGGTTGGGATGTATCCCTATGTCTGGTGTGATCCCACTCGCTGGGAATATAATGACGTCGTTGTGGACGCGCTCCCATCATCCAATTCATCATCAATTCTAGTCGGCTTCGATGTGTACGATGCAATTCCATCGTGCACTAATGACGATTTTTGATTGAAATGCGTACAAATAACGATGTGTGCTTGCGGCCGTAACTCGGGAGGCGTCGATATCCCACGCCACTAGTCAAAACGAGACGTGGAATCGTTCAGCTGTGACCATCATGCTGTTCGGCAGACCTGGCTATGCAGCTGAACATGGGCATCTTCGAGTACAACAAACGGTCCGGCTACCTGCTGAAGCCAGAGTTCATGCGTCGCCCGGACCGCCGCTTCGACCCGTTCGCCGAGTCCACGGTGGACGGCATCATCGCCGGCACTGTCTCCGTCAGGGTGAGTTCCTGGGATGTTGGTACCATGTGCGTCCAGGTGAGTTCCTGGGATGTTGGTACCGCATGCGTCCAGGTGAGTTCCTGTAGGGATGGTAACCTGTGTCAAGATGAGCTCCCCCTGAATTTAGTACTGTGCGTCCAGTTGAGCCCCACGATGGGGTCAGCAACTGTGGGGACTCGTTATCGTTACTTAACAGATCGTCACATAATCGCTACTCAACTGGCTAGGGATCGGCGCTCACTCAGGTTACCATAGCCGCTCAGAAAAGTAGTGAATAACGGAAGGGATTCTGGGGACTCTAGCCCCATCCATCCTCTTGCCGATCTCCCTTGTCCGGTCCCACAGTCTGCAGGGTATCGGTTTTGTGCCCTGCAGACTACGGGAGTAGACAGACTACAGTAGACCCCACAGTTGGTCTACTGTCCATCCTTCGACAATACCCCTGCCTACGCCCTACATCCGCCCAATCGACATCATCCTTTCCGACCACGAGTAGAAGGCAGCTGTCCCCTTGGCCTACCAATCCGCTTTGTCTTATTTGAGTTGCTGAGCCCTCGTACCCCACGGCAGTGATAACATAATCATAGATGCCCCGATGATTCTGGCATGCTCTCTCAACGCACCTGCCCTGCTTTGTGTCGCCGTAGGTTTCCTCAAAATGTTACGCACGGGACAGGCTAGCCTTAGCCAGTACTCTGACCAAATGGTTCTCAACCAAGGCGCGGAAGCCGTCGCCAATAGTACTGGTCCTGGTGGTGAGCAGGAGGCACACCACCACAGTGGGGACGGTGAGCGCGGTGGGGTGAAAGCATCGCCTGCCTCGTATGGTTCTGCGGGTGCGTGGCATCCCATTGTTACGACGGCAGCCCCACACTGCTGGACCACGGAGGACGGAGTCTCGCGCAGAGCCGAATCACAAATAACCCCCATGTGCTGGGCTCTCCCGTGGCAGTCTCTGCAGAGACTCGATCGATCTCTCAAACACGCCCACGCGACGTAACCGTGACGTCAACCGAGTCGAACTGCGCGGCGCGTCATAACTGCTAAAACTAAGCCCATGTCGAATAGAGTAGGCCGTCCATGAGGTAATTTGACGGAAGGATTGAAATCCACCTTGCGACATTCAGCGACACTATACTGACATTCAGAAACTATGCGAAGTTACGGAATTGCCTACAAAGCGTGTGACGGATGGGTTGCCAGGGTGGCTGTTCAGGTTTCCCCACATCCCAAGAGGTCTCTACTCAGGTGGTCATCACCTCCTGGGACTTTTAGGCGGTCAGTAATGACGAAATTATGCAGTCTGGCTAGTGAAGCCGTCACAGTTGCTAGACAGATTATGAAACAGGGTACATGAAACTCGCGCGTACCAGCGTCATAATCCTGGCCTTTGAACAATAACCACTATTACCCGACCGAGTTTACGTTCGCTAAAACTCACGTACAACACAGCACAGCAACACAACTACGACATAACACCTACGAACTTTTACTTTCCCCGATCTAATGTGTTGTTTCCGGTGGAAATCTTCCGGTCATTTCGCAGAAAGGTGTAGGTATGATGCGAAGAGAAATGTTCAGATAACAGACACGACACGACAGAGTCGTGTCGTGTCTGTCATTTGAACACGTCTGTCTCGATAGCAGCCAGATGTAACAACTGGACAGCGCGTCATCCAACCCGGCTCCGCTCGTGTCCGACCTTCATTCGAGCGAGGCGGATCCGGGCGATCAGGGTTAGTAATGGTGTGCGACCTACCGAGAGGCGCAGCGGCTGTACCGCCAGGCGAACTCGCCACGCTCCCACCGAGACGTAGCTGCAGCGACTTGCCTTGCCACCACCCAATGGATACCTCTCTGTATGCAGTCGAACTGATACTTTGCGTGAATTAACGGTGGGCGATTTCGTACCTATTTTACTTCCTCCTATTTATGCCGCACCTATTTTACTGTAATTTTTAGTTCGTCCGCATATTATGCCGATATTACACCACATCTCGTTTTACAACGAAACATTAATCTTGTGCGAGCCAACATCGCTGAACTGCAGAGGCCCATGTGTTTTAGAAACCCTGTGGTGGTGTGCTTGCAGGATACAGAGCTTGTCCCGGATACGGTGACTTAGCTTCAACGTTGTAATCTGCTCAGCAGAGAATTTATCGGACATCGTTGCACCGCAACACGCCGAGTACGCGACCGAAGACCCAACACAGAATACAAAAGGCAGACGCTGTTGCCGAGGCATCATCAGAACTTCCTGCCCAGCTGGCATAAAGATACCGGCAGCAGATGTATTCGCCATGATGAACTCAGCAATCCTGAGAGAATTTCAGCATCGGTGGTCCTCAGAGAAACCGTGTATACTAAAACAAATGAAAGGTGGGCATAGGCTAGGTTAGCCTAACTCGCTCTTGGAGTTTGAATCATGCCTGCAATGCCTTTGTTAACACAACTAACAGGGTTTAGACTGATTTACTTGTTTATCATCTACCAACCACGCACCACGCACCACCTCCATTGCTTTGATCTGTTGCTTTTAATCGCATTCCCTGCCATCGCTTTTAAGTACGGTTCGTTTCATCTCCTGAAGTATTTCTAACATGTTAGCTATGGGCGCAATATAGCCGAAGCAGCTGACGTGTCCAAAGATCCCAACTGCACACACGGATGCCGAATACTTCTAGCAAGCTAACACTCAAGTCGTGGGAGCCATGGTGGTTTTTGGCACCACAAAGCTTTACTATCTGCTCCCTGTATTTACTACCAACAGATGAGGTAGCCGACCCATGCCAAAGTATCTTATGTCATCACCTTCAACTTCCATGACGATTTTGGTCGTTGGTGGCGAACTCGCACAATACAACAATGGGTTGTCTCCAAGCTGACTGCAGGGCAGGCAACTTCAGATAGTGACGGCAGCAACGTATGTCCCTTGCACACGAGTGTCGTTTACGGAAGCAATTACAGGAGGAACATCACTCTCATTAAATGCAAATTTGAGTTGAATGGGATTTGCAAGGTTTTGTTTGCACCGATAGGGTGGGGGGATTTGTTGAGCGAGAGGAAAGGGCAGAACGCTCTTTCTGAATTTGGCGAACTCAACTTTTACTGGGCACAACTTAACATGGAACCTCACAATATCATTGTTTGATGGGTCTGAGCCTCAAAATTCAAAGTAACGCATGCGGCTTGGCACACGGGTTGATAAAATTTACATTATGTTGCCGTCCGGCAGTACTTTAGCCATTGATCTTTCTTTTCTCCGGAGCTCATCAGCCGGCTCTCGTGGGCTGTCGAGGACTCAACCTCTAATCAGCCGTCTCTCGTGGGCTGTTGAGGACGCAACGTGTGGAAGGAATCACTTTCCAATCTGGTTTCCATCTCCATCCGCTTCACCCTGACACTAGACCGCCGAAGTGAAACGCATCGAGCGAGCTGGAATGTTTGTATTACTGAGTGCAGCTTGTAAGCCAACTAAGGGAAGGAGGCATAGCCACATCCCCTATGGAACACAAACAAGAATATCCAAGATGCTGCCATTATCTTTATCCCACGAACATGTACAAATCCTTGGAGAATGCCGGTCCCTTGGTGGACAGACACGTATAGGATCGCCATTTGCAAACGAAAAAAAAACTGTGAGGACTTGCGGATGTCGCCCAACAAATGACGGCTTTAGGTCACGTAGACATACAAGGGCACTGGTGAAAGGAACTATTCGAGAGGCGAACGTAAATCGTGACAAAAATCGATGGTATATTGGATAGACTTCTCCGGTAGATCTCGATGTGGAATAGGCAATCATATTTTGTAAAGCGCAAGGAGCGATGTAAAAGTCGATAAATCGATTGTATATCTGCTGGCACCGATCCTTGTAACTTGGTTTTCAACACATCTGGGCTGCGTGCCTTCTTTCGAATACTAAAAGTGCGTCGCCGTGGGTAGGCGAAATCCACAATGACATGTCTCGGCTGAAGAAAGATGCCTTTATTTTTTGTTTGACACTTCAATTTCATGTGGACTGCTGAAGCTTCCCCGAACTCCAGGAGAGAAGCTATTGTTATACAAATTCTTGCGATGAGGAAGGGTGGATCGAGATACTTATGTCACCCACAAATTTCTTAAATATCTCCACTGCAAACTTTTTGGTCGTATGTTAAGCTCGTGCCTTCTGTGCTTTTGTATTGTTTGGTATTGAACGAACTTGTATAAAATGATTGTGGTTTCTGTCGGAACTGCAAGGCCATTGTGGTTGTGAATATTCGATTAATTAACCTGTCGCTTAAACGTAAGCAGCACACGATTGCTTTACTTCTTTCGACATAAAAATATCGGGATACTGCTTGGCGATACGGGATACTCGCAAAGGTACACAGCTTTGGAATACGTAGACGAATTAGCCTCTTCATTGACAACTAAGTCAGGTGTTTAACACGCGGGGACGAGTAGCCTAGGGGTAAGTTGCTCGTCTCGCAATCGAAAGATTGTGGGTTCGAGTCTCGCCTGTCGCTTCTCTTCGCCAGCGACCAATCGGCGTGAGACATTGGTGACGCTGCATGACCCAATGGTCGATGTGTCGTAAAAAAAAACAATAACCAACCAGGTGTTTAACGCTGATGAATGTATTGAGAATGATGTCGAGAACAACATATGATATAGATCAATGCACTCTGCCTTCTATGCAAAGCCTTGGTAAGTCTTATGATTAACTTTACTGGTATGGTATAGGAGGTTTAGGGAGGAAGAGGTCACAACTAGGGAGATCAGTGCACTCACGTGCTATTCAAAGCCTGGTAAGTTATGTGATAAATTGACTGGTAAGTAAGATGAGGTTTGGCAAGTGGGACCTCGCCACAACTAGGGTTGCGAATTTGCCACCACGGGACCAGGTTATCTGTTATTTTGAACGATGCAAGCATAAAAGTTCGCTGCAGTCCCCGAGTTCATACAAAAGGCCTTAGAGCGAATGCGCGTTACCATGGCTTCGTATATATATATATATATATATATATATATATATATATATATATATATATATATATATATATATATATATATATATATATATATTCGTACATATATATGTATATATATATATACATATGTATATACATATATATAAAATGTCCTGTCGTTGAATGCCGCTGGATGTACGTTTGTGTGCGGAAATGCGGACCACAGCCTTTGTATTTCCAAACATGTGACGGTGTACGCGCGAATGTATTGTTATGCTTGTTGCTGTTTATTATATCTTGCTGTTAATGAACTTTTAATTGTAACAAGCCCGATTTTACTCTTAGCACCATACAAAATATATTCCTGGAAGATACATTCTTATCTGGCATTGCCGCTTTTGGAGGAACTCAATATGGTCCAGAAGCGCGATACGGACCGAGGCTTGGACATACGCACGTCACACACGGTTTTAACTTACCTTGCCTTCCCTTACCCTGCCTTCCCTTGCCCTACCTTCCCTTACCCTACCTTCCCTTACCCTACCTTCCCTTACCCTACCTTCCCTTACCCTACCTTCCCTTACCCTACCTTCCCTTACCCTATTCCTTACCCTACCTTCCCTTACCCTACCTTCCCTTACCCTACCTTCCCTTACCCTATTCCTTCCCTACCTTCCCTACCTTCCCTTGCCCTACCTTCCCTTACCCTACCTTCCCTTACCCTACCTTCCCTTACCCTACCTTCCCTTACCCTACCTTCCCTTACCCTACCTTCCCTTACCCTACCTTCCCTTACCCTACCTTCCCTTACCCTACCTTCCCTTACCCTACCTTCCCTTACCCTACCTTCCCTTACCCTACCTTCCTTTATCTTACCTTCCCTTATCTTATCTTCTTATCTTACCTTACCTTACCTTACCTTGCCTTACCTTACCTCACTTTGTCTTACCTTACCTCACTTTGTCTTACCTTATCTTACCCAACACTGTGCGCTACAGACACCGATATATTTTCATCCACGATCCTTTCTTCATTTGATTACAACGAACTCAGATAACATAAGGAATACTCTTTCCCGCATGACAGTGATACTCGGGTAGCAGTAGTGGGACATCGTATCTAGTTGGGGATGCTCGAGCACCCGTATGTTCTTTTGAGCACCACTAATTGTCTGGAGAGCAATGTCAACGTTTTCGCTGAGTATCCCGAACTTGTATCGGTTATGGGGAGGTGAGCTTAGTATTGCATGGATGTATGTTTAGGATATTACAATGTCCCAGTCATTGACAGCAGTCGGCCTGACTTACCTAGGTCGGGTACCAAATGGGGATATTAAATATTAGTCTGTCCGGTTATCCGAAAAGAGTACTTTTTAAATTACCTATTCGGTTCATTTCAAATGTTTGCAGAATTTGTTCATCAAGCAAATAATTTAATTGTTAGCTGCAAAGCTGAAAAGTCTGAGATATTTAGTGGTTTATTTGTTACTGGTAGGGGTGAACGCTGTAATGTTACAAATTGTTGTTAATTCTAAAGTGTTCTAAATGAAAATCGATATTTCATTTCAGATGCATGTACCTTCCTCGCTATTGACATTTTGGCTAAGCGCACTACCACTGGTCTTGCAGCTTTACTTATCATTTGCTTCTTTGCAAATGGACAGATAGCCATTTTATTCAACATACAAGGTGGGAAACCGTGAACTGCCCCGATAGTAGCCATCTCAGGTCTGATTTTTCGGGACCTTGGAAATTCCCGGCGTCTGAAAGCAAGGTGGACAAAATCCTAGTTTTTGTTGTGCATGAGGGGTAACAGTGGAAGGCAGTTGGCGGGATGCCCTTGAGTGCCGGTAGAATTTCCTCCCTTCTATTCAAGGTTTCACCCCTGCCAGGTAGTATACAACACCGATGTGTGCAACCTCATGGCATGATTAATGACCAGTGAGAGGGTATAAAAGGGAGAGTGAGAGTGCTGATGCGCCCTTTAAGCACTGAAATATATTATGTAAAGGTAAGCTCGTCTGAGGCTACAACGATGTTGCAGGCTTCAGGAGACCTTGAAGCGAGTTGGAGCTTGAAAAATATTTCAAGGTGAGCTTCTTTGTGCCTGTAACAGTTTCTGTGGCAGTAAATTTACTATGATGATTGACACCTGAACGCCTGACCGGTGCGAATTTGCTTGTTTGCTCTTAAGAACAAATGGTTCGCAACCGGATCAATTTCAGACAAATAAAACGTAAATTGAGTGGCATTCATTAAATTATTTGTCGTATCAGCTTTTCAATCTAGCTCGTATCGCATTGTTATTGTATCGATACCACATGTATATTGATCGTTTTCAAGACTCAATCTTATATTAATGAAATTATTAATGTGAAACATTCGTGTGAAACTCGCGATAACTAGCCACGGATAGTTGGGATTAATGCCACGCAAGCTATTATGATTAGCTGATATATCTTCATCAGTCCTCAGTGGTCATCTGTCAATAATTTTCTCCTTGCCTGTTTCATTTGCATTACTTCGAAGCAGACAGCTCCACCCGCAACCGTGCACAGCAGAATTATGGGTGCCATCCCCAAGGCCCAGAATGTCAATCCAATTAGATAATCACAGATGATATTCATTGTGGACGTTTCTCTTCATTTGTTGTTCTTCGGTGGGTTATGTTTTATTGCGGTGATGACTAGCCGGAATATTATAGTATTGATGGTAGTGAAATGCAAGCAAAGTAAATGTAAGTATGTATGGAATGGCAGCGACCAAGATAAAGTCTTGTGTAGCCGGCGGTCGTTTGCAGACTTTGACAGCAGTATAGTTGGGACGTTCTTGCTACGCTGGCTATTGGGATGTTTCTTCCGCACGAGAACTGATCTACATGCAAAAGAAGATTGAACGTTTGCGGTTCGTCGAACGCAGGTTTGGAAGGAAAAAGAAACGTGAAGTCATATTGAAGAACCGCGTCTCGCTTTTCAACTTGGTCGCTGACTTCTTGCGTGTAGTTTGGTGCTCGTAAATATTGATGCCTTCTGTCGATTATGCTGAATTGTGCCGATTGTGCTGAATGTTGATTTGCTTGCTGCCTTCTAAAGTGCCTTCTGCTGCGGAACTCAGCTGCCTATGACATGGAGAATAAGTTGTCCTGTGATCCTTCGAAGAAGGTTTGCCGACAGTGCGATTCATTTTCTTGGGAGTCTCATTTTGTCTTTCGTTCCTTTACGGCGCATTCGAATGCAGATTTGGCATTCGGTCGCCAATTGCCGATTGGCTATCAGCAAATTTAGCAGGCGGCTGGTGATGGCCAACTCGCGGTTCGTTTTCTGGAATTTGGATATGAATTTAGTCATGCTTCTGAACATTCGAAAGAGATCACCCATTTCGTCTTATTCTCGGCATGCGTTCGATGTACATGTTTGTATGCCACTTTCCATCGTAACTTCACCTTACTTTCAGCCAGCCGTGCCAATGGGAAACTTACCACAATTAACGGCAGGCAGGCCAAAGCTAATATTGATTGGTTATATCCGTCGTAAGCTGGATAAGCCTTCAAGGTGCAGCTCGCAAAATTGAACTTTGACGTTTAGGTTGGTTTCCTTGCAAACAGATGGACAAATTGTTGTATGTGGATGTACGTTTCTTATTCCTGACCGTGACATAATCAAGCACCACTAATCTAACTATGGTCGCAAGGTAGTATGAGTCATAGCCAACTGACTTGACTATTCAAGTAGCTAACTAACTGGCTAACTACGTGGTTGTAAAGTAGCATGCTAACTTAGCACGCGCCCAAGAGGCACTCTGAGAATTACGCGCACTGTAGAGTGGATTCCGCTCCGCCCCCGCCCCCTAAGATCTCTGCTCCTGTAGTTAGATTAGCGACCTTTTCGTGGTAGGTGGGTATGGTGGTGAACTCTATTGTGTGCAACGTTCCTGTTCTCAGGTCAATATCTTCAAGGTCACATACATTTGGCTTGTTTGTATGACTTGGCTTGACATTGTTACGGATCGCTGCGATTGTGTTTAAGTGCTCCAAAATGGGGATCACTGATGTTTTGGACATAACTAATGATGCAATACAGATGATAGACCCGGCGTTTGACCTCAGGTCACCTATATATCAGTATTTTATCGGGTCAGTTGCCGGCTCCAGTTCCCGGAATCGGGCCGCCCACCGGACCGGCGGACGGTCCGTGCAATCGAATTCACTGGTGGCTTCGTTCACCTCATTTATCCAGTGACTACTGGTGGCGTCACGATCGCTTTCGGCAACCATGCTGACGGTTGTGCGTCTTTTTCGTGCTTTTCGATTCCATGTAATATCCAAGCTGGCATGGGCACAATCAGTTACTGTTGGAGTGGAAACTTCGGAAAAATCCCAGTGTAGTCAGGTTTAGATCGAAGTGCAGCTGTCTGTCGGCATCACTACAACCAAAATACGCTTCCGTACAACGTACTTAGACAATGGGCGTTTCCTGCGCTTTCACAGGCGCCCTGGGTCAGTTGCCGTGCGATGAGCGGCGCCGTGTCTGTGTGTGCATGTGCTTGTTGCAGTAGCCATGCACGGCGGGGTTAAAATATTGTTTTTTTTTTGTAAGGTGTGGGATGTCGAAACCAGCATAGTAGGATGTCGAAATTTGCCATGGGATTAGTGTCATTTAAAATGCTTTTGATGTCTTCAGACCAAAATTTGAGCCAATGATGCAGGTACTTATGATGTTACCTTTATCATTTGTTTTGATATTCATAATTTAAGAAGGTCTATAGTCGGGATAGGAATAATTATTTATAACTATGCTATAAACTGGTATTGCATGCTACATCACATAGGTAATTCCTTTACCTGGAATTGCATTGCGAAGTGTTCGTGATCACCATTCCTTATCGAGAACGACCACATGCCATTTATGCCATGCTATGAGATACTGTCAGAAAGGAGGCATGAAGACCCCATAAGCATGTATCAAGGAGCAGGATGTCGACATGTGTTGGAGAAGGATGTCGATTGAGTGTTCAGAAAGTGGTATATTCCACCATATTTCACGAATAATTTATCGCTGATGTACGGACTCGTGCAGGCAGGAGCGACGAACCAGAGGAGGGGGAGGGGGGGGACGGGCAGAAGAGTTGGCCGCCCTATCGCAAGGTTTGGAGAAGCAAACATATAGTGTGTCCATCTTCCCATAACTTTTTTTGTAGCAACTTCTTGGATTTTAGTGGGGCCCTGTTGTATCGGTGACACCTCTTGGTTTCTTCAATAGGGCTTCTTATTATATTGAATAGACATTCTGGTAATCGTTTGAACTCCAGAGAACATTTCATGGGCGCTGTATGACCGAAGCAGTCGATGCGCGCCTAAGCCCAAATAACCAACCAACCAACCAGAGAACATTTCTTCCTCCACGGGCCCCAAACATTTTTAGCTCTAGAGGCCTCCACGTTGCAATGTTTCATCATCCAGAGTTGGGATGAGAGCAACAGGAGTTGCTCTCATTGAGCCTTTACGTCTGCCATTAGACTTTCGGTCGCACGGATCATTGGCATACCCAAGGGGATCACTGGGAATTTCTCCTTCCCTATCTGCGAGAGGTTGTGCCTCTTGTTAGGCACTGATTTCATAAGTCCCTACTTGAGCATTAAATGCTTCTTTTTTTAGCTTAATTCCCTTTTATCTATTAGAAGCGTGCCTAGTGTATGTCATGAGCTCCTCTCCGAGAAGCTTGTCTAGCGCAGTCGTCATAAGTGCAGGATTGCTGTCGTCATGTACTGTACCCTGTGGCAGGTGATATCCGGCCAGTTCCTCTCCGAGAAGCGTGTCGGTGTGTGGGTCGAGGTGGACATGTTCGGCCTTCCCGCCGACACCGTCCGGCGGCGCTTCAAGACGCGGGTCATTCAGAACAACGCCATCAACCCCGTCTGGGACGACGAGACGTTCGTCTTCAAAAAGGTAACCGGTCACGCGACGCCCGCCGGCAAAGTTCGCTTCCGACGCTCGTCAACTTCGTCGGCCAGGTTAAAGTTGGTCGTGCAGTTGGTCGGCAAGTGTATTTAGGTCTTCACGGGGCTAAATGACCGATGCAGTCAATGCGCCCTAAAGCCCCCGGGTCTTAACGGGTCGTTTGAAATCGGAGCGGGTGTTCAGGAGGCCGCATAGACCTGCTGATGGAACGTGACCTGTGTGACGTGGCAGCGCGGACGCCCGTCTCTTGTGACGACCACAAAGTTAAGGAAATTAGGCGCCAGTAGTACCGTAAGTGTTGTTTTGCGCGCGTGTGCCAGTTGCGCTGCCTGCTTGTTTCTTTTTTTTCGGTGGGACCCACGGATGTGCCATTTGTGTGATTCGGATTACTTTGGATTGCTACGCGATGCCCATAGATCGGAATATTTGTGGTAAGTTTTACGGAACCAAGTTCAACGCCAATGACATCATAAATGGTGGATGCAGATCGAGGACCCACCACCTGGTCGCAGAATTGCTAGTCAACGGCATGTTTTTAGCAGAATATCATACGCGGTCGGCACTATGAGTCAGCCACCTCCCCAATCTTATCAAACCAGACGTTGTCTGACCCACTCAGGGCTGGGGGCGACCTGTGGTTCGCGGAGTTGCCCGTTCCCCGTCTTATCTGGACAGTAGGACATGAGGGGAGGGGGCTTAATAAAGGCCGGCGTGGGCTAATCGTGTCAGTGATGATATGAATGGGTGCGGTAATTGCGTCATATGGTCCAAATCTTTCTCTTATATAGCTGGTGGCCTGTCGGCTCCTCCACGTACCATATGAGCCGGAGCATTTCCTGTGAAGCTAGTTAATTTAATTCAGACAGTATGCTGGTCGGTGGCGTAGATAAAGATAGAACTGTGAGCTGGTTCGGTGCTGGAAAAGAAGCTACCCATTCTGAATTACGGTCGTCCAGAGCATTACGATCGCTGGGAAATGTTTCATAATTTCCCGGCGGGAAGAAGGGTGTTGATTGGCCATAGAATCAGTCATATTGAAGTATCTTGCAAAATGCCGGAGACATGTGGGCTCTTATTTCCTCGCACTCGTTCTAGCACTAGCACACTACACCGTGCTGTTGTGTTTTGTGGATGAAAATTGAGGCTGGATTGAATACCCTTTGCCCTGTTTGTCTCGCTGGCATTGTTTGAAAATTGAAAACCAAAATTGAGTGCATACTGTAATCTCCGAAAGCATGACAAGTTAGAATTTTAGTATCCAAAGACGCCATGATTATCACTTCAGAACTGAATACCTTGACTGTAATGCTCTTCGGATCCGGTATTTGGACGTGTCTATACAACGTACTAGTGTCACACCTGATCTTGCCAATGTATGCCCAGCCTATCTGGGTCAATTAAAACTGCTGATGCCTACCGGCCGACCCGATGTGCCTCACAATGCTTGCTGACACTGAAATTATTTGACCTGCTGATGTGGCCCTCCAGATGGACCGTTCCAACTTGGCGTGTGTGCAGGTGATATTTCCTGACCACCCGTTATAGCTGGTATGGCGCACCCATCATCCTGGAAAGGATGATGGGTGCGCACCTTCAAAATGGTGCTTACTAATTTAACCAGACCTGTTGCATCTCAGCTGACCCTTACATGGTTGTGTGACGTTATCCTTCCTGATCTGGCAGGTGAGGTGATGTCACTGACGATCCGACATGCTCTGACTTAACCTGATCCATCGGGTGGTGCTCCTTGATCAGACATGCGCTGCGGCTGACCTAACGCGGCCCGACCCCACATGTGCTGACCTGACCTGACCCCACCCGACAGGTGGTGCTGCCCGACCTCGCCGTGATCCGGATGGCCGCGTACGAGGAGTCCGGCCGGCTACTGGGGCACCGCGTTATGCCCGTTGTCGGCCTGAGGCCTGGCTATCGGCACGTCAGTCTGCGAAACGAGTCTGGACAGCCGCAGGGGCTCGCCACACTCTTCGTCAAGGTAGATGGCCGCCTGCTCGTGGCGTGCGCATGCCATATGGATGGGGGCGTGCCGACAGGTAGCCGACGGTGCCGCCCGCCGGGAGATGGACGGCTCGCCGTCACGTAGCTGTGTGCCATGTTGGCTGCGGGACCGGCAGTCGACGTCCTGTCGGGCACCTGCCGGTGTATTCTGGATTCCACCGGCGACAGGCGTTGCTCCCGTCGTGATGAATGGTGGTGAACTGGCGCGTGATTAATTAGAATGAACTCCAAGTGGTTTCTCGCCGCCTGGTGGTGTTGTTCCCACGGACCAATTATTCTAAGCTTACGGTCAATTGGTGTCGCAACACTGCAGTTGCTGTTGTAGCTTGCTGTTTTGTCCAGGTCTATGTAAGTTGTCTACTCGCTTTGCCGTCATTTTTGCCGGGATCTGCGCTGTAGCCTTCCCATCACCTACCGCACAGAATCACTGTTTTCTCACACGGATCACATAGTCGCACATAAGTATATGTTATAAGTGCTGAGATCAGCGTGGCATCCTAACTTGTCACTCGTGGCTGGAAATTCCACGTTTCGGTTTCACTGAGTCACTAGGAAAAAAACGGTGACCAGAGCTAAGCCGCTGGCCTGGGGAGTGCAGGCCCGTGTTGCTGACCACCACCCCTCCGTGCAGCTGAAGGTTGGCGACTACGTGCCGGACGGTCTGTCTGACTTTGCCGAGGCGTTGGCCAACCCCATCAAGTACCAGAGCGAGTTGGAGAAGCGCGCCCAACAGCTGCGCGTCCTCACAGACGAGGCGGACGACGTTGAGGTGCGTTCTGCTGTGTTCTGTTCTGTTCTGTTCTGTGGTGCAGTAAATGTGTGAGTGAGGGGGCTGTACCCGAGGGAAACAGAGTTGGACGTTGTCCAGAATGGGACTCGGTGGTTAACTTCGAGCTGTGGTGCTGGAGTGTGAAGTTTTCGGGATCTGAACGAACCAGGTGACCAAGCAGTAACAGGTGGCGACCATAGCGGCCAGAAAAGTGCGCTCACGCATTGAGCTCGTATGGCCATGTCAGGTCACACTCCTGATGAAAGCATGCTATATCGTGACCCGGGAGTGACAACCTGAATCAATCTTTGTTGGGATCTCATATTCAGGTGACCGGTTACTGACTGTCCCGACAATGCTCTGATTCTGACCCTCCTTGACGCGGCACAAGCTGCCGTGGCATCACATCACCCCACTGACCTGGCCGAGAACTAGCTGACCCGGTGGTGACCGTGGTGACCTCCGACGGCAGGCCGGTGACGACGGCGACGCCGAGTTCGGGGAGCCGTCGGCGCTGCTTGCGGCCGTGGCGGGCGGCGGGCCGGCGAGACGTAACGGCGCCGAGCGGCCGACGGGGCCCGCCGCCGGCGGTGCAGAGTCGCCCGCGACGGCCGCCGCCGGCGAGGTGAACGGCTCCGGACCGGGTACGACGACGCCCGCCGACTACACCGCGCTGCACAGTGAGTGCGACGGAGCTGCTGACCACGGCGAGGGCACGGCTGGGTAACACTGGGACGGAAACGGTGGCACAGGCGGGGCGGGGAAGGCCGCTGTTGTTTGTCTGAGAAGGAAAAGAACCTTGGGCTCTTTTGCGACGCATTCAGCCGCTAGGTCATATAGCGTCGCGAACCTCTCGCGCCGGTTGGCCGCGGGTGGACTCGGTAACACTGCCGGTTGCGAACCCGCAATCATGCGATATCGAGTCCGACACCCTACCGACTGAGCTACCGTGGTCCCTGATGTTCGTCTGGAGGTTGTCTCCAGAAGTGCGTTTGGTGTGACGATGTGACCTGTGTCGACGATGCCTTGTGGAAGCGTTGGTGCAGGTGCCGTCATGGGCTGTGTGAGGCATTGTGGCCTGTGTGGAGTGTTTCAACCTCAGGAGGTTCGTAGCTGTAGCGTGCAGGGTATGTATTGAAAATACGAGTAATTTGCCATTGCGGCCAGTATGGAGCGCTTCAACTGCAGCAGGTTTGCGGTGTACAGGGTATGTATTGAAAATGAGAGTTTCGGTGCCACAAAAGGGATCGCAGCCTAGATCCTGAAGATATGTGGGGGACGTAGCCGGTTGCATGCGTCATGTGTCAAATGTTCCCAATGTTGTGACTTGGCGTCGTTCCCGAGCGAGAATTGACGGCAATGTTCTCGGAGCGCGTGACCACTCGTCGTGCTCAGGATCGGTGCAGCCGTTACTATTTTCTAACTTGTCGAACATGTTTCCAGTTACCATCGACATTTTAACCAATCAACTGCCATACCGGGACAGTGATGCTATCGCGAGTTTGAAGCTGTTGAAGCTTGAAGCTGTTCCATCTCCAGTGTTGCCACCATGGTGATATTATACCACTAACTGTTCTTGTGATTGTTGCGGATTAGGTTTTGACGAATCGGTCGCGGAAAAGGTGTCGCCAGTTTTTTGCTTCTCATTATTTTTGCTACCGTTCATTTCGATGAGCCTCTGGTTGTATGCTGACGCATTTGTCTGCATATGCTTTAGCCTGGAGCAGTCTTGCTTTTGTTCATGCAGTCGTTCGGTCGGGGTGTGTGCCGGTGTTTTATTCCATAGAGCCGCCCACCGGCCGGCCAGGTTCACAGCTTGATGTCCCATTGTCAGAGGACAGCATCACCATCGCTTGTTGGATGGATGAATGTGGTGGTATGGTCAATATGGGTGTGGTACCAGCCATTACTCATACGTGTCCAAGTACAATTCGACCCTCGGTTCCATGTCATGTCACTGTTATTTGTTTGACATTGCTCCCGTGTCATTTGACCGGTGGTGTGCTCGATAATGTATTCCTGATGTATATTGGGCGCCAGCTGGTGTTTTACACCCTTGCTTTTCATCTGGTGTCACCTGGTGTGTCGTATCCTTGTCATGTATCTGGTGTCAGCTGGTGTGTAGCATCCCTGTCATGTACCTGGTGTCAGCTGATGCGTTGCACCTCTGTCGTGTGTCTGGCGTCAGCTGATGTGTCACGTCCCTGACACTGTGAGTGCTGAGTGTCAGCTGATGTATGTCGAGTGTCAGCCGGTGTATCGCCGCGTCTCAGGTGCCGCTGCCACACTGACGCCCGGTCGTCTGGGCGCCATCCCGATGCTGTTCTGCCACCACTTTCTGCAGACGGACGCAGTGCTAGCGGCGGCGGCCGCCGCCGCGGCGCCAGGCCCGCCCGAGACAGGTGCCCTGCGCGTCCCGCTGCCGCGTGACGCGTCACTAACCCGGCCGGGGCCGTCACTAACCCGTCTCTCTGTGTATATGGTCTCGTCTCTGGTGTGCATGCTCCGTGGCGGATATCGCGGGCCGTGCATGCTGTTTGCCGAGCCGTCTCCGATACGTGCCAGAGTCGAGGCGGTGGGTCACCTGCGGTACAGATGCGGCCTGTCCCCACTCATCATCCCGCTTCGCCATTTCCCACCCTGCTATCCGCTTCGCCGTCGGTCTATACAGGCCACTGCCGGCGGGACCAGCACCCGAGTGAGCCATTGTTGGCAGGATCGTCCATAGCTGTATGTCCCGATCCCATCGTCAAGTTATGTGACCCGTCGTGGTCGAAGTGCGTGCAAATTCAGCTGGCACGTTAATTTGACGTGTAGCTGTTGCTGGGGGAGCTCGGCCGGTCTCTGGAGACGTGTACAGCGAATGGCGTGCTTGGTGGTGACGTGAGCCGGTTTGGTCAGATGTGGTGATGATCTTGGTTGGCTCGTGTTGGCTGGTGTCGGCGGTCGGTCAGTCCGAATCTGAAAAGTGCCGACCGCACCAACATGTTCGGTGGTGCGGAGTGTTTTGTGATTGATGCGGCAGTGATGCTTGCCAAGATGCGCTATGGTCGGCGGCTGGGAGATGGCTTGCGGTAGCTGGTACATTAATCTCGCATGACAGTAACCGCGATAGCGTTTGCCCAGTTTAATCAACTGATAAGCGTCATAAGTCACAGGCCACAGCTCTGCGCGCTGCTGGAATGCTGTGTAACTGGATAAATTCGATGGCGTAGGCTATGCGCTTGGCGAACAGCTGGTGGCGCATCTGTGGATGTTCCCGCATGGCTAATCAAAGCTGGCGCATTGATCGGATATGACTGATATCAGAGTGATGTCCGTCACCCGAACTGTTTTCCTGTTCCTGTTCTGAATTGTCCCTCCAACTGTTGCGTGAACCGCTGTTCCCTTCGATCCGCCTGGGCGTTGTTTTTAAGATTTCTATTCGATATGGAAACGCGACGCGATCATCTTAGGATTCGTTCGTTTTTATTTCTCTTATGAAAAGGAGCATTGCGTAGGTCGGTGGTCCTTTACCTTCGCCTGTGTAGTTCTTGTAGCACCACACACCCCCCCCCCTCGGGTTTTCTTCGTGTTAGTTATTTGGGCTTAGGGGCGCTTCGACTGCTTCGGTCATGGGTTTTCTTCGTGAGTACAAAGAGAAAAGAGTGCGTGTCTGCGCTCCGCCGTGTGGTATAGTTAATGCAGCACCATTTGCCAACCTTAATCACAGATGAAGACAAAGCTGAGCGACCCGGGTCCGACCGTACCGCTTTTGAGACCTCAATGCTTATTTCGCCAAACTGTTTCGAATCCGAGTTAGTTCGCTCAGAATTTGACCCGACTCGAATTTAAGTTTCGATTTTCACCACAATATTTGATTCGAATTGTGTGCGTTCTGTGCTCTGAATAACTGTTATACGGTAGAACTCCGCCGGATCCAACTAAAAGCCCTTCATCTGCCGGTAACGTGGCCGTGGTGGCCGAGCTGGAATGGGCGCACGTACCCGTGATCCAGAGAGCAGATCATGATCATGATCCAGAGAGTGGATGTGTACAGGGTGCTGGATGAGCCTCACTGTCCGTCTGATATCCGCTCAGTGTTCCGCGGGCAGGCCGAAGTCTCCCAGCGTGAAACGCGCGCGCCATTGGCTGGCGACCTACACCTCAGGTGTAGGCTGGTATCCACCCAGAGGATTTTCTAATGCCGTCACGTCAACCCCGTCACTGGGCACGTCCCGGCTGAGGTCGCGCGGTGGTTCCCATAGTGTCAGCCATATTCAGCTCCGCAGTATTGGATGTATCGAACTATGTAGCCGGAGCCTGTGTGTATTTATGTGTATTAATGATTGCGATCACGATCTGCAAAGACACCGTGATACTTTTACGAAATATGTGACCTGACATAAACAATTTAAGTAATCTGTTGGCTTAAATATTTTATCTGTCCTAGGTTTTTCCGGGTGATTAATCTAATTTTACATTATTAATTATGGCCTATCATATGCAAGCCGAAGCTGAATTGTGCGTCAGTCTTTAATCATCGGTATTCTAAAATAGTGTTTTGGGGCAGTATCTCAAGAATTTTATAAATGAAGACAACATTTAGACCATACGCGAGCACCCTTGACCGTGTAAATTAATAAATTACGCATCGTTAATGTTCCAAAATGCTGAAGAAAGTTACACTGAGCATTTTGCCGCGCTCCTGCTATTCTTCTAATACAGACCGCGATGAAACGTCATGATTCTTGATTTGTCCGCTGAAAGCCGGCCTGAGAGATAAACCACTGAGCCCAAGTATAACAACTTGGCAATTGCTTATCTGATTCAGTATAGCACGTTTATGTCATGTTGCTGCTACTCCGTTTGGAAGCTCTAGGAGAGCCGTGGCAACAGCAACCCTGCACTAGGCAAGGTGGCAAAATGCTGCCCACGGGCGGGGATGAACTATTCCCCGTCACCCTCTTCACCTTATTTCACCTTCGTCGTGAAATACAGTCAGACCCATGAAAAAAACATCGTATAGTCGCGAGAAAACGAAATCCATATTGTGTTGTTTTGTCACGACTTACCTTCGTTGCCCACACTCTAAGTAACCCACACTTGTTGGAACACTCATTATCTCGGCGATGGCTGGCTACAAACTGTGGCATAATATCAGTTTAAGTCTCTTCTTTTTGCTTAAGGAGCTCGTAAGATCTCTTCTATGACGCAAGTAGCCTTCTTTGTTGTGCGTACTTGCTATTCATAGGCGCTTGCTTGCGTTTTTGCCTATCCACCACTATGTCGTTATTATATTGCATCTTAGGTCACTTTCTTCCATATAGCCAATGCACCTGCTACATCCGCTGGTTCTTCATATTTTTATTCTGAAGGTCGTTTTTCTGATAGTTATATTTTTGGTAGTTTATATTGACAAGCTTGAATATAATGTTCGCATGTGTTTCGCCATGCATTCAATTTCTATGGCCTGCGAGAAGTCACGGACCAAGCTCCATATCTCTGACAGATCATCAAACGTATTATAATGAACGATGCGACGTTAATTTGGTGGGGCTCAAGTGGCTCATCGCGATGAGTACCAGTGGCCGTATCAAATGTCAAAAGATTGAATTGATGATACACATGACCAAATTAACTCGGGTGAAGGACTGGGTGTTTAATATGATCTGTCACTTTAGATGTATGTTTGGCTATGATGGGCTGCGCCGTTGTCGGGGTTGCATTTACGTTTTGTGATCCTGGATGTGGAGAGCGAAACTTTTGCGTCCTCTTATTTATAAGGAGAGTTTTCTTGTTCTTTTTTACATCCAAACTTCCTTGTACTATCCAGTGATTTTTTTTGTAAACAAGGAGTAGGCTTACAGTAATTGTCAATCACCATCATTCAGCCTTCTGGCAGAAAAAATGTGATAATTTTCCGGAGAGAGTGATGCTCTAGATGACAGGAATCCAGCAGTAGATGGTTGTTGATCTGAACACGCGTCAGTCAGCCCCTCATTCGCTGGTATGCTCACTTTCAGAGGCGAGATCACAAGTCTGTCATCGCTTTCTTCTCCATGTCGATGCTCCTGTACGAGACGAGATGCCCCTGACAACTTTCGGCGGGGAATGAGTCAGCATTGTCAAACTGGGCCATGTGCCTTGGCTGGCCGCGGCACCGTCTTGCCGGTACAAGTCGCCCGGGGAGAGATGTCTCTTGTTGGTGTGGCCGGTGCTAGAGGCGTTATTGAGTGGCGAACTCCAGCGCGACCACCACGCGAAGTTTGGGATGCAGTGTGATGGCCTCGGCTCGAGGCAGGGGTCGGTGGAGTCACGATCTCGCTAGTCTCACGGGGTCCGGTGTTCCAGGGCGCACGGACTCGGTGAAGCACCCGACCGCCAGCTCTGCTGAGGACATCGCCACTCCAGGTGAGCCCTGCTCCAGTAGTGTCGTCCTCAGCACCGCAGCCAGCCGTCGTCGACCAGGTCTGGTGCTCTGCTGCAGCCCCAACTAGCGACATCGCTGTCGAAGTGTGCCGTACAAAAACAGCCTGACTGCTCGATGCAGTGCATTGTTAATACAGTCGTTTTGTTATTCACGAATCTCATTCACCCTCCTGGCGAGTGCACTTCGCCAGCCTCTCGATCCTGGAGTAGTTGTCACCTCCACGCTTAGGTGCTAAATTATTATGCTGGGTTCGCCCTAAATTCCAAGGTAACCAAACAACCGATCGCTCCGACGCAATTCCTCACCTAACTGTGATTAAGTCGTGCGACAAAGACCAGTCAACGGTTGATAATTTCAGGGCAGGTAAAAAGTCAAAATTGCCCGAAGCATTGATCGGCGGCACCTCCAACAAGCCGTCCTCGGAATACATGCAGAATAAGAGCTTGAACCAGGAACATCTGTGGTTTAGATTGGTGAAATGTTGTCATCTCACTTGACCGGGTAACGGGCATGGTTACCAGGCCCAGACAGGTCAGATCAAATCCTCATAGCTTACCAATTGTGACATGCATTAGTTGGTATAAGGTCGTGAATGACGCTTTTAAGAGTTGGAATGATAAAAAGGTCCCGAAGTTGGATCAGGCAGTAAAATATATTCTATAAAATATATTCTAAAATATATTCTAGAATATTATGTCGAGAAAAAAATACGTCATCCGAGGTCAATCATGGTCAGTAACCTTGGTTGAAACATTTCAATCATATACCTCACCTCAGAATCCCTCCTCACTTTTAACTCCAGAAACATTTTTAAAGGTTGGGGTGGAAAGTTCGGCAATGCTGTGAAACTCAGTTTGTTGGACTTTGCCTGACTGATATGTTTACTGTCGGACCCACAACAAACGTATCGCCAGTCTGGTGGAAGTGAAGGAAGCCATCTGATGTCGTTTTAATGGTCGCGAGAAAGCTGCCTAAAGAAAGTCACCTCTACCCTCTCGGATAAGGAGAATTTCACGCGCCATTACTGGTAAAAAGAGAGCGACGTCTAAATATCGGTGGTGTTATCCAACCTATGTCATCTTATTTGTCAGGACAGATGTACTTTCTCACTAGATAGCATGTCATTGTCTCGTGCGTGCCGTTTACGTCGGTGCTCCAGGGGAGACGTCTGCTGACTGACCATAACTCTGGTGCTGACTGGCGATTACTGGTGCTGCTTGGCCATGACTCTGGTGTCCCTCACCAGAGAGTCTGGTGACCGCCGAGACCGTGGACCAGCTCTGGGAGGACAAGCAGGTGCGCGAACGCCGGCAAGATCTGGAGCGGAAACTCGAGAGCCTGCGCAGAAAATTCGACAAGGAGCGGACGCGACTCCACCAAGAGAGTTCCACCCATCCCTGCCGCAAGAACACATTTGCCAAGACGCACTCCAAGCTCGTGAAGAAGTTCTCCAACAAGACCATGTGCGTTGGGCTGCGGTGTATTTTGCGTGCTCTAGAGCTGTGAACGCGGTGAACCTGATAGTGTACAGGGCAATCTTGAACGCCGATATCTACGTACGTGAGCATTGCCAACTTAAACCTGAACGGCCAGAGCAATATAGTGCATCAGGGGAAATTTACATTGTTCATGACTCAACGCACATTCTAATTAGTTTTCCGCTCACGGTTTTAATTGGATATGTGGGTGTTGTGGTGGTTTGATCGTGCATCGCTGCACCCATAAGATAGCTGACGTCATAGCATGCAGGCTAAAGCCCACTACGAGGTGACGTGCCATGTGAAGTAGTGACCTAAAATCGGCGCGTCTACGTATGGAAGCGAGGATGGGGAACGACTCGTAACGCATAGCTGACGTCATGACATGCAGGCCAAAGCCCCAGGTCGATACGATGTAATGTGCCATGTGAAGTAGGTGTTTACGATCGGTCTGTCTACATGTGAAGGTGTGGAACACGAATAACTCGTAACGGGGAACATACTTGTATCTAAATCAAGATATTTTGGATCCTATGTACACCTGTCACTAGATTAAGTTCATTGCATCACAGAGATTCATTTAATGTGCAATGTACCCAACGTTAGCTCATTTTATTGTCAGGTCTGCATAGTGCTGCTTGGCATTACACGTAAGGGAAGTTGTGTTATGCAGCTGTGTGCAGCTTATGCAACTTTATGTCTTTATCTGCGTCTTATTGAATATCATTGACATATTTTGATTTCCTGATGTGTTGCATTGCCAGGAGGCATGCTTATTCCAGTTTCTCCAACCAGTCTGTTGTGTCTATTGAACTACTGTGTGTTGCCTTGTTGTTAGAACATTGTGTGTTGTGTCCATTAGACCGGTGTATGCTTGTGGACATGAAGTCAATCTGTCTCCCGGAACAGTGCGTGGTTTGTCTCCATTGGGCCGCTAGACGCTGTGTCGACATGAAGGCTGTTGGTCTCGGTCTGTCGGTATAGTACGTATTGTGTCTCAGTTGGACCGGTGTGTGCTGTGTCGACGTGGAGGCTATCGGTCTCAATCTGTCGGTGCTGAAAGTTATGTCTCCATTGGACCAGTGTGTGTTTTGCCATTCTGGCCATCATGTGTTGTGTGGTATGGAGATTCAGTCTCTGGGACTGGTGTGTTGTGTCGACAGGGAGGGAGTCGGTCTCAGCCTCCCGGACCCGGCCGACCAGAAGGCCATGGAGTCGTTCTGCTCGCAGCTGGCGAACGCCGAGAGGGAGCTGCGGGAGCGACACATGGACTCGGTGAGAGGGGTCCCGCCGACCGGCGCTGTGGCCGATGCACGTCGGGGACAGGATCCGAGCGCGCAGGTTGGGGTGTGGGTGGCACGCGTCTGGGATGGGGAATCGGGACAGGTTTGAGCCGTGGCCGACACATGTCTGGGACAAGATCAGAACAGACTGGCGCTGGGAGCGACGAATGTCTGTGTAGTGAGCTGGTGCTGTAGCTGGCCCTGCGCCACGCAGGGCCGCCGGCGCCGGTGGCGCCGGTGTCACGTGGCACTCGGCGCGTCACGTGGTCACGTGGTCACTGTCACGTGGTCACAGCCGTCGGCGGTTTCTGCAGCGCGGTCTGTGGTTGGGGCGGCTAGGTCGGCAGCGCGCGGGGGTGACTGCCGGCAGTTGGTCGAGGGGACGCGTGGCCGGTGCTCGTGGCTGGGTCGCCGGACACTGCCAATACACGTCCTTCCCCGTGCTCGGCACTTACTTTCTAATCGGCAACTACAAGCTATTTCGGCCATACGTTGCGAATACGATGCCGGGGCACGGGGATGAAGAGGGAGAGCCGCGGGAGGCGACGTCGGGCGCAAGTGGATCGGTGAACTTCGCGGAGGTGTCGGGGACCCTGGGTGTGGCAGGCCCGCGTAATTTCGACACGCGCCACATACCCGAGTTCAGCGGGACAGTGAATGTAGCCGAGTGGTTTACGCGGGCAGAGAAACTGTGCCGACGACGCGGCGTCAACTTCGTGGACGTCATCCCGGAACGGCTGACTGGGGCAGCCTTCGCTGTCTGGGAGCAGCTACCCGACAAGGCGCAGGACTCCATGGCGGCTGTCCGCGACGCGTTATACGACGCGTTCGCGTTAAACCGGCACGCCGCGTACGCCGCCTTCCAGGACCGAGAACTGCGACCAGGGGAGTCCGTGGACGCCTACTTGGCGGACCTGCGCCGCCTCATAGCGCTGGTCTCGGACGAGAAGCTCCCCGAGTCCATCCTGGATGCCAAATTCATATCGGGGCTGCCAGCACCGGTACGGAGCCAGCTAAAGGCAGGTACGCGAGCACAGCGGATGGCGCTGCCGAGTCTCGTCCGCTTGGCCCGGGACATCCTGAGCGATGACCATCACGAGGTGCTGGCTGCGGCAGCAGCGTCGCGGCCCGCGCCCCCGCCGTCTCGTCAGGAAGCGCGGCGGCCACGACTACCGCGACGCTGCTGGACATGCGGGAGGGAGGGTCATCTCGCCGCAGCCTGCCCAAACGCATCGGGGGACGCGTCAGCGCGAGCGCCGTCTCCGGATCAGTAGATCGCGCACTTCCGGTCGCCCGGATGCAAGTGGACGGCAGCGAGCGACGCGTGTTGGTGGACTCCGGATGCACTGACACGCTCGTGTACCGAGGTTGCTGTCGGCGGTGGACGCCACGGACGGTGGAAATGAGAACCGTGAACGGGGGAACGTTACGGTGCAGTGGGTCGGTCACGGTCAAGGTGGAATACCAGGGCAGGCGAGTGATGCTCGCGGCGCTGGTTGTGCCAGACCGCCCGCTGGGTGTGGACATGGTTCTGGGGATGTCGGGCATCACGGCCCTGGGTGGCATCAGCCTGCGGACACCGACAGACGTGCGGGTCTGTGCGGCGGCAGTTGAGGTCGACCGTCGGGACTTGGCCGTGGATGCAGCGGACTTCACGGCGCGATTCGCCGCGCGGACGGGCGAATGGACCGTGGCATGGGTGTGGGCAGACGGGAACGGTCCCGAGAGCCTGCGGAACCGAGTCGCGGAGTATGCGGTACCGCCGGCGGTTCGGCCGGCGTACGACGCTGAATTGGAGCTGTGGATCCGGGAGGGGTGGCTGCAGCCGTATGACGAGCGAGTGGATGGCCCGGCCCGTGGCCTGCTCCCTCTGATGGCGGTCCGGCAGCCGAATCGGGACAAGGTGCGCCCCGTCTTGGACTACCGTGAGTTGAATGGCCACATTACCGCACACACCGCGGACGCGGACGTTTGTGCTGCCCAGCTTCGCCGCTGGCGACGGCACGGCGCTCACGTCGCGGTGGTGGACCTGCGGAAGGCGTACCTTCAGCTCCGGTTGGACCGGCGGCTGTGGCCGTATCAGACGGTGGAGGTGCGAGGCCAGAGGTATTGCCTGACTCGCGTCGGCTTTGGGCTGAACGTCGCGCCGCTCGTCATGAAGGCCGTGGTGCGGGCCGTCCTGCTCCAGGATGCCGCGGTGAACCGGGGGGTGCTGCCCTACGTGGACGATCTACTGGTAGACGAGGACATTGTCAGCGCAGACCACGTCGTGGAGCACTTCGCCCGGTACGGTCTGGTCTGTAAGCCGCCGGAGCGGGCGGCCGAGGGAGCGCGACTGCTCGGGCTGCGGGTGCGCGCGGAAGACGGAGAACTGTGCTGGCGCCGCGACAACCCGGTGGCCGCGCCCCCGGAGGTGCTGACACGTCGAGCGTTGTTCGCGTGGTGCGGCCACCTGGTGTCCCACCTGCCGGTGGTGGGGTGGCTGCGTCCGGCGGCCGCGTGGTTAAAGCGGCGCGTCAACGCCCTGACGACAGGCTGGGACGACCCGACAATGGACGCCGGGCTGCGCGAGCAGGTCGACTGTGTCGCGGTGCGGGTAAGGGGGGCCGACCCGGCACGAGGCCCCTGGCAGTTGAAGGGGGACAAGTTGGTGGTGTGGACGGACGCCAGTTCCCTTGCTGCCGGGGTCATCCTGGAGGATCCGGTCAGTGGCGCCGTGGAGGACGCGAGCTGGCTACGGCCGGAGTCGAAGGCGGCCATGCACATCAACATGGCCGAGCTGGACGCGGCGCTCAGCGGTGTCAACATGGCGGTTGCGTGGGGGATTACCACCATCGACCTTCGTACCGACTCGGCCACGGTTCACAAGTGGATCGATGACGCCCTGAGCGGCCGCTCTCGCCTGCGGACTAAGGCGCACGGGGAGATGCTTATCCGCCGGAGGATCGACGTCATTCGACAGCTAGTGGAGGAGTTTCGCCTGAAGATGACGGTCCGCCTGGTAAAATCCGCGGACAACCCGGCGGACGCACTCACCCGTGTGCCAAAAGAGTGGCTTCGACTGCCGGACTCATCAACTGACGCGCCACCAGGCGCCGTCGCGGCAGCCGTGGCCCCGCGACCAGACGCCGACCCCGCCCGGATACGTGAGGTGCACGAGAACACCGGGCACCAGGGGGTCCGCCGGACGCTCTGGTATGTGCGTCGGAGCGAGGACGCGCGTGCCACCCGGTCAGCGGTGCGAGCGGTGATCCAGCAGTGCGATGTGTGCCAGTCCATCGACCCGGCACCTGCGCGCTGGCGGCGCGGGTCACTGAGCGTGCCGCTGACGTGGGAACGCCTAGCCATCGACGTTACCCACTACCGGGGCCGGTCGTACCTGACGGTGATCGACTGTGGTCCTTCCCGGTACGGGATGTGGCGGCTGCTGCGCCGTTCCGACGCAGCCGAGGTCACGGGCCAGCTGGAAACCATCTTCCTGGAACGGGGCGCGCCGGCTGAGTTGCTGTTGGACAACGCGACAGAATTCCGGGGTCGTCGGATGGCTGCGTTCGCGGCGCGCTGGGGGGTCCGGCTGCGATTTCGGGCCGTGCACGAGGCGGGAGGTAACGGCATTGTCGAGCGCCATCATCGGACAATTAAGGTGATGGCAGCCCGCCAGGACTGCACCATCGGTGAAGCGGTACACCGTTACAATGCTACGCCTCGCGACGGTGTACGACCCTCCAGCGCTCCGGCGGCCGGGCTCTTCAAGCGCGCTGGCCGGGACTTGCCGGTGGCCGCCGATGTGCAGGGACCCAGCCGGACGATGCCCGTGGCGCACGACGGCTCTGAGCGTGCGCGCGCGATGTTCCAAGTCGGTGACACCGTGTGGATACGACGCCGAGGTCAGCCGACGCGGTGCACGGATGTGTCGCGGCGAGGTGTGGTGACGCGGCTGCTCCCGACACCGCTGGTGGAGGTCGACGGTACCCCGTGGCACGTACGGTGTGTCCGGCGGCGATTCGGGAGTGAGGACGCCGGACCAGACGGGAGCGCGAGCGAGTCTGGGGACTTTGCCCCACCGGAGGAGGTGATGGAGCAGCCGCGTAAGGTGTCGCCCAGTGCGGGTGGGGCGGTAGAACCGGAGGCGGAGCGGCCGCCACCGGCACCGCCGGATGCGTGGGCGGCGGCAGAATTGAGTGCAGACCTCGCAGACGGCGCGGGCAGGGCGGAGGATTTTGAGGACGATGCGGTGTATGACCACCCGAGCGCTGAATGTGTGGTCACTGAGGACGCGCGGGATTGGCGAGCCGCGCCCCGGCGAAGTATGCGTGTGAGGCGGGCGCCAGTCGAATTGTATGGCTGCAGTGTACCAAGTGAATCGTGTATACCGGACGACGATGATGATTATTGATAATCAGGTGGAGGTGTAGTGAGCTGGTGCTGTAGCTGGCCCTGCGCCACGCAGGGCCGCCGGCGCCGGTGGCGCCGGTGTCACGTGGCACTCGGCGCGTCACGTGGTCACGTGGTCACTGTCACGTGGTCACAGCCGTCGGCGGTTTCTGCAGCGCGGTCTGTGGTTGGGGCGGCTAGGTCGGCAGCGCGCGGGGGTGACTGCCGGCAGTTGGTCGAGGGGACGCGTGGCCGGTGCTCGTGGCTGGGTCGCCGGACACTGCCAATACACGTCCTTCCCCGTGCTCGGCACTTACTTTCTAATCGGCAACTACAGTCTGGGACAAAATCAGGGCCGACTGGAGCTAGGGGCGACTTATATCTGGGACAAGATCAGAGCAAACTGGTGCTGGGAGCGACGAATGTCTGGGACAAAATCAGAGCAGACTGGAGCTAGGGGCGACTTATATCTGGGACAAGATCAGAGCAAACTGGTGCTGGGTGCGACGCATGTCTGTGACAAAATCAGAGCAGACTGGAGCTAGGGGCGACACTGTTTGGTACAAGATTGGGGAGACTGTCCGACCCTGTCCCTGGTCGTGACACCTGGGACTGCGATTATGTACACACAACATACAGTACTCCGGCACTTGCATCCAGCGCCTTGGCACTCGCGTTTCCACAAGGAGCCACAGCATTTTCACGATGGTGGTGTGTTTAAAAGTGTGTTCTCTTTCTTTCTTTCTCAAATCGTTTGTGTATTGTTGCTGGTGCAGGTATGAGGGATGTATTTAGATGGAGATAGCGTGGAGCGACACGAATGATGTGCATGATCTGCTTGGGGGCACTGCATTGCTATGACAGCTGGTGCACCAAAACCCAAACAAGGAAAGAAAGCAGACCCTGAAATGATCCTTATGTACCTAAGTGATCACATCTTGAGCCAAACTAAATAACTAACGGAACTTTTCCTGCTGGCCAGTCATTGTCGCGGTAGGTAAAGAGGCTTGGTGGGCGGTATGGTGACTTGGCCCCGGGTCGGTCGCCGGCCTGACTGGGAGTGACCGTGTTGCCTGGCAGATCCACGACACGCTGGAGAAGGTGGTGCGCAGCTCGCAGGCGCTGCAGCTGAAGAAGCTGCAGGCCTACCACGACCGGCGCGTGGCCGACAGCAAGAAGAAGAACGAGGCCGGTCTGAAGGAGGCCAACCGCGAGCTGGCCAAAAAGGGCGTCTCCAAGGACGAGATGTCGCGGTGAGTGACGCCGCAGCGCCGCTTCGAAGAGGCGGCCCCCGGATGGCCGCCGCAGTTGACCCGCGCTATAACACAGCAGCGACCTCGTCGACGACTTCGCGGAGGCTTCTGAATTGCAGATTTCGTCAGCGACCGGCGTCAGTCAGTGCTGGTCGTCGGTTTGCCGCGGCCCAAATGGATACTTCCGGCCGCCCAATACCAGCCTGACTCAGAAAATTGGCAGCCAATGGGAGTTCTCGGACCGCCCGTCGTTCTCCTAAGCTGATCATGTTGTCCGCAGCGAGATGACTGTCTGAACACGACTCGGTATTCCATTCGGCCAGACATTCCACTGCGAACTGAAGTTCAATGGCCCTGTTCTGTGTAATATCTGCCACGCGGTTGCTCACTGGAACTTCCCGCAACGACTTGTCGATGTCAGTCGTAGTATTGCAGAACAGTCAGCTGGTGAACGTGACAATGAGTTATTTTTGGGTCCTTGAAAAGTGTGGATCTGGAAGTATTCGTTTGGTTTTCATCAGGAAGTATTTGTGTCGTTAAGTTCCTATATTGCACGTCGTATTATATTGTTAAGACTTCCAACGTGAAGCTGATTGTATATATATGCATGTCGGTACATATGTTCGGGCATTTTCACTTCAAACAAAGATAATGATCTAATAGACAACACTAACGTGGGGAGGTGCGATTCATTCGGGTGGGTAATTGAGCATCGAGGGTATCAGGTTCTCCCAGGGATTTTTGCAACCCTCGATGTTGCTCCTACATTCCCAAACAGATATAGTTATTGCATATTCGTAGATGGGTATTATTACCTGAGCGTTATATATATATATATATATATATATATATATATATATATATATATATATATATATATATTGCTGAGTGAGCACAATCTCGGAATGGGCATGAAACACAACCGCATCCTTAAGTCGCCTCACAACAATGCATTTACAACATGACGGACCAAGGCACCACACGCGACCATCCCAGCCACCTCACATGTTCCGACATTACTCTCAACATCAAAGTCCTAGTCACAGCCTTTGGTAAGCGCCGATTCCAGATCTTGGAAAAGGCTTTATATCCCGGAGATTGACCCATCCAGCAACCACCAGAACAATGGACGAGGCACGGTTCTTTTATGTGATGGTCCACAGCTAGCCAGCAGGCGGTATGGCGAGTGAGAGTGATGGCCCGATGACGTTTGTTTTTCGCCTTGTTTGTAAGTAACTACTATGTGAGTAGTGTACCATGTAGCTCACGTATATATATTTGCTTGTTTCCAAACTTGTGATCACGACTTTGGTTACGGCCATGTTGATCTAGCCTTGAGAATGTCCGTATGAGGATAAACGTCGAAAATATGACAAATGTTTTACTTTCATATTCTAGCTCTACCTATGAATATCGTACATGCACACACAAATAGCGGAAGCATATTGTAAGACGAATAGTGTCTATAAAAGGAAGAATTAAAAGCCCGTTCCGCGATTGTGTTCAATCAGTAATGCGTAGAGAAGGATCTGCTTGGAAACTAACTTGTTGGTTCGAGTTCCACCTGTCGCTGTCCTTCGTCCGCGGTCAGTTGGTGTGGGAAATTATCGATGCTATATGACCAAAGCAGCCGATGTGTCGTAGAAAGCAATAGCTAACTTAGCTGACGTCCGGCTTGTCGAGTGTCGGGACACTCCGCCAGACGGCGAGGCGTGCCCCGAATGTGACCCGTCCAGCAGCCCCTGCTGTCGGAACGCGACACCCCGGGGCAGACTGTCCGGGTGTGGCGGACATTTCGCCGGCTCGAGTGTAACGCGTGCTGCACCCGTCGAGGCGGACTCCGAGTGTGACGCACGTCGCACCCCTGCGGCAGGCTGCGGCGGGAGATGTCTCAGGTGATCGTCAAGGCCGGCGTGCAGCGGAGAGTGAAGCTGACGGAGCAGATGCAGCAGGATGTCCAGGCGCTGACGCTACAGCACGAGCAGGTGGGGCTCCTCATGTCCACTTGACTAGATGCACACCGGGAGTCGGTCCACAAGAGGCTCATGTCTTGGTTTGACCCTAACACGACATTTGATTCTGGGCGTCTAGCGTGACTCCCTCTCTGATGTGTACCTCGTCAGTGACAGGTCACGAGTTGCCGATGCCAAGTTGTGCGAAGACGGTACGGTAATACGTGCGTGAAAACCAAACGGCACGTTGCACGCGACACACGATATACACTGTCGCAATTGCTGTCATGGGACCCTACCCCCCCCCATGAACTAGCGGTGACGCTGACGTCCTGATAGATGATCATGTGTGGGTTCGCTCATGCTGCATTGGCAGCCATGGCCCTGACCTGTGCGACTTGAACTGCGAGCATGCAGATCCGCCATCTGCGCAGTCGACCCCGCAAGGGCGCCATCCTGACCTCAGAGATCAAATCTCCCGGACTGGTGTGCACTAACAAGCCACACTTGTAATGCGACCGGCCTCTCTCGGGACGTCGCCTACCCGGGAAGATGACGCTCATTGTACACGGTCTATGTACATATTTCCCCGGAGCCCCGTGGGAAAAATGGCTTCAATCCCAGTTACCGTGACTGTGACCTTGGCATTTGCGGGCGGCGACCAGGACATTTCTTACGGTGAACTTTGAAACGATGACCTCGGGACAGGTCACCCTGGCCGCTGATCTCTGACCCTGACTACTAAGAACGTGAGCTTTGTGGTAATTACAATTTTCACTGCCGCTGTATGACCGATGTGCCCCTGAACTCATGTGGCACGTGGCGTCGACGTGACACAGCCGTCTGATAATTAGTGATGCGGCTATGACCGCTCTGGCCGTCTGATAATTGGTGATGCGACCATGACCGCTCTGGCCGTCTGGTGATTCGTGATGCGGCCATGGCCGCTCTGGCCGTCTAATGATCGTGATGCGGCCATGACCGCTCTGGCCGTCTAATGATCGTGATGCAGCCATGACCGCTCTGGCCGTCTGATGATTTGTGATGCGACCATGACCGCTCTGGCCGTCTGACGATTCGTGATACGGCCATGGCCGCTCTGACCGTTGATGCTTCGTGATGCAACCATGACCGCTCTGGCCGTCTGATGATTTGTGACGCGACCATGACCGCTCTGGCCGTCTGACGATTCGTGATGCGGCCATGGCCGCTCTGACCGTCGACCGTCGAGATCGCTGTGGCGGCGGCCGTATTTGTGTGACGGTGACTGCGGTGCACAGGTGCGTCAGCAGGCGCAGGAGCGGCGTGAAGCCGCCCGTCAACAGCTGGGACTGGAGCACGAGGAGCGTCTGGCTCAACTCACCAAGGAGTGGGTGTTCACTTCGGACATGGCTCTGACGTGAACGTTGGCGCCAATGGAGGTACGTACGGCGGCCGGCGGCAGTTCTGCGGTTGGGATGTCACTGGTTGGAGGTACGTCCGGCGGCCGTTCTGCAGCTGAGATGTCACTGGTTAGAGGTACGTCCGGCTGCCGTTCTGCAGCTGGGATGTCACTGGTTAGAGGTACGTCCGGCTGCCGTTCTGCAGCTGGGATGTCACTGGTTAGAGGTACGTCCGGCTGCCGTTCTGCAGCTGGGATGGCACTGGTTAGAGGTACGTCCGGCTGCCGTTCTGCAGCTGAGATGCCACTGGTTAGAGGTATGTCCGGCTGCCGTTCTGCAGCTGAGATGCCACTGGTTGGAGGTACGTCCGGCTGCCGTTCTGCAACTGAGATGCCACTGGTTAGAGGTATGTCCGGCGGCCGTTCTGCGGTTGGGATGTCACTGGTTAGAGGTACGTCCGGCGGCCGCGGCGGTTCTGCAGCTGGTTAGATGCCCGCCGTAGAAATCTGTTTTCTGTCGTCTATTTTAACCACTTTAATTTGACTGTTTGTTTCATTAACACTCGCACGTCCGGCGGTCCGCGCCAACTTCGCACGTCCCGGGGGGGGCAGATGTCTGCCCCCTAAGACCTCTGGAACTATGCTAGATAGCGACAAGCGGAAAACGGCGTTGGATAGCTGGTGACGGGCTCTATCGAAAGTGTTTCGGTCATTTTTCACTCAGGTCAACATTCAGTTCATTGGGCCATCATAGGTCAAATTCGACCATATCAGGTGGGACTCAGATATTGACACAAATCTCAGGACCTGTAACAGATAGAAACAAATGACGAACGCTATTCGACTGTCCTTGAAATGCGCTACCGACAATAGGCGGTGTAGTTTAAGGTCAGGTCAACCGAAACTAAAGTCAAGGTCATGAAGTCATGACCTCAGGTCAAGCCCTAGGGAGTTCATGTAAGGTATCAATCGACACGTCTTGACAATACAAGCACAATGGCGGTAATTTGAGCCTTCTAGCTCAATACAGTGCGGTGTAATGCGCATAAATGTGTAGTGATCTCAGGTGACCTCAGAAACCTTGGTGAGGTCACTGAGGAAAAATGTCAGCGGTAACATTGAGCGTAGCTTCCATCTACATGCCACAACCGTTGTGAGATAATTCCGAGCGCAAATATGTAACTAGGAAGCATTTGTATATTTTACCATAGCCATATAATGGGGAAGCCATGACAGCGACCTGACCTAAGGTCAATGCTACGAAGAAAAAAACGATATGCATATCATGGTCCCTGATGAGATCATGACATGTTTGAAAGTTTGAAATCGATCGCCCAATTATTGTGGAAGTTATGCCACCTAGAACTCCGAGTGTAGTTGGGTCACTTCGCCTGACCTGGTGACCTGATCTGATGACCCAAGATTAAAAATATATGAGGATATGCGGAAAAGACCAATGAACAGCTATGCGAGGTTTGGCCTTGCTAACCCTATTAGTTTGGCGGCAAATGAAGAAAAACCGGAGTGTGGCAGACATCTGCCCCCCCACCCCACCCCCCACCCCCCGGTCGTGCGCGGGTTAGGTTTACTGAACTGCATTCTTTGTAATCCTAGTTGAAGATCAGGATGCTCATTACATCCGTGAATGGAACCTCGATTAAAGATATTGTTCATTACGACACCAATTGCAGTCCGTATGCTAGTTCACTAATAGTGTAATGCAGAGGATCAAGGGGTCCTTCACAAAATAGCAGACCGTCTGGACAGCATTCTAGCAGCTAATTTCTCACCCAAATTCAGCGCGAGCAAATGCAATCGGCAGCGTATCATTTCGTTCTGGATCGAAGTTTCCACATTTCGTCCCTCTTATTAGGGGTGGACCAAAATAGAAGCCGAGGTAGAGGGTTGCAACACTTCCTGGGATATTCATCGGCCGCAACTCTGGATCACCTCGCTCGTCATTTTCACAGTTCCTCAACAGAAAGCTGTTGGATGCAATAAGGGCTATACGATCAATATTACCGATGTTACCCAAAGCCCAATTGACCAACTGTTTGATGTAATGCCGCTTGTGAGTGTGAAGAGGATGTGCTTACTTTTCAACGTTTTGGTGAATTGTGTCGGGGCGCCTCTGGGCGTTTGGTTGCTTTTTGTCGCGCATGACGAAATGACAATGTTAGTTCTGATGTGGTTGAGATGAACATACAGAAACATTCACTGTGATCGTTCTCCTCGATGAATGTACCGTGTCAACCATTAATACCGAAGGCAAGGGTGCAGACGTGAGGTAGAGATGGTGTATTTCGGCAACTGCTGTGCTGCTGGGTCCATATTTCCTCGCTGGCCCGACGTATTCAAACCTGTACCCGTTGCGTGTTATTCTCGCTGTGTTCACCATTCACCACTTGCCGCACTTCCGCAGCGGCCTCCAACGCCACCGGTTCTGGGCCTTAACGCGAAGCTCCGTAGGAGGGTGTGTCTTCGCTGAGTATCGAGCAAGTACAAAGGCCCGACCGGGCTCGGTCGACTGAGGGGTGCACGTCGAGTCGTGCACCATGTCGTCTGCAGCTGTCGTTATCTGCGCAAGTGGCGCCGCCGCCGGCCGGCCGGTGGAGCTCCGGGCGGGCGCAGGCAACCGGCGCCGCTAGTTGGTCCGTAGCCACCAGCGCGGCCCTGTGCCACGCACGGGAGTATTTATGTGATCTGCACACTCGTTCGGGGCCGCTATCGCCCGGGTGCACTGGCCCGTTTCGCCGGACGCGGCGTCCAGCAGACACGCAATACGTTGGATAGCATCAACGTTAGATAGTAACCGGTGCGATTTGTTGTGCGTGTACAATGCTTTACCTCGCGGTCGGCGCCGGGCCTTCGTGCGGAGGCCACGAGCGCGCCGAAGCGCCCGTGGCCTCCGTCTGCCAGCCCACGGTGATATGTGTTCTGTGTGGCGGGACCGCCGCGAGCTGGCCGCAAGGCCTCCTGTTTGGACCGGGCGAGCGCGCGAGGATAGACCTGTCAGACGCCTCCAGCTGGAGGCTCGTCGTGTCACTGTTATGTCCCGCTTCGGGCCAGCATCCGTGTGGAGCGTGCGTTATTGCGTGTGACACGCGTGCACATTTTGGGGAGTTTTCTGTGTAGGGTTTACGGCGTCACTATGTTGTCGTCTACCCCGTCGTCTGCGAGACACGCACGCGCTCCCACTGTTGTTCCTTGTTGGGGACAAATATATTTTGCCTGGGGCCGTTTCCAGGGTCCGTTTATTATCGGTTCTTCCGATGGTTGCAGACTGTGTCCTGTCGCGAGGACCCATGCTTGTGCATGGTTGCGCATGCCAATCTTATATTTCTTTCATGACGAGGGAGCACGGCTGAGTTATCTGGGCTTGCTTGCCGATCAGGTACGTGTGATTTGTGCAGCCACTACCAAATCTGGCGACTCCGGCGCCCCACCAGCGTTGCTAGACACGTTGGCTGCGCTGTTGCGATGCGCATTTATGGAACTGGGAGCGACTGTGGAGCCGCCTGGTCAGTGGGCCAACAGCCGCGGCATGTCGCTCGTCGCCGAGCTCAGTCAAACCAGCGGCGGTCGATCTGCGGGGTGGAAGTGACGCGTGTGTGGCGCCACTGTCGCCATTTGTTGACCATCGGAGCAGGCGCAGTGCTGTTTGGCTGCCGTTAGGGTCCATGTGTTCCCCCGGCCCACCCGACGCACGCTTGTATCCTACCCCAAGACAGAAAAGGTGGCCACTCCTACATGGGCGTGCCAAGTACCAAGGAACCCTAATTTCTACACGACTATTGTCAATGTGCTGTGATTTGGACATATTTACCTGTGTGCTCTGTTTACAATCATTCCCTTCTTCATCAGGTCATGACTGTTGTAGCATAGTTCTTCCCTTGTATGTGTCAATACAAATTAAATCGACGTCGGCTTTGAGCATTGAATCATAAGCTTATTCCGCAAGGTACAGTGTATTTATGTCAAGTGAGCCATGCTTCAAAGTGCATACAGTCAACACTGCATATGGCATGCGTTTTTCTCAGTCTGTTCCGACTGTCCACGGCTCGTACTCTGGTATTCCGTTGCAACACAATAGACACTGACCAATCTCACAATTAGACCAGCCAGGTTTGGAGCTAGCTGTTATGTCTGCGAGCGAAGTGTCCGATAAATATCAGCTGTAGCTGGTGCATTTCACCCATTGACACGCATAGATATCGCCTTCTGACACTACTTGGCGGAAGTGATGCAAATGATGCGATCAATAATAATCATTATCTGGATTACACCAGCGTTACTAGTAGTACTTCCGCCTTGTCGATCAGCCAGTTCTTATCACTATGGGGTGACCACTGTTTACACACTATCACAATGATCAATTAGCTATCGATCAACAAGTCATCGGTAAAATAGCGACAGCATGCTGAAAACACATTGGCCATCGGCAGATGTTTGCAGTTCTGACAATCACGCCACACCAACTGTGGTAGGTGTACCGTTGCAGCGCTGATCGTTCAATCATGCAACTGCGGGCAGGTCAGCTGCAAGCACCATCACTCAGTTCAGAAAAGCTGCGGTCCCTGCCTGGACCGGCCAGTTGAAGAGCTGCAGTTGAAACCGTGTCGCCACCGGGACCGACTAGTTGAAGAGCTGCAACTTCGTCACGATCAGCACGCGCACGGTCTGGTCGAAAGACACGCACGCACACAGGCCGCGCTTGTCGGGCGACCAGTCGAACGCCGAGACAGGCTGGGTGGAGACGATGCCGTTCTGCAGCTGCGTCGCCGTTCCCATGATGCCGAAGTCGCCGCCGGCGTCGCGCTCGCGCCGCTTGCTCGGGTACGAATACCGCCACAGGTTGAGCGAGCCGCTGCCGCCGCACGTCATGAATATGTCTCGGTTTTGCGGCAGGTGCCGCACGCACCACACGGTCGATTTGTGCGCACGCTCCGTCAGGCACGCCAGGCCGCGCTCCGGGTGCTGGGTGCGCGCGTCGAACACCAGCACGCCCGACTCGAGCGTTGTGGCGACGATCTTGTTCATCTCGATGTCGCGCCGGTCGAACTGGACGCTGCACACGCCGTTCTTGACGTTGGTCTCCCAGCGCACCCGCATCGCCCGCAGGTCGAACAGCTTGATGTCTCCGTTGTCGTAGCCGGCGCAAAGGCAGCGCTCGGTGGCGTTGTAGCTGTTGCCGAACGACACGGTCCAGCAGTCGCGGCGGGCTTCGCCCTCGGCCGGCTCCATGACGGCGACGGGCGCCTCCTGGCGCACGTCCCACACCTTGACGCTGCCGTCGCGGCCGCCGGTGGCCAGCTCGGGCGCGCCCTGCTGCCGACCGACGCCGCCCACCCCATCCACGGCGTTAACCATCTTCTGGTGCGCGCGCACGGAGAAGACGGGCTTGTACAGCCGCTCCAGATCCCAGGTCTGCAGCGCACCCTCGCTGTCACCGGTAGCCAGGTGCCGGTCTGCGAGACTGGACGCTCCGAACGTGCCGCATTTCAGTGATTGGGGCTTTTCCGTCTCTTTGACTGTCTCCAGTTCTGCGGTGCCGACTTCAAAGATGTGGAGAGTGCCCTTTGATTTTGATGATGATCCAAGCGTCACAAATTTTGCCGAGCTAGGCACCCAGAGGACATCAAATAATGTGTGATTCATGGATTTCTCCAAATGAGTGATGATTTGTGGTTTGTCCATGCTTATTAGAATACCTGTGTGCAAACAGACACTTTATGACATTCAATTAGTTCGCTTGCCTCTTACCTCACGCAGCGTTTTTCTCATTGAAATCAATCCTACGAAAGAAAGTAGGTGACTGGGGTAAATGAGAAGGTAGGTGACTACAATTCATAGCATTGCACAATGCCACGGGATGCGGGGGACGGTTACTCCAATATTTTGGGACTTGCCATTACGCATGCTTTCTAAGTGTTGTTTATGAATACGGCTTGGGGCACATCAAATTCATTGAAGGAAAACTGAGATTGAATCACGGTCAGTGCCCTAAAATTGCTTCACCATTAACTGTGTGGATGAACGACGAAGTTGCTTGGGAATAGTGAAAGATTGGAAGAAAATAAAGGATTGCCCTTAAGGATTAAAAAGCGGAATACCTTTCACTTCAGTCACATGCACTTACATTATTTAGCAGTCGTATGCATGATGACTGCCCATACATCATGTGGCAAAATGGTAAAAACCTAAAACGAGGATGAAATAGCATAACTCCATTAAATGTGAATTTTCAGGCCACATGGTGAATCATTTTACACTGATCACGGTACTGGGGCATTTTTATGTGCTGTCCGGTGAAAAAATGCGTTCAGGTGGTCGGCTGCACTGTCATGACGCAATTCGCCATTCGATGGGAATATGTCCTTCCAATGTAGGCAACACATCACTCGTCATCGCGATTTGGTTTAGGAAAATGAATCAAACTGAAAATTTTCCTTTTCTTAAATGTTCATCATACATAGGTTAGGTTAGGTTAAGTTGCCACATTTTTTGTCTGTTCTGATCATCATTTGTTTGCATGTTGCCCATGTACCTAAACTTCATGCCCTTTTTTGGTGTTACACATGGCAAATTTGTCTTAAAAGGTTTTTTTTATTTCTTGTAATTTCTTCAGGAACTTGGAACATGTTCCAAAAAAAGGGCTTAAAAAAATATTTTTTCATTGCATATAAAATAAGTGTTCCCAACATCTTAGTCACCTTCACAACCATGGCATGCTGAAGAATTCACCCAAAAAAATCAAAAGCACCTTTTAAGACTATAATTCTTGTTCGACTGTGTTTGGTAGGTTTTAATAAAAAGTAAGTTTGTAGCTTAAGGCAATTTTTAATTATTTGGAATTTCTTTTTTCAAATGCAATGTTTATGAATGTGCTTAACATGATGCAACCACTCACTTCCTCTGCAAATGCATACTTTTCAGTTTGGAGGGAATATAATGTATTATCATTGACTTAAAATGTATTTGTTTATTTTTCTCCTCCACTTTCACTTATTTTCCTTCTTCCACTTCCTCCTAGTCACTTTCATACCATGCTTATGAAAGTGACTAAGATGATGGGACAACTTATTTTCTGTACAAATGAGAAAAAAGTTCCAACTTAAAAAACTAGACTAACCTAACCAAAACTAACCCATTTGTTTGCTTCATGGAGGCAAATGCATGTAAAAACTTGCCTTGTTAGCCCATAAAGCACAATAATTCCAGAAAGCTTCCAAGAAAAATAACAAAAGCCTACTCTAAAAAATGTTTTTTCTTCAGAAGCAGCTTAGGCTAGGTTAGGTTTTTTACATTTCTTTTATGCTGTTACCAAACGCAAAATGCCCTTTTCACATTATCTTGATGACAACCTGAAATGTAAGCATTTCCAAAGTAAATAAGTGGTCCCACCATTTTATTCTCACTATATTTAGTCTCATAAACGTGATATTCCCCCAAAAAAATCGTATGCAAAAAACACCATTTAAGACAACTTTACAACTTTACCGTCAAACCTCTGCTGTCTGAAGGTCTGGTCTCGTTCCGTGATATAACTTAGTGCTTTTCTTGTGATATTGGAGCTGTCTACTCTTCTAAATGCACGGACGACCTACACGGACTGTAATCCACCAAATGAGACTCAACACCCTTCACTTAAGATCCTTATTTGAACATTACAGAACTCATGGAAATTCGATGCGGTTGCTATGGCAACGATACAATACAATTTCAGCCAGGTACCACGATGGAAAGAAAAAGCTGTTTGCTGTAAAATGTTTACAGATTTAGCGCAGTTAAGACAAGGAGGTACCACATCACCACATCGTTCTTTCGTTTTCTTTTCTATATTTATGTATAATTGGGGTGGCGCGAATGCATCCCAATTTGATAGCACCAAACTAGGAAGGCAGGTGCAAATTATTTGAGTCCATGTTGTTAGTAGCATGCAGAACGTAAAATTGGATGCTTGGTTGTAGTCTCGTCGGTTCAAGAAGGGCGAACGTAGTGTCGGCTTCCATTGTTATCTTGGTTCTGTGTATTTTAATCCCTATGGATCCTATGGAGTTGCGAAATAGTTGCAATTGGTCTGATTTGTATAAGTTTATTTATAAGAAGCCTCCAGCCTGTTTCTGTCGAAGAATGTTTTGTTGGTGCTTTCTCATATAATTTGAATGAATTTGAGCTTCATTTCTTTGGGAAATGGCAATGGCATTTCTCAGGGTATAAGTCATTGAAGTTGCTAAATGTGGTCCTACCTATGACCTTTCTAGTGTTACTTAGGTCAAGCCTTTCTGTCTGATTAACATGGAATGATTTTAAACAGTGAAACTTACTTATATGTGATTTCCCCCAAAAGAATCACATTCATAGGTAGGTAGGCAGGTAGGTTCCTTGTTACCTACCTGAGTACCAACTTCAACTTGACTTATTGTGAGTGCATGACATTGTTTTGTAATTTGTTGTGGGTGTGTGTGTGAAATGTGCAGCTTGCTGAGTGACAAAGCTTCCATGCTTAACTTCCCATGAAATTGTATTGCACTGTGATGTTTTTGTACTTGATTATGTGACTGCACATGTCTTGTTTGTGTGTATGTGCATATTCCTAAGTCTATTCAGTAGGTCTGTTTTCTTAGTATAATCAAGAAGCAATCAGTCATGCTTTTTATTCCTTCAGATTGATCATATAACCTAAGTGGCATGAGTAGCTCCATTCTCCATAGTTTATCTAACTTGCAGCCACTAATAATTCTCAGTCATAATGTCATGCAATTTATATTTGCTTGTGGATGTTTTCCTGGTAGATTTGCATGTAGTGGTTAACCTTTTCATTCTTGAAAACATTACCTGAATGTAGGCATGTGCTCATTTCTGAAGTGGTTATGATATACACCTTGTAATTTTGGTATTTAATATTATACTCATTTGTGTACATTGAAGAAAAAAATTGCTTTGAATGGGGTGTCATTAGGATTTTACTGTCCAAGAACCCATCTACTGTCCAGTGCTAAAGTATTGTTTTTTGTTTTGTTAGGTGTGAGATGTCAAAACAAGCACTAGTAAGATGTTGAAATTTCCCAAGAAATTATTGAAAATATTTTTGATATTTTTGGGCTCAATGTTGAGCCAATTATGTCCTTATGACTACATTTATCATTTGTTTTGAAATGCATAATTTATGAAGCACTATATTTGGGATAGGGAGAATAATACCAGTGGTATGAACTGGTATTCTGTGCCACATCACATTATAGGCAATCACTTCGTATTCAATTGAGTTTCAAAATATTCCTGTATCCCCAATCCTTAACAAGTGCATGAACATGGTGCTTATGAATTAACTACTGTTAGATAGGAGCTGCGGAGACTTCATAAGCATGCATCAATGAGAAGGATGTCAATTGGGTGTTCAGAGAGTGGTGTATTCCATCCTACTTCATGAATAATCTATCACTGCAGAGCTCTGGTGTCATGGAAATCAAAACTCATGTAGTTAATTCCTTAGAAGTAAGTTCTTTATAAAAAATAATTGAGAAAGTTACACCTGTTACCAAAAGAATGATTTTGTTGAGGGGTTTCCTGGCAGGGTTGGTAAGGTTTTGAAAGGAACCAGGGTCATAAAATGTTTTGAAAGCTAGTAAAATACCCAGAATGGCCTGCATAGATCTGAGATTTTAAAGGTGCAAGACCTTGTTGGTTGCTTTCACTTGCATCACCTGTTGTATATGGTTTGGATTAGGTGTATTAGCTGTATTAACATCATAACTTGAAGGGATGGGATGGTCAAGTGGTTAAGATATTGGCTCTGGGTGCCAAATTTCCTGGGTTTGGCACTTGCACTGCTCATGACATTTCCCAATCCTGCAACCTGTTGGCAAAACAATGTGGACGGTGCCATTATCCATGAATGTGCAAAGTGTGTTGTGAACCACCAAATAAACAAACAATATACAGCATAACTTGAACTTCAGGAAACCTCAGCTATCTAATTTCATTATGCATGACAATATATAATTTGCAATGTTCACATGGCCAGAAACTGGATGTTTGCTGGTAGATCTTTGCCATACTCTGTATGAGTTAAAATGTGAAGCTAATTTATATCAATGTATATACTTCAAATGTATATTGAATTATGAGCCATGCTTTAATGATGTTTTATGTTGCAGGCATCCTTTGAAAGGAACTAGACACAGGTGATGAAAATGGATCATCAACATCAAAGTGTCAAGGGATATGAAGTGAATGATCTTCTGAATACTGTAAGACTTCATATGTGTAGTATAAGATATTGTCATCATCAAATATTTCCTCTATGTAGCCATGAATGTGGCTTTTCTAATGTCCTTAGTTAAGTTTCAGACAAATTTAATTATATCTTCCCACAGGAAGATTTCATTGTTATTAGTGATAGTGAGTGTTATGATGTTTGCATGACATACTAGACTGCAAATCTGACCAGATACTTTGGGATTATCTCTGGTTTTCAGACTTTATGTCTTTCTAATCCCTAATAAGAAGTTTCCTGTTATTACTAGCTTGCTATCTTGCTATGGTTATTTTTCTCAAGATGCTACTTCTACTAATGCATGGTGGTGGCCTATGTGTAAAAAGTGTGATATTCCTGAGCTGGCTGTCCCGATTTTTGGACATTTTACTTTAATAAAACCCAACATGAATCAAGTCTGTAATAGTATGCATAGTCACGTAGGATAGGCCACTGCATCTGAAACAGAGGTCGAGATCAGCAGCATCAGCAAAGTGTGTTCCCTCAATCAAAACTGACATTGCATCTCAGCACTGGCTTAATTCAGTAATTGTTCAGATTCCATGGTGGCTTCCCATTGTAATATGCCCTGACATATGTATGCTATTGGCAGGCTGATCATAAAGACATAAAGACATAAAAGATTAGTGCAACTATGAGCCACAAGGGCCCTTCTTGGTTGCACTCTGTACACTGAATCAGTTGCCCACCAAATCTGTCAATCAGCCCTCCCTGTAATATATCTCATGTGTCAGTTGATGTGTGTTATACCGATGCATAGTTCACAAGTGATAACTAGTTACTACTTGTCCCTTCTCTCTTCAATTGCAGAGCTTGGACCTCAGTCAGTTTACAGAAGAGGAGAAATGGAGGTAAAGAGAACTGCATTCTGCTGATACTTCCCAGCAATGCTATGAGTTTGTTTTTCCTACCTACTAAGAACTTACATTTCTTTTTCAGTTACGTTCAGTTACCATGTGATTTCAGGTTTGAAGATGTTTTTTGTGTATTCTGGTTTATTTGCCGTGAATTCAGGGAACCTCCTTGCCAGTGGAGAGGGTTGATGCCCCTCCATGGTTTTTCATGGATGGCTTCTGAAACACTCAAGAGGACCCAGCGGAATTGGTTGTGCCCCTGGGACATCTTTTCAGAGTTTTTTTACTGTTGTGTCATGTCAGGTCATAGAGCTATAGCATCATAAAGAGAAACACCTTCAACCATCGTTTAATGAAATTGCAGGTTATTGTATCTTGCCATAACATTCTTGCATACAGCAACACTTTTTTTGTACTAGTTAAGCTGATAGATGGCTCAACTAATGGGGCACATGTCATTTTTACTTTTCAGGATCGAGCACCTGCGTATGCATGAGAAACACAAGGGCCACGAGGCGATGCACGCCGAGATGGTGTTGGTGTTGGTGTCACTACTACTGCTTGGCCAGGTGCTACTGGTGTTCTGGCGGAACCGACACCCACGCTCCTACCAGGTAGGGTGGTTTGAGCTCATACCAGATGAGATAATCTGAACTATCAGGTACAGTGGTTTTGGCTACTACCAGGTGAGGTGATTTAAGATTTTGCCTGGTAAGACGACCATAGTTCCTATCAGGTAAAATGATCAGAGCTCCTGCCAATCGAGGTAGTCTGAGTTCCTGCCAGATGAGGATTCTAATCTCTTCCCATTAATACAAACATAAAATCATAAAATCTCTCGTTTCAGGTCCCAGTTATAAGCTCTCATAAAAGGAGATGGTGTGAGCTTCTACCAGGTGGTATGATGTGATTTTCTAGCAGAGGATGATCACCTGGGCCCCTACTAGGTCAGATAACTTGATGCGACAAGTTAAGCTCCCACCTGGTTGGCAGTTTGAGCTCGTGCGGGATCAGATGCTCAGATCTGCTACGGGTCGCCTGGTCGGCTGTCTATGTTTTGCCGTGCCAGATTGTCGGGTCCTATTAGGAAGACTGCTCAGTATCTCTAGCTAGATATAGGTTCATACTAACTCATGGGTGGCAAATTATATCAGACGGCTCATTAACCAGTTGTTGAGACTAAGGCAATCGTCCGCACTGTACGCAGTGGCGAATCAGATGGATCGTGCCACATATCTGACAAGGATGTGCGTGAGTCATCTCAATTCAGAAATCTAGGTCTGCCAAGTTAAGCCAGGGTAGGGCAGGTCGAGTGACCTTTCAAGTCATCCCTGGTTGAACATGATTCTGATAATTGTTCGATGCGGATGCCTCACTATCCAATGCGTGATGGGCGTGCTGAGTCGTGACAATATTGAATGCACTGTTGTTCACTGGGTTAGTTAAGCAAACCGTTTGTGTGAAACTAGGCATTGTCCTTTATTTCTGAAGTGGGCTTGGTGCAGCCCTGTTACTTAAAGCAGGTTTTGATTTGTATTATGGAATCCTGGGTTTGTGGAACATGATTGTTTTGGTTATCAAGCTTGGATATTTTTTTTTTCGTTCATCAATTCCTTTGAATTTGATGACACTGCAGTAGATAATTTGCATTGTAAGATGTATAAGCAATAGCATTAGGTCAGTGAGAAACAATACAGCGTTTCTTTACCAGATGTGTTGGATTATGCAGCATGACTTGCTGTATGGTGGTATTTTAAATTTGCCTGCAAGCACTTTGTTTCTCTCCAAGTCAAATGTTGCAATGTTTTTCTGGAGCAAAAGTATTAATTGAATTGGACATGCTTAAAACAGCAACACTCACAGTAGTTTTGTAACTTGTCACATAAAAACAGTTGATTTGATTTTCCGCGCCAATGCTGTCCCTAGTGTTTGTTTTCAGATCGCGTTGTTGGCACCGTCTGGTCTGACAGACTGCAGCACTGGTCGGATGTTCCGTAGTGTTGCGCTGACCGTGCTCGTCCTTTTTTGGTAGATTGTAACGCTGATCGGCATGTGGGTGATTCCGTTCGTCCTGTGCATCCGCAACCACTGGTGGCGCTTCATCTTCTTCTGGTTGCTGTACACCTGCATCACGCTCATGATCGGCCAGAAGGCCATGCGGAAACCGATCCGGGGCACGACACCCAGGTACGATGGTGACTGGTGACGGGAGCCGGAACTGTCAGTGGCTGAGGATGGGGCTACCGGTCACTGATGATGGGACCACCGGTGACTGGTGAAGGGTGAATCCACTGGCAACGGAGCCAATAGTGACTGGTGACCGGACCACAAGTGGTTGGTGACTGGAATCGGAACTGTTAGTGGTCGACGACGGGGCCGCCAATCAGTGATGCTGTGACTGTTAGTGACCGGAGATGGGATCGTCAGTGACCGGTGACGGGACCACCACTGGCCGGTAATGGGCTACCAATGACCTGTGCCAGTACCATCAGTGACAAGTGACTGGATAGTGTCCACCGTCCGGGCTCTGTCATTCTAATGATGGGTGTTTTTATCAGTATCACGGAAGTTACAGAGTGGTTTATTACTGTAAGCAGATGATAACTGGCAAATGCCTCCCACTTTAGAGACTATGACCTGTCATATTCCATTCAAGAAGAAGAAGCTGGTATTCCGCAAAGAATCAGTAACGAAGTTTGTCATGAAAAGAATGATTTATTGCGGAGCAAAGGAAAACACGAGCTATTTTGTGCAGATATTCGGCTCCAACTCAGGCTTGATTTATATGTGCAAGCTGCCGTCCGTGTCCCAAGTCTATGATGCTTAACGTTTAGTTTTGGATGAGTGTATTGGTCATACATTATCGTTTCTACAAATGCGACCATACAATGTAGTCTCTCTTTTTATGTAATCATATGTTGCATTGCTGCTTACTTCCTTAGGTCCGTGGCTACCTGTTGGTGCACATGGCTATGTTTCGCTTGGGCTTCGGTGTGACCATTTGGTGATTAATGGTCATACCGTGCCCAAGGACATTGTGATGCCACTCGGTATCACCTGCCAGGTGCATTTGTCGTCATTGCAAGTGTTTCCAGTCGCTCAGCTGCTGATGCAAGCATTTTCCTTCAGGCTGGTGTACAAATGGTTTCTGCTGCTGTACAAGCTCAGCTACGGCCTTGGCATCATTGGCTACACCATCATGATGGCGACGTTCCTCGGCTTTAATCTCATGTTCGGCGTGAAGCCTCATGTGTGGATGGACGTCGGCATCATGTTTCTATTCTACGGACTGTACTACGGCGTGCTGGGCCGGGACTGCGCAGAGATCTGCGCAGACAAAATGGCCGCCCATGTCGGGGTAAGATGGCGACGAAGATTTTGCCCACGCTTGGAAGTCTGGCGCAAATTTTCGCAATCTTTTCCGCCAACTTTTGGATTGAATCGGAACGTAATTTGAAGTCCGTCAGTTTGTAGTATTGTTGTTTGTAGTATTGTGCCGCACTCTCCGTACATTGAATGCGGCACGTGTGTTTGTGGATTGCGCGGTTGCGGTGGAATATCGTTCGATTGAAGCTTCTACTAATGTTTACTGAGGTGGCTGTGAAATGACAATTCACATCAGAGCAGGCTCATGTCTAGATGCCGATCAGTATAGATAAAGACATCCCGAAATTATTGGTGCTGTACAGCTGAATTTTATATTTGTTTATTCTATGCATAACTTCAGGCCTAATAGAAATTGTTGGTGTTGCATTGGCAATACCAAAGGTGTTGTACAAAGCAAAAGTATAAGTTCCACTACTGGGAATTAGTCTCGAGGTTAGTTTCAACGAAGCGATTGCCAAGCGGGGCTAGATAGCGGTGAAATTGCGTCCGCAAACTGTTTACGAGCCCAGCGGCTGTTAGGGTCAAGTGAGCGCCGATTCAGACGACAAAAACCTGGCCTGTCGAGCGCTGGATTGCGGCTGTTTACTGCTGTATGTCAAAGTGCACGGTCGTCTGGTCCAGTGGCTGGCACACGATGTGGCACCACGTGACCTGTAGGCCGCGAGTCAGCTGTCCACCGGTGGCTCGTGTTTCGGGTCATGTCATGGCTGTGGAATTGTTGCCGGCGGTAATTCTGCGTAGTTTTCATACGGAACACTGGAATCCAGACATACCTTGAGTTGTGTGTCTAGTCATGGGCGAAGAATTGCATTATTCTGTGTTTGTGCACCCCTGAGGCGTATCGAGCACCCGCGGCGTCGAATAGGGAACCATATGGGAAAGCATCCGTGAAGGTTTTCAGGACTTATAATCAATGGAATGGCACTCCCTATAAGATGTATTTTTACCGTATTTCTACTGACCAATATACCGAATAATTTATACCCACCAATGATTTTATGTTGTTTACATATTTTTACGTAACCAGCGCCGCCCCAGTGTCTTGTCTCGCACTTACCTTACTGTCTGCCTTTTATCCCGGCATACATCACGCTCAGCCTGATACCGGATTAATTTCTGCTATGCTAGATGAATTAAATTATGTCCGCACTCCATGCGGCATGCTTCCCGGTATTGCTTGCATCTCTTGGTAAGGTATGCATTCAACTATCCATCGTCCGTCTATCTCCCGTATATCTGACCGCATCTTCGCGCATGCGGTTCTTCTCACCGTCTGTCATGTATCGCATATCCCTACATATCCCGTTGTCCACTGCACGCCCCACCGACTGCTGCGCACCTCACATCCACTGCGTTCCACCGTGTCCGACGTGCTGCACCACCTGCCGCATCTTCGACATCGTCTGTTTGTGTCATCTTCTGCCACGTGTATCGACGTCTCCACACCGAACTCTGCCGCGCCTCGCACGTTCAGCCTTCAAATGCGAGCGCCACTGACAATATGTGCTGGCGGGCAGTACTATCGGCCAGACGGCATGCCCACGCGCAGCCTCGACCCGGACGTGTGCGCCGTCTGCGGCAACAAGCTGATGGTGCTCAACAACGACCAGGCGGTGCTGGAGAAGACGTACCGTCTCACCTGCCAGCACGTGTGAGTAGTACCTCCAGCGCCGTACCACTTTTCAGTGTGTCTAACACCTGTGGCAGTTGTATGTAGCATCTAAATACGAGGCCCCTTTCGCAGTATGAGTCACGCTGCCGCTGGAAGGGTGGAGCATTGTAGTGACTTATGTGAGGGTGTATATTGCGTGAGGTGTGAGAGTGCCTTTTATGGGCCGCATGGTGTCATGTTGCTCTGAAATTAAAGCGAGGGCCAGCATGTAGCAGATGCTCGTTTTCACTTCCTGTGAGCAGGATTTTGCCTTCCGGAAGTGCATTTAAGATACTGTTCAGCATGCAACTACGGTAGCAGTTTTGTATGCACAATTTCAGATATTCACCAATATGCAATCAAAATCTGCTCAACGGTTATCATTCTTCACACCTGAATATTGGATCACGGCTATCACATCTCCATTTCCATTTGAAATCCTCACGAGTTTTGACGTTTTTGCTTGCTATCCTCGGAAAACTATCCTTACGGAAAATATATTTCCGTGGGTCACTTGTGGCGCACGTGCGTATCTCGCATAGCTAGCACGCCTCGTTACCTGCATCCGTCAGATGTTTCAATGTGCAGGAGTGAAAATGTCGGGCATCATCTTTCGGTAAGACGGCTGGTTCGTTGATAGATGGTGCTAACTGACAGCTCGCTTGTTCAATCAATTTGGACTGTAGCGGCGATAAGTGAGGTGAAGGTTCTTGGTACCACGAATGATCATGTTATGGTAGTTGGCTGCACTTTTCGTGTTTCATTCTGCTTATCACCACGTGCACGATGTAATATAATAGTGCGTCAGGTATGTGGTTCCACTGAAAAATATAGGTCAGCATCTGACTCCTACACATTGTTACGACTCACGAACGCACGTGACGCCACGTGCTTACGATGTGAGATGGGTGCGTGCGTCGCCACTACCTGAAGACATTCGTGTGCAATAATTGTAGACTTGCCCAAGATGTTTTATTTTGTAAATGGGGCTGGGCAATGCTTCATACTGAGTTGAGCCAAAATAAAATACCCAATTGAAGACCCCAAAATGTTCTCCAAAATGGGCGAGAGGTTGGCAAGTAACCAAGGACACAGAAACTTCATTGAAATGAAAAGGAATGATGGCTCTAGGAGCTGCACAGCATATAGCCCTTGACCTTGTTACCTTTCTGTGGCACGACATCGCAGAGGTACCCATTGTTAGCGCGATAGGCGAACGGTCTTGGTGTGACATTGGCCTGCTGCCAAGTTGTCCACCGTAGCACTTGTCCTCATGGTGAAGCCTATCGGAATTTATTTGCGCTAGATGAATATCGTGTCGCGCTGGCTGTGTCGCATTTCTGTTGTGGTGGCGGTTGGATACTCAGTCCTAAGCACGACAAATGGAACTATTTGCTTGGCTAAGTCCATTTTTTCTGAATCAGTTTATGTGTTGTTATGCTATGAATATATGCTCGCAGCTTGGCCAGACCTTTGACCCACGTATGGCAGCGTACTCACGTAGGCTATGCCGTGTCAGGTTTCGTTCGAATGCATGCACATGCACACACATATGCACGCACACACGCACACATACATGCATACATACTCACATGCATACATACATACGTGCATACATACATACATACATACATACATACATACATACATACATACATACATATATACATACATACATACACACATACACACACACACATACACACACCGCCTTGTTGCACCAGGTTTCGCCATTTCCTCCAACCTCTGTTTGGCCCTATGATCAGATTTAACGACTCTGACCGCCTTGTTTTGCCAGATTTCGCCCTGTCGCACACACCTGACACACTCAGCGTTGTGTCAGATTTCACCCTGTCACACACCCCTGACGCTCCGCTCCGCGTTGTGTCAGGTTTCACGAGTTCTGTATACGCGGCTGGTGCATCGTGGGCAAGAAGCAGATCTGCCCATATTGCAAGGAGAAGGTGGACCTCAAGCGGATGCTGTCCAACCCGTGGGAGAAGCCGCACGTGTTGTACGGCCAGCTGCTGGACTGGATCCGCTGGCTGGTGGCGTGGCAGCCAGTGATCATCATGGCTGTACAGGGCGTTAATTACTTGCTGGGACTGGAGTGAGTTGTAGACCTGATCAGATCCTCCTGGATCGCGATGCCGGCGTTGCCTGTTGTCGCAGGAGTGCGATATGAATGTTGGCCTCATCCGCTGGGGCAGGAGTAGGATATGAATGTTGGTCTCATTCGCTGTGGTAAGAGAGATATAATTTTCAGCTCCTGGTATTGCCATTGGATGTGATCCTCGTGTGCGAGGAGTGAGATGTTGGCCCCATCTGATGTGGCATCTGCGGCGGCGAAATGTACGTCTTTGTTGCAACATGAGTGTGGTGTGGGCCCGATACACCGCTTGGAGAGAGGTAAAGGTCTCACCTGCGGAGAATTGAGTGAAGCATGGTCCTCGCCGCTATAACAGGAGCAGATGTTGGTCTGATATGTATTATATGGGGCAGGTTATCGTAAGGTGCTGGATTGTTCAGGTGATATCTTGGCTGACTTGTGTCGTAATCCAAACGGCAGGTAAGTTGAGAGGTCTTGAAGTTGGTGTTGATGGCCATACCAGCCATCTAGACTTAATTTTGCGACAAAGCGATAATTTCTGAGTGGTATGCCATAATTCGGCTACCAACAGGACCATGTGCTACGTCTAAATATGGATTGGTGTTTGGCCCGAATGCAGGGAGGTAGGCGGGTACATACCAGTAGAGGCTGGACTGGCAGGTTATCCGGGTGGATGCAATCCTGAAGTTCGTTGAAAAAAGGACTGCCAGCTCGCTTGCATAGGATCTGGGATTATACGCTCCCAGCCCAGCTTGAGAAGAGTCACGCAAGGTTTTGGATATCGCGGAGTCTGAGACCACTGGAAGTGGCTGTCTCGACTGGCCCTAGAGCGACGAGCCTGGAGTTACCACCTGTGTAGTAACTATCGTATTCGTTTCCTAGTCCCTGTGATGTTCTGATGGCGTCCCCACCGGAAATAGACCGTTGTAGTTCCTCTGTAAGGCAAACTATTGGGACTTCCCAGGTAGCAGATTGCTGGGTCCTTGCTAGAACATGCCTACTGTTGCACTTGCACCGAGTCAGTCTATTGGTATCCTGCATCCAAACTGCGAATTGTCTACGGCAATGCATTCTCGAAGACAATATACATCCTAGCCAGCTCCTCCTTGGCTTTGACTCCCGACAGTCCTTTTTTCTCGTGTATAGTTAACAAAATTCCTCACGTTGATTAAGTACGCCATAAAGGTCTTCATCTACTAGCTTCCGACTATAGGATACAGCTAGCTATAGGATACAGCTAGATACAGGATACAGGATGCTACGAACTTGCAATTAGCTGATGGCTCAGTCATGCTGATAACCAATGTCACAACGATGGTGGCATTCTGGCGCGTTCCCGTGTGGCTATTGAGCTATGTCCACAGGAAATCAACATGATTCTGTGATGTATCCATTCGTGAAGACCGTGTCCTGTAAATAGTTGTATTTAGCATGAGAGCGAAGTGATTGTGGTTTTATTCAGTATGTGTTTCCCTTTCTCGATCGTTTTGTAAACAATATCTTTTTTTCCAGATTTGTGCGTATGAATGTATGTGTGTGTGTTGTTTAACATGCATGGCTGATGTGAGCTGTATAATACCCGGGAGGCTCCTGTAGTTGGATGTCGTTCTTTTGCATCACGCAATTCATTCAGACTCAATTTCACGACAAACCAACGCTGCTTAATATTGTGATCAACTAAAGCTTTCACCATGTCGCTGTGGCGTTGTATGTAGGTGCCGCGTTTGGTGCAATTTTTTTATCGTGGCATCTGATTCTTGAATACACGGGAGGCGAACGACATACGGCCCGGTGACGGTCACAGCCGACGCCGTCAGAACACGACCGGCTGGTAGAACGGGATGGGCAGCATCTCGCCTATGTTGACCTTGTGCATGGCGAGCGGCGGACCGAGCGACGCGTGTCGGGAGCGCAGCCGCTGTCGCCACAGCACGGCCGCGCCGGCGTCGCCCTGCTCGGCCGGCTCGGGCGGCTGGCTCTGCTGGCGCCGCCTGCCGAGCTGCGGCCGCCCCTCCGCCGCCGCCATCGGCCGCTCCGGCCGCGCCGGCGGCCTCTCCTCCGGCAGTGACCAGCGCCACTGTGGCCGGCCGCGCGTCGCCAGCAGCTGCCGCACGTGCGGCTGCAGCACCGGCTGCGGCTCCGGCGCCGCCCGCAACGGGTGCGCGCGCTCGCCCGTCCGCGCGCGCTCCAGTTCGCGCATGTCGCGCAGCGTCTCGACGCGGGCCGGGTCGTCGCGGCGCACGCCGTGCGCGCCGTGCGCGGCCTGCGCCATCTGGCGCTGGATGGCGCGGATGACGTCGCGCGACGCGCCGGCGGCCGTCGTCAGCTGACCGACGGCGTCGTGCTCGCGCCGCTGCGCCCGCTCCCAGTCTGGCCCGCTGTGCTGCGAGTCTCGCCCGCTGCCCGGGATCGGTGACAGGGCGGACGCGGCCGGCGCCTGCAGCGCCAGCACGGTCGGCCGCAGCTGATGGCCGCCGTCGGCCGGCAGGCTGGTCAGGCTGTCGGCGCCGCTGTCCACACCGCTGTCGTCGATACTGCCCAGCGACTGGACGCCCGGCCGGCGCGGCACGAGCGCTGCTCGCGCGCCGAACCGACTGCCCCGATCGACGGCGCGTTCACTGCCCGCCGCCGTCTGCGAGGGTACCCGGCCCCGCCGCCGCTGCCTGGCGCACTCCGCGCACGTGCAGTCGTGCAGGTGCGGTACCTGCATGTGTAGCGGCACGTGCGGAGTGGTGGCGGCCGGCAGCGATCTGGTGACGGGCGGCAGCCGCTCTCCCGGCCTCCTGCCGGCACCCACCAGCCGCTCCCAGCGTCTGCCCGCCTTGGGCCGGCGCAGCTTGCGACGGCTGGACTGGCACTGCGACGACTCTGCGGCGTCCAGCGGCTGGCCCACATTCTCCAGCAGGCCCATGGCCAGCGCGTCGTCGATGACTGAGCGGTCCTCGCGACGGATGAAGTCCATCTGCAGCGGAGAGGGTGACGTGTGTTGATTGGGTACAACGAAAAGTGTTGCATCTCAGCCGCCGAATGTCCTACCCTTCTGGGTCCCTACTTCACACTTGAAGTTGATCTGCTCCTGAATTTGAATCCCGTGTCTCCAGGTTATGACATGGTCTCTTGGAGTCTTCAATTAAACTGCCCGTGCCTTCTGAAACTGTCCGGAATCGCTGTTTTTGGCAGATTATAATTGCGTCCATGATGGTATGAGACCTCGTATCATCACTTTTGGATGTCTATTTCTAGTTTATTAAATTATCTCGTGTTCCCAAATATTTCGCGAATATAGTCATGCACGGTGCAAGCTGTCATCCACTCAGTATCCCCTCTGGTTAGATCCTCGTGTAGACTTTCGGATGACTATTTCTGGTTTATTAAATTGTCTGGTGTTCTCAAATATTTCGCGAATATAGTCATGCACGGTGCAAGCTGTCATCCACTTAGTATTTCCTCTGGTTAGATCCTCGTGTAGACTTTAGGTCTGCTAATTGACCTCGTCATTGTATCGCAATGGCTGAAATTGGAATCTGGAATTACGCTATCAAAACTACAATACTACCACCATCTGTAGCACTGTCAGCCCGTGTCGGTCAATCTCCAAATGGCTTTCAGTCTGGCCAGGGAGAGAGAGCAAAAGCTTTGGTACAGGAGCACAGGGGTGTGGAGGCACACCTTGTGAAACCCATGCAGTCATTGCTCCTATAAACTAACAACAACCCGAGTCCATTGAATAGCGGTATGCGGCTGCCTATCCGGTAAGTCTACTACTGACGTTTTTCACAATGACTGCGATGAAAACTCCTGATGACTCGGATGTTTGCGGAAGCACCAAGAACGGGATGCTGACATCCTCGTCAGGGATTGTTACCAGCTGGCGAAGTTCGTACAGCTTCTCCGGCGGTGTCTGCAAGGGAAGGTGGTTCTCAGCTCGTATGTTAACCAAACGCGCGCGCCGGTTACGAGCTGCTATCGGTGCCACTGGGATTTCTGCTGTCTTCTATCGCATTGCAGGTATGCATTAAGAACGTCCAGAGTCCGATTACTATACGGAGTGATGTGGGTGGCTGATTTGCATCTTTGGACATTTTAATGGGAGCCATGTTGTACCATTCTGGCACCAACAACGTCAAATTCACCCTCTTCCGATATGTCGCTTGTTCCACTCGTCTATCTCAGCGTGGAAGTCGAATTCCCACCTCGATCTCGAGTTTGCTGGCGCGTCGTTCCGCCTGCCAGCGCCGGTGCTGCTCCTCGTTTACTTCGTCCACCACGCCAAACACTACCTCCTCGTTCTCGGCCCGATTCGCAGAGTGCGTGGCGTACACGACCACTCTGACATCTGGCGGCGATCCGACAAACAGTTAGTACCGATTCCTGACGGTAGACGCGCACAGCAATGCCAGTGTTTTGGATTTGGGTTCGTAGGCGGGATCATTGCTTATGGGCAGATTATCTCCCGTTCTCGTTTTATCCTCGACACTCACCGCGAAGCACCCGTGACCAGCGGCCTCTCGGCTCGGATCGACTGCACCAAATCACCCGGCAATATTGATTGATTGATTATTTGGGCTTAAGGGCGCATCAACTGCCACTGGTTGCGTAGCGCCCACCACCCGGCAATACAAATTATATTTGTATGTGAAACACGAACACGTAGGTATACCTCGTTGGTATGGGAAAGAAACAGAGCGACGGGTGCATTGTTGCCAAAGCCTATATAATTGGCTACCTAATGTAGAGAGAACTTTAAGGAAACAATTTCTCCCGTCTGAAGTTTTATATTAACCGCCATTTGCGTGTCTTGTGCGTTTTCTGGCGGGTACTACGAGCGACGTCTTATGAAACCGAATGGGGATGCATTCATGCATGCCGTGGAATGCATGTTCCCACGTCTTACCAGCTCCCATCTGTAGCTGCCCTGTCAAGGCAACCACTGACGGCTAACACCACGTTGTGATGCACATTTGTGCCTGAGGCTGGCATTTGATGAATATAACCTGATGAAACAATGAGAATCCAAAACTTAATACTCACGAATAAACGTTTGCAGAATTCTGGTTAATTCAGGGATTAAGCGTAGTGCCTACAGTAGGTTCTCCTGTCAGTCACTACTCGCTGGGCGGGGGAAGATTACTCTGAATTCTGCATATGGTCGACGTAGTAGACTTCATTGACATCTGTCAGTATTCATAGAGGACCAGTGCCCGCAGGAGTCCCCTGCAGGTACTCACTGGGCAAGCGCAGCGCTCTGAGAAGCGTCTCATTCTGGTCGGTGACCAATGCGGAGACTCTCTGCGGTAGTCCTGATCGGCTGGGATCCATGGAGAGCTCCCTGAGTAGCGAGATATCTGAAGCAATCGGCTTGGGTCAGTCCTGTCCACTCCCGGTCAGTCACAGAACCCGTCCCGGTCAGTCACCGGACCCGTCTCGGTCAGTCATGGAACCCACCCTGGTCAGTCATGGAACCCGTCCCGGTCAGACACGAGACCCGTCCCGGTCAGTCACGGAACCCGCCCTGGTCAGTCACGAGACCCGTCCCGGTCAGTCACGGAACCCGCCCTGGTCAGTCCCGGAACCCGTCCTGGTCAGTTACGGAACCCGTCCCGGTCAGTCACCGAACCCGTCCCGGTCAGTCACGGAACCCGTCCCGGTCAGTCACGGAACCCGTCCCGGTCAGTCACAGAACCCGTCCCGGTCAGTCACGGAACCCGTCCCGGTCAGTCACGGAACCCGTCCCGGTCAGTCATGGAACCCGTCCCGGTCAGTCACAGAACCCGTCCTGGTCAGTCATGGAACCCGTCCCGGTCAGTCACAGAACCCGTCCCGATCAGTCACGGAACCCGTCCCGGTCAGTCACGGGACCCGTCTCGGTCAGTCACGGAACCCGTCCCGGTTAGTCACGGAACCCGTCCCGGCCAGTCACGGAACCCGCCCTTTTCCTTCACGGGACCTCTTGACCATGGGACCCGTCCCGGTCAGTCACGGAACCCGTCCCGGTCAGTCACGGAACCCGTCCCGGTCAGTCACGGGACCCGTCCCGGTCAGTCACGGAACCCGTCCCGGTCAGTCACGGAACCCGTCCCGGTCAGTCACGGAACCCGTCCCGGTCAGTCACAGAACCCGTCCCGGTCAGTCACGGAACCCGTCCCGGTCAGTCACGGGACCCGTCCCGGTCAGTCATGGAACCCGTCCCGGTCAGTCACGGAACCCGTCCCGGTTAGTCACGGAACCCGTCCCGGCCAGTCACGGAACCCGCCCTTTTCCTTCACGGGACCTCTTGACCATGGGACCCGTCCCGGTCAGTCACGGAACCCGTCCCGGTCAGTCACGGAACCCGTCCCGGTCAGTCACGGGACCCGTCCCGGTCAGTCATGGGACCCGTCCCGGTCAGTCACAGAACCCGTCCCGGTCAGTCACGGGACCCGTCCCGGTCAGTCATGGAACCCGTCCCGGTCAGTCACGGAACCCGTCCCGGTTAGTCACGGAACCCGTCCCGGCCAGTCACGGAACCCGCCCTTTTCCTTCACGGGACCTCTTGACCATGGGACCCGTCCCGGTCAGTCACGGAACCCGTCCCGGTCAGTCACGGAACCCGTCCCGGTCAGTCACGGGACCCGTCCCGGTCAGTCATGGAACCCGTCCCGGTCAGTCACGGAACCCGTCCCGGTCAGTCACGGAACCCGTCCCGGTCAGTCATGGAACCCGTCCCGGTCAGTCATGGAACCCGTCCCGGTCAGTTACGGGACCCGTCCCGGTCAGTCACGGAACCCGTCCCGGTCAGTCACAGAACCCGTCCCGGTCAGTCACGGAACCCGTCCCGGTCAGTCACGGAACCCGTCCCGGTCAGTCACGGAACCCGCCCTTTTCCTTCACGGGACCCTTCGACCATGGGACCCGTCTCGTTGAGTGTAGTCCTCAGTGGAGCCCACCCGCCGAACCGTTCAGGATAAATACAAGTCACGCAAGACTAACCCTGCGGGGCGGGGATGGCCGAGTGGTTAAGGTGTCGGGCTATGGGCACCAAAGATCGCGGGTTCGACACTAGCGCCACTCAGTACATTTCCCAAACCCGCGGCCGACCGGCGAAACAGTGTGGGCGGCGCCATTAGCCGTGAATGTGCATAAAGTGCGTCGCGAACCACCCAATAAACAAAGACTAACCCTGCCGGGGGTGTCGCGGCCGTTGCGACATCGAGAAAAACATTATTCTGGTCATGACTAACGATATCTGGTACAGTTCGATCTACCTTTACAGCTGGTTTATGCACACACAAAGTGTATTCATTGCCAGGCAGTCATGGTGGCCCAATTAGCCTTCAGGGCATTCTTGGGACTTATCCGATGCATTGAAAATGCGATGACTAATTGAGTTCGCGATTTGAAGGCAGCAGAGTAGCATAACGATTACATAAATGTGTCTCACTTTACAACAAATGGACGTCAAACGTGTTATGCAAATTGAATGCCCGATGGTGTACAATTAACACGCTTTAGCTCAAGTCAGGCCTCGTCCCCACGAACATTATTTAATTCTGGCATGGAGCAAATATTGCACAAGGGGGCATGAACCTGATCCTTGTCTACATCTGGTCCAATATTGCCTTGCCGTATATAGGAGGTGACATGCTCAATAATGAGTTCGTTTATTATAGCCATGTAATTGCATATTATGCCAACATATAATCATGGCAACCATACATCACAGCATATGTGCACAATATATCTTGCTGGTAGCATTGACTAACAATAGCAAGTGACAGTATAATCACTTGAGCCGTTTTGATGAAACAATGCCTACTAGTAAGGGAATATACAGTCTGCCGTCCCCACTGCATGCCATCTCTACATTTTTTAATGTCCAAGCGCGTGCACCGGGTTTTGCTATAGCGGGCATATAAGTAAATCATGCGGGCTGTAAACTTCCGTAGCCCTTATAAAGGTTGAAGGGTTTTCAAGGACTTTTACGAGGACTTTTGTTTTTGTTGCGGATGCCGCCAAGTTAGTAAGTGAGTAAGGTTGGCATGGTCCGGCAGGCCCCGCGTGTCCACCTGTCAACACATTCGAGACGCCACAATGGACGCGAGATCTTGTCAGTGTGCTTGTACGAAGCACAATTGCACAAGGCGCCAGACGAGTGCGTTTGCACGTGTTCCGCGGGACAGCGCGACTCCTCGCGCACCCCGACAATCCGTCGGATTGCCACTGCGCGCCCAATAGCGGGCAGTGGTCGGACCCGGGTCAACTCACCACCGCCCTCCTCGACGACCCAGTCGACCGGGTCGGCCAGCGCCGTGTGTGTGGTCTCCGGCGTCACTATGACGGCCACCACGTCACGAAGCTCGTGGCACCTGACGCCCGTGTGCAGTCCTCCGCTCAGCACGCGCACGGTCGGGGCTGGCACGCCCAGGTCGTCCAGCTGCTTCTCCACGACAGCCCGCCTGTGGCACAGAGCCATCAACTCACAGGGAGGTATTGCTACGTCAGCGTGCTTTGGTCACAGCACGGCCACAGTCGGGTTTATCTACGGCTATGATGGAAAGGCAGCGGTGTCGTCGGCCCCATCGCCCTTGATTTCAAGGAAGAACTTATATTATAGTTATGCATTACGTCATGTAACTGTTTTGTCAAACGATGGTGAATCTGTTTGCTATATTTGATTGCTGAGTGGAGTTCTATATGTGATGGGAATTTCAACAAATGGCATGATCATTAAATTCTGAAGTGGTTGTTTCGTCTCAGCTTCCTACTTGCCTCATAGGTCGATGCAAAAGATGATGAGGTTCTGATAAATTCACTAGGTGACAACAATTTGTCAACGTGGGTGCGTACTGGAGCGAACAAGCTGGATCTAGAACACTTTCCAAAGAACTGTTCTCTTCATTCCTATTAGTCACCTCCATTACAGGCTTTGTATGTAAAAGTGGAAGATTTTAAGGTGGTTCTTCCAGCTTGGTATGAATGCCTTCGTTCTTCCTTGTCCTAGGTGCTTCTTATTTTTATTTTTGCCTATTCTTCTCACTTGTTTTTTGGTTTTGCCTGGAAGTTGGTGCTGCAATCCAGCAGCGTCTTTGAAAGATTGTGCTATATTTGCATTGCCTGTAGGATCACATTATCCGACCATGCCCGGGGAAGGCATAGAACGATGACAATGCGGCCGACCTGCTGCAGTTGTAGAAGTGTCACAATGTGGTTGGCCTGTGACAGTCTCAGAAAGGTCACAGCTTGGTTGGCCTGTGACGAACACACAAAGATTACAGCTGGATTAGCCTCCGACAGAATGGTCACAATGTGGCCGGCGTGTGGCAGTGACGGAAAGGTCCCAATATGGCGAGCCTGCGGCAGTCACAGAATGGTCGCAATATGGCCAGCCTGCAGCGGTCACAGAAATGTCACAATATGGCGAGCCTGCGGCAGTGACAGAAAGGTCACAATTTGGCCAGTCTACAGCAGTCACAGAAATGTCGATATGGTTGGGCTGAGGTAGTCACATACAGGCCTACATTATTTCCAGCCTGCAGCAGTCACATAAAAGCCACACCATTTCCAGCCTGTGGCAGTCACAGAACGGTCATAACATGACCAGCCTGCGACAGTCACAGAAAGGTCACAATATGGCCAGTCTGCGGCAGTCACAGAAAGGTCACAATAAGGCCAGCATGCTGCACTCATATAAATGCTACAATATGACCAGCCTGTGGCAGTCAAAGCAAGGTCACAATATGGTCAGCCTGCGGCTGTCACAGAAAGGTCACAGTGTAGTTGGCCCGTGGCAGCCAGGGGAAGGTCAGAGCTGCGGGCTGGCCGAGGCCGCCCAAGTGTTCCCGCGGCCGGAGCATAAAATCCAGAAGCGGCGAGACCGTTGCCACGTTGGCGGAAGGTGCGGGATCGGCACGTTCGGCCGGAACGAGAGTGCCGTGATCGCGCGAGATTACGACGTGAGGCGCGGCGCCTCACTGCGTCATCGCCGCCGGCCGGGTGGCTCTGGGGGAATCGCGCCAGATTACCGATATGAGACTCGGCACCTCACTGCGTCATCAATGCGGACCGGCGCTGGTCACTGGGACGGGGGCCGGTCACTGCGACGGCGGTCGAGCGCTGGGACGGAGGCCGTTCACTGGGACCGGGGCAGCTTCGGGGGAGACCCGAGCGAGATTGCGATGTGAGACGAGGCGCCCCACTGCGTCATCACTGCGGGCCGGTGCCGGTCACTGAGACCGGAGCGGCTCTGGGGAAGGCGAGGTAGCAAAGCCTTGGACGTGTTGGTGAACAGGGAAAGGTATTGGCAGTAACACAGTGCCTGTTCAGATTTGTTTTGAACATATCTCTCGGCCATGGGCGGGAGGTAAGCAAGGCCTGCGTGACTAATGATTCATATTACCCGGCTGTTGGCTACAGGCCGAGGCTACCAATTAACAATGGCAATTGCGTTATGCTTCGTGACCAGAACATCTCTGTCGTTGGCTGGAAGGATTTTACGCCGCATCAGTGCAATATATTGTATTGGGAGCATTCCGTGTTGAGGTAGGAAATAAGTCGCAACAGGTGACTAAATTAGGAGTGGCCAATGGACACCACACCCCCATCACATGACCCTTTAAATGTGATCATATTGCCATTAATTTGGGTATTTGGTGTGACACTATTACCTGGAAGGGGCATCTAGTGTTCCGTCCCAAGATATCCCTTGGAATTATTGAATCATCGGAATAGCTATCTGATCAGCAATTGCCTGTTCTATAGCTTGCGAACTCGGGATATGTAAAGCATTTAAGCTCAGACAAAAAATCATGTCAGACACCGACTAAGGTCAAACCCCCAAAAATACTTCGATGTTATCATGCATGTGGTCGTGGATATTATTTTTCCTAAATTTCAGGGAGGAACTACAGGAATGATTCAAACAAATCGTTATATCAGGGCTAAGGATAGCATCAAATCAGGACTGTTTTATGAAATAGCCGGTAACAATGGCAAAAGCTAGGTAGTTTTCTTAGATCATTTCAATAACAATGGATATTCCTCCAATGCCTAACATCGAGACACCTAAAAGCACAGGCTCACAACAAACAAAAAAACCTCAGGGCTCCAGCTAAGCAGGGTGAATGTTGTTCAATTTACTAGAAGCCAATCAAACACCCACGATAGTGCATCGCAGATTATTACCTTTTGGCATTACTGAATGTATATGGCGATAAATGGGGCTGGAAGTTTGAAGTTCACGCATTATCCTCCTTTACAAACCATTTTGATTGTTTCCTAGAATAGAGGGAAGAAGCAGATGGGAATAGTTCGCACTTAGTTAATGCCATGTTGAAGTTATATTGGACGGTGAAATGTCTCCTGGGGCGGTTGTTTTGTGCAGTGATCGTAGCAGGCCTACGTCGGGATCAGATTGGCTCTTGTGAGGACTTTTTGGTTGGTGTAATGTCTCCTGGAACTAGGACTGTGGCGATTCTCACATCGGATCCAGCGGAGGCATGAGGTGATGCTCTACGGATTGAAGGTAGGTCACCTTCGCGACACATGGGTACATACTGGACTGGTGGTAATCAACCTTTATGCCCACATAGTTTTGGCCGGCATACTGTGTATCATGGTTTTGGAAGGTTGCTTTCGGTTGGAACCGCCACGACGCCAGATTTTGGATGGCTGAGCTCCGACACTTCTTCGCGTATGCTACTATGGAAGGACTCTGAGGTCATGGCGGCTAGAAACATTTTTACCTTCCGTCAACATTTGCGTTTTTATGTGATATACCTCCACCCGTGATGATTGACCCGTCCCGTCTCGTGGGGGGGGGTCTTCAACCGCCCCCTCAGGTTTTTCGCGGATTGCGGACGAACAGCGCACGGCAACGCGCCCAAATGTGGCATCCATTTTCCCACATCAATTTGACATGCTGATTCAAAATGTTTACGTCATGTTATCTAGGGTCAATGAGTTAGTCAAGGTCAAGTGAGGTCACCTCCAAAAAAAGTTAAACCAGTCGTCACGCTTTAATAGATACAGTTTTTGTCATGAAACTTTCAGCGTTTGTTTATCTTTACAGATGCAACAAAACGTACGAGTTGAATTTCTCATTTTCCCCGTTTTTGACTACATACAAATTTTGCGTATTTGCCATAATGCATTTCAAATACGGGATTCTGGCTAAAGTAAGCATTTTGTACTAGGTCAAGTTGACTTCCAACAACTTTTCTCGGTCTGCTCTACCCAGTGGAAAAGGAAAATTAAAGAGAACTTGAGAACTCAAATTTTTGAAATTTCGATAATTTTTTTTTTTTTGGGGGGGGGCAACCCAAATTATAGCCCTGGTCGATTTCGCTGTCCTTTTCTCATTCCAAATAAATGCTGTTTTTTATATATCCCCCAAAATGAAACTCCCCAGAGCCAAAAACATAATGTACGTCGTGAAAAGTCGTGAAAATCTAGCACACCCGGTGACGTCACTTTTGGGGAAATTTTTTTTGGGGGGTGGACCCGGACCTCTACTCGTCAAGCACTTTCCGATGACACCTCTTTCGTTTTCGTCCGATGCTTAGTTTGGATTTTAGAGGGGGTTCTTCAACCGCCCCCCCGAGACGGGGTGTGAGGATTTGACCGGAAAGACGGCGCGGGTTAATAACTGGCTAGTATGGTAACATTGTGGACTCTTTGTAATTCAGCTCTGGGAGCGAAATGACCCTGGTAGTCGACGCGCCCCTCAACTCCAATTTATCATCATGTTTCCTGGGAGCGGTTATTTTGTTCACTGGTCGTAGTAGGCTTATGTCTGGTCAGATTAATATCATGCTGAGGCTGTTTCGATGGTGTAAGGTGTCGTAGAGGCGGTAGTTTTGTACACTGGTGGCAGTAGGCTGACATTTAGTCAGAGTAAGTTAGTTTTGTTCACTGGAGAGCATAGCGCAGCTGAATCGGCCAGTTCAATGTCGTTACTCCAAATGTAGCAAATGGAATGGCGTATTCCTTCAAAAGAAAAAAAGATGCCTCCAGTCGCTGTATTCAAACTGAAAATATACCTAAACATCAGGATATGAAACATAAGAATCCGACCTAGATATATCTGGTCTGAGATCGACCGCTGGTTTTCGGAAACTCATAGGTTAACATGGCACAAAAGCAGTCGAAAATAATGATACGCCATGAACGCACCAGCCCAATGCAAAAAATATCCCTTCGGACAACAAAGCAACAGTTTGACGATGAGATAACCAGAATGACTTTCAAGTGCTTTACTACCAGTTGTACAATTGATGGAAGCACTACCAACTTCGAAACAATAACGTTTCTTTTTGCAAAGATATCTTTAATATTCAAATGGAACAAAATTTTCCCGTCATAGTCAGTGGTGGGCGAAGGTTTGGCCGCAAATACTGTTTGCACAGCATTATTTGTTGGGTGGTTTATGACACACTATTATGCACGATCATGGCTAATGGCGCCGCCCACACTGCTTCATCGGTGGGCCGCGGGATTGGGAAATGCCCAAAATGATGGGAGTGTTGGACCTTGGTATCCAGAGTTCAACAGCTCAACCACATTGTCAGTCCCGCCCGGTGCTCACAATAGGCGCTCTAATTGACGCGACACGGGCAGGAGCTAGCGTTGAAAGCTAACGTGGTCGAATATGACCCGGTGTTCTATCAGTTGTGACAAAATTGTCTTCCGTGGATCTATATCAACACGTCTTTGGCCAATCATTTGTAAAGAACTGAACTAACCGTAGAGACAATGCGTTCACCAAATTGCATCACTAAAATCTCCATGAAAATCATGTTCTTTGTTTGAAGATTAGGCTGCGCTGTGCTGAGCATGGTCGCCGACGCGTCCGTCTTTAATTATGCTGAACATGAGTTCAGAGCATCAACTAATAGGCACATTCATCCTACTTGGATTAGGAGACAAAGTCCGGATCACTATCATGATTCCCTACATCGGCCGCACAAAGCGAGTCCGCCGCCACCAAGCTTTGGCCAGACACCCATGGCGACCTGTTCTGTCGATGGTTACTCAGCTATGGAGTCGTTCTCTGAACAAAGATTAGGAGGACTTCATGAATGAATTGATATTATATATCATATATGAAATTGATACCTGATATTAAGCTCGGTCTATTGATGCTTCCTGCGTTCACATGACTTAAGAAGAATAGCATACAGGCATGCTTCAAACCAACATACACCAGCCCAATGGAAAACCTCCAGACACTACATCCACAAACGCAATCCCCTTGATGACGCAACCTTTGACGAAGTGAGCCCTCGCAGCAAAAATGTGTACGCCCGGTTGGCGTAGCCCCGGTTGGCGCAGTAGCTAAGGAATCGCTATCCATTCGACGGCACTTGTTTTCAAAGACAAGGGGTTGGGGCGTATTGCATAATGCTTCTACTGGCATAATTTAGTGAACGCATCACATCTACCGGTACATTAACATTTCAGACATATTTGATGACACGACAGGAGCATAAAATGAAAATATGAAATACAAATTACAAAGACTCGAAACTGAAATGGAAGAAATTACAAACACAAACACAAACAAACACATACAAACATAGAAGCTACAACTGACTATAAAACAGCTAGGACGTGCTCCTATGACTGACAAGATCCTGCCGGTGATGAAATAATGATGAATATTATCACCGGGCTCGCAAGCAAAACTAGCAGATTGAACATATTTTTGGGTGAAGAATTCAGGACACGAAACGCTGCAATAAAGCTAAGACATTCAAGCTACAAAATTGTGGTGGTCAGTGCGGGTCGGATCGCGCTTCAAGACTTTATTCCTACGTATGCACGGGAAAAGCCTCACTCTGACTTTGTCCCCACTGGTAAAAATACGTTGGTCAGCTGTGCTGGGTCAGCTGTTCACTGATACCGTGCATTTTCGCCCTTCTAGCTCTGGTATTGCTTCGGCCTATATATGAATTGATGTGCTTGATTTTGTCTTGCTTTATTTATTGTGTGTTTTGCAGCATTGTGTGCGTTTACCTCTTTGGGACGGTTATCTCTTTTCGTACCTGGGCCTCACGAACATTCTTTTTGGGTGCGCCACTTGCGCTCAGTGTCTGTACGCCATGCATATGCTCGTGATCCATGACGCACATCTGCATCACATTACCGCATTACATCTGTCTTATGAGGAAGACGACATCCAGATTATGCACTTGCATGTCTAATGTGAATCTGGAAAAAAAATGTTTGCTGAATGGTTGGATCAACTTTGCTGATGGATGTATAATTGTGCATGGCTTCGTGAGTGAAACTATCGCCGGCATATAATTCCCCGATTGCTTGTGACATATGGTTTTGCCATATGGCATTGCGCTTGAACACATAAGGCGCACATATCCCACGAACTATTGTATGTACGCCATGGCAGCAAATTTATGTAAGGGACTGGCTTCCAAGATCTGCTTTGGTAAGAATACGATGACCTTATTCATAAGACAGACGTTCTCACCACCATCAAACCGGTGTATGTGTCCGAGTTAACGTTCTTTTTGGGGTTTTAACGGTCATTTGGGGTACACCAACAGGCTTCTGGTGTTGAGCTTGCCCATGATTGGCCCGGCATTACGATACGAGCCTGCTTTACAACCCAGTTCACGGCCCAAATGACCGAAGGCGGCGCAGTTTGGGCATTGCCGTCTCTCGTTTACAGCTGTTTGGATTGCTACGCAAATATCCCACTTTTAGATCGACACGCTGCGGCGGCTTCGCTTGTCGTCCGGCTGAACCTTAAGTCCACAGAGCAGCCGCTTTGAGCGGCGACACTTGGTCGCAGTGCCGACCGCGCTCGGCTTTGTTGGCCGCGTGGGTCCTGCGGGCGGGCCGGCGGCGTCGTTTGGCAGCGCGAGCCCGCCAAAGTGGGTGGTCCTCGTCCACCGAGAGGCTGGCACCACGCCTGGCCGCACCGCTGGCCGTCGCTTGGCTCGTTGCGCATACCATTTCCATTCGAGATGCACTCCGCGTCGACTTCACGGCCGAAGTTATGCACAGAAACCGTCCCACCAGAGCAAGAGTGTCGTCATCACCACAGACATTGTCACCGCCAGCAGACTGGTGTATATGTCAGAATTAGCACTCGAACTTCGCAATTTCGGGCAGTCCCGGCTCGGTAGCGGTGAGAAAATTGTATGAATTCACATCGCAAAAATGCTAAGATGGATCAGCAACGAACACGGTGACATTCAACTAAGGGACAGCAGAATCTCTGTCTGACTTCATCGACACCTATATATGTATATATATATATATATATATATATATATATATATATATATATATATATATATATATATATATCGACGCCTATATATACATAGGCGTTGATGAAGTCAGACACATATGGGGTATGTGGAAATGCGGATTCAATACGAAAGTGTCATGTGGAATCCTAGCCTTTCGCAAGCAGAAATAATGACCTTGAATTGCTTGACCTCCGTGATACCGCTAGAAATTTAGACCATTAAAAGCTTAAGGTCCCATGGGATCACAAACTGAATATCATGAATGGCACATCGAATAACGTATGCATGCCATCAGATTGGGGCTAATGCACGGTCATATCTGGGAATGTGCAGTAGAATAATGCTTATAATAATTTATAGGGAACCCAGGTGTTCATGGAGAACACTGGCATCCCTCGCCAATGCTTCAAACACAGCATGATTTTTTACCAGGCACCAAGTCCATCACAAGAACGAAGTGGATGAATTGGCGTGCTTCATCAGAACTAGTATGTGGCATAACAAAGCTTACACCATCCAGTACACCAAGACGTAGGCAGCATCGATAGATGGAAACATGATAGCGTATCCTCATAAAGATTGCAAAACATGAATGTCTGTCGCAGTAAATCAACCAAATATGAACTTCGTCATCGTTTAGGAAAACAAATGCATTCGTCTCACAATTATCCATAGCTGCAGTGGCCATACGACAGTTAGAACTCTCATTCGTCCCACAATTATCCAAAGCTACAGTGGCCATACGGCAATGAGAACTCTCATTCGTCCCACAATTACCCATAGCTGCAGTGACCATGCGACAATTAGTACTCTCACTCGTCCCACAACTACCCATAAATACAGCGGCCATGCGATAATTTGAACTCTCATTCGCCCGACGAATGATAGTTCTAGCGCACAATTATCCAAAGCTGCGGTGACCATACGACAGTTAGAACTCTCATTCGTCCCACAATTACCCATGGCTCCAGTGGGTCATAAGACAATTACCCATAGCTACAGTGGCTATTCTAGAACTCTCATTCGCCAGACTTCATTGCATAAAATTGGGGCTTGGCCAGTGCTGTAAGACCAAACCCAGCATAGCAGACAGTAACTGATCGCTCTTATAGCCTGTTACGTGAGAAAACAGGATCTATTCATGGATATTTGGAGAGCCGCGCTCCAATCAGATGTGATTTGGTATGGCCCGATTCTTGACCTTGATCGCAGCAGATATCCACACAGCGCCACCAAAAGAGTGCACTACGTTCACTACCAGAGCCTTGTGCTCGTGTCAGTGACCCAGTTTCTTTTTGCCACCGGCTTGATCGCATCTGACTCGACGCCGCGCATAAGCGACTAACGTGGTCAGACAATCCTACGAAGTAGCGTCAGTCGTAGTGGAGGGGAACACTTCCGACTGGTTTGCTGACTGTGCTGTTGGAACAGACATACGGTCGATTGACCTTCTCTCGATGATTTGCCCCAGGGTGACTGGCAGAATTCCGACTTTCTGGCTGGCAGTCCCTAATCCTCACCCTGAGCTCACTGCCGACCTCAGATCGGTTGACCCGCTTACCCCGTATCGTCTGACCTGTCTCTGGATCATTGACGAGCTACTTGACCACTGACCTCAGTCTCATGTTGGTTTTCTCTCAAGTGACTGATTTTCTGGTACATCACCAGCTCGCCCCCATGTAGTCCACTTATAGCTCACTTAGCTTTCTGTCACTCACTGACAGCGCCATTGTTTGACTGGTTCAGGTCAAACTAAATCCAGTGTTCCACCAGATCAGGTCAGACTAAAGTCATTCATTGCTTCACCAGATCAGGTCAAGCTAAAACCATTGCTTCAGCAGATCAGGTCAAATTGAAGAACTGTTCACCAGATCAGGTGTAACTGTAGTCATTGTTTCGTCAGATCAAGTATAACTAATTAGCTATTATCTGATCGGATCAGGTCAAACTAAAGCTATAGTATCACTAGTATCAGGTATAACCAAAACCATTGTTTCACAAGTTCATGCCTAACTAAGGTCATATTTTTATCAGATCAGGTCTAGCTAAAGCCAATGTTTCTCCAGCTCAGCTCAGACTGTACAATCCACAGCAGAGGATACGACCAATTGAACTGAATCAGCTCCTTCATGCCTGAGGAGTGTGTATCCGGCCTAATCCGGACTGGCTGGATTGTATCAGATTGCTCGGCTAGCCTATCTTTAGCTGACCTGCTCCTACACAAACTACACCCGCCAGTATAAGGCATCATTAGAGGCGCTTTGCGAGCGAGGACAGAAGGTGGGCCATAGGGCTCCCCTACTGCAGGCACAGGATCGGGCACTGAACTGTGAAGTTCAGTAACCTGCGGTGTGGACTCATCGCAATTGCACTCTCTTGGCAACCAGCGGAGACATGCACCGTATTATGTGCAATTATCGCAGGAAAGGAGTGATTTAAGAACTAAACAAAACCTATTCCGACGATTCCGCACAGTGCATTTAAGGTTGAAATACTTGCTCCACATTTGTGAGAAGAGATGCATTGCGGAAATATTCCTCTAATTTCGACATATGTGCATCGAAACCCAATCTCATTCAGACGAAATTAGCTGCACCTTTTGGCAACTTCTGGTTTTTATGTTCAACATGATGTACGTATCTCTGATCTGGTGCTGAACTGTCAAACTAGCATGGGTGCCATACCTGTGTGACGATCGTTTCTGTCTCACAGTCATCCTGACCAGCCTGCACCGCATACAAACGTTCAGCTCGATGAACGGCTGTACACTGCCCGGCTTCGAAGGTCGTTGGTCACATGGTGGCATGATGTCGTAGAATTGCTAAGCAATGCAACTTAAAGGATTACGTCTAAATATCCATGAAGAAATTAGAACTCGAAACACTGTAGCAAAACAACAACGCTTTCAAATTTTAAAACGTGACTGCCGGTTCGGGTCTGGCATGGCCGCTGAAATGAAATGTTATACAATACTCGCCTGCGGTTTGGCTTCGCTCGAAGTAATCTGGCTTGATACCATGAACTGCGCCCTCTCTTGCACTCTCACTCACTCTCTCGCTCTCCCTCTCTCTCTCTCCCGGCCTCTCTCTCCCGGCCTCTCTCTCTCTCTCCCTCTCATTGCTCAATGCTGAGGCCCCATACTACCCTATCGCCAATAGTGACACGTCCCAGCTGGCTGGCCCACTAATGGCGTGTTCTCCAATGATTGCCTGCCTCCTTTGTGCCGGTCCTGTCTCCCACTGTCCATTTCTCCATGACCTGGTATGTTTTTTTTTCACTGTCAGACCTTTGCACACTGCCTGACCTGTCTATCCACCACCCGACCTTCCCACACGGCCTGACCTGTCTGCCCACCGCCCGACCTTCCCACACGGTCTGACCTGTCTGCCCACCACCCGACCTTCTCACAGAGCCTGACCTGTCTCCCCACCACCCGACCTCCACTCCCGGCCTGACCTGCCTCCCCACCACCCGACCTTCCCACACGGTCTGACCTGTCTCCCCACCACCCGACCTCCACTCCCGGCCTGACCTGCCTCCCCACCACCCGACCTTCCCACACGGTCTGACCTGTCTCCCCACCACCCGACCTCCACTCCCGGCCTGACCTGCCTCCCCACCACCCGACCTTCCCACACGGTCTGACCTGTCTCCCCACCACCCGACCTCCACTCCCGGCCTGACCTGCCTCCCCACCACCCGACCTTCCCACACGGTCTGACCTGTCTGCTCACCACCCGACCTTCCCACGCAGTCTGACCTGTCTCCAGCCAGCGCCAGCAGTCCGGTGATGCCGTGGTCGGCCGGCAGGCAGCTGAGCACGTGCGCCAGTGTGCGCCCACTGCCGACGCTCGTCTGCAGCAGGCCGCCGCGCAGCTCCGGCTCGCGCTGGAACAGGCGCCGCAGCTCCTGCACGGCCGCGTACGCCGGCAGGCAGCACGCCTTCTCCTGCGGCACGCCACACAGTCCACCGGTAGGATGCTCGTCCCACAACCGGAAGGTCGCGCGTTCGAGTCCCACGTTCCGCCGCTGTTCGCCCGCGGCCAATCGGCTTGAAAGAATAACGGCGGCAGTGTGACGGTAGCTGTCGTGGCGTAAAGCGCCTGTAGCGAATCGTCCTCTCATGTGGGACAGTGTTCCGCCGTCACAGACGGGAAACGCCCCTCCTACATGCAGGGAGGTTGCATGCTGAAATTCTGGAATTCAACTTTATATCTGAAGATATCAAGTTGGAATTATGTCAGTCACTTCTGTCGCCACCAACACAGCATACACAACAGGTTCAGGCTATAGTCGGTGCATGTGTTGGCAATTGGTTAGTCACTAGCTGACCATCGGGAAGCTAAATAACCAGTAAGCGTGGTGACAGTTGAGAACTGGATGAAGATTTCAAACATGAATGGCCAAGTATAGAAGAGAGGCGCGCCACTTGGAACAGTCCCGGTGGATCATCACCTTCAATGGCGTAGTGAATGCTTATGATGAAGCACGAACAAACACATAGCATTCCCAGCATGGCCATCTGCAACCAGATGTACTAAATCCGGGTAATGGCAGGAATAGACGGCTTACGCTGGCACCAGACAACCCAAAACGACATACGTCATACACTGTAAAATGATCAGCAAAGCGTTATGGCTTCCATGGTTGGTCAGCGTCGGTGGAAAAACAATCGAAGCGTTGAGGGAAGACTGGATGAATTTGACAAACGATCGAAAGTGCAACAAGCAGGTCAGACAGGTGCGAAATAACTCAAATGGCCATTCCTGTACAGCTATGTCGCCATTGAAAAGCTTTCAACTGAAGCGCCACAGTTTAACGGTTGAGAAATAATTTGCAAGGCTTCTTTCAAAGATGCGAGAACATCTGGCTATCCAAGCACATCAGGTAACACCTGCAAAACAACAAATCTGGCTATCCAAGCACATACAGTAACACCTGCAAAACAATCCATCTGTGTTTGAAAGTAGACGTCTTTTCAATTGTTTCTTTCCAGCCTGGCTCGAAGATGATAAGATCCCGGAAGTCTTGGTCGTGGTGAAAACTGCTCTCTGTCAGACTTGGCTGTAGCACCTTCAGTGTCGTCCACAGGCTATCCAGCGCCTCCTCCGAGCTGAAACGATCATCATGTCAGCCCCGGGCATTTGCAAACAGTTTTATCACTGGCAATTCCTTCAGCTACAGCCGAACTTTGGGTATGGAGCTTCTTATCTATCCATTCAATTACCCCTCAATCCGCTATACGTGCATACCTTGTGTCGCTTAAATGTTTATTAAAATATGACCATGAGGCGAAATCTAGAGCGCCAACTTCTTATTAGTTTGCCATCTATGGCCGTTGCAATGCCTTTTTGAAGCTGAAGCTGGCTATCAATTGGCTGTGGAAATGTGCTGCGGACCATTCAGAGCATGCGGTAAGATAAACATAAGCAAGGTGAAAGGCCTACACAAACTTCTTTAACTACTCGAAAGAAATGATCGAGTTATCATGCTGGCCCGATCTTAGCTTTATTGAAGGACCTGTTATTCGATAAGGAGACGAGCTAGGACAAACTTCGTTTTATCAAATGGCAGCCAAACCCCACGAGGGTTAGTATGAGTCATCCAACAGTCTGAAGGTGAAATACTTCACCAGCTTCTATGCAGCGCTTACTGAAGACACTTCACAGACTTTCCCGCAATCAGTTTTATGGTAGTAAGCAAAACAAGAAGAAAGAGTCAGAAGAGAACTTCGTAACCTCAAGTCGCACCAATACGAAGCCGGTAAATTCCCTAGAAAATTATATGCCAAATTGCATGCGCACCCGCACCTTTCATCCAGCACAAGCATGCTATTATGTAATCACATCAGAACCCGTAAGGGAGTTGCTTGCACACATTCCAAAATCAGAACGCAACACAAAAGCGACAGTCAGAACACAAAAGCGACACCAGCTGCCGCCATATGAACAGCACATGTTTGGGAAGTGTTTCGGCTTTACTCCATTGAACAATCGTATATCCATTGATCCTCGGGCGTGCTACTATTCAGTTGTAAGGACGTCAAAGGTGTCCTCTGTGCTACTATTGAGCTGTTTAGGGCGTCAAAGGTGCCCTCTATGCTAATGTTCAGCTGCAAGGGTGCCAAAGGTGCATTCTGTACTACAATTCAGCTATAATTGCGTCAAAGATGTCCTTTGTGCTACCATTCAGCTGTGAAGGCGTCAAATGTGTCTTCTAACAGCTTTTACGTTTGATGGGAATATCGATAACGCCTACTCTATGCAAAACTATCGTGAAATGTGATGCAATTAAGTTTCCACGATTGGGCAGCCCTCTTCAATATGGCATATGAGCGCCATCTTACAGATCGCCTTCCAGAACGGTTCACCAGGAACCCACATTGATGCCATTGAAAACTTTTCGTCGCTGGAAGATGTTAGAAGTAAACTCAATGCTATTTCACCATATTTTTCCTTCAAAGATGTCCAGATATGTCGGTGAAGCAAACTTCTCTGTGGCAAATTCATTCGCCTGCAGAACACGATGCTCTGGAAAGACGGCTAAGCAGCTTCTGGAGTCAGTTTTGCTTCAGAAACGAATTTAAATGGAACTTGCGTTGCGACGCTCATCGTGCAACCTTGCTTCCTCAATACGACCGTGCCTACGAATAATGTGTTTCAATGCCAGCTAGCATTGAATGAGTAATGCGTCATCTGCATTATCAGCTTCATCATCAACCAAATAAACGTCCTCACGCCGTGGCCATAGCTCCCACAAGTGACAAGATTGCGGTAGCTCAGTCGTCAGTCCATTCACTTGCAATATCGTGGGCTTGATTCGAGATTGGCAGCGATATATCGTGTGTGTGTGTGTGTGTGTGTGTGTGTGTGTGTGTGTGTGTGTGTGTGTGTGTGTGTGTGTGTGTGTGTGTGTGTGTGTGTGTGTGTGTGTGTGTGTGTGTATGTGTGAGAGAGAGTGCATCTTAAAATAGTCAAATGCCCTTCCTTCAGGCGAGTGCAGGGACGATCGTTGTGGGAGCATATGGTTCCACAAATCTGCTGATTTACTGGCGCGCCAAACAGATGATCGGTAAATGACGCTCCTAGTCAGTTCGGTACCGGGTGTCTTAAGCCTCCTTTGGACTGAAGCTAAAATGACTTCACAACCCTTAGTTGGGACCTTTTCCTAGGGAGCATCCCGCCGCTGTGTGTGCGTAGTTCTCCGAGCAGTGGATGGTTCTGCTGGGACGGTACCCTCAGTCGCGACCTTGGCCCAGGGAGCATCACGCCGCTGTGGGGTCGGAGTCCTCCGAGCAGTGGGTGGTTCTGCTGGGACGGTACCCTCAGTCGCGACCTTGGCCCAGGGAGCATCCCGCCGCTGTGGGGTCGAAGTCCTCCGATAACTGAACAGTTCTGTCTGGACGGTTCGCGCCCGGCGCAGAATCTGACGCTCATTAGTGTGGGTATCAGAAGAATCTGACGCTCATTAGTATGGAGACCAGCGCGGGTGTGAGGACTGAGCAGGCTGGTGACCCGGCGCAGCATATGACGCTCCTTAGTATGGGTATGAGCAGAATCTGACGCTCATTAGTGAGGGCATCAGCGGAATATGACGCTCGTTATTATGGGCATCAGCAGAATATGACGCTCATTAATGTGGGTATCAGCGCGGGTGTGAGGACTGAGTAGGCTGGTGAAAGTGAGATGTTTGGTGTGGTTGTGCAACCGACGCGGCTATCTACGGCTGGCTTCGAACAATTCCGCGGCGGTGCCACCCACGTTGTTCGCCACCATCTCTGCTGTGCCCAAGTTAATGCCGATGAAATTGCTGGTATCGCATGTCAAGGCAAGCGCCAGCTGTTCGTTTCGCTTCGTTGTGTGAAGTGTCTTTTTGCACCATGTGTTGTTGGTGACCATGGGACCATGCTGTTGTTTTTTGGGGGAAGCTCACGGGAATGAGCTTAAAGGCTTGCTGACACACGGCAGAGACCCGGCAGACTTCCGGCAAAATCCTGGCGTGGGCAGGACTGGGCATCATCGAGCAGAACCCAACGTCGGCGACGTCCGCAGGTTTCGAAGTCACAGCATAAATGGATGACGTCACGCTATGTAATGGCCATAGGGATTGTGATGTAGTAGCTTGGTTCGACATCGGCGACATTTGTGGCAGACAACTTGAAATATTTGAGGTTGTCTGCCGCGTTCTGTCGTCGAACGCGAGAGTCTGACGGTTTATGTGGTTGCTGTTTAGTATTTGGATGTGAACTAATTTTATTTGTAATACAAATATTTTTAATGTCATAGATGAAGATACCAGTGAGTAAATTGTGCTTTCCTCTGTCCATTGTAATATACGCTGCACTGTGGTCCATATGAATGCAGAGGATGGTTTACCTACATCAGGTGTTTTTTTTTGTGGAATGGACAGGGCGAGACTGATGCCACCAACTGGAGTCTGCTTCAGACATGGAACTTTATATACTTTTGGTGTTGCCAACGCAGCACCAACTCCGAAGTTCAACATTACGCCTTTATGATGCATGGAATGAATAAAGTAAAAATTTGGCTTGACAGCACAAATGTTTTTTTGGTGGTCGATTTGTTCCGTGCAGCATGCATACAGTTAACGATCAACTTGTTGAAAGTTGGGGTCACTACCCCCTCGACCCTCACCTCCGCTCGGTTCATGTGCCCTTGTCCCTCATAGTGGTCGGAACGAAAGATAATTTTCGACACTTGAGTTTTCGGTACCTATTTCAGCTCTGTGACAGGGAGATATCTTCCTCTTCTTTTGTATTATCGTAATCCCAGCACACTACTAGCCCGTTCCCAATCAGAACCAATCGCCGCTAACATGCAAGAGCTCTTTTTGTAGCGAGGCAGTACCAAATATATAGAAAAAAATGATATCTAGATGCTACCATGAGTGACAATTAGTATTGCAGAATATTATTAATGGCTCAGCAAAACAAAAACCGAGACGCGTCACGGCGCATTGAATAGATGGTGTGACTCTGCTAGAATGATGTTGGCAGAATGAAATGTGTCGTCACAGTCTGCCGTTATCTGCCGCAATCTGCCTTCGCCTGCTACTTTCTGTCGCTGCCTGCCAATTTCTGCCGCCGACGTCGCGAGCGTCGAATCTGCCCATGCCAGGATTCTGCCGGAATTCTGCCACGTGTAAACAGGTATTAAGGGCCATCAATATCCTGGCAAAGACCGAGGTTTGAGCATTACTGCTGAATATGTGACATGCACTGATGATCATTTTCGGGTACACACAAGTCCTTCCAAGCTACCACATCATAATTATTTTACTACCGGGGAAGGTAGTTCGCGCTTGAGCTTAAAAAATGTACGTTGGTACTTACAATAAATATAAATATAAAAGTACAACGTTGGTACTTGGCGTATACCACATTAAATGGTCTGTTTACGAATATACTGACTTTCTCTTGCATCATCGGAATTTACCTGATGTTGAAAAAGGCATGTCATGGAGAAACATATGCAGACACCAGGAAAACAGTTACGTGAAACACATGGAAGCTAAGACATCGTCAACTAGACCTAGCACGTGACTATAGGCGGATATATCTATCCATCAGCATTATCAATCATCGTTGACACCACCATCATCAAAAACAGCATCACTCATAAATGAACTTGATGACAAAATCAATATGCATCGGAAGACTGGCAGACATTGTATCACAAGGACGACCAACAAGCATGCTGCTGTTACAAGGGCTATGGCTGACGTTGCAAAAAACAAAACATTTGTGCTACCAAATGTAATAATAAACGAGGCAATATTATATAAATTTGGCTTTGTTGCGTAATGGTTGTCGCTGCAGCTGCAAGACCTGTAGTAATACATCTTCCATCCGTTTTTAAGAAGATCACTGGAACCTCGCCTGCTATTCCAGGCTCCAACTGATATGTACCTCAGCGCAGCATTTTTAGTCTAAGCCATTGACGCCATAAATTAGGCTTCGGCTTCATTAGTACACACGCATCACGCTGCGTATTGCCATCCCTGAATTTCGCTCACCGACCTGTTTGCAGTTTAATATGATTTGTTTTTTTAAATTTTAATCCGAGTTGTTGTTCGGGTGGCTTGAGGAACCAGGGTTCTATTGCTAAGCAGAGCTTGTCGAGTGAACCCTGGCCCCACCACCCGATCCATGAACTCCAGTTCAACGGCAGAATTTAGACCGAAAGTTTAACGTGCCGCCAATGCACCGACACGGCCGCCCGGTAGCTCGTCCCGGGCCTTATCGGGCCAGTTGCCAACTGACACTCCCGGCCGGGGGCTAAATGCAAGCGCGCGAAGCGACTCGAACCCTGTGTTGCCAGCACAGGAGAGACCAGTGCAGGCCAGCGCTCTAACCAACTGAGCTACCGGAGCGGCTGGAATGTGCAATGGAATGCCATGCAAACCGGATCTATATTAATTGAAACTAATTTCATGGCCCCTCGGACCGACCACCATAGTGCGAAATTCCAAATCAGCGGCATAACTTTAACTGAAAGCTGGGCGTGCCGCCAATACATCGACACGGCCCAAGGTAGCCGGGACTCCCCCGTTCGATCACGGCCCAGGGTAGCCGGGACTCCCCCTGTTCGATCACGATCCAACTTCATGGGCTGCAATAAGTGCAGCACGTAGAACATGACATTATGGCGGCGCACTTGCTTGGTTTCCTATTCCCACGTCCCAGACTTCGTGGAGTCACTCGTCTGACCTTGCGTAGTCACCCACACGTCCGTTTGCCACCACCCGTGTCGCGGGCGCCGACCGTGCCGGCGGCGCCACTCGCCTGACTTTGTTGGTGTTGAGCCAACAGTAAACGGGCCGGTGCTTGGCCTGCTGGTGCGGCTGCACGCCCTCCGGCAGCAGCGTGAGCAGGCTGGGCGCGTCCCGCAGGATCCTGATGCGGGCCAGCGCCGCCGACAGCCGGGTGCGCAGCAGGAACAGCGCCTCCTCGAGTCGGCGCAGCGGCGGCGGCGCCTGCTGGTCGGACGACAGCGGACGGCGCCGCTGGAACCGGCGGTCCTGGTAGTCGTACAGGATCACGGACGCCACGCTCAGGTCGTGCTGGAACTGGGCGGGCTGGTATGAGGTGGTGCTGGAGCTGAGCGAGCTGGTGTGAGGTGGTGCTGGAGCTGAGCGGGCTGGTGTGAGGTGGTGCTGGAGCTGAGCGAGCTGACGTGAGGTGGTGCTGGAGCTGAGCGAGCTGACGTGAGGTGGTGCTGGAGCTGAGCGGGCTGGTGTGAGGTGGTGCTGGAGCTGAGCGGGCTGGAGTGAGGTGGTGCTGGAGCTGAGCGGGCTGGAGTGAGGTGGTGCTGGAGCTGAGCGGGCTGACGTGAGGTGGTGCTGGAGCTGAGCGGGCTGGTGTGAGGTGGTGCTGGAGCTGAGCGGGCTGACGTGCGGTGGTGCTGGAGCTGAGCGGGCTGGTGTGAGGTGGTGCTGGAGCTGAGTGGGCTGGAGTGAGGTGGTGCTGGAGCTGAGCGGACTGATATGAGGTCATGCTGGCGTGCAGGAACTGAGCAACGTTGATGCATGACGGCGGTAGATCTTAGTACGACAGCGAGACCACGCCAGAGCAAGATGGAGGCACATCAAGCGCTACAGACGTGGATGTGATGGTTCCTGGCTTAGAAGATATATCTGGTTGGTGATGCTAAGTAAACACGGTATCAGCTATGCTGGCGAAAGCAAGACATAAGTGGAAACAGTGCACGAGTCGCTTGGGTTGTCGAGTGATGGTATGCCAAATAATTTGTTCAATGTCTGCAATGGATTTTTAACAATGTGGCTGATGTGTCTCCTCTGCACAGGACTTCACTGCTTAGATGTGGCTTTATTGATGTATTCATGAAGGTCGTCATATAGGCCACTTCAGTACGAGATCTTAGCTAGTCGGCATATGCAATCTCGTAACACTAATTACAAATTTTTGATGTTAGAAAATATTATGTCTTGTGAAATGCACCATACTTGAGATAGATGTAGTTACCTCGAGCTAAACTTAGCAATATTCTGCCATATCTAATGGCTAAATAAATAGTTGCGCACTGGCGGATGTACCCCTCGGAAAATCATGTTATCGGCATTAACACGCGCCCTAGAGGGCCTCGGAAAATTACACGCACTGGAGGGGCGGGGGCGGATTCCGCCCCCTAACATCTTGGCTCCCATTAGGACTAGAGCAACCAAATTTGCATGGTAGATGTGCACTATAGTTAACTATATTGTTCGTAAATTCCGTGACCTTGGGTCAATATTTTCAAGGTGAAATGAGGTCAAAATAACAAAATTTTCAGGTTTTGCGTGGGTTGGCTTGTCATTGTTATCGATCGCTGTGATTGTGTATAAATGCTCCAAAGTTGGCATTAATGATGTTTTGGACATTACTAATGATCCAATACGTACGCCAGGTCCGCTATTTGACCTCAGGTCACCTATATAGGAGCACTTTATCAGGTCATCCTCTGCTCCAGTTACCGGAACCGTGCCGCCCACCTGATTGCTCCGTTGGGCGCCTCGGCACAATCGGCTTCGCAAAGAAAGGAGTTAAATACATGAATAAAGTATAGAAACGCTTAGGCACACAATGACAAACAGTAGATTTCCGGATGTGTAGGGAGCAACATGCAAAGTGACATTAATACAGTCATTTCCATTTATGACAACATTCCAGTGGACCAAGTTTGGTTCCATTATCCTATCATGATGACTTCGGCGACCTAACATGACTTTTAAATTATATAGCATAACAATAGGCATGAAACAAGTCGCTAGTGTTGTCAAGAACACTTCCCTTTTGCCAATATACGGAAAGCGAATCAGCGGCGATTTTTGTGGTCTGGCGCTGCGATTAAAAAACTTTAACGGCCCCTAACTTAAGAACTTTTCGGCCGATTTGCATTTGTCTTTCTTTAAACAACGCGGCGGTCATTTCCAAGTAGGTACATAAAAATGGCGCATATTGACCGGTGCAATATGGAGTTATATACGAAAAATCGGAGGAATGGGCGGATTTCGCCCTCCACCCCTCCAGGGCGAGTGTTAACCTGTCATTACCTTGACCTGACTTGACCTCGGTAACCTGACATGACTTTGAAACAATGTAGGATAACAATATATATCAAACAAGTCGCTTGTGTTGCCACGAACACTTCCTTTTTGCCAATATACGGGAAGTTAATCAACGCGGATATTTGTGGTCTGGCGCTGATAGCATTTTTTTACTTTACCGACCCCTAACTCGAAAAATTTGCGGTTGATTTTCGTTTTTCTTACTTTAAACAACGGGCCGATCATTTTTAAGCAGGTACGCAAAGAATGTCATAAATCGGCCGGACTCGAGAGTTATCCACGAAAAACCGGAGGGGTGGGCGGATTTCACCTCCCCCCCCCTCCAGGGCGCGTATTATTTATTTATTTATTTATTTATGTATTTAACAATACATGCCCTCCACGTGCAGTGGCTATTACGGACAGTCTGGGTCACAGATATTTACAAAGAAAGGATAGATTTGTGGTCAGTAGTGGGAGCAGATGTGCAACAACATTCGTACACCAACATAATACAATACCCATATCTCTCTCTGCACTACAAACACCGTGCTTGCAATACTAGCTATAAACGTGTGGTTTGTAGAAGTGATAGGAAAGCTATTTGCCACCCCTGGTTAGTGGTTGGAAAGCTATTAAACCTAAGCTTCACGTCGAAGCGCCCTTAAACTCCAATAACTAACTAAACCTAAGCTTCAGAGGAAGCTTCCATAGGTCGGAGGGAAAGTGATTGGATGATTGGTAAATACCAGTGTAAAGGAAATACCAGTGTGAAGGAAATACCAGTGTAAAGGAAATACCGGTGTAAAGGAAATACCAGTGTATCTGGGAGTCAATTAATGGAAGCTATCACAGTTCCGGGAAAAGTGTGCTATGAAGGCCTCTTTGCTGTTGCTTACTCTGGCGTGAGGCTCGTGAAATGTGTCTGTATGCTAGCAACGTTTGATTGGAGCATGCAAACCGAATAAAAGGTTAATTGGACGCTGGCAACCCGTCGGTGGAACAAGTTTTAGACGAAAATAGCAAACATGGCGCAAAGTGTCCCTTGATGCCTGTCGGCTTGAAATATTCAGAAGATGATCGGAGTTCACGATGCGATATCGATTCTAAGAGCAGGAGCACGGTCGCACAAGACAGCGTCCAGCGGTGAAGCAGGTGTTCAAATTGAGTAGGTTCAGCAACACTCCAAATCAAGCCAGAATCATCCTCAATGACAAGCGCACATGGGTGTCAATCACACCTTGTATTATATCTATCATTATAAGTATTATATATTATATCTATCATCATATATTATATCTATCATATTATATATTATATCTATCATTATATATCATTATCTATCATTATCATTATTATATCTATCATTATATTATAATATTTAATGGGGCTTGCTTTTATTACGGGGCTGATTGGGATGGTGGGCACGGTTGGTGCGGCCCGGCGTTTTTTTATGTTTATATATATATATATATATATATATATATATTATGCTGCTGTTATATCCTATGTCTTATCATGATGGGGTGGCGGGATTGTAGATATGCTCGCAGCATGGTCTCGCTGACAACTTGCTCCAGCAATCGTCGTCAAAAGCGGAGTGCACAGAGGTGGAATGCATCTTCTGATATGCCAACGTCAGACATTTTAATTTTAACAAACATGCCAATGGATTAGCAACAGGATTATAGCTATAGCTATTTATAATACTTCGTGTCATTCAATTTTTTCTTCCCAACAGCAAACGTTTTATGGTGTCCCTGATGCTAAGTACGGCTAGGATTCCGGATAGCTGTAGATGCAAGACAATGGAAAACAAATGGAATACCAATGCATGCGTTGCAACTTTTTTTAAATTGCATGCATGTGCAACATCAAAGTAATTTCTTTGCTAAATGAGCACACCTGCCTCAAAGCAGCCGCTGTTTTATTTTTATACTTGGTTCCCAGTCCAGATGACCAACTAATGTAGGCTGACGAACGTCATGCTCGTAGCACGAGCGACCTGGTATTATGCGTAACAAAAAAGACGCTTGATTGAACTTCCTATGGGCAAATTTTGTCTGTCGTCACATAATTTCCCTCGACTAGCAAATGCAAATAATTCCTTCGGCAACCGCATGTGCAGAAAATCGAAGAATTCATAAATCGTGCATAAAGCTCCATGGAGAAGACTTCTCGTGCGACAGTAACGTTACTTCAGGTCCCCACCTGGAATAGTGGTACAAAATTTTCTGGCGATGTTAGAGGCGATGGTAAGGGGCGAAACACAAATACTTGTAATGATCTGAAAAAAAATATCATGAACCGATGGCACACAACTGATGTGAAATAAATTTTAATGCAAAATATTTTATGGATGGCGAAGCTGCAGGCCCTTGCGGTTTTTCTTAATGATATTTATTTTTCCATGACTTGATGAGCGCCACCTGTTGCTATCTTGGTACTGTTCTTACAGTTGGCCGTCGATCATTCATATTAGAAAGCACTAGGATAACAATGAGTTTGAAAATTAGTCTACGATCGGATTCTTTCGTTTCACCAATATTGCCAATATTTACTCCTTGTCAATCGCTTTAGTCTTAACTCGGCTATAACACCATTTAATGCACTTTTGCAGACATTGCGCGAACTAAATCGCACGTACTTCAAACATGAATTAAAGCAACAAGTTTTACATCAACGACTCTTCAACTGGCAGCATGTTTCATTTTTGTATGTATAAGCATGATCCATGACCAGACTTTTGATTGCTTATATGTTATGCTTGTTTGACTTGCATGTGGTGAATATGACTTGTGTTTGTTGTGCTTATGACGATTTCAATAATTGCATGTGCGTCATGCAAATTTCCAATTTTTACTATAACTTGAGGTGTTGAATAGCCATTTGTAGTTAAGTTCCTTTAAGATTCAACCTAAATTAATAATAAATAAATCAATATATTAAAAATGCTAGTCCATCAATCAATGGGAACACAGATGGGTTCTTACCTCAGGATACTTGACAGCAAAGCCAACGTCATCCAGTGTCTGGTGCAATACCTCCTCATCTGTGAAAGCGAAGAAACGACGCTGATTCAATTAGTCGCCAGCTTAGCGTAGCACTCATGGCTCGGGAACCGTGACACACAGGAATTAAAGCTTACATTTCATGGCCGCGTAGGCAAGTTCGAAGGCGAGCTTCTTCTCTTCATTGGTGCTGAACTCGATATCTTCCACCACCAGATTGCATTTACTCCCGGGCACGTAGTCACTTTGCAGCCTATCGAATATTTCAGCAGCTTTTCTGTAGAGTTGCATACCATAGTGACAAGGGAAGCGGAAAAGTCCATCATAGAAAGTATGTAGCGGCACTCTTTCGGCGAGCTGAAGGGTGATGAGGGATGTCGCCGATAGTCTGCTGAGGTCGTGAGGCAGGCGAGAGGTCAAGGTCACCGACGAGGTCAGTCGTACCGAGCCGGGTGTGCCGGGACGGGGCGGCATGACGGGCATCGGATTAGTAGGGAACAGCTCCCATTTGTCCAGAGGGAGCCGAGGCACTGCCATCATGTCCGTCATTGCTGCTCGCTCAAGTCAAGCGAGCTTCACATTCACTACGTGATTTCGCTATAAATGACACACATGTGTGAGTTAGCCATTAGAAACGTATCGAGATACAGCCTATTCACCCATTCTTTGCCAACTTTACAGGCATTTTACTTCCTAATCCAGCTAGCTATATATCGTCCCCGCGCCAATATTGGCCGACAACGGAAATACGCGAAGCATAAATCACGTGCACAGGTGCATTTGGTACCGCCCAGTAATGAAGCGAACACGTCAGTGCGGCGGGCTTTGGCTGGTCTGTGTCGCCGAGCCGATGTCGCGCGACCTGTTTGTTACATACGCCACCAGACGGAACTGTGTCACGGCGCCGCAGGGGTTCCACCGCCCACTGGCGACCCAGATTGCCTCCAGGGAAACATTGCTTTTCCATCGTGCTGGCCTGATTGGATTAGGGGATATTGGTGTACGCATTGCGAGCTGTCATATAACCCTAGCAGGCCACAGTAGGCTGATGTAGTTCCGACACATAAACGAGGAAAGTGCTACGATATTGGCACCGGAAATATACCGATTCTTGTGTTTGCACCGGCAATGGGATGTATGCGAGTGATATGAATAAAGTGTATCTGATGTATCATGTTTGTTTATATAGTTGAGGCACATACAACTTATTACATTGCAGCTGGAACTTAATAAGGTGTAGAAGCGCATACGGTTAAATGGTTCATGGCTCTCACTCCATGTACTCTTACCAATTAATATCATGTGCGACATGACGCAGAACCTCTGTTTTCCACCAAGGCTCCACACGTATGCTATAGAAATCAGGAATCGTTGTAGACTATGCCATATGATGCAGTGACATTTTGTAGCTTGTAAGAAGCAGGGGTGTAGGATCCTGTTCAGTTGGGAGGGCTCCAGTCCCCCCCCCCCAACGTACAATCAGTCCCCAAACTTGGCAACCAGCCCCCCTCAACTTTCGAAGTCAAACCTATGAAAAATTCAAGCAATGCCGCATCGAGTACGATATACTGCCCGTGTTCAACCTAGGTAGCTGTAAGATTGCCCAACAATTACAATGAGTGGTGGCGATATTCTCGCGGTTCTTCTAAGTATTCTTCATAATTTGTGGTGACTGGCCTCTTCAATAAATTGAAAGAATGCAAGCAATCTTATTTTCAGTGTTCTCGAATTGGAAATCACACTGGTCATGTAGCACTGATCGTAATGTGGAATTTGCTATGATGGATACCTACTGTGTTTTTCCGCACTGTTTGTAATCCGTTTTGGTGGACGGACATTTATGTGACATATAAATATCGTAAAAACAATGATGAAATTAGGCACAAAACGAAGGGAAAGAGGCATAAGTCGTTTCGGCACTAAGTTGATTTTCCATGTTCCGTAATAGTTTTTTAATTAGCCATGTCCTGATTATGCTGTCCTCGGATAGGCTGAGTTCATGGAAAACTGGAAAAGGGAAAGTAATACTCATGAAATTATTGTTTGTTTCCAACGTAGCAATATAAATTGGTCCAAATCAGGGGATAAATTTGTGTTTGCGGGTACCCCAGATTGATCGACCCAGTGCTGAGCCCTCCCCCCAACTGATCTTGCGATCCTACACCCCTTGTAAGCAGCTACCATTGTGCACCTAGTCTACATGACATAACCGCTCTTGACTCTTGACGTTGTGTCATATGCATGGTCTTGGCTTCCGCATTTGCTGCGGCTTCTGCACGGCTTCCATACATACCGGCAGGGTAGGCTTTACCCGTGGACGTCACCACAGCGGGTGGGGAGCGTGCACAACGACAGGGTAGCCTGTGCCTCGGCGGGTGGGATGCGTCCTCCCAGCGTCATGGAATTTGGCTGTGCACCAACGGCGTCGCACAGAATTGTCCAGTTAGACACACTTCTTCAAAGTCTTATTCTCTCCTAAAATGGTACTGAAATTCATAAAATGAGAAGTATCAGGTTATTACGTCTTCCATAGCGCAGGACAAATTTCATTTATAATATGTCCGCCTAACCCAAAGCGACTTCAAGCATCCTGTGCTGCAGCACACACAACCTGCGGAGGTACGGCCGACCGGCCTCGACCTGACCGAGCGGCCACAGCGGCGCCCATTCAGCGGCGGCGGCACCCCGGTGACCGATCGAGGTCTGTCGACACCGGCGTTGATATCTGTCTGCGGCCGCGTGGCATGTGACTAACGACTGCACCCGCTTCCCACAATGAAGCGCCAGATTCGCCGCCGGATGAGCGATGAGTCTGCCTGTGGCGGTCGCGGTGACAACGGTGCGGTCCTCTGACGTCCGAATGATGACCCGAAGACGCCGGCGACCCGCCAGCCGCCTCTCTGCCCCGCTAGCCGCCATTCCATTCCACCCACACGTGCCCGCCCCCGCTGATGGTCGCCCGACACCCCTCTCACGCACCCGCCCCCTCACACACCCAAGACCAGCGTCCACGCCAGACAACTGGAGCGTTTTCACGGCAGCATTATGACGATTCGGTAGATCCTCCCAGGACTGGGGGTGAGGTGGGGGTGTGTGTGGGAGACCTTAAGGTGAGCTCGATGTCTGGGGGACTCAAAGTGACCGAGTGCCCCTGAGGGAGTTGGCCGTCTAGATGGGGTGATCCTAGATGGTCGAGAGACGTCCGGAGCAGAGCTGGCTGGCAGGACGGTCGGTTCATCCGACCGGTACGTGATAATGGTGCGGCGGCCCGAGCCTTGTCCTCGTCAGTCGCACCACAATCGTCACATCCGCGTCGTAAACAGTGTCGCCGTCTCACCAACCGGTCCTGAGTCGGGGAGGGACTGGTTGGTGTGGAGCAGCTGTGGTCAAGCCACTGGGACGGCTGTGGCCTCTTGAGCGGTCGTCACCTCCAGGACGGCTGCGACCGTTGGGGCGGTCGTGGTCCCTAGGTGCGAACGCCGCCACTAAGGTGGCGGTGGGTCATTTTCCCAGTCCTTGGTAGCATTTATGGCTCTCAAGGATATCTTTTCTCTGAGGCTGGCCCTCAGCATTCCTCGCACTCATCGCCAGTTCCCGCGGACTCTCTTAGCACTCAGGAGGTTCCAATCACTAGCAGGGAACCTATTCATCCGTCAGGAGCCATCTCCAACTCGTATGGACCATTCCCAGTCAGACACAATCTGTCTACCTTTCAAGGGAATCCTGCAGCTCCGAGACAGTACTCTCATTTTTAAGCAAATATCGGCAGCACTCGGAAATCTCCTTAGCTTTTAGGTGGCTCTGTGCATCCTTCATTGGTCCTCCCAAGTCTCAGGAGCATCACAGTCAGTTCCGTTCTAGCTGTCAGGGGACCTACCCAGTTCTCGACAGTCTTTCGGGCCAGCAAGGAAATTTTAGCTCCGAAACCGGCTCGCTGTATTCCTTACAACCATCGCTAGCCCTTGGGAACTCTCTAGCTCTCAGGGGGCCTTTTCTTCTCATAGGGATACCTTTTGAGCTTCCTCTAGTCCAGTTCAGTCCTCTCTAGCGCTCCATAACCATTTTCCATCAACAGGGGTCCTTTTAAGGGGCCCTTCTCAGTCATTGACAGTCTTCCTGGCTTCAAGGGCTTTCAAACCCTGACGTTGGCACTTAGTATTCCTCACAACAATCGTTAGCCAAATGGACTTTCCTTAGCTATGAGGAGGCTCTGTTAGCCCTCAAGGGCCCTCTCAAGCTGCTAGAGGCCTTTCCTCGTTATGAACAGCTTTTGTGGTTTGAACAACATTTTAGCCCGGTATTCCTCACATCAATCGCCAGCCAACATGGATTAAACAAATATCTCATGGGACCTTGCTCATCCATTAGGGGCCGCTCTCAACCTAAAAAAATCTTAGTCGAGTCCCCTCTGACTCTTGCGTGCTCATTTTCTTCCATCAGGGCCCTTTCCTGCTTTTAAAGTTTTATCACAGTCGTCAATAGTCCTGTCTAGCTCTCATCTTGGAGGCATTTCAGGTTTGAGATGCACCCTCATTAGTCCTCTTCAGCTCTTAGGTGTCTTGCTCACACCTCAAGAGTTCTTTCAAACCCAAAGAGCATCCCGGCCGTCTGTGACATTCATGCGCCAAGGGCTAAGCCGTTAGGGCCTATTTGTCGGCTTGAGACCCGTTGTCAGCTCTGAGCCACTCCCCATCAGAGTGAGTCAAAGTCGACCCGGTGCCTCTGCACGTCCGGCCCGGGGCCCCTATCCGTCGGCTCAGAGATCCTCCCCTTAATGGCTCAGGGTACTCTCCGTCCGGCCCGGGGCCCCTATCCGTCGGCTCAGAGATCCTCCCCTTAATGGCTCAGGGTACTCTCCGTCCGGCCCGGGGCCCCTATCCGTCGGCTCAGAGATCCTCCCCTTAATGGCTCAGGGTACTCTTCGTCCGGCCCGGGGCCCCTATCCGTCGGCTCAGAGATCCTCCCCTTAATGGCTCAGGGTACTCTTCGTCCGGCCAGAGTCCCATCTTCAAAATCTCTGGACTCTAATATGTAAGAGGACCGTTGTGCGGTTGCGGCTCCATCGGCTCCGGGGAACTGCCTACCAGCTCTTGACCCTCTCCAACGGCCCGAGATCTTTCCGCGGCTAAGGATCCTCTCCGTCTGGATGGGGTGAAGTTAGTCCTTTGGGAGCAAAACTGTAATTGCACTGTATTTCAATGATGAAAATGCTACGTCGGACCCTTGTGAATACATTGTCATATTCAAAGCAATGGAATATGGGATCGCCCATTAGGCATTGGGTTGCAGGTCGTTTCGTCACAGCTAACCTCTTCCTGCCTACGTATTGAGCAGGGTTGGAGATCTCACGAAGCCAGAGGTCCAATGTCTAATTTCCAAAACATATTTTCAGAAAAAAGGAAAATGGTAACTTAACATTAGCAAGATAACAATCCAGGGGGTCCAGCTCCCCTGATCCACAATGGTACTCCAGTCATGGTATTGAGGTAGGCCATTGGAGGGTTAAAAGCATAGAAGGAAAGAAGAGAGGATGAACAAGCAAGATGCCAAGGCAAACTGGATGTGTGGATGCGGTCTGCATGTTAATTATTTCATGTGGATTTCTGCATTCTATTGCATTCTATTGAATTGCATCCCATTTTTATGTTCCATTATATTTTCATCATGATTGCATTTCAATTCCAACATTTAGTTTCCCCAGAACTGCCCCCAGACATGCCCAAAGTCATGCCCAGGCATGCCCAGCAGCGGCCCCTGACATGCTCTGTGGAAGCCACACATGTAATGTATTTTGTAATGCATATTCGGATCCTCCTGATCAGGGTTTTTCAGTCTCAGTTACATGTGCACCAATGTGCCGCGCAAACCATCGTCACGATCATGCACGCATTACACGGAAACACTAGAAATTAGAGCACACACGAAAATTAGAGCCAGGATATGCGCAGCATGACCGAAAGCCTCCGCCTGAAAACGCTGTAGCCATCTGAATTCCTCACACACTGCTGCTGAGCTGTTCTCCGGTGCGTCCCATCCTTGGCGTTCCAGGGCCTCCTCTGCTAGGCCGGATGTTCTGCTTCAACAGCCTGGCCCCCTCCATCATACCAAGGGTCCTTGTACGACCTGGGACCCATCCGTCGGCTCAAGGACCCTTCCTGACGGTTCGAGATTCTCTCCGGCAACTATGGCCCTCTCCGTCATCTCAGGGGCCCTCATTGATGACCCAGGGTCTTTTCCGGCAATTCGGAGGCTCTTTTTCAAATGCTTGGGCCCTATCCATCAGGTATTCATCAGCCCAATCATCGTCTTGGGCATAGTCGACAGCCCAGGGGTCCTTCATATTGCCTCGGGACCCTCTTCATCGGCCTGGGGCCCGTTCCGTCAGCCCGGGATCACTTTCGTCGGCCCAGGGAGCCCTCACTGGTCTCCTACACTGATGCCTTGAGGGGCCCTTAAGGGCCCCTCAAGGCGGCTCCCTCCTTCGCTTTCCCCCTTAGCTACACCACTGCATACATGTGTGTGTGTGTGTGTGTGTGTGTGTGTGCGTTTGCGCCCATAAATGAAATAGCTATACAAAAAATGACTTCGCTGTTGAGAATCCATTTGAGAATTCAGTATGTGCGCACACACACACATACACACACACACACACACAAACATACACACACACACACACACACACACACACACACACCCATTTCGACGAATTCCGATACCGTCGTATCAGAACTCTCAACGTATGTTCGGAGGAGCCATCTCCCGCACGAAGTGGCCGCGGCCGACTCGCCGGCGGGAGACGGCGTCTCTCTCCCACGGTGGCCCGTCGCCGGCGGGCTGAGCCGGTCGACAATCTCGGCGCCGGCGGATCTGCGCGCCGCTCGCCGGCGACGAAAATCGGCGACAATCCCGACAGGCGAGCGCTCCCACCCGCCGCACAAATAGACGAGCCACTTGGTCCCCAGCCGCCACCAATTAGGTTGATGCAATTCTGTCGGCGGCCGCCGGTCGGCGCGGCTTAGTCGGGCTCGAGTGGTGTCGCAGCCTTGTTTGCACAACCGGCGGCACCGCCTGGCGGCCGCGCGGCAGTCGGCTCTGAAAAACGGCCGCCCTGCCGGCTGGCCGTCCATCGACTCCGCGGACCTCCGACTGAGCTGGGAATGCATGGATGGAGGTGAAAGGGAACAGTCTGCAGGGAGAGCGAGAGTGTGTGTGTGTGTGTTTGTGAGAGAGAGAGAGAGAGAGAGAGAGAGAGAGAGAGAGAGAGAGAGAGAGAGAGAGAGAGAGAGAGAGAGAGAGAGAGAAAGAAAGAGAGAGAGAGAGAGAGAGAGATAGATAGAGAGAGAGAGAGAGCTAAAGACAGGCAGAGCATTTAACAGGACAGACAAAATGTCCCATTAGTGAACGTGACGGCAGGAGCATCACGAGGCATGGCAAAAGTTTTGACGTGGACAAAGGTAACTTAAAATTGTGATGATTGAAGGTGATCAAATGTTCCTTACCAATCAAGTCGGGAGGGGTTGAAGCTAGTCCCTCGGGAGCAAAGCTGTAGTTGAGCTGTGCTTCAAGGATGAAAATTGTATGTCGGACTTGTGTAAATGCAATGTCATATTCAAACAATGGGACTATGTGCTATGTGATCGCTCATTCGGTATTGGGTTGCAGGTCGCTTTGTCACAGCTGGCCCCCTCCTGTCTACAGATCGAACAGGGCTGGAGATACCCCACTGATCCAGAGGGTCCGAGTCCTAATTCCCAAGACGTATTTCCTAAATGAAATAGGCAACATGACAAATTAACATTATCAGGACAACAATCCAGGGAGGTCCAGACACCCACCGGACCCACCAGGGATCTACAGCCCTGGTATTGAGGTAGATTTTTGGCTAAAAGCATACAAGGAAATATAGATGAACAGACAAGGTGTGAAGGGAAGCTGGATGAGTGGATGCGGACTGCTTATTGCATGTGTACTTCTGTATTCCATTGCGTTCCATTGCATTCCATAAATTAGGTTCTATTTCTACATTCCATTCAATTTCCATTATTATTGAATCTGCATTTCATGTAAGCGCGACGCACTGCCTCGAACCACAGCCGGAGAATGACGGCGAATTAGTAATTTAGTTTCCACAGGATTATCCCCTACCAGGATTACCCCCAGGACTGACACCAGGACTGCTCCCAGGTGCGCCCAAAGTGCGCACATGCCCAGCACCTGCCCCGACGTGCCCTGCCGGGACCATGCATGCTGCTGCGCTACTCTCCGGTAGGCTCCTAGCTCAAAGCCAGCCATCACAGAGACGGCACGAATAATTGGCACTCTTCCGTGGCTGCACCAGCCGCGACATGGCAGCACACTCGTCTCTGCCTCATTGAAGATGCTCAGAATGTTCAAGGAACGGGGCATGCACCATGGACAACTGAGCATCCGTGAATTGCGCATACGTGATTTGAATTGCAATGTGTCGAGCTTTTGCAAAAACGTACGGGCTGATTTTGTAGCGGTTTCAGTTATCTGGGTTCATGCGTGCACGTCGTCAAAGCGGGCGACAGGAAGGGGAAGGATCGTGTTGGCCAAGACTAGAAACCCCAAGATCGCACCTCCTATGGAGTTGTATGGGTAAAATCCACCTGTGCAATCTCGTATCGTGCATCTAAAATCCCTGGTGACGTCAGTGGCCAGCTATTTAAGCTATGGCCATTTGACTGACTCAATAGCAACTGCTCATGACGCCATCAATTCATGCAGTTTTTAGGATTCATCAGACTCATATTGCTCACCTGGGTTCAGTCTATAAACGGAACGTTCTATAAGAAGACAAAAAGAGACTGAATCTCCTCAATTCATGTTACATCCCGAGTTCTGAAGGAATTATCTACCTTATGATCTTCAAATCTGAGGAAACAGCATGCACTACGTAACTCTGTGTTGGACCTTTCACTGCAGGCCTTAAAAATAGCCACATCTCTGCTGTTTGATGTATTGAAATTATCCTTTGCTTTCAGTCACATGGCGCGTGAAATCGTAGCGACACGCCGGCTGAGAATTGACCGTCCGTGACCCAGTGTAGAGAGACGTCTGATTAAATATGCGATAAATTATACAATATAAAATAATTAGTAATGTTCAAGAACCGTTCATGCAGGTCCTGAGAGTGTTTAATCCGTAGGAGGACGCTCCCTATAATGCCATAACGTTCACTGTTTGCACCCAGTTTGCTCTGTTGTCACAGCCGTTGCCCGAACCAGCATGGTATATCTGATCGGATGCGTTGTCGGAGAGTGTACACCAGCCGGTTTCTGCGTGACTGGCGCGGCTCCAGCCCGTGGGCAGTGCCGGCTCAAAATCTCGTAATTTGAGATGGGCAAGCCAAATTTTCTTGTTTGATCTAGCGAATGTTGGTTGCCAATAGGGAGGCTTGATGTTTTCCACACGCAAGACCAGAGATTTTCGGGGCGCTTCGCGTGCAAACAGGCAGCTGGTGGCTGTACACTGTATGACCCAAGATTGCGTCCAGAGGCACTGGACGCGTAAATCAGCTGATGGGTCGGCGGATCATGCCTGCCATGTCGAAGCCATTTCTGGTGTAATCCATCTGCTGCTGATACAAGATAAATTCCCTCCACAAACTTTAACCGACAGAGTTCAGCACCAACAATTCATCTGCATAAAGATTGAGTTTGTTTCGTCGTGACGGAGCAACATGTCATGTAAGGAACTTATTTAGCATTCATAAGTTAACCCTACTTTCACTGGGCTCCTCAGCCTTACATCATTGACCAGGCAAAGGAAAACATTGTATCTCCCTCTCTTTATATGAAGCACGGCTGGGTCAACTTCAAAAATTCAAACAGCAATCGATAACGCAGTATATTGTTGTCTCAGAATACTTCATACATTACTCCTTAGGTCCGTATTAATGTCACAGGTGAAGATGAAAGTTTTATTGGAATATGTGGCTCTCTCGGCAAGGAATTGGGTGCAAAGATATACTTCACGGTGTCAAGTCATTGTACACTTTAAGCATGCTGCACAAGAAGGTACCCGATGTCAAGCGTGGCACACCAAGTCACAGATTAAGATCAAGTGCAGTCCAGGTGAGAGATGAAATATCTGCCATTGTTTCCGCTATTTGAACCATCAAACCGTGAAGTCGGAGTGCTTAGCCGTAATTTCAAGTATCAGACACGTGAGCAAACGCCGTTGCTTCTCCATCAGCCATGTAGGGTCATGGTCAAACGGACGACCTTGGTGGTGAATAAGCGGATGGATGCACCATCATGGTTTGTAATGGAAAGCCAGACTATCCAATTGGTATGTGTCTTGCACATGTGCTACAGGCATCTACTATGCAGATGCCACCTGATGCGGTGAAGGGGATGGACAGGAAGGTCAAGGCCGTATCAGGCCCACCTTATCATAACAGCATAACATAACATGACTACTTTTTCCTAGCATAATTACTACTTAGCATAACTCTGAGACTAGTGGGCAGATTTCAGTGAACAAAATGAAAACCTGTGATATGCAATCTGGTGAAAAATCCGAAGTGACAGTGACACCAATTCATTCCCTTTTTATTGCACATGCATGCAAATACATATAATTCCACATCATGTGTGTACTGAACACACAATGCATACAAACAGAAGATAACAAAATATGCGATACAGCTCACGTGAGACATCACGGATCAGACACTTTCTTCCGGTCTGAGCAGCAGCGCAGCCATAATTTTCTAAAGGGGGAGGCGACCCTACAAAGCCGATTTGGTGGACAACGATTTCGGCGTGCGAACCCTGTCATATACTTCTGGTTTGGCGTGGTGCAAATTCCTCAAGTCCTTGCTTTAACAAACGTATTTTGCAGGGGATTTTGTCCTCCCCTCCCTCCTTGGCTGCTCCTCTGGGTCTGAGTCGCTCGCACAAGCCGTACAAATGAGAATAGCGGCGCTCGTAGGTGGGCTAGACAATCATCTCTGCTACCCACCTGGAGTCGCCATTGCCACTGACGATACGCCACTAACACCACCATCAATAACCCCACTGACACCCCGCCGTACCACACCGGACCGCAAAACGGTCGTCCGGCTGCCGCCGCGCCAGCCCCACGGCAGCTCGGCGGGGTGGCGGCTGGGAAGCGCCAACCCGCCGAGACTTGGTATCCGCTGAGGCACGTTTCAGGCCATAGCTCACATGTTTGTATAGATTACTGCTTAAAATGTCGCACAGACATTCTGCTTAGTCATATCTTGGACGGCTTGTTCTATTTTATCTCGAAATTTTGTATCTAAGGATAACAAGTTTCACAGTATTATTCAATCTGTTTGTTAAGTTTCACATGCTGACATCTCAAAGTGAACGATTAAAACAAAACAAGGACATGTCATGTTGCTCACGTACTAATTGTTTCTCTTGATCGAAATCAAATATCTGCATTCGTTTGGTTTCTATGTTAATTTGTGTGCATCGGTGTGCTTTGTCTAAAATCGGCAAATGTTATATAGCTTTGACGTGAATCCTGTCTGACCTATCATGACCATGTACTTGTTTTACCTCGGCAAGAGGCAAAACAAAGCCTCGGTTGAATTTATCATTGGAAAGAAGTTGAAAATTGTGTGTAGATTCGCAACGCCTTTGAAAATTATCGCAAATATTCGACATGAGCTTGGACATATTTGATCACCAACCAATGACGGGTTAAGACAAGAAATAAATAATGACCAACAGAGCTCATGCTTGCTTTGCCGTACCGGAAGTTGCTGTTGGACAGCTGAGTCTTGGACACAGTAGAAGTAATGTAATCAATTAAGATGGCTTTAAGGAAAATTACTCCAGGAGACTTTGAGAGCACATTGCATATATTAAGTACAGTTGCTAAGAAAGAAACAGAAAGCTGTTCCAACGGACGTTCCGTCAGAACGCTGCTTCAACGGACAATGGAATATAGCAGCAAGTCAGACAACACCAACTCCTTGACAACCAAAATCTGTCCTTCTTGCAACATCATTCGTCTCATCGGTCAATGCCTGACAAGGTTCTCACTCACATGTCGGTGCAGTGAAGTTAGCATTTCGCCACTTCAGAATGGTCGAAAAGCCGCTCCTTTGATCATGAGCGTGACAGCAAATATTTGTCATTAAGTGCAAATTCGCACTGAAGAAGCGGTTGTTGTTGCTTCTTAAGGATCAACAGAAATATGCTTATTCCTTCACGGATGAAACATGATACCTACTTCGGAAGCTAGCAAGCAGAAAAGGTAAAATGTGGCAGTATCCTTGAGATCAGCTGTAGCTCTGAGCAACATGTAAGGCTTCCACTTCAATATGGTGCTCTTGAATTGTTATTTGCGGTAATCGAAGCGACATTTTTGTAGCTAACCAATTTTATCCCTGTTATTGTCTTCCCTCCTTCCTGGTCGAAATATGCGGCGCATAGTCTAGAACAATAATCAACCAGTCTTAATATAATAAATAACTACTAAAATTGTTTGTGGTTGTATGTTTACCAAGCGGACCATTCGCAGTTAAATAGTGTCAGAGATACAACCCAATCTTGAACCCGCTGTACTCAGATCCGCAGCCAAAGACGTTGCGCTGAGATTACACACATAACCTTTGCATAGGTCCGATAAACCATGATGGAGCGGTGGCGTGATGATCTTGGCGATGCTAATAGTTTTACTTCGGCGTTACCAATCATCCAAACTGGCTGTGTCTAGAGGTCCACTCTGTTGCAACCGCTCCGGCAGTTGTGATGAGACCGCGGTGAAGACTCACGCTGTACAAATGGGAGCCGACCCTCACCAGGCGAGGAGACCGATGGGAGCCACTCTGCCTCTCAAAGCCCACCCAGCATACAAATGTGAGTGTGGAGCTACCCAATATATCAGATCACAGCATTGTGCGCTGTCACTCCTCAGCACTAGTGGTGTAGACGAACACCCACGGCACCAACGCCGCCCCGGCACGCCGCTACACCATGACACACCACAGTTGGGGTCAGGGCGGCACACGGGAATCAGCGTGCGTCTGAGCCCGTGGACCCCCGACGAACAATCGCCGACTCGGCTGCGGTTTCGTCACTGGATTTCTGACACTTGTGGGTTAAGGTCGCTGGATCGGGAGCTACGCCCTCGGTCAGAACTGCGCGCTGCCCGTCCAGTCATGTGTCAGCGATGCCGAAAGGCGGAGCCGCATCAGACAGGAGCGCTGGGCAACTGGACACCAAAGGAAATTGTTCAGTTAGCAAGTTTCTAGGTAACGCAATTCGCTTGTTGGTAGACTCGAGTAGCGATGTGCGATTTTTCACATCGGTGGCTTATGGTAGAACGTTACCAGCTAGTCAATTCATTTTTTGACGTCAGTGATGTTCTGTACTCCTGGAATTTATTTATTTGAGATCAATGGAAGGGATTTAGGACCAATTGTGCTGAACAGGCCTAGATGCACAGCAGTCTTTAGATAAGCAAGTAGCATCGGAGTAAATTCAATACTTCTGTGCAGCATTCTAGAGCTGTACTCGTGGATTATAAGCATGTCATGTGACACATGGGAAGGGGTAACTTTTCATGTGAGCTGATTTTAACAACGATACCAGAATCAAACGTGCATCCAAATTTCAAATAATTATCACACAGCGGGGGGAACATTTATCACAATAGCCAATCTCAGTCGAAATGCTCATTGATCAAATGCAACCTGGAACTGGTCTTATTTGAGTAATGGCTTCGAATGCTGGAACCTATAGCCATTCTCAGTTGAACTGGCTCCAGTGAGGAAAAAATCGTTCCACTCGTTGGGACTTCCCGGTGGTTTTGTACGAGTGGATCCGCGCTTCTCGAAGACGCATCCTCGGGACTGGCCTCAATTGAGAATAAATGTTTAAATTGAGACGAATTGCTGATTTCAGGCTGACGGTTTCAATTGAGACCAAACAATATTATCCTTCCTGAGTCCTAAAAGTGGTTTTACATGAATACATTTACCAATTTCAACGCGCTGACATTCTCTTCCGATAATGGTGTTCTCAGCTTATCGCGAACAACACTCGTGTGTAATCTGAATGGAATAGAGAATATGAGGTCTGCCATCCTCATAATATATATACTTCTCACATTTGCATCAGTGTAGAGACTCCCGACAACTGACATTTGCAATATTTGTCAGTTATTAGTTGCCAACCTAACCTAAGAACAACGACAAACCGAAAGTGCACGAAAATACCACGACCTATTTAATAAGGCGTTGCAAGACCTCTAGTTTGATTGCGTTATACACTTTTTGCAGTGCACGGAGGGGAATAAATGGTCGAGGTGCCCACCACAGGGCAGGCAGTCTTACCGATGTAGGCAGTCTGCGACTTGACAGTCGAGGCACGTTATCTGCCACCTGACAGTCGAGGCACGTTGTCTGCCACCTGACAGTCGAGGCACGTTGTCTGTGATCTGACAGTCGAGGCACGTTGTCTGTGATCTGACAGTCGAGGCACGTTGTCTGTGACCTGACAGTCGGGGCACGTTGTCTGCCACCTGACAGTCGAGGCACGTTGTCTGCCACCTGACAGTCGAGGCACGTTGTCTGCCACCTGACAGTCGAGGCACGTTGTCTGCCACCTGACAGTCGAGGCACGTTGTCTGTGACCTGACAGTCGAGGTAGGCAGTAGGTAGGCTAGGTAGGCCGAGGCTGACAGGTTGAAGCCAGACACCTTGCCCTGGTTACCGCTGTATAAGGCAGTGACCTTGTGAGCCGAGGCGCCTGCCACGGTGACTGAGTTCCTACTCTGCCCAGCCGGCGGCCCGGCTCCCGGCGTAACCATGCTGCCATGTGCTGAGTGATGAATGCTGTAAAGCGCCTTACCTAGCATACTTGGCAAAAGATTAACACTTCGGGAACTGCTGAGGAGATTCACTCGCACGCGTGGGTAGATATAGTAGAGAATAACACGGATAAACATTTTTAAATCCAGTCCAATCCATACCCGTGGGGAAAAATCAAACCCGTATCCAATCCATACTAGATACACACACACGCACACACACACACACACACACACACACACACACACACACACACACACACACATATATATATATATATATATATATATCCGCTGTGCACTGCATATTGAATAATGCAACATAGTTCAAACTTTATTGATTGCATTAATTAATAGCAAGTGGACAATGAGCAATACTATAGCTTAGCTTGCGCACCTGTTTTGCATAACAAGACAAAGAAAAACCTAAAATAGCATTTGGTGTGATATAGTCCAGTAGTTTTATGGCTGTGTCAGATGGACAAAACTAATGGACTATACAAATAGAGGCCACAGCCGAACATAGCTTGGACACAGGACATACGATGGACTGGGACAACACCGAGACACTCGTATTTGACACCAGACAAAGACAGCGGAAAATCAAAGAAGCAATATTCATACAAACAGAAACAAGTCCCACGCTCCATAGAAATATTGACCGATGTACACTGTTCTCTGGGTGGATGCGCCTTGTAAAAGATATGACAGATCGTTTTTGACGCAACATCAGGGTTGCATTCACAGTAGAACTCTATATATTTGCAAATGTTACTAAATTTGAGAAACAGCACCAGCATTTCCTTAGTGGGTTTAGCTTCCCTTCTTCTCATTTTGTCGTCGGTCTTTCTTTCGGTCTCTGTCTCTCCCCCTTCCCTCCTCTCTTTCTCTCCATCTTTCTCTCTCTACAGCTGTATCTCTTTCTCTCCACCTTTTCTTGCTGTCTCTGTCCTGTCTCTGTCTCTCTCATGCTCTCTTTCTCTAGCTACCCCTTTCTCTCTCTCTCTCTCTTTCCCTGTTTCTCAATCTACCCAAATTATCTGCTGAACTGCTGCCTTTTAGCCACCACCATGCATCATGCCATCATCGGTCGTGTACATATTATCTGTACCCTAGAAGTGCTTTGTTGTGGTGGTCACGTTATGTGTAAATAATTCAAATGTGAACTTGATGTAATTTTTTATCTGACCAAAATGCATTGAGCTGGAGATGATCCCGAGACGGCATCGAAACCGGTTTTCGTTTAAAAAATAACTTCTCTTTACTACGGGCTTCAACTAACCGTTATCATAACAGATACTCGCCTGATACAAACCTAGGTAGTTGCTAGGCCCAATGCACTTGAACACAAACTTTTCATTTTAGGCTTGACTCGGAACATTATATTTATATCACACAGTCAGACACAATCTATAGTAGTTTGTTGCACCTGAGTGTCATTGGTAAGCCTTGTACACATTGCAATGTCCATCTAAGCACCTACCCAGGAAGTTACACAATCAATGAAGCACAGCTATGGGTTGACAGCCAAGCACAATCATGTGTAAGTAAGGAGGTAGGAGCCTATCATACAACCTGTCATCAATTAGTGGTAATGAGCGCATTTTCCTTCGCCACACATGCCTGCAGCATTACTCATGACAGTTATTATCCTTGACTTCTTCTACCTATCAAACCCCCACTTAGTTCCTGCTTCAGGCCATAAATACCCTGCTAAACCTTATATTTCAAGAGGTTCATGGCGCCTCTCGCCGTTTGCAAAGCCAAAGTTTGATTTGTCTCCGAATGCTTCGAATTTGACTATGATACGGTATTTTTCATATATTCCTGTACATTCCTCTTCCAGATTTACTTTCAATGTGAACAAAATCAAAATCATTGAAAAACCTGCCGAAAATTTCGCTGCCTACAGCAACTAAAAAAAATTAAACCTCTTCGAAAGCTGATGACCTGAAGACATTCTGGAAGAGGCCGATATCTTCTTCTTTTGCTCTCCCGATTATAATTGGCTAATTTCAGTTCTCGAAAAATTCACTACGAGGTTTGATACTAACGGGAAATTTGCATTTATTTCATCATCATTGCTGCTCTGTTGATTTAATTTCCAAGTGCATTGCATGCTGTGCTTGCTTGCAAGGGTTTTCAATGGTATTTAATACAAACCAGAATAAGGGTATTTTATAATTAATTCACTTCGGAGTGCATTCTGTTCCAAAGCATTTGATTTGCGGTAACATCTGAATTTTCATTGAGACCAAATGCCATCCACAAAAGAGTGAAAAAGTAACTTTGTCATTCGTGCAGGTTATAATTAGACGAGCTAAGTGTTGTCTACGTCTAATGTCCAACAGCATCAGCTAACAATCAAAGTTCCCCACGTCCAACTGCGCGTCTCATTCCAGCCTGAAGCTCGACTAAAGATGATGCTCAAGCTGGCTGGCGGTGGAACAACTTTCAGGCCCCATTCATCGGGCTCCAGCAGCGACGCAGAGTCAACGATTGCCGCGGGTCTCCTCGTAAATCCAGCCGGATGAGTTCAGAACAAATGGAGGCTTAGTCGTTTTCATCGATCAGCTGTAACAAGCTGCGTGCTGCGAATGCCTCGGTCGCCTTCTAATCCGGTGTGATGTTCCGTCGCCAGTAAAAGGCTGACAGGCCATAGCACGGTTGTCGCTCATGTGGGTAAGCTTCGGTCCACAGTCTTCCACGCGACGTTCAATCACATCGGAACGTGGTTTCGGCGCGGATCGTGGCGCTTCGAACGCACGCGTTAGTCCAGAGCGTGCTCGACCGCCGCTGCTCCAATAGGATCTATTTGCGCTGCGGAGCCACTCGAGAACCCAGCACACATGGCACATTTCAACAGACCACTTCGTGCTGGGGCGTGCGTGCCACGCCATGTGTGCCAATGGTGATGTGCGAGAGAAAACTGCGCAGCGGAATCGTTGAGTGCGTTAGAGTATGGGCGAATCGCACACCGGCTTTCCCCGAGTACACACACATTTACGTCTTAAAATAGCACAGTCGATGCCCAGATTGTGCACGGCTAGCATGACGCATGCGTTCAGCAACGCATCCACGCCAATAGGGAAAATGGACGGAAAATCTTGGCTACGCGGTGACCGCGTCGAAACAGCGATTCATTCACCCAGCAGTCGACCGTCGCCCGTAGGCGCAAGTCACCACAGCGCCTCCGCCGGGCGGACGGCGCCTCGCCACGCAGGCTGGGGGGCGCCAGCTCTGACCGGACCCACCGTCGGCGGATCGGCGCCAGCGGCAGGCAATCTGAAATGGTCGCAGCCGACTATCGGACCCGAACGTGTCGTCATCTGTCGAACCTACGTCGATACCTGTCGCACTCATGTCGGCACATGTTGATGTTGACACCCGATCAGTGCAAAGCGCTACCCCGCCATGGGGAGCGGGAGGGAGCGTGTCTCTCCTGTTGATGTCAATGTCAGCCGACTGTCTCATCCAAAAGGATGTTCTCCATGCACCTGAGCGGCGGATCTTCACCGTGTTACGACCACGTAAATATCTCGAACGTATGCCTAACTGTGCTGTGTGGTTCTGCACGCTAGGATGGTGAGGGTGGCAGCAAGTGCCGTAAGCGGCCCGCTCCAGTGCCAAGTGCGAGGCGTCTGCACCGTCGTGTCATCAGTGTACCGGCGGTGCAGGTGGTGATAGTCACGGTCGCTGTGACCTAATGCGATAGGTCGTGAATCAAGCCCGGGTACGTCGACCTCCCGTCACACCCAGCGGTCAAGTGACGCCTGGGACGGGAATGGACTGGACGGGGTGCCTAAGAGAGAGAGAGAGAGAGAGAGAGAGAGAGAAAGAGAGAGAGAGAGAGAGAGAGATATATATATATATATATATATATATATATATATATATATATATATATATATATATATATATATATATATATATATGTAGATAGAGCGAGAGTGCGAGAGAGAGGGAACGAGCTAGGGACAGAGATGAAGAGAGTGCGAACTAAATGCAGAGGGAAAGAGGGAGGGATCCTCTCTTCCTCCCTCTCACGCCTTCCCTCGCTCTCTTCTCTCCCCCTTCTCCCCTCTCCATCTTCACTTTTCCCCCTCTCTTTCTCTCCTTGTCCCTCTCTCTAATCTATCCATTCCAATTTTCCTCTTTATATCACCTATCAGCCATCAATTCAGTCGACATGGGCTCTATCCTTCTCTCTCTATCCCTCTCCCTACCCCCTCTCTCGCTCACCTCGCTCTCTTCTCTCTCCCTTTCTCCCCTCCGCTCTTCCCCTCTCTTTCTTTCCTCTCTCTCTACCTCTCTCTCTGTATTCCTATATCTCTCTTTACATCACCCATAAGCCATCAATTCACTCCACATCAGCTCTCTCCCTATCTCTCTTTCTCTCCCTACCCCACTCTCTTTCATTCTCTCTTTCTCTGTCCCTTTCTCTATCCCTCTCTCTCTGGCTCTCTCTCTTCTCTCTCTCTCCCTACCCCACTCTCTCTTTCTCTCTCTCTCTCTCTCTCTCTCTCTCTCTCTCTCTCTCTCTCTCCCTCTCTCTCTCTCTCTCTCTCTCTCTCTCTCTCTCTCTCTCTCTCTCTCTCTCTCTCTCTCTCTCTCTCTCTCTGTATTTCTATGTCTCTCTCTTTATCTCTTTATATCACGCATCAGCCACCAACTAACCACCAACTCGACGTCGGCTCGAAGTTCGGGCGTCGAACGTTTGTGCCTCTTCGGCCTCGTCGTTTTGGCATAATGCTATTTCTGTCCAGCTTGGGCAGTAAAATGATTGATGATTGGCTTGTCTGTTGCATCTGCTGTATCAGCCATTTAACATTTCATTTAACTCTGATTATTTGTGCCTAAAGCATGATTATACTTTTGGTAGCTCACGGTGCATAATTATTTTATCGTTGTCTTGCAGTGTTTGCAATCGGGGGTGTTGCGTCATTCCCGACGAAGATTATTACATAGATGAAATGCAATAAGTTTACATAATTTAGTAATTCATTGGCAACTGATGAATAGCGTACACACACACACATACACACACACACACACACACACACATACACACACACACACACATATATATACATATATATATATATATATATATATATATATATATATATATATATATATATATATAAATATATATATATATATATATATATATAAATATATATATATATATATATATATATATATATATATATATATATATATATATATATATATATATATATGCATATACATATTGCTCTTAAACGTCACAACAGTTTTGGCGCTGACAACTTCTTGTTTGTTGATTTGTCTATGCATGAAAGCCATGACGTTTGTTTCTTTATTAAATTGCCAAACATGCTGATTTGCTACATTTATGCATATGTAGTAGATCGTGGTAGGTAACCGTAAGAGTTTGTGGAGAGTTTGTTGAATTGACCTCCGTTTTTATAAGTTTACGGGTATGTTGTTTTTATCCTACAAAGTGTAAAACTGTACTGTATCTGCACCTACTATGCTTATCGGAGCTATGCAAAATCATAAATAATGACAAATTGAAATATTAATGCCCTTACCCAGCTTGAGCACGACCTGCTACATATAAAGCAAGCAATAAATACCATTCAAATTTTATTCCTGATTTGGGAACGAATAAAATCACACCGGCGCCACTTCACGCAGTATTTTGTAGTCACAAAGACACGCATCGACATGACCCAGGGTATCCAACATGTGAGCAGGTGAGGAGTCAACGGAAGCCGACAGCCTATCAGGGGCGCATTAGGCGCGCGAGTGGCGCACCAGACGACTAATGTATGAGAACACGGTGCAACTGACACAGCCGGACGTGGGAACAGGGGGCGCCGGGGTCATCGGCGGTCGGTTAGTCACGCCCCAGGGCACAGAGAAGGCCCCGCTGGTGACGCGCCCCAGATGGGGGCCGACGTTGCAGGCCGTGCCGCCTTATTATACCCGGTTGGTGATCAGCGTACGCTGCAGGTGACGGCCGAGATTGGTTGCAGAACGGTGCAGACGGACCGGATGCCCCTCACTTGGAGCAACGCCTTAAGCAGCGTGGTCGCCAGTGACGTACGGCATTGATGGGATGTGCTCCTTGGCGTGTGCTGTTGATGCCAGCTGTACACGTGGTGCATGCCATTTCTGGTCACTTGCGCGTTGAGATTGCTTTCCGGTTCGTGTGGTGCAGCGTCGCAGAGACCTGGAATGGCCGAAGCACGCTGCTGCATGATGAACGGCATGATGAATGGGGTTGCTTCGTGTGGTACTCTGTCACTTGCAAGTCCATGTCCTTGTCCGCATGGGTGATAAATGACCATACTTGCAGCTGGAACAAGAAATTGAATGACGGGACGGGAATCGACTTCTGCCTCCATGGAAGTTTTTTGTTTGTTAATCCTTGGGAATACACCCACACTAAAGACGCTCAGCTATGGTACATCATAATACAGATTAAATATCCATATGGATATCCGTTTGGCGCAGATAATGGTGTGGATTGAATATAGTTCTTGAAGTATAATTGGAAGTGTACGGACTAAATACGGACTGGGTCTCAAACTTTTCCAGCGGAAGCAAAAATTAAACAAAATAATCATATTTCTTTCTGTTTTTCAAACAAAGCCTTTCGTAATATAATGTGTGGAATAGCTGACGTTGATCATTTTTATTTTCTGAAATATATATGGTACCACTAATCAACAACTATATTGTCGCTTATTTTCTGAGATATCCTTAATGCAGAACACATTCAACACCCAAACGTCCATCACTGTAAGCAAGGATTTTCTGGGCGAAAACAACCTAACCAACGAAGACACCAAGGCAAACGTCATTGGCTTTCAAAATCCCAATCCCGATATCTGTCATGGTGTCTTATACACCTCACGTTCCTCCGAGACCGCACTGCAGGAGCAGAAGACAGCATACCTGGCTCGGGTCTCGGCAATGGCGCCACATCTGACAAAGTCAGGTTATCCGATCGACATGGTCGATGGGCCTCAAAGCCTCCGACAGAGCGTCGGCCGCAGCATCCAGCGCGGCCACGCCATCATCACCCATCTCACTGAAGCGAGCCGCGTCAACCGCCTCAGTCTGAACGTCAGAACTGGCCTGAGACCCAATGGTAAGAGTAGCACCAGAGTGAGTTCCAGGCCCCGTCTTCACACGGCACTGGGAGGCATCGCGCGTAAAGCCATACAATGGCTGGTGTCACAATTGTGTGCCATGGACCACTCCTGGTAAGCTGAGTTGCATTGACATAATCAATCCTTTCCATGGACGCACTACTTTTTTTCGGTCGTTCCATGCTCGTTTCTGTGTACGAAGCAAGAAACGCTCCAGAAGCGGTAGTTAGTGGGCTTCCCAGGGCTCCACGCTTAATCAAATTTGTTCTCTATGTAAGCCAACCAGCAAACATTGCATGCAAGAACAAGATTTTCGCCGACGATCTGAAGCAACAGAGTTTCGTGTCTGAATCGAGCAGTGAATCCCGCGAAAGCGTTCCAGGAATGGCTGAGGTGAAGAAAGCATTCATATTATCCACAGCGCGACCAGACCGCGGTGACTGCACGTGAGCCATCGAAGAAGTGTGCTGTGCTACGCATTAATGTAAAACCACATCAACAGCCACCGGCATCACGCATGGCTAACACATTCCATGGATATAATGTCATATGAGCCTTGACGTTATGATCGACACAAGCTTAAAATTATATGCTCATCTAAGCCCAGATTCTCAACGTTGACATTCTAAATGCAGAATCTGTCGATCCAGCACAGATCTAACACCTGGTGGGATCCGCCGCTTGCCGATATCCTGATCTAATGATCACTATTTTTATAACACACTCTATCCATTAAATATTGGAGGACTGTTCATATATGTGAACCACCGTATTCATAATCCAGGATGTTCGACCACCAGACGGAGAGACCATGGATCAATCCAGTTGACGGTCTTACCTCATGGGTATTCAATAAGACTGAAGAAGCTGAATTCTCCACATAGGGAAGACTTCCAAGGGCTGACGTGATTCACTATTGAAAGGCCCAACACCGCCAACTGCCGTGAATTGCAGTGATCTTTTTTCATCGCAACTCCTTAGTTCATTCTAGGGGGCCATTTCTTAGTTGTTTCATGCAAGATCTTGCACAGAAATGAGGACAAGGCAATTATGCGCGAAGGTCGTAGCTATATTCGTCGTGGTCGGGTCGGAAATTGCTATCCAACAGTGCCGTACCTTTTCCCTATCCAGCCATCTTCAATCCAAGACTGGCCGCTGAGTGAGAAGGCAACTGTACTAATTTGTTGACTGAAGGACAGTAGGTAGAAACTCCGCAAACACTTGCCATCGCAGGGCCATTTTATTCTGCAATTAACACAGAAGTAGCTCTAAAGCAGACGCATTCCTTCCATCCCTGCCCTCCAAATTTTAATCATACAGCGTAGTTTGAACATTAATGGAATCACACTCCACACATGGTACTACCTTTCCTGTCATCGTCCACCGTTTGCACCAGCTTGTGATACATTATTCATTTCGTCGACAACCTAGTAATGATTATGGCTACTGCAGGCGCACAGGACGCTCCCGTTTCCCATGAACACACTTACATGCACCCAGGATGGCTTCAGGTGCTGCGCAAGAGCATACTTTATGATCCGGTCACCCAGGATGACTTTTGATACTTCGCACGGGTATACTCCATGTTCCGGTTACCACGGAGCATGAGCATCCGATCTTTGTCCAAACTAAACGGTCGCAGGCGCCATTGCATCGATTTTTACCATTGTGGATCTAATTAAATGCGGGACCTTAATGGCTGCATGAGGACTGTTTGGCATTCCATTTTCGACCGCTTCACTTTCAAAGTGCATGCTTTGCTAGCTGCCACTCTAGCATTATGATCGCACTAAAACTGCATGAGTAGTATACACAGCATTTGTGTCATGTCTCATTTCACGTTCATGTCACACCTATGTGTATCCGTCGCTGCAGATTTGCGACGGCACATGCAGCCGAGATTTGCTAATGTGACAAGTGAAACACGACCAGACAACTTGAACGAGACGGGATGAGCCGGCACTCCCTGGAGTGCTGTTCCGGGACACCAGTCACGTGCGCTCGCGTCCGGATCCGATCGGCACCGTGCAATGATCGACAGTGATGTCGGCGCCGCACAGGTATGACGGGACTGGACTCGCGTGCGCAGACGTCTCCCGTGGCGAAATGATCCTTCGTGATGAAGTGTCCTCGAGTGGCGAGACGCGACTCGCATGGTGAAGCGTGTCTCGTGTCGTGAGACATGTCTCGCATGGTGAGACATGTTTTGCATAGTGAAACGTGCGTCGTGTGGTGAGTTTCGAGTGGTGAGGCAGTCTCGCGTGGGGAGACTAGCCGGTGCAGTGATGTCTCATGTGATTATAATTCCTCATGTGGTGAGAGTGTCTTGTGGGTGGTTTACCCCATAACACGACCCAGCACGTGACTAGTCTAACGGTAGTGTCGACACCGTATGCTGAAGATTGCAGGACAGACATGGCGTCATGAGGTACCTTTTCACTGGACAGAGACGTCGATGCCATGCGGCACCTCTTCACTGTGCAGAGGTGATGGCACCAAGCGATCCCTCTTCACTGGGCAGACGTGTCAGAGGTGTCGACACCAAGCGATACCTCTTCACTACACAGAGGTGTCGACACCAAGCGATACCTCTTCACTGCACAGAGGTGCGGCACCTCTTCACTGGACAGAGGCATTGATGCTGTGCGATACGTCTTTTCTGCACAGACGTGTCGACACCAAGCGATACCTGTTCACTACACATAGGTGTCTACACCAAGCGATACCTCTTCACTGGACAGCGGCGTCGACACCATGCGGTACCTCTGCACTGCACAGAGGTGCGGCACCTCTTCACTGGACAGAGGCGTTGACGCTATGCGATACCTCTTTTCTGCACAGAGGTGTCGACATCAAGCGATGCCTCTTCACTGCACAGAGGGGTCGACGCCATGCGGTACCTCAGGGCATCGTCACAGTGTCTCAGTATGGCGACGCACTGTCACAATCTAGTGACATATCATCGCAATATGACAACACAGCACCTGAGCGCAGCGATAAAAAGGCTTCACGGAGAAAACATGCAAGGGCTGCCCACGGCGATGAAGATACAATGGGCCCAGCAACACCGATAAGCAGCATCTCGCCGTGAGCATAGGACGAAACAGGATATCTGTAGCATGGCACGGCAATAAAGCGGGATACAGCGACACAGCGACACAGCGACACAGGTGCACAACGGCCACGGCTTCACGGCGACACAGTCACACACCGGGACATAAACACAGCGACACAGCGATACGGTGATAAAGCGGCGCAACCTCACAGCGACACCGTAACAGCGACACAGCAACACGGCGGTACAGCGACACAGCGACACGGTGGAACAGCAGCACAACCGCACAATCGCACAGTGACACCGCAACAGCGACACGGTGATGCAGCGGTGCAACGGCACAGCAACACGGCGGCACAGTGACACGGTGACACGGGGACGCGGCGGACGCCACCCGGCCATCGGTGGGCACGCGCCGGCCGCCAATCAGGTATTCGGGCGAGGCGCGACGGCGGCGGCCGCCGCCGGCTCCGTGACCGGTGCCGGCGCAGTTTCACCGGCCTCCATGAAGGTTGCTCCCGACCCGGCGGTGGGCGTCGCTGACCTCCAGCGCCTCTGGTGGTGACCTGAGGCGACACGCGGCGCTCCGGCCGCGCGCCACTCTCGCGGGAGAGTGGCCGCGCGCGCCAGGTGTGGTGCGGTGCAGGGGCGAGACGTGGCGGCGCAGCCACCAGGGCGCAGACGCGGCGACCGCTCGACGACACGCGCGCCACGAGCGGCACAGCCACGTGCCACGAGCGAGTGAGCACGTGTGGTGAGACGAAGTGGTGGTGTGCGGCGGAAGTGCCGCTGCGGCGGGTGAAGTGACGATGAGGGGGCGGTGGACAGGCGTTGTAACACTGTGAACGGAAGAGAGCGCTGCCGGTGGTGACCTTCTTCGCGCGGTAAGTCAGCTGGGAAAAGCTGGAACACCACGTGGTGTAAATACGGCCCTGTGGCAGCCAGAGCTCGATTATGCGCCTTGTGTATGGTCCGTGTTGTTCACTAACTAAGGAACGGAGGGAAGCACAATGAGGACCTGACCCGCCACCTGCTTGGTGGTGCCCATAGTCCTGAAGCCTACGCGATGTTAGATGGCACTCACCTGCCAGAAACGCCATATGAGCTGATCGAGGATGATCAATCCACGCTTCCCTGCCATCCAAGTGAACAGTATGCGTCATACACTGCTCCCTCGGCAAGACGTGTCCCATGTTACCTTTCGATGAAATCAAACACAAGAGAGTTCGCGTGTATGAAATACCCTTTGGTGTGGATTTTTAACAGAAAAGATAGCTTACAATGTGTCCGGTAAGTGTTGGTCTACACATGTCGATGCATGCCGACACAAAGTCACAAGCCACGACACGAATCGAACCTACTGTCACGCTGCTTCAACACTCGTCTCCGAAGTCATGTTTGGTCTTATCACGAATACCTCCGGAAACTTTTTGTAATTAACTAAAGCAAGCACAATATGCCCAGCAACAAAATATTTGTTAGAATATTTCCGACGGTGTAGTTACCAGTAAATGGCAGTGTTACTTTCCCAACGTTTGATTGAATACAGATCTGGATGAATATTACTTGATTGCCCACATAGTGAGGCTATATGGACAACTGGCCCAGCCCTCAGTGGTCTCCACATGCTCAGGTCACCTCAACAGAAATGTAATATTCTGGTGCCGGAGTTCTTCCAATGTTGGCCTCTGGGCATCCGATATTAGGATGACATCCTGCCTTCTATGGATAGGCACCATAAATAGCTTTGAGTTATCTGCCATAATGGCCTTGGAAGCACCATTAATTGATATTGTGTCTCTCAACTAATGTCTACCATGGTGTGATGACAGCCGCGACCTGTGCCTACTCTGGCGAAGGGGGATCCCATGTGCTCTTGATTTTATTCCTGCTTGTCGGTATATGCCATGCAGTTTTCTATATGCCAAGCGAGATCTTCAGATCTCTTCAGTGAATTTGGCGTTGCATTTTGTATTTGCTTGTGTGTGTGTGTGTGTGTGTGTGTGTGTGTGTGTGTGTGTGTGTGTGTGTGTGTGTGTGTGTGTGTGTGTACGTGTGTGTGTGCGCGCGCGAGTTTTCTGGCACCCATCACTGATGTGGCAAGGTATGATTGGCCGCTTTATGATGAGAACACTCAACAGGTGTGGATCTGAATCCAGGTCGGTCCAGCCGCATACGGCGGTGCGAGTTCGCATGACCACGACTATGTGCCTGTTGCCGCCAGCTAACCCGCTGTGAGCGATGACCCAGAGCCGAGCCGGTTCGGTGAGGCGTGCTAATCACTTCGGCACATGCAACGACTTGATGTTGTTCTACTGCTAATGCTCCATCAGCGAGAACCATATACCGAGCTGACGTCAGCTGGCCGCGGCGACTCCCGACGCCATTAGAGGCGGGCGACGTTTCCAGCCGGCGTGTTCCGCGATATGGGTCAGCGGACAGGTGGGGCCGGCTATCTCCAGACAGGCATCTGCTCGGCTTGCTGTCAAACCGAGCCGGCGCTAGTTAGCGCCGCCGCCGACAGATGGCACCACGAGCGGGGCCGGGCCGGCCGCCGCCGGCGTGCGCGGGCGGCGGCTCGAGATCGCGGGGGAGCCACTCTGCGCTGTCGTCTTTTTGCGGGTGTGTCGGGCGCGGCCCAGCCAGGCCCCGCGCACGCGGCCGGCGAAAGGAGACTGGCCGTGACGAGTCATCGTCCGACGCGCGAACGTGCCGCACCGTGTTGGCACCGGTCGGCCGCGCACAGCTCGATCGTGGGAGATAGAGAAAGCTAGATAGATTAATTGATGAGAAAAAGGCAGCGAGAGAGAGAGAGAGAGAGAGAGTGTGTGTGTGAGAGAGATAGGGGGAGAATGTTAAACACACACAGACAACGGACAGCAAAACCCATACCTCCATATACGCATGCACGCATACATTCAAGAACAGAGAGAAACAGAAAAACAAAGATCCAGACGGAGAAGCAGGGGGAAAGAAAATAAAGCAACGGGAATCACTTAGTGGTTGGTGTTATTATAGTTCGGAAAAGCTTATTTTATCTTCCCGTTATCGTTGGTGTGTATCTTGACTTTGGAACAGATTCCACAGTAGGGATGTATAATATACATCCCTACTACATCCCTACATTGTATATGTTCCAGATGGCATGTGGCGACAGTGTGCGTTTCGTACCAAACATCGAAAAAGTAATCTACAACTTCACTGTTTCTCAACTCTTTTCTTTTTCTCTTTCTTTCTCTTTATCTTTCTCTTTCTCTTTCTCTTTCTCTTTCTCTTTCTCTTTCTCTTTCTCTTTCTCTTTCTCTTTCTCTTTCTCTTTCTCTTTCTCTTTCTCTTTCTCTTTCTCTTTCTCTTTCTCTCTCTCTCTCTCTTTCTCTCTCTCTCTCTCTCTCTCTCTCTCTCTCTCTCTCTCTCTCTCTCTCTCCCTCTCCCTCTCCCTCCCTCCCCATCTCTCTCTATCTCTCTCTCTTTGTCTCTTTTTTCTCTCTCTGTCTCTCTCCATCAATTCTCTCAATTTGCTCTTGCAAATTGGCGCTGTGTTCTTCCATGTAAACTTAACCATACTCAACGTACCTGAACACTTTTTTTCAGTTAAGTTCGGTTCGGCACCTGTCCAGGTCAATAATGACTGCAAATCCCTACTGGCCTCCAAGCCTTAGGTCTTCAAACTGAACTTTCGGAGATTGTTCAGTCTGCCGTAGAAAATAAAGTAAATGTGGGCGGAATATTGTGTTCTGATTTTGCAAATGCTTAAAAGTTATCTTGTAAACGAGATTAGTATCTCTCATATCCAACGATTTATCCGCTCCGTTTCTTTGATCGATTATCACACCCCGTCTTTGGGCGGGGCGCGGGTTAAGACCTTCTAACTTCCAAATTAAGCGGTGCATGAACTTAAACTGGGTATCATGGGAAAGTCCTGGACTAGTACGGTCGAAAATCGGCCTCCTGTTACATTTTGACATGATTTTGATATTCAAAATGTCGGTTGTTCGGGAAAAATTATTTCGCAAAAGCATTTGACATCACCATGTCTGTTAAACACAGAGCTGAAACCCACATAATTGAGAGCAACACAGCGAATGCCACAAATATAGCTCCATTTAGGCCTATCCTCTCACCAGAGACGGGGGAATTATAGGACAAAAGAGATATCCGCCCATGTGTGCCTGGGTATCGTGCATATAAAACCCAAATTTTTAATGCATATTCATAGCTAGAATGCGGTTTTTAAGTTATTCTAACCAATTGAATTTGGTCTATGCTTGTCCGTAGCTTTGACAATTGTGAAAGCCAGGGAAAGGCATTTTTTTAGACTTATGACTCATGACTTATTCATGGAAGAGTATGATTTAATATACAACATGATCATCAGATAAATGCTGGTAGGCCTCGGATGCATTCATTTCATCCCGACAATTTCAGTGGTACGTATCCATTTTTGTCATCATCACTCGCGCACATACGCCAACACTCACACTCACATTCATCCATTTCACCACACGCGCATACGCACACATGCAGGAAAACACACCTCAACCTGATGCGGGGCACAAAAAAAGCACACACACACCTGGCGCATTCAGTGCACGGGCGAACAAGAAACTAGAACGAGAAAACACTTTTGTGCGCGCCGGCAAAAACGTCGCCCTGTCAGACGGTGGTACGATTCTCACGTCTCGCGCCCACCCACCACCGACCGCGAAATGGAAATGCGCCGTCTAAAAACGCGTCCATACGGCTTGGCATGGGGTCAACCGGGGCCCCGGTGGCCGACGGGGGGCTCGTTTTTGTCCACTGCCGGACCAGTCACCTGTCTGCCGACTCACATGACGGCTCGGCTCACCCCGAGGTCGTGCGTTGCGCCACAGCGCGCCGGCGTGACGCTGCGGCGATTTCGCCGCAGGGTCGTCATCAGCGCCGTATGCGCCGTCTGGCGACGCAATCGGCGCCACCAATTTGTCTTCGTATTCTTACTCGCTTGTTTACGCGTCTCTGGAAGATTTCTTTGCTTTTTTCTATGGTTAGAAAAACGCCGGTGGGAAAAACACAAGCTGCCACGCCGTTTCCTTCTCCGATGTGGCCTGTTGCTGGATTTGTCGTACACACGGTGACGTAGGCATGATGGAGATGAACAGGTCATTTTCCAGGCTCTGGATGAATTTCAACATCCAGCATATGGGCGTTGGACGGAAAGGCACCGCTTCGGCGGCATTCTTGCGCACCTGCGAACGAAGCTTTTGTCGTGTAATGTATGATACATTTTGCATCCAATCGCCTCGGGGAAGAGGGGTCTCGGGGTAAGTTACTTGTCTCACCATCGAAAGATTGTTGGTTTGAGTCTCACCTGTCGCTATTCTTTACCCGCGACCAATCGGCGTGAGATATTGGCGACGCTACATGACTCAACGGTCAATGTGTCGTAAAGCCAATAACCAACCAACATCCTGCCGTCCCGCTCATTTCTGTCCTATTCACTCCGACACCAAGTCTCGCTTTATCCCCTTTCTTGCTCCATGCCAGCCCATCTCTTCCTGCCCAGTTCCGCTCTTCCTCGTCCAGTCGCATCCCTTTCACTGTGCCCCACCTCATCCCGTGCCGACCCGTCCAGTCCCGCCGCACCACACCCCCTCGGGTCCCCTGCCGTCCCATCCCGTCCCGTCCAGTCCCGCCGCACCACCTCCCCTCGGGTCCCCTGCCGTCCCGTCCCGTCCCGTCCAGTCCCGCCGCACCACACCCCCTCCTGTCCCCTGCCGTCCCCTCATGTCCCAGCCCCAGCCAGCACCATTCCGCCTGACCATCCCCGACCGCCCGGTCTCGGCTCCCGACCGGCGGCGACCCGACGTCGCCAGCCGGACCCCGCCGCGGACGCAGACAGTGGGTCGGCGACAGCGCGGCAGTCCCCGGGGAGCCGATGCCGCCGCCGGCCGCCCGCCGCCCCTCAATCAGAGCGCGCCGCCGCCGCCGTGACGTTACGTCGGCGCCGACGCGCACCCACCTGTGACGTCACGTCGGCGCCGACGACATGGTGGCGCGCGTCCGCCGGCCGGCCGACAGTCGCGCGCCGGCGGACAGCGGCGGCGGGCGCCGCGAAGCCGCGGAGCCGCGGAGCCACGGACGGTCGTCGGCGCCTCGAGCGAGTGTCGGCGCCTGGGGCGAACGTCGCGTCGGCCGCGGCGCGTGGCTGTCGTCGAGACGGCAGCGCAGCACCGAGTGTCGTCGCAGCCGCGCCGGAAACAAAGCAAACGTCAGTGTCTCGTGGCTGTCCGTCGCCGTTTTGTCCAGAGTTTTTCGCCGCCGGATTTGTCCGGTCCGGAGACACGAACCAAAGTTGGTGGCCCCGGGCGGCGGTCAAGGCTTGGCTGCTTGTGTTTTCCACGTTCGAACTTTGAGCGCGGTCGGTTCGAGGAGAAGTTGTGTCAATAACGACTGGCATCTCGTTCGCGTGGACTGTTTGTGTTCTTAGCGCCAACGGTGTCAGGTTAGGTGTGAGAGAAAACAGAGAAGTGGCGAATGACATCGCTCTTCCGTGTTCGAAAGTAGACCTGTGACCTGACCTGACCAGTGGCTGACCAAGGTATGCGGCATGCCATGCAGTTCAACTATTACTTTATTACTTGTGAGTCGTCTGCTTTACTCTTGCCGGTCGCCAATCATGCTATGAAATACAGTAATTATTAGGAACATGTGTACCAGCTTCTAGCGATATTACCCGAATATGTCGATGCCAACAGTCCTCAAAGTCAGTTTACAACCGCTCCTTTTCACCGGCATCTTCCGTTCTCACCCATCCGAGAAACTGTTGAAATATCAATCGTCCGGCTCAGTTTGTCCTGTTTTAAAATTCAACCGTCGCATCCAGTAGGGAAACTGATCGCCACAACGGTCATTGTTACGCCTCTGGCGGACGTGAGCCTGCAGCTAAATGCACGACGACGGCGGTGCCACGTGACTGATGTCGGCGGGGCCGACGGCTGTCCGTCTGAGTGTGACGTCACGCTGTTCAGTTGCGGCGTCGACAGATTGCGACGCGACGACGAGCTGGGTGGGCTTATCTCCGCGGCCAGCACGATGCCAGGAGCGGTGGAGTCCGCCGAGACTCCGCGACCAACTTCTTCTGGTCGAGCAGGGAAGCCGGCTCCACTGAGAACAACAACGCTCGCTTCCGTTCAGTGGGTGGCGTTAAAGTAATGCTGGGAGGCTTTCCTTGAAATTGGATCATTCGAGCTCAGAGGAGTTGGGGTTTACTTGAAAGATGAAATGCCTCAGGTCGTGGTGTTTTGCAAAACAATATGGGGAAGCACACACACACACACAAACTTTTATCAAGTTAACCGTTGTTCGAAACCGTAGTTGCCAGTACATCCATTGCCATTTCTTTATGTTTAGTGACCAGTATAATTGGATATTGTGATCCTGTGATGTGTTGCAGCCTGGCAGTCACCGAGTCTGACTCTATCACCGGAGAGCCACGGGGCTTAATGAGGTACAGTTCGGCGATAAATTGACTTGCACGGTTGCATTTACTTGTAATAAATTGCAATCTGATCATTGCTGAACTTGCAACGTATTTCCAGGAGATATGCGTGATTGTTCTGTCATGGTGCTGCGTATAACCACACAGATACCTTCTTATGTCACACAAGATGGGATTTATTAACGTGATACTGCTTTCCCTTTTGCGCAGTCTCTCAGAAGCCACGCCTGTCGTGCTCCAACCAGAATGTTGGCCGACTGTGAATGTAAATGAAATGCACTTATACGCAAAACTTTGAACGAACTAATGCCTAGCAGCATAAGTGCCCCAAACGAGCACATTGGTGGCCATGCTAACTGCAAGCACGCTATCACATCATGCCTAAAACTGTTCATTGCAATTATTTGGGCAGCTTAACGCACTGATGCTTTTCGCATTCCGCAATATCAAAACATATTGGCCGCTCCTAAACTACTTCATGAAATCGTTTCTGTGGTGATTCGAAGCCATCAGGCAAGCGAGAAACGGGTAACGCGAGAAAACACGTGCAAAGCACCAGCCACGTGTTGCGAGCTCTGGTCACTCAGTTCCGCATAGTGGTCGACCTGGCGCGTCTCGCTATGTTTCAAACGGATACTTTTCGTGTCATGGCGAGGGATTCTGCGTGCTCTCTGTGTTGTAAATATGTGAACTGGTGTGTTTTACATGTTAAAGAAATATAACCTGACGTGTGCTGCTAATGTTACAAACGTGTGCCCTACCCTGTCCTATTTGTGCTACAGGTTCCATTTCTGTGGGTAGCAAGTGTGTAATATGCTCTAAGCTTACTGTGTTGCTGGAGTGTCACGTCACATGTACTCTCCAGTTGCTGACATATGAACCCGACGTATGTTCTTCGGGTTGCACGCTTGTGCTGCGACATGTGTTCTCTGTGTTACAGTTATGTTATTCGAATGTGCTCTCTATGGCACAGAAGTTTGGTCTGATGTGCTCCCCGCAATACAGACTTGCGCGTCCCGCGTAGCACTCGTGTGTTCTCCACAACACAGGCGTGCGTTTCTTGTGTTACGTCGTGTGTTCTCAGCGATACACACGTGTGTTCCCCGTGTTGTGACTTGTGCTGCGACGTATGCTGTGGCGTGACTTCTATGTGCTACAGTTCTGCCATTTCAGTGCTTCTTTCTATGGCACAGCTATATGGTTCGCTCACTTTCATATGGGGATATGGCTATACTTCCCTATTCTTTGGGAGCATTTTTTGATCTGTTGCGTTCTCCACAATACCGACGTGTACTTCCCGCGTTATATCGTGTTTTACCAGCGGTACCGACGTGCACATTCTCGATACAGATGTGTGTTCCCGTGTTGTGCTGTGTGCTCTCCTCTGTACATGAGTGTGCTGTCCGTGTTGCAGACGTGCGTTCTCCGCGACATAGACGCTACGTGCCGTGTTACAAACGTGTGTTCGCTCTGTTGCAGTCGGTGCCGACGGCTAGATGTCAGACCCAGTGGCAATGCCGACCACCAGCCGGCCGCGGTGATGACGTATGGCACAGTGCACTGGTTGCTGCCGGTGCTGGTGCTGGCGATGCTGGTACTGGCCGGACAAGCCTCCCTCGCGGATCCGGCCGTGGGTCGTGTCGTGGGTCCCGCCGCGGGTCCCGCCGCGGGGCTCGCCGGGGCCCTGGCAGAGGGGCCGGCAGAGGGGCCGGCAGAGGGACCGGCAGAGGGACCGGCAGAGGGGCCGGCAGAGGGGCCGGCGTGCCCGCGCGTGTGCTCTTGCCAGAGGGACTCGGTGGTGTGCTCCGACGCTGGTCTGAGCCAGCTGCCGGCTGGTCTCGGCAGCCGACACGTCACGGAACTGTGAGTACCGCTGCTGCAGGCAGACATACACTGACACGCACTCACACACAGCCACACATACACTGACACACGCACACACACAGCCACACATACACTGACACACGCACACACACAGCCACACAGACACACACACAGACCCTACACACACACACACACATATAGAGACACACACACACACACACACCTCTCACTTGGGTGGGTGTTCTTGCGCTGTGTGTCTTACCGGGACTCACCGCAGAAGCGAACAGGCGTTCACATCAACGTGCGTCAAAATTGCCCTGGTCTTGGGACATATCCTGAACTCGGAAAACGATTAATGCCGTCAATATAAGCTGGCGATTTTATGGGTACATTTTTGGGTACTTTGCAAGGATGGTAAAAAGCTGGTACTTAAATAGGAATTAAGCATTTTAAAACATCTCTGAGGATATTGCAGGCCCGTGCTCATTTTCGTTCATTCGTTCAATAGCTGGGAACACATGCATAGATACACCTAGCCTGACTATGAAGCCAAGTGGCATTACAGCCGAACGGAACTGTAAGCAGCTGCTCACATGCACTTCCTTCATACGTAGGCGTGTAGCTTTGTATGTTTCTGGAAGGACACGACTTACACTGTTGAAGCTGCGCAGCCAATCGCTTGCATTGCTGAACCTGTGCAGCCAACTGTTGATACAGATGAGATTTTCTTGACGCTCGGGAGCGCAAAACGTTCTGGTACACCCCCACACATCCTCAGGCAAGAATGTGTTAAACGGAAAGCATGAAGCTGAAGGCTTCGCGTTAGTATTCGCCTTCCGATTACCTCATTGTAAATAGCATCGGAGCCACTCTTGCGTGCCGCAAATCCAGCCCTTTTTATATACTTATTGACGACCTTTTCGAGATGCATTTCCAGTCCATTTCTGGATGACTGATGATCTGATCAGCACAATTACACTATGCGTACCTACCACTTCTATTTATTTCAAAACTAAAGTAATGCCAATTCGCCGTACTGATTAAACAATTGTTCTAACGGGTATTACGTGGCTACCAATAATATGATGGACTTCCAGTGCATACCACATACCTTGGCAATCCAACGGGGAATGTCTCTGTCTCTGTCTCTGTCTGTCTCTGTCTCTGTCTCTGTCTCTGTCTGTCTCTGCCTCTGTCTCTGTCTCTGTCTTTATATTTCGCTCTCTCTTTCTCTCTATCTCTCTCTCTCTCTCTCTCTCTCTCTCTCTCTCTCTCTCTCTCTCTCTCTCTCTCCTTTCTCCCATGCGCACGCAAGCAGATATACGACACGAGTGCATGCCGGATAATATGCATTGTATCGCCCATCTATGGATAGCACAAGGAAAGGGCAGGAGCGATAGTGTCTGAGTGATTGAGAACGGTGTCCGACCCAGCTATAACAGGAGGTAGCCCGGATATATCAAGTCCGCCCGACGGTAATCGACGCCAGAGCTCGCAGCACTATGTTTTATGAGAAAGACGCCACGGGAATCAAAAGGGCAAACTGAGAGTGGAGTGAGGCAAGATGGCTTACTACCCGAGACCAGTGACGCAACCAGGGATGACCACTGCGTATACCCTCCTGGAGTGTAGGACTTTACGAGAACTGAAGAGACTTGCTGAGTTCCCGATCGGGAATTCTCAAAACCATGTCGCCGATAGTTTTAAGTTGCTCTGTTTGATCGCGGTCCTATTTTTGTTCCTTTCATATTTCCACAATTGCGAAATTTTGAATAATTTTCGTTGCGTGCATTGGTCCATTCTGACGTAATTTTCGTTTTGGTGTGCCACTGAGCCCCCATGTGTTCATGGTATTATATACATATATTATTTATATACATGTATATATATATATATATACATTCACAAAGTTGCTGAACACATTATCTACTACCATCCATGCACCCAACGCGGTGGCTGGATGCATATACGTGATATTTACTTCCATCCATGCATCCACCGCAGTGGATTTCCATTCACTGCGGTGGACTACACAATTACTACGCAATTCGCGAGTAGTTTTTCACGTGCATGAGACTTCCTTCATCAATAGAGTCAGCCGAGAAAACCACTAGTGTTCACTGTTGCATTGGCAGACAGCATAAGCTTCTTGATGATTCATGGCAGAACACGAGTTGTTATTCTGGGCGTGGTTCAGGTGGCTCGACTCATCGTTTGACGTGACCATTACTATGCTAAACATGGTTTATGTGTAAACCATTGCTCTATTTGACTCCAGTGACGTAGGTCAATGTCGTCTGTGCCTCCAGTGACGTAGGCCACTACTGTGACTCCAGTGACGTAGGCCACTACTGTGACCCCAGTGACGTAGGTCACTACTGTCTGTGACTCCAGCGACACAGGCCACTACTGTCTGTGGCTCCAGTGACCTAGGCCACTACTGTCTGTGACTCTAGTGACGTAGGCCACTACTGTATGTGACTCCAGTGACGTAGGCCACCACTGTCTGTGACTCCAGTGACGTAGGCCACTACTGTATGTGACTCCAGTGACGTAGGCCACTACTGTGACTCCAGTGACGTAGGTCACTACTGTCTGTGGCTCCAGTGACGTAGGCCACTACTGTATGTGACTCCAGTGACGTAGGCCACCACTGTCTGTGACTCCAGTGACGTAGGCCACCACTGTCTGTGACTCCAGTGACGTAGGCCACCACAGTCTGTGACTCCAGTGACGTATGTCACTACTGTCTGTGACCCCAGTGACGTGGGCCACCACTGTCTGTGACTCCAGTGAAGTAGGCCACTACTGTCTGTGACTCCAGTGACGTAGGCCACCATTGTATGTGACTCCAGTGACGTAGGCCACTACTGTGACTCCAGTGACGTAGGCCACCACTGTCTGTGACTCCAGTGACGTATGCCACTACTGTCTGTGACTCCAGTGACGTAGGTCACCACTGTATGTGAGCCCAGTGACGTAGGTCACTACTGTGACTCCAGTGACGTAGGCCACCACTGTCTATGGCTCCAGTGACGTAGGCCACTACTGTCTGTGACTCCAGTGACGTAGGCCACCACTGTATGTGACTCCAGTGACGTAGGCCATTACTGTGACTCCAGTGACGTAGGCCACCACTGTCTGTGACTCCAGTGACGTATGCCACTACTGTATGTGACTTCAGTGACGTAGGCCACCACTGTCTGTGACTCCAGTGACGTAGGCCACCACTCTCTGTGACTCCAGTGACGTAGGCCACTATTGTGACTCCAGTGACGTAGGCCATCACTATCTGTGACTCCAGTGACATAGGCCACTACTGTGACTCCAGTGACGTAAGTCACTACTGTCTGTGACTCCAGTGACGTAGGCCACTACTGTGACTCCAGTGACGTAGACCACTACTGTCACTTCAGTGACGTATGTCACTACTGTCTGTGACTCCAGTGACGTAGGCCACCACTGTCTGTGACTCCAGTGACGTAGGCCACCACTGTCTGCGACTCCAGTGACGCAGACTACTGCTGCCGGTGACCCGAGTGACGTAGGTCACTGCTGTCTGTGACTCCAGTGACACAGGGGCTGTCTGTGGCCCCAGTGATGCAGGTCGATATTATCTGTGGCTTCAGTAGCGCAGGATTTCCTTGTTTGTGATGTCACTGCGCTGCCTAAGCCGCTCCACCCCCGAACACGCTGAATGTTATCGACTGAACCACGCCTGCGAGCGACACGGCAAGAAATATGTGATCACATTGGGCTTGTTTCCCTTCTTTTAATGGAGCGGTAGGCGGGAAAATTTCATCAAAACATACCACCGTCGCTACTTCGCTGCAACGTCCGATTGGTTTTAAAGATGAAGTATCAATTATCTGGAATGAGGCTAGGGAGAAAGAGGAATTTCGGGTGTTTCATGTTCTCCTGCTTTCTCTTCTATGATCACGCCACAAGCCATACTCTTTACTTGTGATCGGTGGTAAATTTGGGAAATGTTCCGGCCTCGCGTGACAATTATGTCGGACATGGCAATGTGCAATCCTTCGGTTTTAATCCTTTCACTACAGCATAAAAGGTCATTAAATAGCTGAATGGCTTAAAGGATAGTTGCATTTTACTTATGACTTCATCAATCATCATGATAGCATGTTGCCAGCCATGCTTGTGTACTTGCCGGGATGAGCCTGTGCAAAAGATAAATTCCAGGAAATACGATCTTGAAGGTGAGAGAGACATGCCAGGCTATTATGGATAATTTATCATAGCATGTTAGCAAGTACAGCGTAGTGACAAAGATCGGAGTTCTAAAACTTCGCATTCCACCTAACCACAAAGTACCCATGTTTGTTTTTGTTTTGTATCAGGCTCAACTAAGCTGTCGTAGATCTCCGAACTATCATTGCAATGTTTTTCCCCGTCCCGTACTAAGATACTGGGCACGCTTCTTGTTTGTTGCGAGCAAATGCGGAGTATATGATCTCTTTGGAGTTCTTTTGGTGTGGAACCCACCAAAAAACAGTCGTTAATATCATGAGCTAGGTGATCTTAAAGAAGCCATCCAGTTTTTCCTCGTCAGGGCGAGCCAAACTACTCTACGTTCGATGAAGATGCTCTCTACCTCGTGTTGTGTGCGGCTATTTGTCAAACGACGGGATCTGCCTTCGTGAGAGAGCAATGTCAAAATTTGTACTCGGATCAACATGCCTCTGGACTAATTCTGCTAGGCACTCACGAACTGAAGGACTCCGACAATCATTGTTTTTGTGGTAGTGTGCCAATTATGGAACTTAAGTCTTCGAGCTTTCCTTCACTTCCTTTCAAAAAGTTTCGTCTGGTGAGGTGGAATGCTGTCAAATCTGAAGTCATCGGTGGGCTGTCGAGACTAATTGTATTTATTCATAATTCTTCAGTAAGTTTGTCTACCGTGTAATGTCAGTCATACCGGATGAACCAGAGTTTGGCTTTTCCCGTCATATATCGGCAGTTCCAGCCCGGCGTGGCTGGGCCTCAGGTCGTGTTCATTGTTCGGTTTCAGCCGAGCTGTTGGTAGCTGGCCGCACGATCCACCGCTGCCCGAATAACGGCGACACAAGTGACGGGGTCACGTGTGGTCGGCATTCGATCTCCGTAAATGTTCCGCAAATTTTCAGACGGCTTTTGGCCCTTGAAACCCACCAGTGGGATTGCCCTTGTGCCAGTTGATCTCGTGAAGCAGTTAGAAGCTTCCATCACAAGTTTTTGCCAACTGTGTGAAAGGTAAAACCTAAACAAGGCGTAATCGCACTCATTGTGAAGTTAAAAAATACGGAGCAGGCCGGAAATACGACTGTCGAAATCATGGATAGCATTCCTACTCAAAACCACTGCTGTTATCGTAATCCCCTCGTGATGGGCTACGGGAAGACGATACGACGCCAAACCAGCAAAGGGAAGCTGCAGAAGCTGCCGCAGCCAGTCGGTCATACGCGCCCACGGGGGCGGGGAGATAAACGAGAGACGGGAGATAAGTGGTGGGGGCGGTCGGTGAGTGAGCAAGACAGAGGGCGGGGCGACCGAGCCTCATAGATGAAAGATTGCGAGCTGGGTGTACGGCAGAGGAATGGATCCGTGCGCTGCCAGTGAGAGGGGAGAAGCGAGAGAGAGAGAGGGGGAGAGATGTAGAGGGATAGGGAAGGAGAAAGCGATAGAAGGCGAGAAAGATAAATAGCGAGAGAGAAGTGACGATAGTAAGTAGGAAGAATAGGAGAGGGATAAAGCAAATCGAAAGGTGAGCATACAAGGAAAACGCATGTCACAACTAAATATACTTCTGTCGCGTTTAGCTTAATAGCACAAAATACCATGGCAAACTAACGAGCGAGTCCGTTAAAGATGGCTGTTTGTCAACTAGTTTGCTAAGATGCCAGAGGAATGGCTGCTTTAGAAGGTACCTCGCTTTTTTATCTGCTATGATCTCGAATTGACTAGCAACATCCACACTGAAGCAACTAAAAATGTCAAGCTGCCCGGAAACCCACCACTTGTGCAAATGCTAATGCCAGTAAGCTTTGCGTTATCTAACTTCGCGACACTTCGTATTTCGCTCGCAAGCTTCGTCGTGGATTTGCATAAAACCGCATCAGGGTAGCGTTGCAAATATGGAAGCTCAAGAGTTGTCTCTAAATACCTTGGTTCAAAACGGGGTCCCGGGAAAAATATTGGTGCTGGTTCTCGGTAAGATCAAGACCACGCAGGGGACATTTATGATAAGAATTCGTAGTGGGGAATAAAGTACCGAAATATTATTGAGATGAAATGGCAAGGATATTTCCGTTCCCTGAGGAAACCGTGTGGTGACAGTTTTCGAAACCGGGAATTCCACTTGCTCCACATTGCCTTGCCCCTCGCCAGTACAGAAGAGGCTTTTCTTTACTCCCAGGTAGTTTTTCCGCAGGCTTGGAAATCTGCGCGCATACGTGCTTCGCCGCGTTTCGTAGCCAGTGAAATATCCACTCCTGACCACGTGGGGTAAATAAAATGGAGGGGTCATCTCAGGTAACTGGACTGTAGCGTTAAAATTGGGAACGTGTTCGAGCGTTTTCACCATCATCACGAATTATTAGCACTTAATATAGCTTACCAGAACTTTGTAATGTTTGATTTGGATGGGTAATGAGCATCTCAGCTAGTCTGTTCATGTGAATGACTTTTTGAAGGCAATTTATAGACCATGGACCAACCTTGACTTTAAATTACCCTTTTCCGGGTTGAGAGTTTCCTTGACGGCAAGTGGAACGCTGATGCTAATTTTGACCCACATTTTAACCCCTCGTTATCATGGAATAGTGTTTTGGGGGGCTATTGTACTATTGGAACATTTCAAAACGAAGTCAACATTATGATCTGGCATGCCTTTGTCCTATGCGTTGAAGATTAATAATTGCACATTGCTTGTATCTCAATGTACTGTGGAATCTCATCCTGAACATTTTAAGAGCATACCTATTATGGTCTTTTCGCAAGTAACGAAGAAGTGCGAAAATTTCTACATTTTGTTTAAAAACAGATGTTTGAACTAATCTTGGAGGTGAACAAGTAGGTGGACGTATACAAATAGTGGTAAGGATCGTGATAAAAATGGTAAAAACTGATTGACCTTGGTCGGATCTTAACAGATACGTACGCTGTTTTTTTTCGTCGCCAACACCTCTGATTTAGAAACCCTTAAAGGATTGCAACAGCCTCTCTACACTCGAGAAGGTGGCAGAAGGTCGTGCACATGCGTGGTCCAGAGATCCTAACGGTGCCATACTACCGTCAACGAGATCAAACATGGAGGAAGTGTCAACAGCTCACTTGACACCTGGCAGATTATCATAAACCTGAGTAAGTCCTGCTGACTTGATGGACCAGCAGATGACGGTGTACACGTTCTCGCCCCTCACAGGGGTGGTATGTAATCTATATGAGCAATTTTGCCAATTTCCTCTTCTAACATTTTCCTTGGATGTAGTATCCCCTTAATGGATTGTTTTTAATCAATCAGTTCTTTTTCAGATGGAAATGGAATTGGTTGGCTAATTAAGGGGCACCAGTCGTGTTGCCTAATATTAACTACGCTTGGGATTTCGTGAACCCATTGTAATCATTGCAACGTTGCACCACATTGCAAGCCTTGTCAGTCCTAGGGGTGCTTTACAAACAGTAGCGGTGCCAAAGCACGCCGATAAGCACACATTTCTTCAACCGTGAGAGAACATCACTTTGTCATCTTGCACACACATTTTGTTTGCCTTGACTCGAGCACTCACAATATAAAACCATGATAAAATAAAACCTTCCACTGTAGTCATTTAGTCAATGTGGTCACCGTAGTCACCAATCGCACCCACCCGGGCATCCACAACCTTCCTGAAGGAGCTACCATCCCGAGTGCGCTCCTTCTGGGTGGAAGGGGTGGGGGCTTGGGCCACCTCAGGCGTCGTGCATGGGACGGCTCGGCTCCTGCACGGGGTCGTAGGCTACCGTCACAGTTCGGCGCAGTGCGGTGATGATAAGAATTACGGACGAGTCGCGCCAGAACATGGCGGCTAGCTCATTACAAAGCACCAGGGAACCAACGTTTCATTGCCACGTGTTCGATGTCTATTGAGTCGTGGCTGGCTGAGGCGTTGTTGGCTCTAGAAAGCTCTCGAAGTGATGAATGCGGGCACTTGGGGATGTGTCGTTCTTCGGAATGGCGTGGCTATTGATGGATGTTGAGTGGATAGTGCTGTGAGTGAAGGCTGTTCTAAATTAAGATCTCCGTCCACCGTCCAATCCCGATGCCACACCATGACTCGGTGTTTGTTTTTGTTTCTGGTTAGATCAGATGATGCACTGTAATATTTATAATATTTAATTATCAAGAGTTTTGTTTGCTAAAGAAAAGAGGAATGTGTAGCATGATGAAGACAAGGGTGGCGAAAGTAACTTTACCGAGAGCTTCGTCTAACCGTCTTTTAGGCTCAAGCCCACTCCGAAAGGACGTACTACGCAGAGTATCCTTAGCAAACCATATTGACAAGAAGCCAGTCAGAGGCAGCAGCAGCTCAGTGACCAAGCTGATCGTCTGGAAGACCAGAGGCATAGAAGCTTTAGCCATGCCTGATTTGCGATGAATCATTTATGCCCTTAACCATGCTAAACCCGGCAAGAACCATGCTTAAAGTCAATTAAATTCACCTGCTGGACGAAATCAGCAAACCCTGCAATATATATGAATAAATAACTATATATAGGCGCATGGAACTACTGTGAAAGCAGTAAGCACATGGTTTTTTCATGAGATGCAGGGACAACAAAGCATGCATGCATGCCCACATGATGTCGATTCGCTGTCATGCTGCATCGACTCGTGCTGCATGCATGCGAAGCAAGAACGTTCTTCTCCTGCGCAGTCTCATCACGCGTGCACTGTTCTGTTTACTTCACATGATGCGTCTAAAACTGGCCATGCTCTTTCCTTTAGCGTCTTTTAAACTTATTAAGAAGGCGAAATTGCTAGATTGTCGTACAATAACGGGTACAATAACGCCCACTGGAGGGGGAGGCGGATTCCGCCCCCCTAAGATCTCGGCTCCTATGAAGGCTAGAGGAACGAAATTCGCAGGGTGGATGGGCACGATAGTGAACTCTATTATGTTCAAGGTTCATGACCTTATGTTAATATCATCAAGGCAAAATGAGGTCAAAATAACAAAATTTTCTGGTTTTGCGTGGCTTGGTTGTCATTGTTATGGATCACTGTGATTGTGTTTAAATGCTCCAAAATTGGCATTAATGATGTTTTGGATATTACTAATGATGCAATACAGATGTCAGATCCGCCATTTGACCTCAGGTCACCTATATAGGAGCACTTTATTAGGTCCTTACCTGCTCCAGTTACCGGAACCGGGCTGTCAACCCGACTGCTCCGTCAGGCGGCTCGGCACAATCGGCTTCGCAAAGAAAGGAGTAAAATACATGAATAAAGTATGGAAACGCTTAGGTACACAATGACAAATAGTAGAGTTTTGGATGTGTAGGGAGTAACATGTAAAGTGACATCAATCGCATTAGTCATTTGCATTTATGGCACATTCCACTTGACCAAGTTTGGTTCCATTAGCCTGTCATGGACTTGAACTGACTTGACCTCGACGACCTAACATGACTTTTAAATTACATAGCATAACAATATGCATTAAACAAGTCGCTAGTGTTGTCAAGAACACTTACCATTTGCCAATATACGGTAAGCGCATCAGCGTCCATTTTTGTGGTTTGGCGTTGCGAATTGTTTTTACTTTAACGGCCCCTAACTTGAAAACGTTTCGGCCGATTTTCATTTTTCTTGCTCTAAGCAATGCGCCAGTCATTTCGAAGCAGGTATGCCAAAAAGTTGGCGCATGTTGGCCGGTACAATATGGAGTTATGTACGACAAATCGTAGGGGTTGGCGAATTTCACCATCCCCCCTCCAGGGCGTGTGTTAGTTTGTAATTAACTTGACCTGACTTGACCTCGATGACTTGACGTGAATTTGAAACAATGTAGCATGACAATGTACATGAAACAAGTCGATAGTTTTGCCAAGAACACTTCCTTTTTCCAATATAGGGGAAGCGCATCAGCGCCGATATTTGTGGTCTGGCGCTGAGATCTTTTATTGACTTTGGCGACCCCTAACTCGATAAATTTTCGGTCGATTTTCATTTTTCTTACCTTAAGCAACGCGCCGTTCATTTATTAGCAGGTACGCAAACAATGATGTATATCGTCTGGTATAATCTTGAGCTATCTACGAAAAAACCGGAGGGGTGGGCGGATTTCGCCCCCCCTCCAGGGCGCGTATTAAGACCACAGACGTGGACCGTTAAGACCGTAGGCATGAGCTGAATGTCAAAGCTGTAGGTTTGTGGTGCAATTGCACATGATCAAGATTGTTGGCAGATTTATTGCAAAACGACGAAAAGCCCTCAATCTCCTCTCGGCACGGACTGTCCTCAGGGGACAAGCTACGACGATGGCGAGTATCGAATCCTCATAAATCAACTGTCAGTTTACGTCTCGTCTTCCATGAATTGACCACATATGATTTTACAGGTGCATAAATGATTCCTCACAAACCTGATTTTCCAGGTTGGCGCGCTTGACAGCACTCCCGTCATACATTGTTATACGCTTTGCATACGTGCATACGTGTACGCCTGACGGCCGCGTGTATGAACACTGTTGCAACAACAACTATGTTGATTCAACATCTGCCAGAACAGTTCATGTATTTTTTTAATAGTGAATTATCACTGGATGTGCGAATTGGTGCAAATGGCTCCGATATACAGATGCTGGGGGAAAAGGCACCTTCATCGAAACTATTGGGATAGGCAGTGCCAAAAAGGCAAAGCGACTTGGTGGGAAATCAAAGGAGAAGAAGTCACACCCAGATAGTTTGCAAATAATGGCTGGGAGTAGCTCAATGCAGCCGAACTGGTGCTGCCCAGCTAGCAGGGTAGTACGCGGACGCGCCGGCGTCGGCTAAGCTCGGTGGACCGGCCGGAGCGGGGTGGCGTCGGCGCCGACTCGTCTGTTGACAGCACCTGTCACACACCGGTCGACGCACGCTGTCACAGTGGCTGGGCCGGCGCCAGGCCGGGCGCCGGCCCGGCACGGCTGGGTGGGAGGCGCCGACGCACAGCTGCTGACAGTGAGCCGCCCAGACGCCTGTCACACCCGCTCGCCCCGGGCGCTGACCTGGCGGCGATTGGGGAACGATGTCTCGTCAGTGGCGGTGCTGACCTGTCGGCGATTGGGGAACGTTGTCTCGTCAGTGGTGGTGCTGACCTGTCGGCGATTGGGGAGCGTTGTCTCGTCAGTGGTGGTGCTGACCTGTCGGCGATTGGGGAACGTTGTCTCGTCAGTGGCGGCGCTGACCTGGCGGCGATTGGGGAACGATGTCTCGTCAGTGGTGGTGCTGACCTGGCGGCGATTGGGGAACGTTGTCTCGTCAGTGGCGGCGCTGACCTGTCGGCGATTGGGGAACGTTGTCTCGTCAGTGGTGGTGCTGACCTGTTGGCGATTGGGGAACGTTGTCTCGTCAGTGGTGGTGCTGACCTGTCGGCGATTGGGGAGCGTTGTCTCGTCAGTGGTGGTGCTGACCTGTCGGCGATTGGGGAACGTTGTCTCGTCAGTGGTGGTGCTGACCTGGCGGCGATTAGGGAACGTTGTCTCGTCAGTGGCGGCGCTGACCTGTCGGCGATTGGGGAACGTTGTCTCGTCAGTGGTGGTGCTGACCTGTCGGCGGTTGGGAACGTTGTCTCGTCAGTGGCGGCGCTGACCTGGCGGCGATTGGGGAACGTTGTCTCGTCAGTGGTGGTGCTGACCTGTCGGCGATTGGGGAACGTTGTCTCGTCAGTGGTGGTGCTGACCTGGCGGCGATTGGGGAACGTTGTCTCGTCAGTGGTGGTGCTGACCTGGCGGCGATTGGGGAACGTTGTCTCGTCAGTGGTGGTGCTGACCTGGCGGCGATTGGGGAACGTTGTCTCGTCAGTGGTGGTGCTGACCTGTCGGCGGTTGGGGAACGTTGTCTCGTCAGTGGCGGCGCTGACCTGTCGGCGATTGGGGAACGTTGTCTTGTCAATGGTAGTGCTGACCTGGCGGCGATTGGGGAACGTTGTCTTGTCAATGGTAGTGCTGACCTGGCGGCGATTGGGGAACGTTGTCTCGTCAGTGGTGGTGCTGACCTGTCGGCGATTGGGGAACGTTGTCTCGTCAGTGGTGGTGCTGACCTGTCGGCGATTGGGGAACGTTGTCTCGTCAGTGGTGGTGCTGACCTGTCGGCGATTGGGGAACGTTGTCTTGTCAGTGGCGGCGCTGACCTGTCGGCGATTGGGGAACGTTGTCTCGTCAGTGGTGGTGCTGACCTGTTGGCAATTGGGAAACGATGTCTCGTCAGTAGTGGTGCTGACCTGTTGGCGATTGGGGAACGTTGTCTCGTCAGTGGTGGTGCTGACCTGTCGGCGATTGGGGAACGTTGTCTCGTCAGTAGTGGTGCTGACCTGTCGGCGATTGGGGAACGTTGTCTCGTCAGTGGTGGTGCTGACCTGTCGACGATTGGGGAACGTTGTCTCGTCAGTGGTGGTGCTGACCTGTCGGCGGTTGGGGAACGTTGTCTCGTCAGTGGAGGGGGCGCCAAGCGTGGCATTCGGTGCTCACTGGCGAGTAGACATGACATGCTGTTGAGGAGTCGCAGGAAGGTGTAATTCTCCACATGAACTGAATTTGTTTTGATGTCGATGTCGTTGTGAGTTCGACGACACTCGAATGTCATAATCTGCATCTCGAGTTTTTCGAGGACGACCAAACTCGAATGATTCTACTTCCGTGTGCATACGACTAGGCGTTCATCTGAGCGGCCCGACCCGACCCGACCCGACCCGACCTGACCTCGCCATACCCGACCTGGCCCCGCCATATCCGGCCTGGCCCGACTCGATCCGACCTGACCCCGCCCTACCCGACATGGCCTGACCCGGTTCGACGGTCACGATTTTGAAAACTTGATATTTTTGCTGGAACTTTTCAAATTATAATTATCCTGCTCAAAATATGCCTGCTCTTTTAATTTCCAATTGTAGCAACTTTCAACCTTGCCTTAGATATGTTCAAAACTGTCGGATATTTTCAGTAAACACATTGGCTGTCTTCTGAAGTTCCAAAAATGCTCAGAACTCAGGGTAAAGTGGAAGCCACCGACGATATGTCTAGGCAGTCTTCATGTAAACCACTCAAAGACCAGCATGGCAGGAAACCCTTATAAAATGACCCTTCAAACAAAATTGCATCACTGCCGAAATGTGTGGGATCTTTACTCGAAAGTAAACCAGAGAAAACGAAGCAAACTGTTCGAAAAACGATATTGTTTGAGTATTTATTTAAATGGCAAAGAAATCAGAATACTTAAAAAACAAAAGTATCAACTTTCCCAGTTTGCACACGGTTGTTATGCATAAGTACTCCATCAACCGCTTCCCGTCTTGAAACCACTTATATACTGTGCCTGTGTTTCCCTCCTGGGGCGGACATGTTGTCTGCATTGGTGAAGGAAGATCCGTAATCTGGCTGTGAATGCAGAGCGTGAGGCACATCACACGAATTTTCGCTTTAGACGCATGCAAATAGTTATTCGAAATGCTATATTTTCTGAGACCTGAAGATAGGACCCCGACCTTGGACATAAAGCAAATTGTTTGAAAGAGGGCATTGCCAAGAATTAGCACAAGGATGATCAATAAGTACAATTATTCTGAGAAGAAAAAAACAGAGCAAGGAACATACATATATGTTTTACGCATTTGTGGGTACACACGTCAACATGCGAGGCATAGCCAATTAATACATTGCAGGACCTTACAGTGTTCATTTTATCACACTGGTAGCCATGTAAAGCATTCTCGCCAGCAATAAGTCTTCACCCACTTCTCTCGGGAAACCTTCGAGTCATCCCGTTTGCGCGTGCAAAATCAGGAATCATGGGTTTGCGCAATTCCTTGGCTCCTGGCCCCTTCAAAATTCACGAGCCATTACTGGTGACGCAGAATGAACAGCCGAAATCCCCATATGGTGGCAGGCTGGTAAAACTCCCGCAACAACAGCTACAACAACGCAGAATTCAAGTGTCGAGCCTGAGAAGTGTGTAAGTATGAATAGAGGGTAATTGGAAGGGTAATTGGAAGCACGTGCAAATGTTAAGTAATAACTTGTTGCTCATTATTAGCAATCTTGTGAACGTCAAATGACCAGGATTTATTTTCCCGCTTGCCCGACGGATAAAATTAGTCTTCATTACATTGTGGATAATTTATGGCCTTAAAATCTCACAAATTTCTTTATAATGAAATATTGGCTCGGTGAAGATATTATCCGGACACCTTTAGCGAATTCCATGAATTGTTGCATTATTTATCTCGAACAGATGCTCGGAAATTTAAGGAGAGTTCTGTCAGGCTGATGATCTGCGAAAATGCCCACAGTGTGCTGGTCACGTGCACACGTCATAATGCCACGTGACATGCGCTCTCCGAGACCCAGCCACTATGTGGACATCGCCATATGGACGGTGGCGCCCCGGACGGAGCATAAGCTGAGCCGGAAGTCTGTGAGGAAGGAGACCATGGCAGAGCGTGGCACCTCTGCTGATGCGACATGAGCTTAGCGGGAAGGCTGTGAGGAAAGAGACCATGATACAACGTGGCAACTCTGCTGATGCGACATGAGCTGAGCGGGAAGGCTGTGAGGAAAGAAACCGTGATACAACGTGGCAACTCTGCTAATGGGACAATTTGCCACAGTGTATGTTATTTTGGGATAAGTACACCATGCTTCGCAGATTATGTGATTTCAGCAAGCCTGTGGCCAATTTCGGCTGTATCGTGATTGCTTTCACAGCTGTCGAAAATGGAGGCACCATTTCCCGCGATTGGGCTCCTTTGCACAATATTAAGAACGTATTCCGAATTTTCATTTCACTACGCGGGATTGTCCAAATAGTCTGCGTATTTCTTAAATTCCTGATCTTCAGCGAAAATCAGATGCAATGAGATACGCTTATTCAAAGGTTGTCGAGCGATCGCAGTTGCGGCCTCCGTGGTCAGGAATTTCCCCGCTATGGTATGGTGCCCAATCCTGCGACACCGGGACACCCAAGTCCGCCTCCTGCCTTCTGTCGTTCACCGCCTCTAATGACACCTGCTACCAGTCTTATCAAACTTACCGCGCCAAGATCATGGGGCACATTGGTGGCGCGACTCGTTCCCACAGCTGAATGCCTACAGATCTGATGACAATGTCAGGTGCGCCGTGTCAGCACACCTGTGACACAGGCGCGGTGCACCTGTGTCACAGTTGTGACGCCGCACCGTACGGAGTCCCGGTCCGGCGTGTGGCTGTCACGGGATGTCGCTAGCATTTCTAGAGTGCTTTTGCCGACAGTGGCTCAGGTGATGGCAGAGTTGTGGAGTATTGACTGGGAAGAAAAATCGTTCCGAGTCATCAGTCAGGGAGCCGATCCACACACTGCCTCAATCGCGCAGGTTGAATCATCTTTTCATCAATGCGGTTAATACATTGATAATTCTTAAACGAACTACACGGCAGCGTGCTATAATATAACCATTATCCATTAGCCCCGCATCTGTGCGCACAGTGACCATATGGAGTTATCTTCCGCACAGCATCAAACACGGATATATTGCGCTCTGTCACAAGAAAAAACCCTGCGGGTGTGAAGGTTTTGAGGTCTAGCCCTTCCATGCGACGCTGATGGAGGTGCAATGCTGACATAGAAAACGATAGCATTGGGGCATATTTACTCCTCTATCCACACACACACACATACTCGATGTATATAATACTGATAAAATTTCATGTGTTACAAATATAAATTTACACATATTGGGGCTCGGTGTTTAAATCACATTGTGAATCATGATTAGGCTAGTGCTAAAAATCAAACTTGATTCATTTAGCGTTTCCCTCTAGTCAGAAAATGTTGCCGCTTGAACTGCACTCATGTGAAGCACCAATTACACTGGCCGAATTATTCACAATTTGGGCTCAGCACTCACGCGCTAAAATGAGTCAGTCTCCCGCAAACTGAATGGAGTGGCAGTCGCAGTCAGCCGCCGCTGACGCTGGGGACCTGCTCCAGACACACGTCACCGGTGAAGAATGCGCCGTCCTCTCCAGCAGCCAGTGGTCGACAGGCGGCGTACTGAACAAACACGGCCGACTGCCGTGGCTCGACAGCTCGCTGACGACCGCCGGGGGCCCACCGCCGCCGGTCGGTCCGTCGCGATGTGTCCCGGATTAGCCCGCCCTGGACGGACAATCGTCGCGCATCTCTGGCGCAGTCGCGTCGATATTGGCGCGCACCGCCGGCGGCCTGTTCAATAGCTGTTGTCAGTGCTGACGCAATGTCCGATCAACTCCGCGCCCATTACGATAGTGTTCGACTGCCGCATCGTAGCGGTCATGTGCTGGGCGGCATTAGCGCGCTTTTAGGGGACTCTCCCGGTGTCGGAAAAACAGCTTGGGACGTGTTTAGCTAGTTAGACGGAAACGCCCACCACCCATCCGCTGAGGTGCGGGCGCTATGGGATCTCGGTGAACAGCCACCTTTTTTAAATGGATGCGCCGGCAACATTGTGTGACGATTAGCCTTCGCTATGTGATGACAGCCGTCACTATCAATGCCGACAAACGTTCAGATCTGAGCAGGAGGGCGGACCCTGTCGGATTCATTCATAGCTCTCGACATTAGCAGCCTGCTCTTGAGGGAGTTTTGGTCCAAGTCTCCTTGGATACCCCGAGATCAGATCGCACGTCTGAAATTTGCCAAAATCGATCGGAATGCTTGTGAAAACGCCTAGCGAAAATGCTTGTAAAAACGGGACGATATGGTCACACGAATCGTGCTAAGAATGACTTTGCAGAATCCAAGCGTAGACCGCCGGAATTACCGAAGTTGCACAGGTGGCGGTGGGCTGACCTTGACCTCGGAGCAACCGCCGATGTCTGTGTGGCCTGTTGGGAGGCTGCTACTGGTGGAGGTGGGCTGACCTTGACCTCGGAGTAACCGCCGATGTCTGTCTGGCCTGTTGGGAGGCTGCTACTGGTGGAGGTGGGCTGACCTTGACCTCGGAGTAACCGCCGATGTCTATCTGGCCCGTTGGGAGGCTGCTACTGGTGGCGGCCCTGTGGCTTGTCGACTGTCATCGATAAAATAAGAATTTGTTACGACTCGGCGGGCATGCCACATAAGCCGAAGTCGAGATAAGGCTGAGCTCCGAGGAACACCACAGCTCATGGGACACCCAGGCAGTTCATGACCTGATCTTACGACTCGGGTGTGCTCTGATGCTGATTTGTTCGTGTCGAAGCGGTGGCCAAGAACACATTTTTAAGTGACGAGGGGAGGGAGGGGCAAACTAAATTAGCATAATATTGTGTTTAAATTAAGTAAACTCAATGGGGAAGATGCTCAAATTCTTCACACGTTCTATTTATGAGTGTCATTTCTGCAATGTCAAATATCAGTTTTTGTGCTCCATTTATATCGGGCTTTGCTGAAGAAGGCGAATATCAACCCCATGCCGCAATTTTCCTGCCATGTCTTCGTATGCAGTTCCTCGGGAAGGTCAGCATGCGCCCAGGTTCAAAGCTGGGGTGAAAGCTGTCCTCATGACCTCGCATTGGTTTCCATGTCTATGCAATCTATTTTGTCTTGCATCGCTCTAACACCACCCTGACGTGTGACTATCGTGACACCACTTCCAATGTTGTGTGTCCTAGTACGCAAATAGGTTCCGCTTGTCAGCGAGCATCTGTCGAGGATTCCGAAGATCAGTTCAGTAGAATGCATGCCAGTGGTATAACGGCGCAGTGCGGAAAGCTCGGGATTGTAAGCAAAACGCGACGCAACCAAACCGTTTGCTACCGAATTAAGTTCCGAAGTCTATATCGCACTGTTGGCAGATAGGTGGAATGCATTGATGTACGGTCGAATCCCCATGTTCCTATGGCGCTTAATATTATGTTGATTCAACGCCACACACTCTTCGGGCACATCTTCGAGCACTGCCCACAAACCTACCAATTTTAGCGATTTATTGAAACATCACTGCCATATCACGTTTGAATGCATCATGTTATTTTTGTGTCAAGTTAATATAATTTTGGTGTATTGTTTCAAGTCATCGAGTCAATTCTGTTACTTTTCATTTCACTCTGAAACGGCTCAGATCAAAGCATTCGCCACGGAACAGTATATTGCATTGCAGGCTTATGTGTGCATTACAAGCTTTTAGGTGCATTATAGGTTTGCATGTGCATTGCAGGCTCTTATATCCATTATATGTGTGCAGGTGCATTGCAGGCTTATAGGTGCTTCCTACCATACGGTCCCCACAGGCGCAACCATCGCGCTATCAGTCCAGAGCCTTCAAAATGCCATATTTATCCAGTGGCAGGACGAAGCCCGACAGCAACATGATGTCCATGGGAGTGCTTAGTACTGAAGTCGAGAATTAAAGAAAAACACTTAACTGCTATGGTGCGCTGAGCAGCTCGAATTACCATTTTGTATACTCCTGTACTGATGTGTACCGCCCGCGGTTCTTCTGCATTCCATGCTGCATTACATAGCTAAGCCCCGATGGTAAGAGTGGGATAAGGCATTTCGTGTATCCTCATTAGCATTCGCATAACCCTCATCTGGTATATCATTTATATCATAGAGGCACGCTGGCGAATACCATGCATAAGTCATGGTACACCACGCGTATCATGCAGCATTGACATCATACAAGTGGAGCGCTGCACATCGTGACTTTCATTCGCGAACTGACCATTGCATGCCTCCAGCCACGCAGCTCGGTGCTCTCAAGACATACGAGTCTCTCCCCGCTGACACGATATGACCGGCGGACCCGGACAATGGCCGCAAAACGACCCGGGCGCGCCGGGCTTATGCTCCCATATAGCACGGCGTCGGAAATCCTACACATGGTTATTGCCTTGTCATCCCCACAGCTCCATGTAAGCTTCCCCTCCCCAGTCTGCATCTCCCATCCACGCCTCTGCCGGACTGTCGTCTCAGGTGGTTTTGTCGTGAGGCGCGGCGTAGTTATTGGTCAGAGTGGAAGCTTTGCTGCGGATAATGCAGGTGGAGAGGAAGGAAGGAGAAAAAGAAAGAGAAGAAGTGGAAATAGATGGGGAGAGAGAAAGAGGAAGAGAGAGAGAGAGAGAGAGAGAGAGAGAGAGAGAGAGAGAGAGAGAGAGAGAGAGAGGGGAGAGAGAATGAGGGTGTGGGAAAGGGAGGGGGAGCAAACTGACGGTAGGTAAGCGATACTTTTATTGCAGGTATGTAGGTATCTAAGTACATTCCTAGTACACTCCCAGTACATAGTACCTTCCTAGTAGTCCCTAGTCCCTAGGGTTTGGATGGAAAGTATCTACGTGGATTCGTAGGATATCAATGTGTAGACAAATTACATTCGAAAGCTATGCAACCTTCCTTTTAGGTGCCTCGTCCTCGGTATGTAGCACAGTATGTAGTAGTCATCTTCAGACGCAGTACAAGTGATCGTCTTCAAACGTACGAGACCTCACTTACCTATCCCAGTCGCTAGATGGCAAGACAGCTAGTGAAAGTGGTAGGTATTAGTGGATAACTTGTTTCCCTCCAGTATACGCAAAAGTTTTTTTTTGTGGGTGTATGCAGCTGATGCAGCATGATAGGACATGGTGACGAGATTAGCATGGAACACGGGGCTTATTTGTTTATTATTCCTGCACCAATGAAGGAGTTTGAGTATCGTTCATGTTGCACGCAACTTACTCCTACGGATCATCTTCCACAAGCCACGCAAGGCACAGTAACTGTATGCATTGTATATCAGCAAGCTTAAAAATGTATCGTCTTCCAATGGCAGGACGTTTGATTGGTTGGATATTTGTTGGTTATACGACACATCGACCGTTGAGTCATGTAGCGTCGCCAATGTCTCACTTCGACTGGTCGCAGGCGAAGAGTAGCGACAGGTGAGACTCGAGCCCACAACCTTTCGATTGTGAGACGGGCAACTTACCCATAGACTACTCGTCCTCGGACATGATTCCAAAATACTCGTCGCACAATGTACTGCGGCCTGTCGAAGGTTTTGGTGCCCCGGTGACGCTTCGCCTTGTACCGTTCGACAACACCGATGGTGTCACTGAAAGCTGGTAGAATACAAAGATGTTGGAATGGTGTGAATGCAGTGCTGGACCCTCATGGTTCAATCAATTGGCAGATATGCAGTGAAAACTTCCAGTTCCGCTCAATTTCCATTGCGTGAGACGAAATGTACGACCCTCAATATACCAGGAGGTGCTGAGTTTACTCAACATCAAAAGTAGCGTTAGGGATTATGCTATATTACTCAACGTTTCGGCCAGGGGCCATCATCAGGAGTCACTCCTGATGATGACCCCTGGCCGAAACGTTGAGTAATATAGCAGAATCCCTAACGCTACTTTTGATGTTGAGTAAACTCAGCACCTCCTGCTATATTGAGGGTCGCACATTTCGTCTCACGCAATGTCTAAAACCCAGGAGCACCTAAGAGCCATTCTTCGTTGTATTAATCAATTTATATTGTTAAGTTAATCCCACATGATGAGGGCTCTTGACCCATAGTGCATCGGCGCCTAGTGTAGAGAAATATATCCCTCGCGTCCCTTACAGAGACTTATCCCTCGCGTCCTCCTATGCCGACCCCTACCATCCGTCCCTATAGCAACCTAGACCAACGATCCATCTTTCCCGTCCGCTATAGGGACCTATCCATCACCTCCTCCAATAGTTGCATGTCCCTCGCTTCTCCCCTAATGACCTATCATTTGCATCTCGCTATAGCGACCCATTCTTTGCGTCCCCCTATAGCGACCCACCCATCGTCAGTGGAGGTCGTGATCAGGAGGGTATCCAAGAGAGAAGCTGAGATGGCTATGTTGTCTTGCTTTTCGCGTATAATTCAGATTGATTGGAGAAATTCTAGGAAATTTCTACCAGAGAGCTTTCCAAGAAGACTTTGTAACTTTGGATTTAATTCCTCTTTTGTCTTGATGCGGCACTGGTCACGATATAGACGCTTGGAAAAACCCGGGTGCCTCTGATGTCACGCTACTGAATAGTAGCCGCTCGAGCGCTGCGCCCTCCTTGTATGCATAAACTGGGAATCCCCACCACTTCTAGCACTGCTATTATGTGCGTCCCGATAACAAATGTTTTGGCTGCATAGTGACGTCACCTTTGGGGACATTAAAATCAACACCAGGGTCACTCATTGGTGACATTATTTCCATTTGGTGTTTCCTCCATGCTGGCGCTCCGGTGACACATCTCAGCAATTTTGAAGTTGGTGTAGGTTCGGAGTCGATTTTGGCATCAGCAGCTAGGTCAGCTGCAGTAGAAATCCATGGCTCCAATAAGAATCCACTATGAGCATTGTTTTGTTCTCCACTGTATCTTTCCTGGGCTCCTGTGTAGTAGCACCTAATGCAACTCTCATACGCCAAGCGCCAACATTCTGGCTTCTAACGATCGCGACCTCTGTCATTCCGCATCATTTCCGAAAACTGCGAAAACAAGACCCCATCTAAAATCCAAAGTAAGCATCGCACGAAAACGAAAGAGGTGTCATCGGAAAGCGCTCGACGAGAAGGGCCCGGGTCCACCATCCAAAACACTTTCCCCCCAAAAGTGACGTCACCAGGGGTCTAGATTTTCACAACTTTTCACGACTTAGATTATGTTTTTGACTCTGGGGTGTTCATTTTGGAGATATATGAAAAAACAAAATTTATTTGGAATGAGAAAGGGACAGCGAAATCGACCAGGGCTTTAAATTTTTTGGCCCACAATTTTTTTTTGAAATTTGAAAATTTTGAGTTTTCAAGTTTTCTTTAATTCTCCTTTCCCAGAGCAGACCGAGAAACGTTGTTGGAAGTCAACTTGCACAAATAAAAAATGCTTACTTTAGCCAGAATCCTATACTTTAACTGCAATTAGGCAAATACGCAAAATTTATAGGTAGTGAAAAACGAAAAAAAAATTAAGAAAAATTCAATTCCTAAGTTTTGTTGCACCCGTAACGATAAGCAAACGCTGAAAGTTTCATTAAAATATCTGTATCCGTTAAAGCGTGACGATTGATTTAACTTTTTTGGAGGTGACCTCACTTGACCTTGACTAACTCGTTGACCCTAGATGACCGGACCTAAAAATTTTGAATCGTCATGTCAGATTGATGTGGGAAAAGGTATGCCAAATTTCGGGCGCGCTGCCGCGCGCCGTTCGTCCGCTATCTGCGAAAGACCTGAGGGGGAGGGGTTGTTGAAGACCCCCCGAGACGGGACGGGTTAAGCTCGTTTCGACTGCATATCGTTATTGTGACACCAGCAAGAACTTGTTTTTAGAGAATGATCTCGCAGCTTCTCACCACCGAGTAGGGCAACTGTGGCATTTGTCTGCGAAGGCTGAAACATATTATGACCCAAAGCTTGGCTATACAAAAATGCACTAAAGTGAATGGATAATCTTCTTTTTTTCCAAAAAAATTGAGGTAAAATCTTGAAGCGATTCGCAACCAAGAAACAAGAGAAAAGTAAAGTCGTTTGATTCAGAAATGGCTAGAAATGTTGAACAAACATTTTAGAAAAGTTGATCTGCCTATCAAGTAAATCCCAGCAAAAAATAGACTGACAAGAAAATGTTGGGTCCTTCAAGCCAACTCATGCAACTAACATGAATCAAGAAGTGTGTAACATGACATCTATGTTATGATTTATGTTCATATTATTGCCCACTTAGGTACCCAAAAATGCCTGTCAATTCAGTGTCAGCCAACAACATTTCAGGCATCAATACGTTAGACCAGCCACTGGAACCTATACTGAAAAGTCGCATTACAATTACTAGTGTTATCTGTATACGGCTTGCCGCATGGCAAAAGGCGCAGCCACCTGCCTACTCTGCCCGCAGCAGCGCGGAGCTCAATATTGACACAACCGACCTGACTGCGTGATCGATGCAAAGGTGTTCACGAAAAATGTAATCACTTTACATCACGGCTGGTGATCCTATCAACGATATTGATCTTCACTGCCCCCAACCATCCATCTTGACTACACACCTTCCATCAGATGTTCGCTTACAAAAAGAGGAAGCGGCAGTGTCGATCAAGATAGCCAGATTATACAAAAGTGAACAGAAAACAAAGACGGGGCCGAGAACGGAAGAACTAAACAATTTAGGAAAAGAATCAAACGTCCACCTTACTCGCCATCGAAGGCAGTTTCGTATCAGGACTATTTAACCTCAACATGGAAAACTGCTGGGGTTCGTTGCGCATGCGTCAAGTTCGCGAAAATGAACGAACCATACCATAGGATAGACCACATGATACCATAGGATAGATTCTCGATACCATAGGATAGAACCTCGATTGACCAGTTCAGTACAATGTACAAGATGATACAAATATGTTACGCTTTGCTTCTTTTCTTAGCATGATTAACACTAAAAAGTACATGCCAAACCATGCGACTGATGTGTGCGCCTTTGAATAACACAACATAGCCGGTCAATCTTTGAGGCCAAGGCGGTGGTGCATTCCTTTCTGCATGACAATTATCAGTTACAACTCCACTATTTACTGAGGCAATAACCAGATTAACATCACGTAGCACGTGGTTTCGTCACTCTACATGCATATTTATATACATGTATATATATATATATACATATATGCATATATATATATTCATATAAATATACATATATGTACATCTACACATATACAAATATGTACATCTACATATATACATATATGTATATATATATATATATATATATATATATATATATATATATATATATATATATATATATATATAATAACATCTCTTTATACATATTGGGGCCATCGGGCTTGGCCAAAGATACAATATGATAAAAGCCTATCTTCCGTTATCTCCAGCTCTTAAAATAATTAGGTCTGGTGGCATCTTGGGTGGAAGGTACCTGACAGGGTGGATTGCACTGCAAATCAAAGCAATGAATAATCTTGATCTGTTGCTTTTTGTATTTATTTAGTGGCTATTTGTTTCATTCGCCGATCAAGAGTGAAAATATCCCATGATCGGAAACTGCTGCGTCCTCTATTGATTGGAGGACTCATCTGCAGTTAATTCATCTTCTTGGCCAAGATACCTTGGATCACAAAATGCCCATGCTCGAAAACCTTCATAGAAATAACATGAGGATTGTAGAATCGTGTCTATAAGCCAGATTTTGCCTATATACATAAGTCGTCATTGACAAAGATACGTACTACGAATGCACACATTTTTAGCAGTAGTATAAAGCGATGCTCGAAATATTTGGCATTACGTGTCTCGTTTCGAAAGTTCAGCCCGAAGACTTGCACAAAAAAGAGGCCTTGAAGGCTGGTCCATCGCTGGTATATCGTGATGGTAATGAAAGCAGTGCGGCTCGTTGATGGCAGGTGGGCATGTTGAGTTTTGACCTGAGATCAATGTTCGAGAATTGGAACGAGAGGTGAAGGTTGCCCCAAATACAAATACTATGACCAAATTGTCATTAAAGTTGGACTGAATTCGGCGATGATCGGTTTTGAAAGTTGCCGGTACCTGCAAGCGAACAACTCCCCTGACAGCAATACAGCCGCCCCTGACAGGCGAAGAACTCCCTGGCAAAATAAGAATGGAGACGCCACCGACAGGGATCCTTTAGCATGGTAACTGGAAGGGGTGTGGCCACTCACGCGTGCCCCCTCCACCACACACCACAGTCAAGTTGGATTCCAGTGGCTTGGGCATTTCTGGAGAGGGAGGGGACCTCGGAAGGCTTGGATTTGGCCCTAGTAGAGACAATGGTAGTCTTCGCCCTCACAGCTCGATTTTGTTGGATGAGGTAGTCCACAACGATATATCTACACAGTTGGCACAGCTGTCATTGATGGCCTGGACGAATTAAGGTGCCATTTCCGTTCTGTATGTGGCCAATTGCATCAGGCCGCAACTGTCGGTTGTCTGTTGGCTGTTGGCTGATTAATATTCGGTGTCTGGCTGTTGACCAGCTATTAACGATGGCAGTTCACGGGCTGTCGTCCAGCTGTAGGTGCATCTGGGTGCTGGATAGGACAGACATTCCAATGTCGACGAGGTTAGTCCCCTGTCCGTCGTTGTTTTTTTTCACTTGGAAGTGTTCGCGGTGTTAAGCTTAAGTATGCGTTCGAACACTGTTAGCCCGGTATCAGACCTTCGGAATATGAGTCCTAAGTTGAACTCTGGACTCTCTCCAACTGCACAGTGAGCGCTGCTGGCGAGCAGCAGGATAAGCTCCATACAGGAGTCGTAAACAATCAATGCGGAACGCGCTGGTTGTCCTGTCACTAGTCTAATAAATCCGCCACACCAGCTCACAGTGTGCATACACACATGGTACTTCACGGAACATTAATATTCAAAATAGTGCAAACTACGCTGCACAGATTCTTCTCTTCACCTTTTCCAGAACGCTTGGCATGGATTGTTCATGATCTCCAGGCACGCCATTCCCTTTAGGTCCATGATTCAAGGCTCACTCCCCAACCACACACACAGCCAGAAGGGTACTAATAGGCGTAGGCTATTAGTACCATTCTGAAAGGTGGAAGAGAAGGGAGACAGAGAGAGAGAAAGGGCAAGCCTTGCTCCCATGTCAAGTATTGCCATGCAACGCCATAGTGGTAATGTTCCATTATTATGGAAGATGAAGTGATGAAGACTACAAAGTTTACTGTGTCTCACCACTGTGTGCCAATCCTCAGTCCAACGGACTGGTCTGACCACTGCGGTGATAATCCATAGTCTGTCGGATTGTAAAGTAATCGAGGATACCTCGATGGGAGAGCAATCGCAGCTGACGCACTATAAAGCTGCAATGCACACCCGGTGAGGGAACACTGTCCCATCCCCCTCTCTACTGGGCGTCGCCACGCGATGCTTCTTCACCATGATGCTCCAATAACGAGAGAGGGCGGGAAGGGCATACACCGCTTTCAGTGGTAAGGACATGGCCGCCTGTAACACATTAGCTGGGGATGCGGCTCAAGTCGTGGTCGTGAAGCCCCGTGAAGTGTGGGAGGCGTAAATTCCCCCATCCCCGCGTCCGGTCATGGCCGCGCTCGCTCCAAACATTGACCATTCGCCCAAATAGCATTACTGGGGAGGGGCGGAGTCTGCAGTTTACTCCGATAGTGATTTCGCATTCGCCAATGGGCCGTTAGCAAACATTCCCTAGACGCACCCCTAATGAGGCCACCAGAATACTTCAGCTCGTCGCACACCGTGCCAGTTTTGAAGCTTTACGGACGTCGGACCTCCGTCAAACGTCCGCCAAATTGCGTGGGGGTATCTGTTTTCAGCGATTCTCGGCTATTTTCTATTCCATTTTAAACGGAAGTCAGGCGGCCACAAAACATAAGGCGAGCGCCGTGTGCAACGGGCCTTAGTGTCCCAATGACCTGCCAACGGCTCTGAGCGGGGATTTTTGCCTCTCCCCGTGGGAACCAGAAAACCACTAGCAATGGGCGTCCATTTCACTCCGCCCAGTGATTGCGTGTGCCTAAGTACCCTCACCCCCACCCAACTTGAAGTTCCCGGATGTGAGTCTTCTCGGTGTCCCATGAACACGTGCCCACACACAATGTGGTCAGGATGCATGCTGTCTCTCTCGCCAATGCCATTAATCCTCATATTTTCATACAGCATCATTTTCTATACAGCATGCAAAAGCTTCGCCTCTTTATGCAGGTCAGCTTTGTTGAAGTACTTTTAGGTTTGTTTTCAAGAATTCGTGTTCCCAGTTAAGAAATGCCTGGATTTCAAAAATATATATTTTGCATAGCTGTAAGATAAGTTCCTCCGCGGATGGTATGCTTCATCATGAATTTCAGCCGCGTGAAGAGTCATACAAATGTCAAATGCTATGTAAATGAACTTACTTTGTGGCGCTTCCATTTTGGGTTCACGCAACTTTGACTGAGACACCTCCACTATCGAGACGGAGGGGCCAACTTTATCTGTAAGAGCCTTTTCATTTGTATGCCCTACGCTCGAGACATTAGGACAGCTCGTTCCACCTAATGAGTTATGGATTACATAACAGCCATATATCACAACCTTGCCGGATTGGAGAAATGATCTCCATCTTTATATATTTTATTTTATTTCATCCGCCACACGTGACCCGCGACCGGAACCAACGGCGGAATTAATAGGGCAATCTTCGGACGGATATCGGGGTCGCCATGACGTCAGACGATATACCAACTGGTCATCCAATCGGAGGCGGTACAGTTGATTGGTTGGACCAAGTCGTTTGTTATTTATATATACATACATATATATATATATATATATATATATATATATATATATATATGTATGTACATATATATGAATATATATATATATATATATATATATATATATATATATATATATATATATATATATGTATATGTGTATATATATGTATATGTATATATACATGTATATATATATATATATATATATATATATATATATGTATATATATATATATATATTCATACATACATACATATACTGTCAGCTTGGTCCAAACACGATTCATGTGTTATGCGACTTGTGTGAACAACCGTTTGCACCATATTGATCAGAGGCACCATCCCATCAGCCGCTACAGGTCGGCCAGTCTCCAGTGTCGTCGCAATCTACCGGATTCCATAACATCATTATTCTGCTCTACTTAAGGCGTGATGGGTCGGTTTTTGTCGACAGACATGGCGCAGTGCATGTTGTGGCGCGACGGCCGATGCTCTGGTGCGGCAGCCTACTGGCGGCTACATTCAAACGTTGCTCGCTTTTGCCCGACCTGGAATGTCAGCAGTAAGAAGGGTCATTCCAATGGGAGTTTTGAAGTTCATGTATTGGGGTACATGATGTCATTGACTGCAGCTCACATGGCGTAGAGCAAAAGTGAATGGGGTAAGGCCGTCTTTCCAGATGAATACTACGCTGGTGAATGCCAATTATGTCATAACGAAGCTGAGATAGGCTAATAAACAGAGGTGGAGCCAAAGGGACGGGAGCCGGGGGCCGGGGACCTGCCTCCTCTTTAGCAACCCAAAAAATGTACCCTAGAACAAACAAGAGTTTTTTGTTTTGTTTTTTAACCACGCAAAACCATAAATTTTCGGCTCGCGAGAGCGTTGTCTATTTCATTGCATTTTTTTTCGGTCGCCCCTCAAGAAAATTATGGCGGCGCCCCTGCTACTTATGTTTATGGCGGCACCCCTGCTACTGAACATACTTATGTTTTACTGGCCGCCTTGGTATCTACGTATGGTTCCACACAAATTGCAATCTACTTGCTTCCACACGCGCAGTGCGGCATGAAGTTAGGAAGATCCGAATATGGTATACGATGTTTCTCCCATAAGACTGCGCTAGTGTTCTTGAATGCTAAAAAGCGCTAAAATAAATACGTTATGACACGAAGTACGCATGCACGCACATCATGCACACAATTGCCTATCACATGGAAATGTTTTTTTTTACACTGGCATTAGCACTTGGCGGGCTAGATGGCCATCTTCTCAGATATTTCAGCTCCTTTCAACATTGGCAATTGGAAAAACAGACTTTCTGGAAGGTGTCGCTTTAATTCATGTCTTGCTAATCTGATATGATTTTTCTGAATCACTCAGCTTCACGTGCACTAATATATCACCTATCGCATGGTACTAGTTTTGTAGTTGTTATGTTGGAACCTAACTGACCGGATTATAATTTGGTGCATAGCTTAGCGCTGTTTGGTGACAATTCACCCCCCTTTGGATAGTCTTTGCAATTTATATTCTAATGTTCTTTCGATGATCTGTAGAAGGATCCGACCATGGAGATTACCTTGTGGGTTCATTCCTGTATTATGTGCATTTCCTAATACAAATACCTGGCCAATTAGTAAAGATGGCAAGACATGCGACATTGCCTCATATATCTTGCACAGCCGACTTGAAAACTGGCATGGAGCGACAGCCCGAGACGGGCGGAAGAAGCTGCTTCTAAGAGGAAGAGGCAGCGGTCGGAATTCCAAAACTTCTCTGTGTTCATGCCAGCCGGCGTCCGGGCAGCTGTAGGGCGCTGGCCGATAGTATCACGCGCCGCGACACTTCGGAGCAGGCTCGAAACATTTTACGTGGAAGCTGAGGGCCCGAGCCTCTGTAGAGTACCTGAAATATTTCGGTGGCATCCCGACTCTCCACCAGGCGCTCGATTCTGCGCCGCCCCAGGGACTGCAAAGCCGGGCCGATGTGTTCCCAACGACGTGTTCCCGAGACAATCCTGGCTGCGAAGTTGATTAGCTTTTGTACTATGTAGCTGGCCTTTAGATTTCCTTCCTCAGACCGAAATGCGGCAAGTGATGTGAAGAAACACGTGTGTTTGAATCAGCATTTTGAGGGTTCTTGGTGAGGTGGTGATGGAGCCAATAGATGGAGATAAGCAGACAGTTGCATCTGCGGTCAACCCGTGTAAGGTGTGTCCCTCCCGCAATAACGGGATCTACGAAGGCACCCAGCAGCCTGATCCATACTTGTACCAGTACGGTGCGACAATACATCGGTTGGAAGGTATCGGGAAGGCCTTGCGCCGATATGTCGTGCTGTAACGTGTTGGGGTAGCCCTACGACTTTGCGGCCTCTCACACTGGTGTACGACATTTTTATGTATTTTATTTTAAACGAGTGGTATCCCTTCAAGTGGTCATACTGCCAGCTGGAAGAGCGTAATGATAGACCCGATAGAATATTCATGTGGGGTTGATGGCAGAGCTAAAAATAACGCCTCGAGGTTGAGCACCATGTTTTGTTCAGCACCACCTGCGGCATGGTGAGCCACACCTGATCGGCGTGCCGACCCTGGCATGCCGGATGGCAGGTGCAACCCCTTGAGATTTGATCCATGTGAATTCGTTCTCGGAAAACAAACACACACGGCCGCGCACCTTTAACTCGCCGCACCAAGGCTTTCCAGCCGTAAACAAAGTCGTTCATTAACGGCTTTCTATTTCTGAACCAATGCGCGTGCACGGGCCGGCGGGACCGATCTGTATACGACGCGTACGTTTACGCGTCGTGAATTAAGAGTGGCATCTGCCTGGGCCGCTACCTGTGTGTTATTTAGGCTGCAGCTGTGGCCGTGACCATCGCCGTGACATTGATGCACGGACGTGTCGGATGCACATGCACAGCCGTGTTTAAGCTGTTGGATCGTGCCACGCGATCGAGCTACTTTGGCCCTTGAACTGGGTGATGGCGGAAATGTTTGAAGTGATGTTGTTTGTGGTGTGCTGATAAAAGTGGTGTGAGAAATAGTTCATTTTTGCGTGACCGCACTAAAGGCTTGCTCATGCTAAGCTGCATATGAAAGCAGCAATAATATATATATATATATATATATATATATATATATATATATATATATATATATATATACGGATTTATATGTATATATGGTAATATATATATATATATATATATATATATATATATATATATATATATATATATATATATATATATATGAACATATATATGTTTTGTTTGTGTGTGTGTGTGTGTGTGTGTGTGTGTGTGTGTGTGTGTACGTGCGCGTGTGGTGTGAATGAATTGGAACAGCCTAACACCAGTGTTTAGTGAAAAGATGACGTAGACATACCAATTACTTGGAGGAGGTGAGTACATCTTTATGAGTTGAGTAGAAGTTGCGGAGTGGACGATAGCAGAGTGGAGCAGAGGTTGTAGAGTGCGTGGGGGAGTCAGGTCGCCACATACCCTGTTAACAAGAACATATATGCACTCTATCTTGGAACTTATTTGAGTATTTTTGTTGTTGTTGTTTTGTTGAGTATGTGTGAGACGAAGGAGGGAGAGAGTGAAGGAGTTGTTTGTGAGTGGGATATCGATAGGTTCAATGTCGACAGGTGTTGGCACAAATGGATGGTATGCTATAAGTATAGTTGGTGTTTGCTTTGTTGATTAACGTGTTGTGGGTGCTCTGAATGTGGAAGAGTCGCCCTCTGGGATGTCATAGTCGTTGTCTGATAAGTCCGAGTCAGAGTTTGTGATGGACCCATGATGAGCTTGGTGACGTTTATGTGGTGGGCGTGTTGGGTCAGATTCCTGTGTGTGATGTGATACGGGCGTGGTGTGGGTGATGACTAGTGTGTTGTACACTGGTAGTGGGGGTGGAGCATGTGTTGAGTGTTTTGATGCTATGTCGTGTTGGTGCTTACGGAGTGTGTGTGATGTCGATAGTGTGGGCGTCGTTGAAACGTTTTGTTTAAAGGAGTGTTATGTGGCGTTGAGTAATCTGTTGTGTTGAGAGGTGTGGCCATTGTGCTTTGCATGTGAGTTGTTGTGTTTGTGTTGTTTGGCTCTGCTCTGTGTGTTGTGGCGGTTGAGCCGTGTGCTCTACATGTGCTTAAGGTGTTGGTGCGCACGACTCTGCGACGTTCGGGCCACGCTGTTGTCTGACGACCTTGCCCGAAGCAAAACCCAGCCCTCCCAGTCCTCGCCACGTGCCACAGGAGCTGTGCAGATGCGTAGTTTAAGCTCGGCGGCAGAATGTAAGGCAGTCCCAGGTCGTGGGGATTGTGCTAGCAGTGGTGTGAGTGTGGTGATCACAGCACATAATTGGCTTGTGTGTGGTCGTGCCTACACTCGGTCTACATGTGAAGGTCACGGTCGGCACTGCAATCGGTCTGTGTGTGTGGTCACCGTCGGCCCTACAACCCGCCTGTGTATGGAGGTCACGGTCGGCACCGCAGACTGTCCGTGTATGGAGGTCACGGTCGGCACCGCAGACTGTCCGTGTGTGGAGGTCACGGTCGGCCCTACGATTGACCTCTATTTGGAAGCCACGGTCGGCATTACAATCGGTTTGTATGAGGAGGTCACGGTCGGCTCCACAATCTGCCCGTGTGAGGAGGTCACGGTCGGATCCACAATCCACCTGTGTGTGGAGGTCACGGTCGGCTCCACAATCTGCCCGTGTGTGGCAGTCACGGTCGGCTCCACAATCTGCCCGTGTGTGGAGGTCACGGTCGGCTCCACAATCTGCCCGTGTGTGGCAGTCACGGTCGGCACCACAATCTGCCCGCGTGTGGAGGTCACGGTCGGCTCCACAATCCACCTGTGTGTGGAGGTCACGGTCGGCTCCACAATCTGCCCGTGTGTGGCAGTCACGGTCGGCTCCACAATCTGCCCGTGTGAGGAGGTCACGGTCGGATCCACAATCCACCTGTGTGTGGAGGTCACGGTCGGCTCCACAATCTGCCCGTGTGTGGCAGTCACGGTCGGCTCCACAATCCACCTGTGTGTGGCAGTCACGGTCGGCTCCACAATCTGCCCGTGTGTGGCAGTCACGGTCGGCACCACAATCTGCCCGCGTGTGGAGGTCACGGTCGGCTCCACAATCTGCCCGTGTGAGGAGGTCACGGTCGGATCCACAATCCACCTGTGTGTGGAGGTCACGGTCGGCTCCACAATCTGCCCGTGTGTGGCAGTCACGGTCGGCACCACAATCTGCCCGCGTGTGGAGGTCACGGTCGGCCCTCTAAATCAGCTTGTGTGTGGCGGTCACGGTTAGCACTACAATCGGTCTGTGTGTGGAAGGTACCGTCGGCCCCACAATCGGTCGCATTATGTTTGGCTCTTTCACCCGAAGTCACGCCAGCTACCGTGACAACGACCACTAACCATTCCCATGACGCTTCACACAATTCCGGTTATGTTACCACCGAGGTAGCTGCCAAACTGGGCTTTCGCGCGCCATGGAACTGTTACAGCATTGCATCGCGAATTGGCCTCTAGTCACGCTGGGTAAGCCACCAACGATCAGCTCTCAATCCAGCTCCGAGAAGGATGCGTGGAGCACGAGGCCGATCCAGTTCATCCAACCCGCTTTTTAGTTGGGCGCTGTGAGTTCACTTGCCAAGAGGCGACAGGAAGCCGCCTATTGTTCTTGAGCTAAATCCACTCGCTGGCTGATTGGCTTCGTCTGCTGTCTTACATTTGCTCTGTGTCAGGAACGCCGATCTGCGACGAAAAAGCCGGTGCGCAAGAAGTAACGGAACTATTTGGTTTACAATGGCTTGCCAAAGCTCATAAGAGCCTTCCAGCACCGGGCAGGTTTTTGTCAATCGAAAAACTCTGTCTTCAGCCGCTGTGCAGCCGGATGTTTATATGTAAACGCCTGACCCGTGCATTAGGACCATATGTGCTCCGGGTGCTATCTGACGCATGGTTTGCTCGGTATTTTTGCCTCGTTTTTAGCGGGGTGGGCTGTCACCGAAGTGGTGCCGACGCCTTTCATCGAAAGGATGCGCAAGAGCTGCTCCTGGTAAATAACATAAATAATTACAAGGTGCCTCTGCGGAAAAACGATGCTTGGAATATTATAGACCCGAGCCTGTCATCGGGGATTGTCGCTGAGAAAGCATTGAGCCAATTTTGCGGCGGGATGGAGGAAAGGAAGAGGATGAAAACCAGGAGGATGAAGGCCAGGAGGAGGGCAACGTTGCTGCATGATGTGCTTTGTCGCAGGGAATCGAGACATGTTTTCTGACTAGAATGGAATGACTTCAGACTATTTTGAAAATCGCTGCTATAGCGGTAGTATATTTCCAGCAATCAAGGCGATAATTCAATACAAAAGCCTATGACGATGCATCAGTATCAAACCTCGCAGCTACTAATTCACCAATCGGACCGTGTGTACGTAAGACCAAAGCCGTGACGAGACGTCTTCCATTTGCGCCCAGTCACCGTACCAGTCACAGCGCAGAGCGCACAGTGACCTTTGCCACTCGGTGCGGACGTCGTCTCCCGTAGCACCGTCCGGCGGCGTCACAAACCGACACCTCGTCTGACGGCCAGGAATGGCGCGAACACCAACCGGGAAGTGCGAATCTCCACAATCCATCACGATCTGCGCCGTTTACGCCTGACTTGTGGGTGTCAAAAGCCGTCGCGCGCCTTGCCAACGCCGCCTCCCGCCGCGCCGCCATCCCTGTCAAATAGATCTCTCCAACTTTTCCCGCCTTTTTTCGTGCGCCCGCCCGGCCTGGGGCGCTATTTTTGGCGCGCGTTTGGCGGTGCTGACGAAGAGGAACCGCCCGCCCCCTTCCCCGGTCGTGGTGAGAGAACGCCGCTCAGGCGTGGCTGCTGACAAGCTGAGGAGAGCAGGGGCGACGTTTCAGGTCACGGTTTGTGCTGTCTTCAACAGGCGGCCACGCCCATCGTGAGTGCCGGGAACGGGTGGGTAGGAGGGTGACAGGACGGCACAAGGCAGCGTGCCTGGACCTGGAGCGTGCCTGGACCGTGCCTGGACCTGGACCGTGCCTGGACCTGGGCCATGCCAGGATCTGGACCGTGCCTGGATCTGTACCATGCCTAGACCTGGACTGTGCCTGGATCTGGGCCATGCCTGGACCTGGACCTGGACCGTGCCTGGACCTGGACCTGGACCGTGCCAGGACCTGGACCGTGCCTGAACCTGTACCGTGCCTGGACCTGGAACGTGCCTGGACCTGGACCGTGCCTAGACCGGTATCGTGCCAGGACCTGTACCGTGCCTGGATCTGGACCGTGCCTGGACCTGGACTGTGCCTGGATCTGGGCCATGCCTGGACCTGTACACAGCGGGTGGAGGACGTGCTCCGACATTGATCCCCACACCCTACCATCATCCGTCTTCACATTTACTATAACTGCCATAGTGAGCTCCGCACGTGAAGCCTGGACGAAAAGAAATAACGCTGCAAGCTTATAAGATATTTCAGCTGTCAGTGCTTTCCATTATTATTCCTCCACGTCTGTCGCTTTAACAACGGCCAATATTGCTTAGTGCAAGTAAAATGTACATATACTCACACACACACACACACACACACACACACACACACACACACACACACACACACACACACACACACACACACACACACACACACACACACACACACACACACACACACACACACATACACACACACACACACACACACACACACAGATACACACACACACATATATATATATATATATATATATATATATATATATATATATATATATATATATATATATATATATATATATATATATATACACACTTATGTGCATACATATATATATATATATATATATACACTTATGTGCATATATATATATATTTGTGTGTGTATAATGTATATACACACACCAATGCATCGCTACTATGCTTATGGAAAACAGCTGCCACCAACGAGATGTCGCAACCCGGCTTGAGATCGATGACGAGAAAAACCCACACTCTCGGCTGTGCACATGTATCGATAGGTGGTGAACGACTGTATAACCGGCATAACTGGAGCTCTCCCGGGGTGCGATACGCCCGCCGAGATAGCACACCTGGGTCGGGTCAAGGCCACGCCAGGTGCGAGTCGCCTCTGTGACGGATCGCCGGTGGTGCGGTCGTGAGGTCACGATTGCAACAGCGTGTCGGCCGGCCGGGGATAAATAAGCGCGTGGATGGGCTGGCGGGCACCGGCCGACGCGAGACACACGGCACGGTAACGGGCAGCCACCCGTGTGATGCGCCGCTCGACCCGTGGGACATACGGCACGGTGAAGGACCTCCTCCCGTCTGGTGCGCTGGCCGACCCGTGGGACACACGACACGGTGAAGGACCTCCTCCCGTCTGGTGCGCTGACCGACCCGTGGGACACACGGCACGGTGAAGGACCTCCTCCCGTCTGGTGCGCTGGCCGACCCGTGGGACACACGACACGGTGAAGGACCTCCTCCCGTCTGGTGCGCTGACCGACCCGTGGGACACACGACACGGTGAAGGACCTCCTCCCGTCTGGTGCGCTGACCGACCCGTGGGACACACGGCACGGTGAAGGACCTCCTCCCGTCTGGTGCGCTGGCCGACCCGTGGGACACACGACACGATGAAGGACCTCCTCCCGTCTGGTGCGCTGGCCGACGCGTGAGCCATTAACGGGCCGCCGCCCGTCTGATGCGTCGGCCGACCCGTGAGACACACAGCACGGTAACGGGCCGCCGCTCGACCGCCGTCCGTCTCGTGCGCCGTCCGGCTTCCGGGCGGCCGCAGGGGTGACCGATGGGCGCGGCTTCCGCCGCCTCGGCCGGCGCCGCCGGCGGTCAGCATTGATCTCGGTAACTCACGGCCGCGGGCACCGGCGCTCGTCCGGCGCCCTGTTGCCGAACACTGGCCGAAGCCGGCCCGGCGGCGCCGTCCATCCGTCTCCGTCGCCGGTCACGAGGCAAGCTGCGTCGCCGCACCAGCTGGCCGCCCCGCCGGTACGTACCAGGCCGGCAGCGCCGCACGTGGAGCTGGGCGGCGGCTATCAGTCTGCACGGACCGACACCGGACGGGGTGCGGTGGACACCCCATAATTAACGGTCTGCAGATTGAGATTTATGTTAGTTGCTCCCATTGGGTACGATTACCTGTGCTAAATTGATTTAATTTACTGTATTTCATCAACAGCACAGATATCTATTGCCATGACGTGCCATCCTGGAGGAGGAATGAACGGTCTATTTCCGCTGATGTTTGCTGCTTCACTCCATACTTTGCTGAGTTATCCTCGAGAATCAGCCCGCAGGTTAGCAAACAGCATGACTTCCACCTAATTTACCTTTCTGCCGCCTTGGCGTTCCGCCTCAGCTTTCTCGCCGGCTTGGAAGTGGTGGAGCACTTTGGTACAGAGCTGAACACGATTTGGCTTCGCGTGTGATACGGAAGAATAACCTCCATCGCGCCAGTTGTAATTTCAGACTAGACTTGGGCTCATGGTTGGGTTCTAAGCCATGCGTGCACCGCACTCTCTTTTGTTTGGCTCACATTTGGATCGGTAGTGCAGAAAGAAAACACTAATCTACTTGTGTCAAATTGCGCGAAGCTCAATTAATCATCTACGGCATTTTTTATCTTTTGTAGTTAGCGGTGAGGTTGGAAATGTATGTTCAGACAAAAGTTTTCAGACAATATGTACTAGAAGAGCGGCCCCAGGAGAAGCGAAGCCATCATGTCGTAGCGGATTCGACCCCATCCTGGATACCAGCCATCTACCAGCTAAGCTAACCCGGAGTCGAGCCGCAATGCCGCATGCCATGCATGGTTAGCTAATGCTCATAAATATCACAATTTTCGTTGACTCTGTGTAGCCACAATACGAATTGTTGGCTCATGACGAGCGATGATTATTAGTGTCGTTTCTTTACTGGCAGATGCGTAACGCATCACATCCGTGTGAATAGTGGTGCCTTGAGTATTTGCCGATTGCGATGCGTTACACGATTCTTGCTCTAGGAAATATTGACGGCCAGTAATTGTCAGAATTGCTTCAAAAGAGCAATGAATATCGCTTGCAAAATTACTGGCGTGTTTTGATTAAAACCAGAAAGGTACACATGTTTTGCGCATCAAGAGCAAACGAGCGAATAGTGTGTTGCAAATGGACCGTCGTTCTTTGTGATTCGCCATATTCCGTGTGAACAGAAAAAGTTTTGAACAAATCGCAGACGCCAAGCCACGTTTTCACCAGCGCTCCGTCGGGATGCGAAAGATGAAGGCGTAAATATTTCGATTTAAGCTGTGCTAAGAAGTCAGCTTTTTCAGGTGGCGTCGGACTCCACAAACAAAAATCGTAGGTGGGGTATGGACCTTCCGGATATCATCGGTGCTATGCCCATGTGGACTGAGGCGACAATCCAATCATTGTGGTGGCGGTGGCGGCGGTGGTGGCTGCTGTGGTGACAGCTGTGGTGGCGGCTGTGGTGGCGGCTGTGGTGGCAGCTGTGGTGGCGGCTGTGGTGGCAGCTGTGGTGGCAGCTGTGGTGGCGGCTGTGGTGGCAGCTGTGGTGGCGGCTGTGGTGGCAGCTGTGGTGGCAGCTGTGGTGGCGGCTGTTGGCAGCTGTGGTGGCAGCTGTGGTGGCAGCTGTGGTGGCGGCTGTGGTGGCAGCTGTGGTGGCGGCTGTGGTGGCGGCTGTGGTGGCGGCTGTTGGCAGCTGTGGTGGCGGCTGTGGTGGCGGCTGTTGGCAGCTGTGGTGGCAGCTGTGGTGGCAGCTGTGATGGCGGCTGTGGTGGCGGCTGTGGTGGCGGCTGTGGTGGCGGCTGTGGTGGCGGCTGTGGTGGCGGCTGTGGTGGCAGCTGTGGTGGCGGCTGTTGGCAGCTGTGGTGGCGGCTGTAGTGGTGGCGGTGATGGAGGCTGTGGTGCGGCTATAGGGGTGGCTGTGGTTACCGCCATAGTGGCGGCTGTGGCGGCTGTGGTGGCGGCTGTGATGGCGGCTGTGGTGGCAGCTGTGGTGGCGGCTGTGGTGGCGGCTGTGGTGGCGGCTGTGGTGGCGGCTGTGGTGGCAGCTGTGGTGGCGGCTGTGGTGCGGCTATAGGGGCGGTTGTGGTTGCCGCCATAGTGGCGGCTGTGGCTACTGTGGTGGCTGCTGTGGTGACAGCTGTGGTGGTGGCTGTGGCGGCTGCTGTGGTGACAGCTGTGGTGGCAGCTGTGGTGGCGACTGTGGTGGCGGCTATTGGCAGCTCCGGTGGCGGCTGTGGCAGCGGTCGGCTCCGTCGGCACGACCGGAAGATGAGCTCTTTGTGGATGATGACATCATCGTGCTGCCATGTCAACTACCGGGGCCGGCCGCAGTTTCGGCGACTGATGGGAAGACTCCGGCTGACAAGCTGAGTCAGCTCGGCCGAAAATCTGCTGCCACAACAGGAAACGCTCGACCGGAGTTCCGGTCGGGCATTCGTCTCCGGCCGACCGCGGCGAGAGGGCATTCTCAGCCCGGCATCGCGACTGGCACGTACCCCAGAGTGCGCCGCCAGGTACCTGAGGCTGCGCTGCGGCCGGACACTCGGCTGGGTGTGTGGTCCTGCACTCGCCAGCCGCCGTGAGCGGACAGGCCGCCGCCGACTCAGTCGCCGCCGCCCGGCTCACCGGCTCGGCTGCCAACCGCCCGCGCTACACGCCGCCATAAAACCGAAACGGCCCCGCTCCGGCATGCGGCTGATGACCGGACCGCCTCGTCGCGACCGCATCCGCACGGCAGGCCGAGGTCGTCGGGGTCGCGACCCCGCCTGCGGCCACATGCCACGTCGGCAGCGGCGGCCAGATCCGGCCGGGACGAGGCGGCTGTACGGCGGCGTCACCGCCACCCACCGAGCACGACCGGCAGCTGCACCGGTGCGGCCGCTACTGCTGGAGTATGAGCGCACCCATGACAGCACTGGGGACATCAAGCTCAACGCTGGGATCGTGACGCCACCCCGACATCCGTGATGGGAAGGAGCTCGACACTGACCGATGGATCAGGCGGCAAATCCTGCTAGTTGATCTCCAGGATTTCAGAAGCGACAAAATAAGAGGAGAAAAAGTCCAGGGTAGCTCCGAAGTAGAGCGCTGTGCTCGAGGATAGTCCGCGGCGGTAGATGGGTTCGTGTCCCACAATCAGTGGCGTAGCCAATGGGACGAAGGGGCAGCCCCCTACCCACTGGAAGATCAGAGGGGCCCTTCAGACGATCACATTGAGGGGCTCTCAAGGGCCCCTCGATGTGTCGGTGCGGGAGGTCCGCAAGGGCTCCCTGGGCTGACGTGAAGGGCCCTTGCCCGACGAAATGGGCTTCGGGCTGACGGAAAGGGTCCCAGGCCCATGCAAAGGGCCCCGAGTCACCTAACAAATACTAATAGTTCTGAGAGGTGGCGGTGTCTGCTAGAAATTGTGAGGCCTATCTTGAATCTGAAGAATTCTCTGAAAGCTAGATAGGTTTTTTTATCGATGGCTGGGAATGTCAAATGCGAGTTGAAGAGGGCTCCTGACGGATGAATAGGTCCGCTGAGAGCTCGATAGGACTGGACTGGGATGCTCCTGAGCTTTGGGATGGGCACCCGAGAGATGAAACCCTCTGATAGCTAAGAGGGTCATTGAGAACTGGCGATGGATGCAAGGAATGTTGACGGTCAGCCCCGGAGATAGATATCCTTGAGAGCTAGCATAAGATATGCTGTCGAGAACTGGGAAGGTCAGTCGCTGTCACCTCGGCAGCGGTGGCCGCCCCTGTCGTCAAGGCCGCCCCAACGGCCACAGCCATCCTGTGGTGACGACCGTCCAAGCGGCCACAGCTGCTCCAGCAGCTACGGGCGCACCAGCAATGTTGAAGCAGCCAGCCGAGCGATAGCTGTGGTGACGGCCGCTCCAGCGGTGTCAGTTGCCGCGCCTGGGTGTGACGCCGTCAAGCAAAAATAAAGAAAATACAATTAATGGGATGTTGTGTATTGGGCGTAGCTGACCAGGCATGTTACAAGTCCTTCCCTTGTCTCCAAATCTTACACTTTTTTTCAAACTGGCACGCACGTCTCATTTCAAGAGAGTATGAAGGTGCTGAAAAGACAAACCGATGTGGGTATCATCCTTATCATGTATGCGCTCCCTATTACACTGTGTCGGAACTTAGCGGATAACAAAAACATGTAATTGTGTCCACGGAAATGAACAATTGTTCGTGATATATACATATATATATATATATATATATATATATATATATATATATATATATATGTGTGTGTGTGTGTGTGTGTGTGTGTGCACATATAGGGCATTTGAAAATGAGGCGACCGAAATTAACCGAGCTTCGTAAAAGAATGGAGGGTCTAAGTAAGTAGGGGAGCTCTCTTCAGATGTTGCCCCTTCACACCCTGAACCAAATCCTGGCTACACCACTCCTCACATATCGCTCGATATGTGGCCAATTGACTTCAGGTGGCATACCAACTGAAGTTAATTGGTCAGCTATAGGTGGAAGCACAGGGCATTGCTTCCTGAACCGCATCGGTGAATTTTTCACACGTTAGATGGGCTATGTAAATTATGTAAATTACGCTGTTGGACAGGAACTGTCCGAGTTGGTGGTGGCCTCCGGGCGTAAATAATTGGCTCTGCCTAGCATGGATCCTGGCCCTGGCCCCTCCATTGGCGGGAGTGACCTTCGTTGTCCTCTGAGGACAACAGTCCTCAGCCTATGTCACGGATGCCATGCGATGTTATAGGACGACGCTCAACAGGACAGGGTATGACGTCATCACATGGTCTCTGACGACTTTCCTGTGACGTTGCACACACTCCTTGGCACTTAAAAACAATGCAGCGAGCAGTTAATGAAATCTTCATAATAAAGACACGTAACGAACATGTATGCTGTACAAAGAACAGTAACTTGCGTAGCATTGCTTCAATGCGACATGCAAGGCGACAAGGAACTTGCGTCTGTCTCAAAATGAGAACCCTTTAAAGTTCCATTATCGACACCACGTAATAAGGAGGTCAATTATTTGGCCTAAAGTAGAGTAAGATGCATCGGTGCATCAATGTACCATACCATTTGGAACATTCCATAAATTTCAAGGGAAGAATTTTCACACTGCTCAATCTAGGACATAGCAGCTTCTTTCATAAATCATGCTGTTACTGTAGTTTCTGTCTTACACCATGTCTGCTCTTCCAACTCCTCTCATATCCCTTGCTATTTACATCATGTTGTCATCGCGTTGTACATCTTTGCACTGTCATGTCTTCCATCCGTCACATCTTGCATCAATTTTTTTTCACTCCAATTCCCGGCACGTTTGCTACCATCGACGGTGCGGTGGCGTCACTTCCACCCATTCGCACTCGTGTGTAGTTCTTCACCGATATTCATAGCGTGCATTTCCTCTCCACCCCTCACATGACTTTTTCTGCATGACCGTCATGCAGACCTTACTTACTTTGCGGCTCACATTGTCAATGTTCATGCAACAGTATCGCATTATTAACCATATTCTACAAAGCACACCTTCCACTGCACCGCCTGACACTCCCACCACGCCCTCTGCGGTGCCACTCCACTTCCGTCTGCAGCGCCGCTCCGTTTTACCGCCACGTGTCGCCGCGTGTGTCCGCGCGCGGCACGTGCCACACGGGCCCGCCACGTGCCACACCGGCCTGCCACATTCTGGCGCGGCCCGGAACGACAGTCACGGATGCCAGCCCCGGCGCGCCGCAGCCAAAACCAGCCCGACGCGCGCGCCCGCCCACCACCAGTGACGTCACCCAGGTGGGCTCCCAGTGACGTGGTCGGAGCGGCCGCCGGCGACGAATCGCTCTGGCGCTTGCTTGCTGCTGTGCTTGCTGTGGCGGTCGTGGCGAGTCCGTGCCGCGTCCGGCGTCACCAACGCGAACACCACTGTGACGATGCGCGTGCTGGTTACACCACCACATCTCCACCGGTCGGTCGGTTCCAGTTCGGTCGGTTTGAGCTCGGCACGACGGAACGATGTCGACGTCATGTCGCTGTCAAAGTCAGCGGACTGCGCGAGTGACGCCGGCGCCCACTGCATCTCGGTCCCGCCGTCGCCGACTGCAGTGGTTGCCAGTGCTGCAGCAACCTGGCGCTCACAGCAGTTTGGCCCTGCCGTCCCCGACTATAGTGGTTGCCAGTGCTGCAGAAACTGACACCCGCTGCAGCTCGCTCCCGCCGCGTATCCTGTCGTCGTCGCCGACTGCAGTGGTTGCCAGTGCTGCAGCGACTGGCACCGGCTGCAGTTGGCAGCCCTGCGAGACGCCCTGTCAGCGAAATTGTTGCCGTAAATTTCGGCCGAGACGTGGCCGCAGCGCTGTTTGCTATGGGCCGGACAGGCACGGTGGCCGTCACGCACCTGCAGCCCGTCGGCAGCGCGACGACGACGTGTGACGCTTCCACATCGTCGCCCGACCTACCTGAACGTCCTCTCCCATGCCCATGCCTTCCCCGTCCCCTGCCGCCGTCCCCTGGCCATGTTACGTGCCGCCGCGCCTTCCAGCCCGAACAACGGCATACACACACGCGAGCTACTCGATAGATTTGGCTGGAGGCCAACTTATGACCACACAGAATGCAGACCTAGCGCTTCAACATATGGCTCACTTTCGGTAGAGTCCTCACTTTTCACCAGCTCAATGGTGTTTTAGCACGTATCTTACTTGATGTGAAATCGTACGCTGTGCTGCAGCATGTGTAGAATGTTTCAGTAAATACCTGATGATTCGACAGATATGGGCCTTGCAAGCCTGGAGATTGCCCATGGGGAGTGCCGGGTACGCACTGCATGTGTATATTATGATATTCGCTTTCAAATCATTATTCTAATGACGTCATCATCATAGATTGGCCGGCTCCAATTCGAACTCGTGTCAAATTGCTCCCATTAGAGCGACGAGCGGCGATCTATTGAAAGACGCTCGCAACTCTTCGCCGTGATCGATTTAACAACAGCTTCGATATGAAACGCTTGAATCTTCAGTTACAGCCGCATGAGCTGCGTGCTGATGGCCCACACGTAGTTTCATTGAGTCGAATATGCATACTCATCCATCACAGAGATAGCTTACTATTCATGATTGCCACTGTAAGTCAGGCAATCGCGATATCTGCAACGTCAAACCGTGCCACTACATCATATGATACACATCTTTGTGGCCATACAGATCACACGCATGCATGGTGTTGCAGCAAGTAGAACAGTAATAGAGTGGTTGCTATGCAAGCTTGCAACGTTAATTGTAACCCGACATGGAATTTCATGTAATACGATGAGAAAAAGTAACAAAATGATCATATTAAGTAAAATAGAATCATAAATCGGTCCAATATGCGATCGGTTATAAAACTGTCTAACAAAACGAAAAAACAACCTTTTGGAGAGGATTTCACCACAAATCACCCCGAAAGCATCATCATTCCGAAAACGCTCAGCATCACAATCTTGCGGATTCGTAAAGACATTACAGAACTCAAAATTGCAGAGTCAATTGAAATCAGGAACCAAAAGTCTCCCCGAAGCACAATGGCAGCTTCATGCACCCTAAACAAACCAGTTCCTTGCACAGCATGGGCTACACACGTCACGTGCACTCGCTGACTTGTTCACTCCATAATCACTCACCGGCACAATCATTCTCCCCATCATTAACCCAGGAATTAACTCACTCACCCATGTACGCACTCACCTACAAACACGCCAATCACTCATACACTAACTCACTCAGTCACGTGTTCACTCACTCACTTACACACTCGTTCATCCACCAACGCGAACACTTGGAGAGCATTGACGTACCATGGATATATGTGTGCATATATTATATAGCGTAGATGTATAGAGATAGAGAGAGAGAGAGAGAGAGAGAGAGAGAGAGAGAGAGAGAGAGAGAGAGAGAGAGAGAGAGAGAGAGAGAGAGAGAGAGAGAGAGAGAGAGAGAGAGAGAGAGAGAGAGAGAGAGAGAGAGAGAGAGAGAGAGAGATAAAGAGAGAGAGAGAGAGAGAGAGAGAGAGAGAGAGAGAGAGATAGAGAGATAATATTTTGGGAAGCGACAAACACTTTTGCTCTGCTAGTGTCGCATCACATGTATTTGCTATTATGCCCGTTGCCATATTGGAATGCAAACATGGTCGATATTGGTCGGCTTAGAAGACGATTTTTTGAATATTGGCAAATGGTCATGTGGCAGATGATATATATATATATATATATATATATATATATATATATATATATATATATATATATATATATATATATATATATATATTTGCAGCCTGATTTCCCTGATCAGGGAAATCAGGTTGATGAAGCATATCTTGACTTTAGTAAGGCCTTTGACAAGGTACCCAATAAACGGGCAATGATACAGATTCAGGCCCATGGTATTGCAGGTAGCATTTTAACCATTCCCGTCTCCGGGGGAGGGTCTTGAACCGCTCCTTCAGGTTTTTTGCGGATAGCGGACGAACGCGGTCGGGAGCGTGCCCAAATTTGGCATACCTTTTCCCATATCAATTTGACATGCTGATTCAAAATTTTTAGGCCAGGTCATTTAGGGTCAACGAGCTAGTCAAGGTCAAATGAGGTCACCTCCAAAAAAGCTCAACCAGTCGTCACGCTTTAACGGATACAGATATTTTAATGAAACTTTCAGCGCTTGCTTATCTTTACGGATGCAACAAAGCGTACAAGTGTCGTGTTGAATTTTTCTTTTCTTTTTTTAGTTTTTGACTACATAAATTTTGCATATTTGCAATATTGCAGCTCAAACACAGGATTCGGGCTAAAGTAAGCATTTTTTATTAGTGAAAGTTGACTTCCAACAACGTTTCGCGGTCTGCCCTACCTATTGGAAAAGGAAAATTACAGAAAACTTGAAAACTCAAAATGTTGAAATTAAAACAAATTTGGGGGTGGGGGGGGGGGGGGGTAAATTATAGCCCTGGTCGATTTCGCTGTCCTTTTCTCATTTCAAATACATTTTGTTTTTTCATATATCACACAAAATGAACTCCCAGAGTAAAAAACATAATGTAAGTCGTGAAAAGTCGTAAAAATCTAGCCCCCCTGGTGACGTCACTTTTTGGTCAATTTTTTTTTTTGGGGGTGCACCCGGGCCCTACTCATCGAGCGCTTTCCGATGACACCTTTTTCGTTTGCGTGCGACGCTTAGTTTGGATTTTAGAGGGGGTCTTCAACCGCGCCCCCCCCCCCGAGACGGGGTGGGAGGATTTGACAGGAAAGACGGCGCGGGTTAAAATGGGTAGAGTTGTGGCTTTCAGGTAGACAGCAAAGAGTGATGCTAAATGGTACAAAGTCATCATGGCAAAATGTTCGTTGTGGAGTCCCACAGGGGTCAGTACTGGGACCACTACTGTTCATTATATTTGTAAACAACATGGAAAGTGGCCTAAGCAGTACAGTGTTGAAATTTGCAGATGATTTGAAGGTCTATAGGGCAATTACAGGTCAAAATGAGCATATCTCGCTGCAAACAGACTTAGACGAACTTGTGAAGTGGTCCGAAGAATGGCAAATGAAATTTAATTTTGATAAGTGCAAAATCATGCATGTAGGTAAGCAGCATATGAAGGCTCCATACTTGATAGGTGGCCAAGTGCTATCAGTGACTCAACAGGAGAAGGATTTAGGTGTTATTCTAAACACAAAATTGGGGGCATCAGAACAGACCAAGGAAGCCAGGAAGAAGGGACTGAGAATGCTCGGGGCAATAAATAGGAATGCATCATACAGAAGTGAGGAAGTCATCAGGAAGCTTTACTGTGCATATGTCAGGCCACATTTGGAATACTGCATCCAAGCTTGGTCTCCTAGCTATGAAACAGATTGTTGGCTTTTAGAGAGTACAGAATGGTTAATGGCTACAAAAATAGTTAATGGTATAAGCAACCTGGCATATGACGAAAGATTGAAGAAATTGAATATGTTTTCACTTAAATATAGAAGGCTGAGAGGAGATCTCATCGAGGTCTTTAAATTTGTCCATGGTTTGGAGAGGGGATATATTGTGGAAATGTTTGAATTTAACAGAAATGACGTAAGTAGAGGTCATGCATTCAAAATTAAAGTTAACCACAGCAGAACAAGGTTAAGACAGACTTTATTCACCAACAGAGTTGTAGAACACTGGAACCAGCTGCCAGAAACCATTGTCAGTAGCAACACATTGAACATCTTTGAAAACAGCATAGACAATCATTATAAGAATAGAGGGCTTGCTTTTCAGTATTACAGGGAGTGCTGATTGACAGATTTTGGGGGCAACTGGTTCAGTGTACAGAGTACAACCAAGAAGAGCTCTTGTGGCTCGTAGTTGCACTAACCTTTTATGTCTTTATGTCTTTATATAGGATGTGCGTTTGTTTGTTTGTTTATTGGTTGGTTCACGACACACTTTATGCACATTCACGGCTAATGGCGCCGCCCACACTGTTTCGCCGGTGGGCCGCGGGATTGGGAAATGTCCTGAGTGGCGCTAGAGTCGAACCCGGGACCTTTGGTACCCATAGCCCGACACCTTAACCACTCGGCCATCCCCGCCCCTAGGATGTGCGTAAAACCATGTGCATAAAATGTCTCTGTGCATTTATTATATCTCAGAAGAATGCCCGAAATATGTTGGAACGATCTATGATCCCATTTTACTTAACATGAGCATGAGGTTAATTTTATAATCGTCTTTAATTCGATAATGCTCGGCGCAGCGCTCCCCATCATTATGGAAATTAATATAATGAAACGATTCCGTGAGAATCAGGTACCACGAACTGCAGCATCCTCGACCGTTGCTACACGTCTGCAAACACTCCTCCCCAACACATGTGCATACTGCTGATCGACGCATGCTTTCTTGACCATGACTATATAGGGATGTAGGCAAAACAGGAACGTTGGTTTTTATCTAGAAAGCTTGGCAGAAAATTATTTTGTTCAGCAGGTTCAGGATCCAATATCAGAAGTACTATCTGTTTTCTAAACCAATGGTACTCTTATGCCTTCCGCCAATGATCGCTTCTGGTCGAGGCGCCCTGAAGCCTAAATAACTAAACAACTATTATGCCTTTCATCACGTGCTGAGGCACACTGCATCGGTCCGGTACCGAGCCAGTCCTCGCGGTCAGCTGACCCGCGTGACCCAGAGTCTGGGACGGCCGCGGCGGCCGACGACCCCGAACCCCGGCGGCTATGAGGACACACCCTGATCGCGCCGGCCGGCTCATTTGAATAAATGCGCTCATAAAACACGATTGGCGGCGTCGCCGCACATCTCGGCCGACACAGACCAATCAGCAGTCGTCTGGCAGCTGTGTCGTCTGCAGAGGGATCCACGTGGCGGCGGCCGGCTGCGGCGGCTGTTAATCAACTCGGCGGCGCGTCTCCGCGGCACGGCGCCTGCCGACGTGCGACGACCGTCGGTTCCCAATCGAGTTAATCCGCCATCAGTGATTCTATTCCGGCTCATTTCCGTCGCGTTAGCTCATTGTCGCAGGCGTGAGCGGTTCGATTTGGCCCCGGGCGGCGACTGCTGCCGCCTTCACGCGGACAATGGCGGCGCCGTGAACGCCCGAGGTGTGAACTGAAGGTCGTCGGTGGTGCTTTTGTGCCGATCGAGAAACGATCATGGGCGCGCGGTAAGTGGGGTGGAGGCGGAGGCGACGCGTATGCGGTGGCAGCGTTGACCCATATTGTCTCGTAGCTTCTCCGGACAATGACATGACCTCGGGTCAAACGCTGGCGGGTCTCACAAGGCGCGGAGGTGACGCAGCGGCGGCGGCGGTGATTGTTCTGCGTTGGCGGTGATCAGGGCGGCGGACCGTATCGCTCCGGAAGTGTAGTAGGTGCGCGGTGCCCGGCAGACGGTCCACCCGGCCGCGTTATCAGATCTGCCGGTCATGCTCGATGGCCGACGGTCACCGCGAACGACGCTGTCCGTCGGCAACGACGATGGCCGGTGGCCACCGGAGATGGGACGGCGGTGCCAACACTGTAATCGGGACTGCCTATTGGCGGAACCAGCCAAGCACAAGAAAATCTCCAGAAAATGCGACTTGCTTCGTGCATAACGAGAAAGCAACCGTGATACTATCATGGTCGAATCAGATGGCATTGCTGTCGAAACGTCATCCTGCTCAGCGGGGTGCAGGTGGACCATGCAGTTTAGACTGGCCTCCTCTCCAACTGTGGTAAGCTATCAGGGTTGGCAAATAGGCTGTTCCTGGATTTCTGTCATTCCGGACGGCAGTTTTTCAGGTTTTTTTGGACGGTCAGTTAAATTCCAGACAAAAGTAAAAAGTTGGAGATCGTAGGCCTTATCGCAAGTCTATTGCTAGGCGACTTGCACCAATGGTGCATCACATGACTTCTCTATAAAATAATTTGCCATATAGTTTAGATAGTGGGGAACGAGACAATTCTGTATGGTTCTGCTCCATTAACGCCCTAGGCATAACGTTAAACCTTGCAAATTTTGAGAGGACATGCACTCACCACACATCGTGGCGATGCAATGAAACCTGCTAAATATGAGCTTTACGTGTATGAACACATTTTATTCCACGGAAAAAAATTCTGGACAGGAGGGTGTTACGTATAAAAGAATCATTTCAGTGGGAACTCCGTGATACAGAATGACAAGGTATTACTTTCATATAGGTATAAACATGCCTTCACTCTAATAAGCACACGATATCGTGAATAAATCAGCTGACTTTGCTGCCACTTGCTCTCAGAAAATAGAGCAATAATATGAAGCCCCAATGCCTTACTTGCATGTTTATTCCATACGCCAAGGCGTGCCTCATTGTAAATGGCAGCTTCTTTACCTAACCTCTTTTCGCAGTGACACTATGACTACATGTTGTCTCGCTAGCACACCTGTGCCATTCGGGGATATCATGAACACATTCACTTCCTTGCCATCCCAAAACAGCTGATATCACATTGAGTTGGCGAACCGTCACCAGGGTACCATATGGCGAGAAATGAGATAAATGCATTATGTTTTCGCTAATCAGTGAAACTTATGCAACAACCCGGGAAATTGATTTCGAATGGAAATAGTAATGGTGGGTGAAAGAGCAAGCTACTCAAGGGTTACATGAATCACGTGAAAGTGGGAAAAACTAATGCTCGGTGTGACAATGAGTGGAAATATTAATGTTCTTGTTCATCATATTTCCGAGCATTGCGCTTCACTGTAGCTGTATTCGCTCTCCTGGTGATTTCATGGAAATCACGAGCCTTTCCTGGTAGCGAGATCAGCCAATCAAGCAGAGGTTTTCCCTTGTATTAAATGTTTCGGTGCGGTGACACCCTCGAGGGCATAGCTCCCACTCGGTTACTGGAGCAATCACACTTTCACGGCACGTGACGAATCGGGACTAGCCTGTAATCTGAAACGTGTACTTTCGCTAGGAGACGACAGCAACCCAGTGCTAAACAACGTCCCTCCCGTACACAAACACATACACACTCTTACATATGTACATGTACATATATACATGTGCATATATACATGTACATAAATACATGCATATTTATACATATATATTTATATTTATAAATATATATACATATATATATATATATTACATCAGTTCTGTCGATTTGCATACTTTTTGGATGCCTCAAACAACCTCAACTTTTCTTTCAGCCACCAAATACGAATTTCAGACGTCCAAATGGTTCTGAAGAAGAAATTAAGAAGCATTAGAGCAACAGTGCACATTGTAAGCATGTCCAGAGAGTGTTAAGAATCCTTCCTTTGTTGCTTGTGTGTCCCCGTACAGTATGCATGCATATGGATCCTCTGAATTATTAATCCTTTAACTGTTGTGTTTTGCCATCATTACTGGGCTGGTCCTTCCGTGAGCATTACAACGGCGATGGCCAATGGTAGCTACACCCACCCCCTTCCCCCAAAAAAGGTTGATGGACTGTTCCTGACAACCAGATATAAACAGCTAACACATCTGACCGTACCACTAAGTTGTACAGACAATTAGCGACTCTTCGGAACGATGTGGACGATCATGCTTGAGAGCACTATATTTTGCAAACAACATAGTTAAGCCAAAATAATGGAAAGCTACCACTGTTTGGGATGTCGAGTGCGTAAAGAATGGAAACACATCGCCATGTTGCTGAGTTAAAATTATTCCTAAATCGCATACTTACATTTGGGTATATCGATAGCAGTAATGATAACAATTACTTGAGTGTCGGACAGCACTTGGTTCATGCTATGTATCGCAATTGGTAAATAAGCCGCATATCACTGTCCACGCGATACATCTGCCCTTAGAGAACTGAAACTAGCAATCCTCGCTCGTCGTGTGCCAGCGATTTCTTCGTCTTCTGGTTATTTAGGTTGCGTAAGTAGGGTCCGTTTAATGTAGGAGAGTCTTCCTAGACCGAGGGGGAAGCGATCCCCCAGGAACATGACTGTGTCAGCCACAGGATAGACATGACAGAGACGGGGGACGAGTAGTCTAGGGGTAAGTTGCCCGTCTCGCAATCGAAAGGTTGTCGGTTCGAGTCTCACCTGTCGCTACTCTTTGCCCGCGACCAATCGGCGTGAGAGATTGGCGACGCTGCATGACTCAACGGTCGAGGTGTCGTAAAGAACCAATAACCATGACAGAGACGTGTCCGCCACATGCCACACGGTGGCATGTGGCGGACACGTCATGTCATGTCTGTTTAATTTTCAACGGCTGCCGTTGAATTTAGCGAGGAGGTGGTGTAGTCGCAGTTCAACAAACAACCTCAGATTATCGTATGCGTAAGAAGAGGCATGCTCGGCAATACGAACTAAAGAGCAGGGTCTTTCTGTTGCTGCCGGCCTTTTGCTACCGTGATAATATTCATATTTTGCATACTATGTACCTGCCGCGGTCAAATAATGCTCCTGATAAATACGATGAAGACGTAACAGCGTCCGCGTTTATGTGCTCAGTATGAACTTCCAGGTGTCCCGTCAACATTCATTGCACCATATACCTTCGAACATTTCAGCCATCCAAATCATTTTGATAATACGACATCCCTGATATATATCTTGATACTGCCATTGACGTCCATTCTCCTACGTAAGCACATGCTACGCATGAGTAGCATGCCTCAATATTACCAACAATCGGCGTCCAACGTCACGAGCTGAGATGGTTCACATGGCATCAGCGAGAGCTTCTGGCGCTGCGACCGCTCCGATCCATCACCGAGCAATCTGGCCATCGCGTCCACTGCCAGCCTGCAACTACCCAGGCTCCGTGTGACAAATATCGTATCAGTTGCAGCAAATAAGAACTAAAGCAGTGGCTTCTGTCTGCGTTGTCGCCGATCCGGCGATAAATTGCACGAGCGACGCCGTGGTGTCACAGCCTCAGATAGGCGGTGCGAGCCTCATTGTCATTCGGAACTTCCGACGGAAGCTCGCCTGGCGGCTGCTGTACGGGTGTGATGGGTGTTCCCAACGGCGGTCCCCCGCGGCAACACGACGCCGCCGCCTCTCCGCTGACGTCCGGCGATCGCCGTCCTCTCGTGTCAGCCGTTCGCGCTTCGCTGTCGTTGGTGCGTTGGGACCGCGGATGGATGTCGGGTCTGCCGCCTCCCCGGGGCTGTGTTCGGCCGATGTGCTTTCGTGCCCCCCCCCCGCCGAGGTGTGCTGGCATATATATATATATATATATATATGCATATCTCTGGGCTGCGTTCTGCCGGTGTCCTGTCCTGCGTCCCTATCACTCCCACCGAGGTGTGCTGATATATTACACCACCACGCACCCCGGGGCTGTATTCTGGCGATATGTAGCTGTTCGCCCGGCGGTATTCTGGTCCTGCGTTGTCACTTTGGCCCTGGTGCCGAACCCTGTTGTTATGGTGCCACCGCAGCCCCGGTGCCGAACACCGTTGTACAGCGACCTCGTATCCGACGTGCGTTTCGTTTGCGAGTTCAGTCACAGTGAATACGAGGGATTGATAGCCCTCGATGTTTTCCGAGATCACCATCACACTTATGCTACAGGTTACAGGGGCGCGAGTCATTTTCCTCCAGCCCCGTTTGTTCCGTTGTGAGGCCCGTGGCTATGTTGTTGTGTAACTACTCATTACGACAGGACCTTTTTGACGTGCTAGGTGAGGGAGCAAAATTCCCTCGCGCTCATCACCCAAGTTCTCCCCCACTCACCAGATGTTTCCTTCCCCTTACTTTCGAATGATCTAAATGGCAAGAATCTCGGCAACATAGTTTTAGCATGATCGAGATTGAATTCCAACATAGTATTCCTCGCGCGTAAAAATAAATCGATCATGTGTACCTTTGTCTGTGGCCATGGCGAAGTGTCATCACACATACTTTTGTCGATTATATCTCAAAGGTGATGGAAGCTCACTTTGGCGGGGTGTGCTGGAATAACGTTCACACCTAAGCCTGCCAAGAGTCTATGTTCGACTCTCCCCCATTCTCATGGCTCCATCAAAATGTTGTGCTGTGCACAACACTTTCAGATAGTGGGAGCGCTGTCAACGTGCCTGTCCGGGGTATCCCGAAGGAACTCGCTCGATAAAGACGGACCATTGCGAGAAAGGCGGGATGCTTTCCGGGTAGTCGGCTGGCTGTTACTAATGATGCGCTTGTCACTGGCAGTCTCTCTCCCTCTTTCCATCCATCTCTCTCTCTCTTTCCATCTTTCTCTCTCGCTCTCTCTCTCTCTCTCTTTCTCTGCCTCTGTCTCTGTCTCCGTCTCCGTCTCCGTCTCCGTCTCCGTCTCCGTCTCCGTCTCTGTCTCCGTCTCCGTCTCTGTCTCTGCCTCTGCCTCTGTCTCTGTCTCTGTCTCTGTCTCTGTCTCTGTCTCTGTCTCTGTCTCTGTCTCTGTCACTGTCTTTTTTATCTCACTCTACCCGATCCTTCATTTCTTGTCTCTTATTTTCATTCACTTGTGCCCTTCATCTAATGTCCACGCCCACACACACTCACATTCGCACACATACTCATGCAATTGTGTGCGTCTTTCTTCGTCTGACATCGGGTTCCCCCACTGAAACAGTGCTGATGCATAGCCATCATTATGGCGAACACTGCTTCTGCTGCTCCCTCGATACATTATGCGCACCACTCTGTATATTACACATCTCTTCTCCCCGGCCTTCTCTCTCCCTCTCTCCCGCTTCCCGCCTGCTTCATCTTCTCCGCATGCCTATTTCGGTATCGCTCCTTGGGCCGGTAGTCGACGGTATCGGCGGTGGTGGCGGCGGTGGCGGTGGCGGTGGTGGTGGTGGTGGTGGTGGTGGTGGTGTCGGCGGTTGCGGCGGTGGTGGTGTCGGCGGTTGCGGTGGTGGTGGTGTCTGTGGTAGTGTTGGCGGTGTCGGCGGTGTCGGCGGTGGTGTCGGCGGTGGCGGAGGCGGCGGTGGAGGCGATGGTGTCGGCGGTGGCGATGCGGTGGTGGTGTCGGCGACGGTGGCGGTGGTGGCTGTGGTGGTGTCAGCGACGGTGGTATCGGTGGTGGTGGCGGTGGTGTGGGCAACGGTATCGGCGGTGTCGGCGGCGGTGTCGGCGGTGTCGGCGGTGTCGGCGGCAGTGGTGGTGTCGGCGGTGTCGGCGGCGGTGGTGGTGTCGGCGGTTGCGGTGGTGGTGGTGTCGGTGGTAGTATTGGCGGTGTCGGTGGTGTCGGCGGCGGTGTCGGCGGTGGTGTCGGCGGCGGTGGAGGCGATGGTGTCGGCGGTGGCGATGCGGTGGTGTCGGCGACGGTGGTATCGGTGGTGGCGACGGTGGTGTCGGCAGCGGTATCGGCGGTGTCGGCGGTGTCGGCGGCGGTGGTGGTGTCGGCGGCGACGGCGGCAGTGGTGGTGTCGGCGGTGTCAGCGGTGTCGGTAGTGTCGGCGGTGTCAGCGGTGTCGGTAGTGTCGGCGGTGTCGGCGGTGGGATCACCCAGCGACCCCCACCCTGGTCTCGGCCGGCGCCCCGCCGCCGTCGACCCGCTGCCGAGTGTTCACGCAGATCTGGCCGCTCTGTGTGGCGTGTCGTGACGTGATAAATGAGTCGCCGAGTCGTCTTCGCCACAGATGGACGAGGCGGCTGCCGCTGCTGTGCGAGGCCACTGGAGCTGGTCGGCGGCGCTGTGCGTTCGGCACAGCTGCGCACTGAGCCGACATCCAGACACCGGTGTCTTTATGTCGCGACTGCTGATGGATAGACTGATGGATTCCTGAATCAGATGGTGTTTGTATTGATGTAGAAAGAGAAGGGACAGCAAAGCCTGTTACCGAAACATTTTCTGAAGCTGTAATAATTATTTTAATGGCACTGACACAAATAAACAACCTCAAAAAGTGACTGTCGGCCACCGTAACGTCTTCTGATCCTCCCGTGTTCATGGCAATTATAGCACGTACCCAATCACCCACATTCAGACGACAATTTCCTCCAGACCTAGCGTTGATTGCTGCCATTGTGCTGCGGTAGTTGTATACCTCGTGTATCATCGCAATCACGCGCGACTGCGCGCGGTGGACGGATGGTCCACCGCGCACAAACACCGGCATACGCTCATAATTTCAGCTCAGCATTCCACTTAGGAATTTACGGCGGTCAGTTCAAGCTGAAAACAAATTGATGAACATGTTGGCTCACTTACATTGACTTAAGTCAGTAATTTTTGACGACCCAACATCACACTTTTAACATGGCATGCAGAATTGATGTTGGAAGAAGTATTGGAAATATCAGCGAGCTGGCACGCGCCATTTTCCCCTATGACGAATATTCGCTGAAGAGGGAGCAGAATATGCAAGCCTCCCCAGCCGGTGCGGTGGGAGAAGGGCGGCGGTCGGGGAGGCCGAGAGCGTGGCATTCTCGTGACGAGGACGTCGGTAGCCGCACGCGACGGCAGCAACGAGGCGGCGCACCTCCGGCCCGTCACGTGACACCGGCCCGCACCGAGTCACACGCACAGCGTCACGTCACGGTGCTCCGTGACACCGACCCGCGCCGAGTCACACGCACAGCATCACGTCACGGTCCCCCATGAAACCGACCAGCACCGGGTCACACGCACAGCGTCGCGTTGCCGAGTATAACGTCACGTCACACGCACAACGTCACGTCACGGAAGACAACGGAAAGCAGCCGACCGCCGCCGTCACCGCTTCCGCCCGGGTCGTGGCCGACTCTCCGGCTTCGGCCCGCAAACCAGTGTTGCGGTCTGGTGTGTCATTTCAGGATCCTCCTGTCGGCCACGCGCCAGCAGGTAAGACCTGACGCCTGACGCCTGACGCCTGACGGCTGACTCCTGACGCCTGACGCCTGACGCCTCACGCTTGACGCCTGACGCCTGACGCCTGACGCCTGACGCCTGACGCCTGACGCCTGACTTCAGACCTGTCGACCGCCCTCGGTGTCCGGCAGGCGGCCGATTTGTAGCGGGCGGACCAGCACGCGCACCATACGTTTCATCGCTTTCGCTTTCGCTTTCATCATATTTGGAGCGGGGATGGCGTGAACTATCCGAGTGCGTGGTAGCTGCTCGGGTGCCGTTTCGTAAGCGAATGACCAGTGGAAGCTGCTCGGGTGCCGTTTCGTAAGCGAATGCCCAGCAGAAGCTGCTCGGGTGCCGTTTCGTAAGCGAATGACCGGCGGAAGCTGGTCGGATGTCGTTTCGTAAGCGAATGACCAGCGGAAGCTGCTCGGGCGCCGCTTCGTAAGCGAATACCCAGCAGAAGCTGCTAGGGTGCCGTTTCGTAAGCGAAAGACCGGCGGAAGCTTGTCAGGTGTCGTTTAGTCAGCGAATGACCGTCAGAAGCTGCTCGGGTGCCGTTTCGTAAGCGAATGACCAGCGGAAGCTGCTCGGGTGCCGTTTCGTAAGCGAATGGCCGGCGGAAGCAAACGGGACGCTGTTGCTTGTCTGATGGTGACCGTGGGCAGGTGGTCATGGGGAGCATAAACGTTTTAGTTTCCGGCCATCGCACTGTTTAGTGGGGCGTTCCAAAATTAATGTGGTGGGCAAGATACTGTCACAGTTAATTTAAACCATGCAAATTGTACATATATGTCCAGGCTTGTTCTTCCTCGTAGGTCAAATGATGAAAAATGTCCGCTAAGCGTGTTGTGTCCGCTACATTTGTTTTCCGCCAAGTGTTAGATCTCCAGCTTGACTTACACCTCATTTTTGTACATGTTTTGGTGACAATATAATCGAAACAGTGGAGTGTCAACACAAAGCACACGGAAATACTTAATATTTTTTTTCAGTTTGTCCATGCAGTCTTCATATATCACTTGCATGAGCAAGTTGTGGGCGTTACTAGCTTGCTACCAGTCCGCGGATTTCCCAGGGTCGCATTTCCTTTCTACTAATTGGTGGTGGTTTATCTGCAAAATGAAAAGAAAAAACAGATATGATGCAAATTGTATTCATATAATCACATTATTTTGCATTCTTCTTTACATCCTGAGGCACCCTTGTGTTGGCTGCCCTGATCTATGGGCAGCTCACCAAGGAATGCCCCACATTTAAAGATCCAATGAAGGTGCATACAGCTGAAGGAGATAGGCTGTTGCTGCATCTGATATAGGGGACGACAATTGGAAAAAAAGACAAAAAGAAAAAGTTAAATTTATAAAGGCCTCTTTACACGCGACAGAAAACTGACAGAATCCCGGCAGAATCGTGACGTTGGCAGGACTGAGGAGGACCCGGCAGAACCGAGCAGAATCGAGCAGAACCCGGCGTCGGCGACGTCCGGAGCACAAATGGATGACGTCACGCAATTTATTAGTCACAGCAGTTTTGATTTAGTAGTTTCATTGACGTCGGCGACGTCGGCTGCAGGCAACTTGAAATATTTGAAGTTGTTTGCCGCGTTCTGCCGTCAGACGCGAGCGTCGGAAGGTTTCTTCTGTTGTTGCTATTCTAGTTTTCGGCAGGTAAGCTTCTACATTAGCAAAATAAGTACTGATAGCCATGAATGGAGATAATGGTAAGTAAATTGTGCTTTCCGTTGTCTTTTACAATATATCTTGCACTGCATAATGGGTGCATGACAATAAAGGCAATGGGCCGACTCAAATTAATTCAGGGCATACCATATGGTGCTAGGTAGGTACCTATGTTAAAATGATTTGTGATTGGGGGTAGCAAAGCCAACACTGAGGGGGTTAGCTCAAAGTGGCCCCTCATAAATCTTTAGAGCATATAAAGCATAAACCATGCATGTACTTATTTCAAATTATCATGTCATGCATTGATTGGGTAGGTACAACATATATGAACCCGCTCTGCATATGAACCTATTCTGATAGAATTCACAATTGAATGCAGCCTGAGGTCCGTATCTCTTGTAACCAGATCTCACTTTCACCGAAGATTTTGTTCTGCTTGATTTTTTTTGTATAACCCCAGGTGTATAAAGGAAATCTAGGAGATATAGGGATTGTGAATCCAGGGTAAATAATGCATTTAAGGGCAATACTGGATTTTATTGCAGAACAAATCAATGCAGCATTTTTAACGTTTGTAAACCCGATTAAGGTGATGCGATCACTAATTTACATCGCACATACTTTCCTTTCAGTTGATGACGGTATTAATCCCCAAAAATGGTGACCAGATGACATAATATATATATATATATATATATATATGTATACGATAACTTGCAAATAACAATTTATTATTTGCAACTTAGCTGAGGGAGGTAGTGTGACCTCCGAGTCATAGTCATATTCCCTCCCCCACTGCAGTCAGTCTGATCGTTGAACATTTATTTGGACATCCCCAGTAAAACGTTTCTAAACACGCCGTTCCACCTCGACGGTGGCACAGTCTCAAAGTTTATTTTGGGGTGAGGGGGGAAGACCGCGCTCGGTTGCCGCGCCCTTCTTAATCCTGGTTGGGATGAGGAACAATTTTCTGCATTCCGGTTTTTAAAAACCTTTTTTCAGCTCTGTAACAGTTCTTTTCCACTGCATCCCTATTATTGTGGTAGCCCCGCTACCGCGTCTACCACGATAATAGGGATGCATAAAAGGAGACTTTCTGCCTACAAGAAAAGGCGACTTTCTTGTAATTATGTAGTGTCAAACATCTGGGCATTAATGCTCTCGAGGTCCTAACCTGGGTGGTACCACCTGCCTCAATTAGTAAAGCGATGGATTCCTTTTGTCACCATAAACAAACAACTGAAACGCTTCATAGCGCATTGGGTAGAGAACGTCATCCTTCTAGTATCACGTTGGCAGAAGGAAGCGTGACGACAGAGTCTGCCGCTCCCTGCTAATTTCTGCCGCCGCCTGCTACTTTCTGCCGCTCCCTGCCAATTTCTGCCGCCGACGTCGCCGACGTCGGGTCTGTCGGCGTGCGATTCTGATTCTGGGACTCTGTCGCGTGTAAACAGGCCTTTAAGGTGCGAAGGTCATGTCCATCATACGGCTCATATTTTTTCTGTAGTATTTAATGTAGGCTCGTGGCATCATTGGAATAGCATCGATTTCTCTAAGGACGTGCTTGTGGCGCGCTTACTAAGAATGCTTGAACCGTCTAAGAATGCCTGTCATTTTCACATGAGCATAGTTCTGTTTATAACACTGGTACTGAACTAGCCTCGTTTATGATACACATAGAGCCGATATTCATGGCTTGTTGAAATTAGTTCCCACTACATTCACCTGGTCCCTGGGTATTTTTGTCCTGAACCAGCTGTGGTGTGTGTGGGGGGAGGGGGAGGGCAGGCAATATAACGCTGTCGGACGAAAATAAGACAGACTTTCTCGAACTGCTCTCATGGCCACCTCGGGAATTAGCCGGCTACCGCTCGTCGAAGTCGTTGTAATCGATACAAGTTCTACGAAGTCATCCATCCGAACAAGTAGGTCGCCTGGTATCGACTATTGACGAAGATATCTCAGGCTGAGATGGAGTGCTGAGATGTGATATCACCGATCACATTTGTCACCCTCCAGTATTAATGCACCTCTTACGATTGGGCCACTCTGTGCGGTGTATTGTTTGCGTATTTCCTGCGAAAATAGTGTAAATGTATGCCAGGACCGACTTTTCTTCCATTCAGTGCACCACAACGAGAGTCGAGACGCCATCTTCCTAGTCGCACTCTTCCCATGGTGCATTCAGGCACTCACGCCGCCGCTGAGATGACTCGTGGCCACCGGTCTGGCCGTGCCTGCTGTTCCGACGGGCTACTCAGTGCCGACCTATTCCATTAGATGCTCCCGGGGAAACCGCCTGACCTGCTGCATTCGGCGCCTTGGCACGGTCGTATCCGCTCAGCGGCCGCGATGGCGGTCGGGATCGGCCTCGGCATGCCAATCACACGCTAGCCGACCCGGGTCGGCGAGATGCGACCCGGATCACGTGGTACGTGAATCGCGTATCAGTCGGACCGGTCGGATCAGTCGAATTGCGTCGTCGGAAGGTCGCCTTAAGGCACGCATTTACTAAGCGCACCACGGAGGCTTTGCCGAGTGATGTACATTGGTGGGATGTTGATTCGTCCGCAGTGCTGGCCCACATTCCATCGCCAGGACGCACTGGCAATCAACGGCTGGCTCAGACGAATTCACGCGCTCCGAGCGGACTCGCACATTGTCAGATGACGGGGCGGAGGAGTGATCCATCTCTGGTTGATCTGCACGCTGCTGGCTGTGGTTACCAAGACATGATCAGCGCCTTCCTGTCAATGAAGGTCCAGACCCATATTTCACCGAAAGTGCTCTCCGCCGATATAAACAGGCTACAAATTTAAGCGTACATATTTAAGTGTAGGGAGAAACAAGTCAATGCGAACCGATCTGAATACTCAATTGAGAATCAGATCACATATAGCCGTCATCTCCCCATCGCCTATGGCACACCATTGTCAAGGGTGAAAATCCTGCCCACTAGAGTTCGTGAGAGTGAGATACAAATGTCTCTCCTCAAAAGTTCCAGGGAACCTCAGAAGGCAACACCCATGGAAACGTTTTATTATTTTATCGATGAACGGGGCAAATGATTATAGCCGTTAACAGTGATAGCACCATACGGAAAACAGCTCAGAGGCCTTATTCATGCCTAGTGTTTGGAGTCCTGTAGACACTTGGGAAGTGCGATCATAACCCCGACTGGAGACACAAAGCTAAACAATTTTGTAGCCGACTTTAAAAACTGCCTTCACCATATATTTGTGTGTCGTGTAACATGTATCGTGCATTGTTGGTTGATCATTCACCGTCAATAAATACGTAATTATAGGTCAAGCTATATACAATTAACCTACGCTAATACACAGGTGACACAAGTGTTATAAATCACAACGTGAAGCAGATCTGCTAAATATACGCAATTTCAGAGATTGGCACTGAAAGTCGGTGAATAAGCGGAGGTTTGTCACTTCACTCGGCCTATTGGGTCGCACGAAAGGTCGGCCGTTGGCGAGAAAGCCATGGAGGCATTTGCAGTGTGAGGGCGCACGCAGAGATACCAGCTCAGCTGTAACACGATTTACAATGCCAAATTGCACACGAAGAAGTGTTCCCTGAGCACTTCTGGTGGTTCTGGATGGCACACGAACAGGGTAAGCGCCTTTAAAAGGTAAGATGAAGCGATCAACGCTATGAACATTTTCGATGCAAGTACTTTTGCACTGCAATACCAATCAGGGTTTAATTACATATATTTCACACTGCAATGCTAATCAGCGCTTAATTAAACAGACTTGTAGCGCGCCTGGTTCTTGCTCTCCCGGGTTTTGTAACTGGTTGCCTTCGCTCGAGCGGGTCGTCTGACATGAAGGATCGCGTACACATCGGCCGTGTTGGTAATGGCAGAGTCCCATCTCACGATCTCTGCCATTGGCGAGAAGTGACTCGAACAGTCGGCGCGCCACAAAGCACTAATCCCCCGCCACGACCACGACCTCTGCCCTAAGACCGCGGATGACCCGGTTTGCAGCAACTCGCAGCTGGAAGAGCTATTTCGGTACCTACTCGGCACCACGATCTCGCACGCTGAGGTGGATAACGCAATGTTCCCAGGACAGTGAGTTGTCTCCAGCAGCCCTGGAGGCATTCGCATGGTCTGTAAATGGATCGAAACAACTTGCTTCCTTCGAATGTACCGAGCATATTTGCTAGTGGATCCCATGGACGGGGATATGCATTAGTTTTACCTGGTGCACACACCTCGATGTATATCCCTTTCCACAACCAGCACAAGATATTGCAAACAAAACAATTGTTATCCATCGTTTTCCGCAAACCACAATTATTTTATAATTTTGTATATCACCATTCAATAATCCAACTGAGCAAAATACCAATTTAGTCTGTCATTAATGCGGGGGCTCTGCCTGTTTGATAAGCAAGGGTACGGATCAACCGATCACGAATGTGGGGATTCAACTGGAATGACCAGATATCCTCTTCTCTTCTATTCTTGTTCTGCACATATTTAGGCATATACAGTCCTTTGGCTTACACAACACCGGCCATTTCCGCACAATGCTTCTCTGGGCTCCAGCTACCAATACATTCACCCCATCCTGTCATCAGCAGATCATGAACGCATAATAGCCCGATAACAGCCATTAATTGGCATATCGTGTGGTCGTTCCGGAGCCGTTCCCGGCCGGGAGGATGAATATGCTGCCATTACCGTGCGTCTGCTGAGGGCAGAGCGGAGGGCCAGTGACGTTTCTCCTGCTCTGCAGCCTCTCTGCCAGCCGGCATGACAGAGCGGAGGCATCGTGCCCGCCGTCATCTCTCCTCCTCCCGGGGATATTTCTCGCGCCGTATGATGAATGCCGCGGTGGGGTCGGCCTTTCATCTTCGGCAGCTGGAAAGGAACGGTGTCTGGAAGGACAGAAGGATCGGGTGCTCATGTGCGTTGATGAGAGCGAGCGAGGAAAGCGAGCGGTAATCGAGTCAGTGCAGTTGCTCACATCCTTCAGATGACGAGACGAAAACACTGGGAGAGTAAAGGCAGAACGACTGGAGGGGACGAATCAAACGAACTAGTAGATGGCACGTAATAAGGGAGCGAAGGCTGATCCAAAACATGCACTGCTGACAACAATTTTACGTCGTCGCACTTCATGCGTAGGTGCAACAGGTGAAAGTAATCAGTAGTGCCTTTCATGCTCACACAGCTATCACTCACACACGACATAGTCTTCTTAAAACATTCTACACTGTATGAGTTTGAAGTACTTTCTTGTTTTATGCAATTTTAAAATCTTTACAAATCCCCTCTCACTCTGATAAACATTTCAGTCGACACTTACAGGATGGATACCACTCATTTCCCTCAAAGCAGATTCATGACCAATAACTCTAAATAATTAGCACATGGCATTCTCAGATCATTAGTCATTTCAGGAGAAACGCGTAGGGATGCTTTGGTAAAATCTTAGTTTTTGTTATCTCTCTGCAATTCTGGTTCAAATAATCCGTGGTGATTTGCGTGTGAAGCTTCCGAAATACCCACCACTTTGCGCTTTTCCTGATCAATTTCGACAGAGAACATTTTCATTTAAATCATCAAGTTGAATTTAAAATCTTATGACAATTGTATGAGTTTCATTTCCTGATTATTCAATGACGGTTTATTATATGCATCCATTCAAATTTGCTTGTTTGTATATTGGGTCATTCACGATGCGCTTTATGCACATTCACGGCTAATGTCGCCACCCACATTGTTTCGCCGGTGGGCGGCGGGACTGAGAAATGTCCCGAGCGGTGCGATTGTTGAACCCGGCACCTTTGGTACCCAGAGCTCAACATTTTAACCACTCGGCCATCCCCGCCCCGTCCTGTATGCCATATTAGGGCCGACTAAAACTGAAGTTCAATTGTGCAACCGGTGAGACCATACGCTTTTCCAATCGACTATGCAAATTGCAGCTATATTGTAGTATGGATGTAATTTCTGAACTTACGAGACCTTCAGGCTATTACTTAACTAAACTTACTATTAGCCGATTTCCTGGTGCATGATGAAATGGACATCAGGCGCCAGAAAGAGATGGATGAAGTTGCGAACCATCCACTTGCTTTGCTTGACAGCCCCAGCTCAATTAGAAGCAGGCTGCCTGCCAAACGTACGCTCCACCTCGTTTCAAAATGTATGTTCTCAAATAGCAAGATAAACGATGAAGGGAAGATGTAGTTCTGTTTCGCCAATAACGTACATCATTCGCATTTGATCAGTAAATAGCAACATGGGGTATCCATAAGTTTGGATGGAGTCTGAAGGAGAGGGAAAATTTTCTCGAACTTCTCCGCAGGGGCGCTACCGATTTTGAGAAATTGTTTCAAGCCGTGGGACGGGTGCGCCCGGACGCCCTCCACCGGCGCCCTTTGTACCCATGTTCGCGCCATTTGTACTTGAAGAGGCGCATTCGGCTGACAAATCCAAGAATGGTTCACTCGAGTGACCTGAAGGGGCTTTTTCCAGTCTCGAGGGAAACATTTTCCAGTCTCGAGTGTCAGAGGGGCGTAGCATCTCCATGGGGGATGACACATGCCCCCAATCCTGGATCCATCAATGCGCACGTTGGACCCCATGACTCAGCTACATATGTTGTATGACTAACAACCGCACCTTTGGAGTGTCTCCAACGATATTGTTTCGGCACTTGCAGTTGATGTCTTCCCTATAACGGCTATGAATTGGCTTACCGTGACGAGTGGAAAAATGTCGATGCAATTTTAGACACAATCTTGCATTTCCGGACACCTGCCATGCTTGGGTGGTGGAGCCAGAATGCTGAAGGCATCAATTTGGCGCCAAGCGCCGTGGTGTCGTTCGCACCCTATCATCCATAAGTATCTCGTATCCCCTAACCACCATCGATGCATTACCCAGGAAGTCCAGCGGGGAAAAGACCAAAATCAGCTCCAGTGATTGCAAGTTTGCAATTTCCCGAGATCATCGCGAAACGTGCTGCCGGTTCAGACAGTCAAGCACACACACTGACAGAAAAAAACGGCTATGCAGCGAAAATCCCTAATACAGTTTACCTCATCACCGACGGCGAATATTATCAAAACAAACACTGCCGCATTCATTCAGTGCGGGTCGGGCGTCAGCCGGGTGGCTGTCTGCCGGGCGGCTGTCTGCCGGGCGGCTGTCTGCCGAGCGGCTGTCTGCCGGGCGGCTGTCTGCCGGGCGGCTGTCTGCCGGGCGGCTGTCTGCCGGGCGGCTGTCTGCCGAGCGGCTGTCAGCCGGGCGGCTGTCTGCCGAGCGGCTGTCTGCCGGGCGGCTGTCAGCCGGGCGGCTGTCTGTCGGGCGGCTGTCTGCCGGGCGGCTGTCTGCCGGGCGGCTGTCTGCCAGGCGGCTGTCTGCCGGGCGGCTGTCTGCCGAGCGGGCGGACGGTGAAGGCCTGCCGGCGTCTGCATGCACGGCGGGTGGGGGCGGCCGACGCCGACCTAGGTCAACGCCGTCGGCGGCTCGCACGGCGCGCTCTGCCGCGCACGACATGGCTCGGCGTCGCCGCCGACACCGGCTCGGGCCGGGGCGGGGGGGGGGGGGGGGGGGCGAGGTATTGAGGCAGACTCGGCGCGTCCGCCGCCGGCCGACGTCGGGACCGGCCGGCCGGTCGACGGCAGCCCAATTGGAGAGATGCCACGACCAGGGCAGCAGGAATTAACACACCGGCGGCGGCGGCGGCGCGCCGGCCGGCACTGATCAGTCCAGCCCGCGCTGTGCGCTGCACCCACCGCCACCGCTGCCGACCCGCGCGCTCGTGTGCCACCCAGCATAGGCGCAGGTAGCATACCGTACACACACGGTTTGTTTGTTCGTTTATTGGTTGGTTCGCGACACACTTTATGCACATTCACGGCTAATGGCGCCGCCCACACTGTTTCGCCGGTGGGCCGCGGGATTGGGAAATGTCCTGAGTGGCGCTAGAGTCGAACCCGGGACCTTTGGTACCCATAGCCCGACACCTTAACCACTCGGCCATCCCCGCTCCCGTCCACACACGGTCTGGCACTGGACTACGCGGATGGCGCCGCATGTCGACAATATGGGCTTGTGTGTAAAGTTATCCTTCATACCTCACGGCGGTGAGTTATGCAGCAACATCTATAACATTTACCCCGCTTACATGAACAGGTGAGCAATAAACGAAAATTTCAGATTTGGTCGATTCGCCAAAGTTCCGTTCGCGCTGTCCTTTTAGAAGACCAAAGTAGCCACCTCATCGGATTTTTATGAGCTGACGGTTGACGCAATGTAGTGAAAAGTTTTGAATATTTGGTGTATTTTTGCGCTTCTGACACACCTGCTTCGAGCAACGGCGTACACCGACACGATGTATCATCAATGATCTACGTAGTTAGAGCAGAGATATAGGGAATATGTGAATTCGAAGGATTCGCGTAGCCGATGGCATGTTGTCGATGACAACATAGTCTTTTCTTCTTTGTGAATCAAACGGTGTATTGTTTCCAGGACAGACTGTTCTATAGTATAGGTTCCAGACTATGTAATGATGCATTGTTCCAGACCGCACAATGGTCAAATGAACAAGGTCAATCAGGTTTACTGCGCAATCCAAGAGATAAATCAGCAAAACCCAAACGCTGTCTCACGCTGTCGTAAAACTCACGGTTGGGGCACGCACTAATACCGTAACATCTCAGCGCTCATGTCATCTGTTACATGCATGATTGTTGTGCTTCATAACTAGGTTCGCAATTGGAATGAAAAACAAGATGTATATTTTTCATAATTTCCCTAAATTTACTCGAAACTTAGCCTCAAGAAGTGTCATGACCCTTGGAGCCGTATCGTTATTTGTTCGTGGCTGGGCGCTAGTCGCAAACTTTCGCCCACCGAAGCGTACATTTTCGTTAAGGTATTCGTATGCTTTCCTACGCAAAAGTCCTTTTACAAGAGCATTATTTCCGCACGTCTTCCTAATCGCATCGTATTCGGAAGTTTTGCTGTTCATGTAAACGGGGTAACTGCCTTGCTTTCCTTACCAGCTTTGGTGAGTCAAATATAAGATATTTAATTACGTCGAGTGCCAACAAATATTGGCTTGTTTCTAGACAAGCGCTTCGCGATAATATTCCGCCATGGTTGCTCTCAATGAGCAACAATCTACCGAAGGTAGATACAGAGAGAGAGGAAGGGGTCAATCTAGCAATTCTTCACTCCCAAAATGCTCAGATGTGGGTCAACATATCCTTTGGTCCCCACAGGTTGGATGATTTAGAAACAAAACAGATATGATGGCAGAGCACATCCGCTCCCTCACCTGCTCAACAACATTTTCTGCAGTCTTGCTGTGCATAACGGGCATGATTTGAGAAATTTTTAGGACACATTTGATGGATTGTCTGAAGTTTCCCCACCTAACGGATCGACTGGATCGGCCCTTCCAGCCTGCTGTCCTTAATTGCGCTCATTTAGCTGCTGTAATTCGCATTCGCAGACCAATCTCGAGCGCTCAGTAACAGCATCACGCCCTCGTTATGAGAACTGCACGATTTACGCCTGGTTATTACAGCAATGGCGCTCGTCACGACGCTGACTGAGTAACGTTTCTCTGCGCTCTCGAAACATTGACTCACTTAATTTGGAACAATTAACACCATTAGGGCGTGTGTCGACAAATTTCAGCCTCGTTTCCATTTGGACGCCGCCACCAGCTGCGCCAATCACAGAACGCGATCGGCGCGATGCTTCACAATGGCTGCCTCCGGGCACGACTGGACAGCCAAACCAAGCCTGTCCCGGCCGCTTCTGTCTGGCCTGTAGTGGACTGACAGATGATGGCAGGAGAGCGGACTCAAGTCTGACGAGGGCCTCCCTCGACGGCGCGGCTGTGTCTGACCGAGTTTGCGGCGCTCAGGATGACGTTGCGATTGTAGTGCTGGCCATGTTCCGGTTGGGAGTGGAAGGCTGGCCGTCAGAGGTGACGGTTTTTGAATGGCTCGCGGCGGTTCGCGACACCATCCTGCGACTGTCGCCCAGCTCAGTCCGACTGAGCCCCGCGCAGTCCGACTGAGCCCAGCGCAGTACGACTGAGCCTCGCGCAGTCCGACTGAGCCCCACGCAGTCCGACTGAGTCACGCGCAGTCTGACTGTCGCCCAGCTCAGTCCGACTGTCGCCCAGCGTAGTCCGACTGTCGCCCAGCTCAGTCAGACTGAGCCCCGCGCAGTCCGACTGAGCCCAGCGCAGTCCGACTGAGCCCAGTGCAGTCAGATTGAGCCCCGCGCAGTCAGACTGAACCCCACGCAGTCCGACTGAGCCACGCGGAGTCCGACTGTCGCCCAGCGCAGTCCGACTGTCACCCAGCGCAGTCCGACTGAGCCACGCAATCTGATTGTCGCCTAGCGCAGTCCGACTGAGCCCCACGCAGTCCGACTTAGCCACGCGCAGTCCGACTGAGCCCAGCGCAGTCCGACTGAGCCCAGTGCAGTCAGATTGAGCCCCGCGCAGTCAGACTGAACCCCACGCAGTCCGACTGAGCCACGCGGAGTCCGACTGTCGCCCAGCGCAGTCCGACTGTCACCCAGCGCAGTCCGACTGAGCCACGCAATCTGATTGTCGCCTAGCGCAGTCCGACTGAGCCCCACGCAGTCCGACTTAGCCACGCGCAGTCCGACTGAGCCCAGCGCAGTCCGACTGAGCCCAGTGCAGTCAGATTGAGCCCCGCACAGTCAGACTGAGCCCCACGCAGTCCGACTGAGCCACGCGCAGTCCGACTGTCGCCCAGCGCAGTCCGACTGAGCCACGCGGAAGACTGAGCCGTGACGGCTCCTGTGAGGTGGAAACGTCCCCAGCTCGGCGGTCCAGAGTGGCTCAGATTTAACGAGCTCCATCAGCCCTCTGTACTCGCAACATAACGTCCCGCGGAGGCCATCACACATGACAGAGATTGTCCTTGGATTGGATGGGCAGGCTGTAGTTGTGTTCGGTGTGTGACTTTGCCCGCTGCTTAACTCGGCACGACCGGAGTTATGTAGTGTCAAAAATAGCTTTCCCTCCAACAAGAAAGGCAACCCAAAGCTTTTCTGTGATTACACCCAAGATCAGGTCCGAGTCATCTTGTCTGTGATTACAGCCAAGATCAGTTCCGAACATTACGCTTTTTCGAACAACTTTCTGAAACGTTCCCACAGTTTGTTTTAGCTCGTGCTCACACTAACTCATACCAGTATTCCATTTAGCGTATTAGTTACATGAGGTATTTGGAGACGAATTAAATAAATTGCTAAGAAATATCCGCGTAAGCTCAGCATCTCTGGAGAGTGCAGAGGGGGTGGGCGACAGGAAAAGTTATGAGTTCCTGTTATTTTCCTATGATAAGAGATATGATGTTGCTTCAGCGTGCCGATCTAGGCAATCCAGGGAACAGGTTTTCAGACATCGACATGCTTTATCACTAACCATTACCACCACTGGCTAAGATGACCAGATTTTAGAGGTATACTATGGCGTTCTGTAACTTTTTGGCAGTTTTTGACACGTTTCTTTTGCACCACACCGCATGATCATCGCGATTACCCTGTTACACCAAATACAAATGCGATTTCGAAACTTTCTAAATTTTTTATCCACTTCACGGACGGAATATTAGGGCACTGCTTTGGGGAGCAATGTTTGCGCTAATTATGAGGGTCCACAACGTTAAGACCGAAAGCTCCATTTAGTTTTCCTTCAAGTCCAGAAGAAATTTGGGAGGAGACAAACCAACTATTAATGCGTCGTTGGTTCACCCACAACTATATCGAACTGTATCCATATAAGATCGACACAAGCACTATCGCTTCCCAAGGTCATCCACACCGAATGTGAATGCTGAAATCCGTCCTTGGAGGAGCGCTATCACATTTTGCACGTTCATGGAGCAATGAGAATGTTTTTCATTGTGCTCATTTCTGACATCATTATCATTTTGTGCCCCGTCCATTTTATCTTACCTTTGCAGCTTATTTGTATGTAGCCGTGCATTTTGCTCCTAAGCCTGTCTTCAAAAAGCCGGAACGGGTAAATTCATTTACTTTTCTCATGAACTTCCATGGCCATCCTTAGGTCCCCCTACGCGAAGCTGTTTTGCATGCAAAGACAAAGACTTGATCTAGACGATCCAAGACGGACTCTGGTCCCTCGTCATTACGAGTAAAATAGGATATAGTAAGCAGGGGTCGTGGCTTCAGAAATCAAACTTTCTAGCACCAAACGAACGCATACAGATAAATCACCATTTCACGGTAGCCTCTGCGACATAAGGCGCCTCAAGGTTTGCCTAATCCGCGGCAGTCAGCCGTCTCAGAGCTGGTGGAAGGGCGATGTTTTGCTCTGCTGCCCTGCAGGCAAAGCGCCGTTTCTCATCTCGGTTCTACATGGAGGCACATACAGGTCTCCGTCCTGTCTCTTGAATCTCATATTGGTCTCTCCAGCAGTTAGAAACTTACTGGCGAGCTTCTCAGGCTCGCCAGTGCGCCACACCTTATGTGTCAATTTTATGGAGCTGTTTCCCAAGATCCTCCGCCGATAACCGGTTCAGCCTCTGTAGTTGGTCCGGTACCTGATCAGACTTCTTGCGACCAATTATGGCTTTAGCTGGATAGTTCAATACCTCGAATACGAGAGGGGCTGGGTTGAGTACTGATGTCATGCATTATGGTGGATCCGGCACTTCACATACATGCGTCTAGTTGCACAAATCGGGAGTCTAAAAGTTCATGGGCCCCATCCCACCCTCCATATCCCACTAAGACAAGCTTATTATTTTTCGTCATTGAAAATGTACTTAAGATGGGATCGGTACCCTCCGTTTGAGAACACGATGTTACAGCAATGCCAAGTGTCCACATTTCAAACACGCTATGATATGCCTAAACGCATATACGAAAGTGCTGGCCTGCATAACACCGTCAGTCCTGACCAGAAAAACTTACGAAAGCCTCCAGGCGGACTCGGTCCGTTACTGGCACAAACCTCCAACCAGTTGGGTTGGTTGGTTGGCAGTTGGCTGGCACCCAAATGCCAACCAGCCATATGAAGGCTTGTAAGGCTTGTATCTTCTTAGCCAAGAACCTGAACTGCCGTATAAAATGTCTTGGCGAATGCGAACACAAGAGAACGACGATGTCTAGAACCATGTGTTGAATTTTCTGGTCAATTCTGGTGGTATGGGGGGGGGGAGTGGAGCATTGGTCTCGGACTTTCGGGATGGCCCCTGGATTTATCAGCTCTAACATTAGCTCTATGACTTTACATGTTTAAACCAGCTTAAGCATTGCCTTGAACCTGAAACATTGTGGGAATTTTCTGAGAATCTACACCTACACTCAGAGCAACACTTCTATGCGATGCAATAATGCTTCGTCACTTACATATGTAGACATTGTTTCGTCAACTATGTGGAGCTTGAAGATCAGCCAAGATGAACAAGAGCCGTGAACGTCGACAAGGAAGCACGCTGGGCGCATCATTCGTTGTGGAAACGTTCTTTCACATATCGGTGCGAATTTACCATGCACAATCGCGATGATTGCTTGCTGGTGTTAGTCGCACATGCAGTGCTGGTGTTGTCACCCATCCGGCATTGAATTCGGTGTCATGCGGCACAGTCGGGCGGCTGCAGATCTGGAGGGGCAGCGAAGTCTCCCGGGCACTGCACACACATGCGAATGGCCAGTCTTCACGAGTGCACGTAACTTCATGCGCACTGTGCACACATGGTGACGCATGCGAAAGTCAGGGGCTCGTCGCAGAGCCGATTTGAGGACACCTAGGTTTCGCGTTTGTCATACGTCCCATGCAACACGGATTGATGTGGATCACAGCTGATAAATGTGGATCACAGACTATATATGTGGATCACAGACTATAGATGTGGATCACAGACTATAGATGTGGATCACAGACTATAGACGTGCATCACAGACCATGGACGTACATCACGAACTATAGACGTGGAACATGGACCGTAGACGTGGACAGCGGACCATATATATGGATCACGGACCACAGCCGTGGGTCACGGACCATAAATATGGACCACGGGCTATAGACGTAAATTAAACATATAAACAATGATATAACCCCGCATCGCAGTAGTCATGGCGGAGCAAGTGATCATCACCTTCCACTCCCGACATCCACAACTACTTCAGGATGTCAGTGAGCAAGTGAAAATTTCATTGTTAAGGTCCATTCGAATCTCCACTTAAAGCAACGGCATATCATTGTCCAAGGCCACGACAACAGGAGGCGAACTAGCAGCGTTTCACTATGCTACCCGGGCGATTCCAAGGCAAATATCCAAGGTATACCCAAAATTGTTCCTCACACCCCGTCAGATTTTGATAAAAACTGATGCACTGGGTTAGCTACGGCCCAGGACATTTCGTTGACCTCGTGACTTTTTGAAGAAGTCCTATTTGGATATTTCTCATTGTTTAGCTGGTGGGTGTCCAATCAATTGTCTATCACGTGACGCATTGTATTTCTCGAAAAGCTGCATCCTCAATAGGTAACGAAGGTCAATTGTGAAGGCGTGGCATGAGCCCCGTATAATGATATTCTACGTGACTAAGAGGACTAGGACTAGGAGACTAGGAGGCCTATATGGATGCCAGCAGTTTGATAATTGATGGAACAATGTTCAGTTAAGAAAAAAGGACACCAATACGCTGGGTAGGTCTTTCTCCTTGAAGTTATGTATGAGATTGGTACGCTAATTGCCAAGATTAAAAATATCTAAAATATTTTATATATGCACTTTCTCCATGACCTCAACATTTTGATGACCATTCATGGCCCTAGAGATCTAGAACACTAAAGGCCTCAGAATAGTAATCTGGGCCATCGATTACCACATGAGGCCATTTCGGTCAACGTCCGACGGAGTGTGGTGGACATGCCTTGGCGATTTGTCCTGGAATCGACCACCTACCACTACCGCCGGCAGTAAAGTTCATGGTTCAGATGACGAGTAAACGAGTGGCGGCGTTTGACGTTGGCGATGACGGCGCGACTCAAATGCGTTGTGTCACGGCAGGCCCATGACCAGTGTCGTTGTGGCGCCGACTAGGGGTGCCGATCACACAGGGGTGAAGCCCCGACACTGAATGGATCGTCCGCTCGGCCTTGGAGCACGGCTCGAGAGGCCGGCGGAGCGCCATGCGTACACGGCCGCGGAACCGCCGGCCAGTCCTGGGAACAGATGGATCGAATATTATTGCGGTGCAGCGTCATAAATCTCTGAAATTTATGACAAACCAGTTCCGCCATCTAAGCCTGCGCAGTGATGTACGCTACGCTGTGCTAAAGTGGCTCCGCTTGAATGCAGCTCGACAAGGATCTCAGGGTGAATTAGTGAGGAGTAAAAACATGGTGAATGCCTTAGCTCACATGTGCATGCCAATGAAGCCAAGGATACAAACGTAAAATAGTCTAATGAGTTTTGGGAAAGGAAACATAAACAGATAGGATTGCACATACCAGAAGGCTTTTCTTGTCGAGGGTACTGAAGTGAGCCACCTGGGCTTTCACTTCACTTCTCTGCATACGGGAATGACAATGAGCAACCCGTATTTCATGAGGCTCAGGCATGAAAATTCAACAAAGAGCCGTTTAACAGTTTCAATTTTACATTATCCATTCTGTAGACCTGACTCCAATTGACTGAGGTTCACAGCACCCCTCACGAGTTCTCACCTTTTTCCAAGGTTGCTGCAACTAGGGCCGTCCAGCAATTGAGGTCACGACAATTGAAATGGATGGGTTTGGTCCACCAACAGCAAGGTCACTGGATCGATACTCGACGGTCTCTTGGGAAATATATTCACTCTTAACATATCCATGCGATGCACTGATGACGTCAGAACCGACTCGTAAAGTTGATGTTAAAAGGGTCGATGGCATCTACTTCCGGCATTAGTACAATGCAATGTCTTCGTCAGTTCGGCTTTGACCACCAGTGCCTTGAAGTTAATATTTCGTAGAGTGGAGAACCTCAGTTCAAGGCTTAAATATACGTAGTAGCCTTGAGAGAGGTCGAGAATGCGGCAGGTATGAAATCTCGCTGCAATGTGGCAACAATTAAAGTGAACAAAGTTATTGTTGACAATGGTGTGAAATTGGGTGCGGCAGGTGCCGTAAAACTGACATTACTTGTTACAGCTGAATGTCGTCATAACACACGAAGAATTTGCGGAAGTGAATAATATCTCAGGAGGTCAAAGCAAGTGTCGAGCAAGTCTGCTTTCACTTAAATCTTCCACTTTCTTGATATCGGTGTTGATTTCACACTGAAAGTGGTCAAAGCAGACTATACTTGAACAGATGACACATGTATGGCCATGTGATGTGAGTTATCCACCACAGCTGTGCAATATTCAGGGCCGAGTAGTCTAGGGGTGAGGTGCCCGTCTCACAACTCAAAAGTTGTAGGTTGGAGTACCACCTGCCCCTACTTTTCGCTTGCAACCATTTGACTTGAAAAATTGGCGACATCATCTGATCCAAAACAGTCGAAGCATCGCAAACAGTCAGCACACACCGTCACCACCGCTGTGCGGTATTCAGGAATGGTATCCCTGTCTATGCTGGGGAGCAAGACAAAAACAGGTACGGGTGGCCGTCTTCCTAGTCATGCTCATGGAGCGGGTAGAACAGGCCTGTGTCAGGATCTGAACTGTAACATTCTGTCGATGAATCTTTGCACATTTTATTCACCTGTACATGTTGTGCAGGACAACATTGCTTGCCAATCGTGAACAAACTTGTTAGTTACCTGTGGCAGCTCCCCTATTGAGTCACCTGAGACATAGCCGCATCCAAGTTCACAGGCTAGCCATCCTAATCTTCATGGACATAACCAAGGTAATATTTTCCTCATGAAGTCCAAAGTGGTGAAAAATATTCATTCTTTCAAGAAAAATTAAATTCTAACACATCTAAGGTGCAACACATGGTGAATTGTGCAACTTTTGGTGCCGCCACTGCTAATTGTCAGACGAGTATCTAACTTGAGTTGCCTCTAATTAAAGGACATGACAGAATGCTAAGCCGGATGGAATTTTTCATTTCATTCAGAAGATCACAGTAGTTCCAACCATGCTCAATGTTGAAGGCGGTTTGTGCTTCAATATACCAACCGGAACAGCTGTCGAACTTGATGGAACACCTCAATGCTTGATGTGCAGCCATTTCAGGCCATTTCACGCACTGTCTGTTCCGGGCAAAACGGAAGTGGTAAAATTCCGCAAGGACAGCAATCAACTGGATGGATGAATCAAACCGACTGACAGCAGTTCCAATGCTTCCATTGCTGCGACACCGACGAGTTTTCCCAAACGACCGGCTGCAGCGTCGTTCGGTTGGCGCGTGCGGGTCATATTTCGACGTCACATCACCCGACACGGCTTATGCATGCCAACCCATAGCGGGCAGTCCATTCACCATGGCCGGTCGGTTGCCTCACACACCCGTCTATGTTCGGCCGGCGGGCGGCCCGGTCAGGCACGAGACACGACACCGACACCGCTCCGTACGCCGCGTGGGCCCGTCAGCCGTGCAGTCGCGGGTCTTGCGCCCTGCGCCCGCTACTACGCCAGTGTCGGGGCGTGGCCCCGCATCGGCTAGATCGCGTGTGGGCGTGGCGGGCGCTGTCGTTCAGATCCGCTGGTTCGTCTGCAGGTGATCGTGGATCCAGCGCGCGGCTGCCAATTGCCGCGTGCTGATTGAATTGTGTGGTACTCGCGAGATACACACGTGTCGGCCCGCGGTGTGAGCGTCGCGCTAGTGGGATGGCATTGGCCCATGCCTAATCCGGATCGCAGTGACTTTTAACTGTGCCTACGCATGCATACATAATACATACATATATGCATACATACATGCGTATGTACATACATACATACATGCATACCACATACGTTCATACATACATTCATACATGCATGCATGCATACATGCATACATGCATACATGTGCATATACATACATGCATACATGTATATATGCATACATATATACATGCCAACATGTACACATGCATACATGCATACATGCACACATGCATACATGTATACACGCATGTACGCATGTATGCATACGTGTATGTATGGACACACGCATACATACATACATGTATGTATGCATACATGTATACATGCATACGTGTATACATGCATATATACATACATACATAGATACATACATACATATATACATACGTACATGCATACATGCATACACACATACATACATACCTACATACATACATACACACATCCATACATACATGCATACACACATATACATGCATGTATACATATATACCTACGCACATATATGCATATATACATACATATATGCGTACAAACACGTCATCAACCTCATGCTGTTTGGCCCACATGTAAATGAAGCTCACGCCGGTAAATAGACCCCATGCGATAATAACGTGGCGAGGGCATTACTATGCCAAGATCAATACCAGCTATTGGCTAGTGACGTCTGCCACTTTAGCGTACCAGAAGTGAGACTGACCATTCCTTGTGGTCGTGACAGGCATGATGGATTGAGTGATACGGTAGCTTACCTGGTGTGTTTCCGTCATTGACGCAGCACAGACGCGGCCCCTGACACGTGCTTCTTTGTTGTTTCAGGGACCTGAGCAACAACAACTTCCAGATTATTCCAGCCGACATGTACAAAACGTTTCCGTCTCTTCAAAAACTGTGAGTATGCACTTTATTAAAATGCAGGTTTGGCCACCAGAGCATGCCGTACGGTTTCGGCGGCCTAGGTTTTCGTGCCAGAGAGGGTGGTGCGGTTCCAACAGCACATGTTTGGCTGCCAGAGCGGGTGGCACAGTTTCAGCAGCACAAGTTTAGCTGTCAGAGCGGGTAATGCGGTTCCGGCAGCACAGGTTTGGTCGCTAGAGCGGGTGGTGCGGTTCCGGCAGCACAGGTTTGGTCCCCAGAGCGGGTGGTGCGGTTCCAGCAGCACAGGTTTGGTCGCTAGAGCGGGTGGTGCGGTTCCGGCAGCACAAGTTTAGCTGTCAGAGCGGGTGGTGCGGTTCCAGCAGCACAGGTTTGGTCCCCAGAGCGGGTGGTGCGGTTCCAGCAGCACAGGTTTGGTCCCCAGAGCGGGTGGTGCGGTTCCGACAGCACAGGTTTGGTCCCCAGAGCGGGTGGTGCGGTTCCGGCAGCACAGGTTTGGTCGCTAGAGCGGGTGGTGCGGTTCCGGCAGCACAGGTTTGGTCGCCAGAGCGGGAGGTGTGATTTGGCCATTACACAGCCGGCAGTAGGCTGCGATGCTCACACCAGCCACATGGTGCCCTTGTCACGGCGACCGACGATACGTCAGCCATCGGCCCGGTATTGGACGCCAGATGAAACAAATGAAACTTTTGTCGGCTGGTGTCGGCCAAATTTCCGAAGAACGTTAAAAGAGGAACAGCTGGGAAGGCTGGATGAACGGATGCTCCCAATCAAAGTATCTCAGCATGTGATGCTGATCAAAATGATCATAATGTTCCAGAATGTATGCTTATTAATACTGTGCTAATTTCAAACTTTGGAAAATAAGTATATTTCTCAGGGGTTCATAGCTTAAACTCTGCGTGTCCCAGAGTCAGATAGTTCATAGCCATTATCAATGAGCCTCGACTTACTCCCGGTTCCGTTTTTCCTTACAGGGACATCAGCCATAACAAGATTGAGAAGGTATCTGGTATTGCATTCAAACGACTTCCGCTGAAATATCTGTGAGTATCCTTACTTAAATATAACTTGTCTATTTAAAAAGAGTCAAACAGTGATTTTGCCCGCAATATTCTCATGCTTACTACTTTTTCCTATCGAGAATGTTACCATTGCGACTGTATTTTGCTTACGAGAGTGTCAAAGCGATCATTTGGACCCCGAACACTATGAACGCAAACTAGTCGCGTTCGCAAGCTTGACTCGTGCTGAGCTCTTTGACTTCACATTGCGCGTTCAGTACTATCGAGTTTCTATTTACTATATCAATGGATTTTAGGAAATGCACGATCTCTGCTCACTCCAGTGAGAAACGTTTGTCTCCCTTCTCTCACTCTTCGAGGACGAGAGATATTTAAAGCATGAATATATAGCTGATAGCACATCATATGTTATGCATCAGCTCATGTATTTCCTTTATGGAAATGAACATGTAGATGCACGACTTCTTATTACGGACCACACGCTCAGAAATACGCTGTTTCAGCTCGCACCACTGAGTATTATTTTCCTCTAGGGACTACTACTGTCACTAGCTTTGTGGTTTCCTAGGTTGAGCGCCTGACAAAGCTGCAGTGATGCCCACGCAATGTCTGATCCACCATAATTTATGATTATGCCCCGAGTTGACCACACGATAAAGTCTCGACATGTTTATGGCTGCCCAGTTTGGACGTGGTGTTACATCTTTGATTCTATTTCGTTGATTGTTTGCGCAGCCTAGCCGGTGTGCAAACCTAGCCGGCCAGTAGCAGTCGCACATTTCGCGCAGTGCTCATCAGCCTCTGCTGAATTTTAACAGGCAATCATCCATTTCCCAGCAGATTGTGATTTGATTCACTCGCGAATGTCAAACCGCAGGGTCCATGCATGCTATCGGCGTCATTGTGGTGCGCTCCCACTGTTTCGGCGCGACTGTCGCACTCACTAGTTGTGACCTGTCTGTCCGGGAGCTAGTTGTGACCTGTCTGTCCGGGAGCTAGTTGTGACCTGTCTGTCCAGGAGCTAGTTGTGACCTGTCTGTCCGGGAGCTAGTTGTGACCTGTCTGTCCGGGAGCTAGTTGTGACCTGTCTGTCCTAGTTGTGACTGTCTGGACCTGTCTGTCCGGGAGCTAGTTGTGACCTGTCTGTCCGGGAGCTAGTTGTGACCTGTCTGTCGGGAGCTAGTTGTGACCTGTTGTCGGGGCTAGTTGTGACCTGTCTGTCCGGGAGCTAGTTGTGACCTGTCTGTCCGGGAGCTAGTTGTGACCTGTCTGTCCGGGAGCTAGTTGTGACCTGTCTGTCCGGGAGCTAGTTGTGACCTGTCTGTCCGGGAGCTAGTTGTGACCTGTCTGTCCGGGAGCTAGTTGTGACCTGTCTGTCCGGGAGCTAGTTGTGACCTGTCTGTCCGGGAGCTAGTTGTGACCTGTCTGTCCGGGAGCTAGTTGTGACCTGTCTGTCCGGGAGCTAGTTGTGACCTGTCTGTCCGGGAGCTAGTTGTGACCTGTCTGTCCGGGAGCTAGTTGTGGCCTGTCTGTCCGGGAGCTAGTTGTGACCTGTCTGTCCGGGAGCTAGTTGTGACCTGTCTGTCCGGGAGCTAGTTGTGACCGGTCTCTCCGGGAGCTAGTTGTGACCTGTCTGTCCGAGAGCAGTGCAGGTTGTCCGAGGTGATGCCTCGGCGGCTCTGTCGGCCCGTCGCGGTGTGAGCAGGTCGGGCCGGCAGCCGCCGCTGCTGGGCGCGCGTCTTCTGACGTCACTGGCGTGTTGTGAGTGTGACTGTGCCCTGATCCCCCAGCTCGCTGGCATGGAATGAGGTGCGGTCTCTAGCGCCTGGCGCGTTGGAGGGCCTGTCGGCGCTCACTGAACTGTGAGTATTTTGGTACACTAATTATTATCGCTCGAGTCAAATTGGCTATCACTGGGAGTCACTGCCAGCCACAACAAGTGTATACTGAATGCCAATATTAACATGTAGAGACGGATGCAGAGTACGAGTGGGCGTAGCGGAACCACCGCCTGCATACACGGACCTCGAGCAAGGCTGGGATTAGATACCCCACGGCCCCCATATAAATAGACTAAGTACAGGATGCACCATGGCAAATAAGTCTTTGGGGCATATTTGGCTACTATAATGCGCATGTATCAGGCATTGTAAGCCGATCATTTAAAACAAATTCCGTGTGTATACGCATACACATATATCCGGCTATTTACGCTATCTGTCTGCTACTCTACTAACTGACGGCTGTTCCAACGCTGTCGCTACAGCATGTTAGTGAACACCACGTGGACAGAACAGGACACGAGCAAGGCGGGACTGCACAGATACGGTCGCGTCAGCTACATCTCCTACAGCATGGGTAGAATCAGGATGCAACATCAACGCGACTGAATCAGGGCAGCTAGGATCACAGCCAAAAACTGCATATAATGACTGAAGATAACACAGCGATAGGCAGTGCAAGATGATCGTCTTCAAAATTCGACATTCCGTTTATACCATGTTCGTTTTGAAGCATATCTCAACGCTCCTTGAATATATTTAAAGCGCTGGCGAGGATTACGTATGTTCTCGAAAAGGCGAATCCAGGAACTTATCACTAGGACAACCACCCAAGGTGCGTTATTGGTCCATATATATCTCATAGGGAGGAGACTGGGATGTAGTCCGGCCTTCCCAAGACTCTGCCATTAGACCTTCGACTGTGTCGGACCTCCCCGAGACAGTCGGACCTCCATTACAATGTGCGAGATGGCCCGAAGTCACACAAGGAGCACCATGTCTTTTGTATTGGAGGGAAGGGTGTGAGTCACGCACCCGAATGCCTCGTGATGCGCAGCATTCACCCAGTGTTGCACATCTTCATTCACAAATTAAACTACAGCTTGTCGCTACAATTACTTGTCGCTAGCTTGCGCTACAATTACTTTTTTTGGACTTGTTTTGTCTTGTCTGGTGAAAATCATACTCTGTAGGAAATGTGTGCTTATTCATGCATCAATATATATTTCTTGAAATATGTGTAGCTAGGTTGAAGTTATAAAATCAGTCAAAACACTACCAGGATCAAAGCACTACAGATCACAAAAATGGCACCAAACACCTCTGAAAGTAAATAATTCTGACCTGGCCTTTCATCCCTTGGCTGGCATTTCATGACCTACAGTATTGTCGGTGATTTCAGGCTATCACAACCTTCTATCGTTCACACTACCCCGATAGTTCTCTACCACACCCACTTTCGACCTGGTCTAACTTATCCTTACCTTTGGGCGCTGTGTGATTGGTAACCTTGATACGCCCTAAAGTTCAAATATCCAACCAACCCAGCCTGACTCAATGTGGCCTCCAATCGTCTTCAGAGATCTGAGCAACAATCGGTTGTCGGAGCTGCACGAGCGCGCCTTTCGCGGCATGAAGCTGCTGCGCGAGCTGGCGCTGGACCGAAACACTATCAGACAAGTTCCCGCCAAGGCCTTGGCGGGACTCACCATTCTGGAGGCATTGTGAGTGCTGCATGCGAAAAAGAAACAGAACACAAAGCGAGGCGGTGCTAAACAGGAGTTGGCTGAGACATTGCACTGCGTCGTGGGATGTCGAGTAAAAGTTCGCCTGTCCGGATGACCCGGCACGTTCACGAACCCGCTGAGTCGATTCATTTCCCGCTGAGTCTCGTGAAAATGGATTAAAGGATGTGCCGCTCCAGAGTCGTTATCTTTTATCGCTCGTTGCGGTGCGATAACCTAGGGCGGATGGCCGCTTTCTCGTTATTGATAGCGGGTTCCGTTCTTAACCGCCGAGTGCGCCTGCTGTTTGCAGAAGTCTTGGCGGCAACCAGCTGACGGATCTGCCGGAGAACGTGTTCATTAGTCTGGGCAGCCTGATCGTGCTGTGAGTACTCGAGTACAGCGCTGCCGCTGGATTTGCGTGCCCGTCGCCGGTTGTGTTCACAATGGTGCGGTATGATCATCTAGTCATGGACAGGCCTCACATTTTCTACAGACGGGAGTTTTTCATATCTTGTCGCCACGAGCAAAGATATGTATTAGAGCATTCTAGTGCATAGCAAAGAATACGTCGCGTTACATTTTACGAAGTAGCACATATGAATTTCTACGATTGCACGACAGAACAAGCGTATTGTTTAATTTTAGTCACCCTATTTTATGTTCGTCGCTGTTCATTTCGATAAACCTGCCTTGTTTATACCTATTTTACGTCTAAAATACTACCGTCCGACCGATTGGATCGATTGGCGGTCCGACTGGCCAGTTGTCCCTTGGTGGCACGTGACCCGCGGTCGGTGGCTGCTCGGCGGTGCAGCATCGGTCCACTGCTCTGATTGATCGGCTGATCGGTCACCGGCGCGGTTGACCGAACCGTGCCCGCGGGGCATGCCACACTGGCGTGGCCGTGTCGGCGCAGACCGGCGTAAGAGGAGCGGGCAGCGTCTGGCGGGGCCGCGACTGACGGCGCGACGATGCCCGCGGGGTGTGACTCGCTGGCGCGGTGTCGGCACCGACCAGAGGGTCGGGGTCGCAGGCATCTGGCGGGGCTGCGACTGACTTGGAGCGACGACGGCCTGGCCCGGACGGCCGCCCGTTGCCGATCGCCTTGATCATTCAGTGAATCGGAAGGGGGCAGTGGGCCGGCGCTCTTTTGCGGCTGTAATGGAGCGGACGCTACGACACCGCCGCGCCAGCTGCACCCGACGGCCAGCCAGAGCGGCGACCCTGGTCCTGAGCCGCGGCTCCCCGAGTCAGGATTGACGGGCCTGCTGGGCTCGTCTCCGGAGCCAGGACTGACGGTCCTGTTACCGGCACCGGACTGACGGGCCTGCTGGGCTCGCCTCCGGAGCCAGGACTGACGGTCCTGTTACCGGCACCGGACGGGCCTGCTGGGCTCACCTCCGGAGCCAGGACTGACGGTCCTGTTACCGGCACCGGACTGACGGGCCTGCTGGGCTCGTCTCCGGAGCCAGGACTGACGGTCCTGTTACCGGCACCGGACTGACGGGCCTGCTGGGCTCGTCTCCGGAGCCAGGACTGACGGTCCTGTTACCGGCACCGGACGGGCCTGCTGGGCTCGCCTCCGGAGCCAGGACTCACGGTCCTGTTACCGGCTCCGGGCTGACGGGCCTGCTGAGCTCGTCTCCGGAGGCAGGACTGACGGTCCTGTTACCGGCTCCGGGCTGATGGGCCTGCTGGGCTCGTCTCCGGAGCCAGGACAGACGGTCCTGTTATCGGCACCGGACTGACGGGCCTGCTGGGCTCGTCTCCGGAGCCAGGACTGACGGTCCTGTTACCGGCACCGGACTGACGGGCCTGCTGGGCTCGTCTCCGGAGCCAGTACTGACGGGCCTGTTACCGGGACCGGACTGACGGGCCTGCTGGGCTCGCCTCCGGAAGCCAGGACTGACGGTCCTGTTGCTAGCACCGGACTCCGGCCCCCGAGCTAGGACTAATGGGTCTGCTACCAGCCCCGGGCTAACAGGCCTACTGTTAGTACTGGGAAACGGTCCCCCAAGCCAGAACTGATGGGCCTGCTACCAGCCCCGGGCTCCAGCTCCCGGAGACAGGGCTGGAGGTCCTGCTGCCAGCCCAGACACCTATTTACATGCTACTTGAACTCAATCTGACGGTCCTGCTCCCACCACAAACCCCTGCTCCAGCGCTACTTAAACTCGATCTGACGGTCATGCTACAGGCTCATGGCCTTCGGCCTCCAGCTTTCTGACTTCATGTTCCAGTTTCGGTTGATCTTCCAGCTCCGATTTCCTGGTATCGGCTCCTGGTATGTATCTGATTCTGCGTTCCAACCACCATGATTCTCAAATTCTGGCTCTTGAGATTTTCTCCAAATGTTGGATTACGGGATGTGCGGGTCAGAACATGCACATCATGTGGTTGACCAGGCGACTGCAGCACAAACCGAATTGCGTTATTACGCTTGAATTTATCGAAGTCAGCTAACTGGAAATATGGCTGCCTGAGGTGATTTAATATGAAATATCAAATGCATGACAACAATGTTTCTTTAAGCAGGCCTCATATCTTCATATATCTTAGCATTATTTTTGTACTGACGTGTACTTCAGCTCGACATTTAGCGTGACAATCAAGACTTTAGTTTCTGTGGCATGTACAATTTGTGCGCCATCTCTACTATTGTTCCGGAAGTTATTGCCTGACTAGAAATCCGCCTCTGTCTGGTGTCAAAGCAGTAGAATTTGAGCAGCAAGATTTGCCTCTGTCTAGTGTCAGAGCAGCAGGGTTTGTCCTGGATTAAGGTTTCGGCTAGCAGGTTAACCTACAGCATTCCAAGAGGCCGGTTTTCACATTACAGCTTTAAAGGGGTACTTGCTGTGCTGCTGTGTTGGAAATGCTTGTCGTCCAGCCGGCGTCTCTATGGGGCCAAGTACCGCGGTAGGACCCGCCTATCGATCTGATAGGTGGTATCCCGCCGACACCGCTTGGAGGGTGGATCCAGCACTGGGCCATCGGCGCGGACAGAGTCGGCGAGGCCTTCAAATGATGTGTTGCTGGTGAAGTTAGTGGTCTGACGGCCGTGAAGTTACGTGTCCATTTCGGCTGAACGATCGTAACCCTCCCACATTTCACCACCAATTGTCGGTTGTGAATGAATCGTCCGGTGAGCATTGAGAGACATGCGAATCACCAATCAACTCTGTGCCCCCTGCAGGAACCTGAAGAACAACTACATTCAGGAGGTGGATGAAGAGGCGTTTGCAGGTCTTAGTTCGCTGAACACACTGTAAGTTTCCACCTTGACATGCGATCGCTTCTTGTTGCCTGGTATCTGGAACGGGGCGCACAAAACAGCCAGTTTCTGTTCGGTCAAAAATAGCCGGCTCAGCGACTGCGTCGTCTCGTGCTTTTTATTGGATGTTATGACAGCGAAAACGTTCTTAAACGCTCGGCTATCTCGCAAGAATGGCCGCCATTCGTACGGCATCGTCCTCTAACCAAGTCCCAGCCCACTCTCATCTCTCTTCCTCGCTTGCAGGGAGCTGGAAGGAAATCTTCTAACAGACATACCGAAGGCCATTGGTCGCCTCACAGCCATTCAATCTATGTGAGTACCGCTCAGATTAGGGTAGGGCTGCAGCCTTCGCTGCGCTGCCGCCCCCATGTACCGGCCAGAGTAGGGCAGGGATGCTGCCTTCGATGCGCTGCCACCCTTAGATACTGGCCAGATGAGGGTAAGGACGTTGCCTTTGCTGCGCTGCTGCCCCTATGCGTTGTATATTATTAAGTTATATTAACATGCACTTACATATTATAGGGGAAATGCTATCGTAGGCATTTCAGTGTAGTAGACTTTTCTCTGGGGAACATGCAGCATATCTAGACTTGGAGGGATAGCGTGCGGCGCTATGCAAAATGCATCCGATACGACCTTCGTAGAAATTCAAGGACGCATCCGGAATTTATTAGGTGGAGAGAATGAATGGCAGTTAGGACAATCATTGACTATGTGCGATAGGTACACAACATTTTAAAGTTTAAGCATACGTTTCAACTGCTGAGGCGGTCGAGTACGTGCCCCATCCATACACTTGCCAGCACCCTTGAATGGATGCAATGCGTACTTAGCGTAATATCAGGCAAGGCTTCGGAACCAACGATCATGCTTTGGCATATTTCTGGGGTATGATGCTTCCTTATATTTTTTTCTAACCCCGTGCATGTTCTCTTTCCAGAGATATCATACTGAAATATTACAATGGAACCATCAACTAGCAAACAATAGTGTGAGCAAGGCTTCTAATGGCCTATTATCACTTATGGGCTAAAAATACAAGAAAATAGACACATGGTGTCACTTTCTGTAGTCACTATGATACACATATCGCATATCTGACTACGCTTTCTAAAATCATCCTCTGCTATATTGCGATACATTTCCAATGTCCCTATCATAAATACTCAGTCTGGTACGATCTTTGGGTTAATCGGCCTTACCAAATTTATTGAGATGCTTTATTGGAGGAATTCCGCTCCATCAACTCTGCACGGGAAATTGATTGCTTTCAAATATGACGACAATACATCATTTTCGAAATACGAAGATTGATGGATAAATCGAGATTAATCTAGCCAAGCATGATTTATGTGTCATTGAGTTGCCATGCATTGGCACTAGGCTGTTACTTCCGATCAACAAGATTCTAGGAACACAATACCAGTAAATGTTCCACCTGATTGCAAAGATGCTTTATCATGAAACAGACTTGTTGCAACAGGTGCTTGTTGGCTTTTATATATGTTTGTATGTATATGTATATATATGTATATATATATATATATATATATATATATATATATATATATATATATATATATCTGTGTGTGTGTGTGTGTGTGTGTGTGTGTGAGTGTATATGTGTGCATGCATATCATGTCGGTATGGTGTGCAAAAAAGGAAGTAAAGCACTGCAAATTTGCAATTCGTGTGTCCATTATTTTCAGCCAGCTCTCTAGCAACCGGCTATCCTACGTCAGAGATGGCGTGCTGCAGAGGACCCCATCTTTGGAGAGGCTGGAACTCCGGGGCAACCCGATTCTCACTGTCGGGAAGCACGCTTTTTCAAATCTGCCACGTCTAAAAGAGCTGTAAGTATACAACTTACGTGGCCCGGTTTTGCTCAAGCACGTGTTGGAAAAGGGAAATTTTGACTTGCATGAATTGTGCTTGTCGTATGTGTAAGTGCAACTTATGGCGCATGCAATGCCACATTTTCGTAGATAATTGGCAAGCCCACGCACACACACACACACACACACACACCCACGCACACACACGCACACCCCCCCCCACACACTACACACACACACAAACACACACACACACACACAGACATATATATATATATATATATATATATATATATATATATATATATATATATATATATATATATATATATATATATATATATATATATATATATATATATATATATATATATATATGTATATAGTTAGCTCACAGTCCCTTGTTTTTGGCTGTTGCCAGTGGGCTGCCGACGGGCTAGCTCACAGTCCTGTGTGTCTTCTGCCACCAGAGAGCTGCTGGGAGCCAAGGAGTTGACAGTGTTTCCAAATCTGAACGGAACAAACCAGCTGCTGGACCTGCGGATCTACGGCAGTCAGCTGACATCGGTGCCTGACGACCTCTGCGACATCTCACCCGGACTGCGGAGAATGTGAGCCGAAACTTCGCGCCGTTCGGTAACTGGCGGCAATGCCGAAATGACCGTGTTGCCAGCGTTATGTCTATAATGTATAATATCGTGACGAGACATGCCCGTGCGTGGGATCAATTCAAGTTGGAGTGCACTCATGAAAATCACTGTCCATTGGTGTGCCGTTCACAGTTGTCCATTGAATGATCACTATGGAACAGCGGGATGAATTTCGAAGTAATTGGATGTTGCTATGAACCTACAGGTTGCTTTCAGAACTTTGAAAAATCTGCTCAGTATCTTCCAAACGTCTCAGAAATAGCACACCTTCAATTATCAGCGGTGGACGTATGTCGCCGACGAGATAGCTTGACAAAGCACGACACTTTTAATTGCATGATACAGGAAATTCAGGCTGCGTTAGTGTCATCGTCGTGGAAAAGCTCAAACGTGGCACCAAGTGTGTCATGAAAGAACAAATTGACAAGCCAAAAGGTTGTCTCAAAAAGATTCCTCAATCTTTTAACACGCGCCCTGGAGGGAGCCGAAATCCGCCCACCCCTCCGGTTTTTCGAAGATAACTCCATATTTTACTTGTCGATATACGCCATTGTTTCTGCACCTGCTTGGAAATGACAGGTACGTTGTTTAAAGTAAGAAAAACGAAAATCGACCGAATCTTTTTCGTGTTAGGGTCGTTAAATTAAAAACAAAATACCAGCGCCAGAACACAAATATCGCCGTCGATGCGCTTCCCGTATATGTTCAAAAAGGAAGTGTTCTTTGCAACACTAGCGACTTGTTTGATGTATATTGTTATGCTACATTGTTGCGAAGTCGTGTCAGGTCACCGAGGTCAAGTCAAGTCAAGTTCATGACAGGTTAACACGCGCCCTGGAGGGGTGAAGAGCGAAATCCGCCACCCCTCCGATTTTTCGTACATAACAACATTTTACTGGCCGATATGCGCTATTGTTTTCGTACCTGGTTAGAAATGACCAGCGCATTGTTTAAAGTAAGAAACATGAAAATCGGCCGAACATTTTTCAAGTTAGGGGCCGTTAAAGTTTAAAAAAATCGCAGCGCCAGACCACAAAAGTCGACGCGGATGCGCTTCCAGTATGTTCTTGACAATACTAGCGACTTGTTTGATGCATATTGTTATGCTGTATAAGTTAAAAGTCATGTTCGGTTGCCGAGGTCAAGTCAGGTCAAGTTCATGTCGGGCTAATGGAACCAAACTTGGTGAACTGGAATGTTGTCATAAATGCAAATGCTGTCATGCGATTGATGTCACTTTGCATGTTACTCCCTACTCATCCGGAAATCTGCTGTTTGTCATTGTGCGCCAAAGCGTTTCCATACTGTATTCATGTATTTCACACCTTTGCGAAGCCGATTGTGCCGAGCCGCCTAACTGAGCAATCGGATGGGCAGCCCGGTTCCGGTAGCTGGAGCAGGTAATGACCTGATAAAGTGCTCATATATAGGGGACCTAAGGTCAAATGGCGGATCTGTAATCTGTATTGCATCATTAGTGATGCCCAAAACATCATTAATGACAATTTTGGAGCATTTAAACTCAATCACAGCGATACATAACAATGACAAGCCAAGCCACGCAAAACCAGAAAACTTTCATATATTGACCTCATTTGACCTTGAAGATATTATCCTAAGTTCATAACATTTGCACACAATAGAGTTCACTACTGTGCCCATCCACCCTACAAATTTCGTTTATCTAGCCTTAATAGGAGCCGAGATCTTAGGGGGGGCGGAATCCGCCCCCTCCAGTGGGCATAGTTTTTAGAAGCCCTCCAGGGCGCGTGTTAATTTTGGTTTGTCATTCAAACCTATGGAAAGACGCCGCAATGCAATGCGCTTTCAAAAATATACCGATTACACATGCATTTCGGAGATGAAATCCTCCAGGTTCCATGCATTGCTTAACAAAGGGAGATATATTTTCTGCTTTATCATTAATTCAGTTTCTCGTCTGAATAAGTCAGATGCATTTTCCGGTGATGTGGTGCTGCAATGGCCACAGAGCCCAGCACCGTCGCGCAATGTTCCGTTGCGCGTCTCGAAAGCCGCTTCATCTGCATAGCAAATCGGAATCATCAGCAAGCTCTGCTCAGCCAGCGGTGTTGGGCCATTTAGTGACATGGCACGACGCCGACAATCGAAAGGCTTCCGCTCGCTCCGGCGCTTCACGTGAAATACTAGAGACACCGCCGGAAAATTGTCAAACAAAACTGCGGCGTATCAGATGACAGCGAAATTGACTTTCGGATGGACCGAATAATTTATCGATTAATCATTTCCGTTTCAGCTATCTGCCATCGAATCGTCTGAAGAAATTGCCCCGCCTCGACGAGTGCAAGGAGCTGCGTCTGCTGTGAGTAAACGCACCGTCGTCGGTGTCGACAGCACGGCACGTAGTTGCCGACGAGATGAGCACATTTGAGGCGACACGCCGACTCGCCGGCGGCTCGGGCCGACTGATTTCTGACGGCGCCGCGCCGCCGGACTCACGGAGCTCGTGAAGCTCGCATCACCGGTGCGCTTTATGGTGTACTTTATTGGCCGACCAGCCGTCGGCAGGCTCAGATGCTGCCGTTTGCCACACGCGCTGGCCGCTAACGATATTTCGTCGTTCTTTATGTTGATGACTGCCGCCCGCAGTCGACACTTGAGCGAACACTTGAGCGGCTTGCAATCGCGGCAAAACAACGATCACACGTGACTGAGCGTGTCGGCCTGTTCGGCTTGATTTTGTGGTGTGGTCGTCTCGATTCGTAGTCTCACGATCACTCGCGTGGTGCTTATTGCACCACAAGTTCTAATGCATGATGCGAGATTAGCTGGGACGTAAGCTGTGAAAAACTATGTTTATGTAGCACATTTATTCACCGATGCGCGGCAGACCCAGACGTGTTCCGCTGTGCTCAAGACTATCGGAGCACAAATGGTACGGATGTGCGTGAAGATTGAGCTGGGCTCGGGCTGGAAGCAAAAATGGGGTCGTTGTCAGTTCCCTGAACCGGGCTGATCGATATTATACTGTGGCAGTTGACACTAAGAGCCAACCAGTTTTTATATTTATTTTTGCGCATAATAGCTACCGTATGAAGAGAAACAACATGCTATATCTGTGATACACAAGTCACGTGATACAACTCCCACAACATGAGAGGGGAGGAGGAGAGTTGAGATGCCTGTCAATCTGATAAAACCACAAGGCAGACACTAGGACTCACATATTAAGTGTTATTTGCCATGTTCACACCCTTACAATTATCACTTCACCAATGAGTCATCAAAGCATAAGTTAAATGTCAATATCACAATATCGATCCGTGGTCCATGAAACGAATTCCGAGCAGCTGAGTACAGTTATATGCAGAATCTCATCTTCTTCATCATCAAGGCAACAATAAGAAGTAATAAAAGGCTAAGGCTGACTAAGGCTGATTGCAAGAGTAAGATCAACTGCTTGGTCAGACTGTAGGGGTAAGATACGGCGTTGAGACGGGCTGTAAGGGTAAGATGCAGTGACCAAGGCAGTCTGTGCGGATAAGATGCACTGCTAAGACTAGTAAGCAAGGCTACAGGCTGCTAAGTAACGGTAAAAGGAATTAAGTAAGATAAGCTGTAAGAGTAAGATATGCCCTCTGGGAGTTGTCGCAGGCGTGAGATGCGATTGGAACTGGCCGCGCTGGCAGGATTTGGTCGCCGAGACAGGCTCTAAGTGACATAATAGCCTGGACAAGCTGAACGTGTAGGATGTGGTCGCCGGGACAGGTCAAGTGTAATACATCGCCGCGGGGCTGTCATAGGTGACGTATAAGGCCGCTGGGACCAGCTGTACGTGTAGGATGTGGTAATTGAGACAGATCAAGTCTAAGTTAAAATATCGCCACGGGACAGGCTGTGAGAGGAGGATAGAGCCGCCAGGGCAGGCCTTATGTGTAGGATATGGCCACTGTGACCGGCTGTAAGGGTGAGGTTGGGACAGGCTGTAAGAATGAGAGATGACCACTGGGACAGATCTCGTGTAGTATCGAGTCGCTGCTGCTGATGATGCACATCTGCAGAGTCGGTGTCGGCTTTACTGCAGTTGACCCCGGCAAAATTTGATGCTTGCTGGAATAGTTCCCGCATCAATTTCAGCAAGTAGCACACACAAGTCATCCCGTTAGAGTTACGATGCCGGGTGAAAGCGTAAAGTTCGCCAATAAAAGCCGAGTTCACATTCGCCGAACATTTCGGTGTAAGCAGTGTGTCATGGGTGGCCTAATGTCGCTTTGCCGCGGAGATTTACCGACACATTCCAAGTCAATGCCAGCTGTCTGGTATTGACTCGGCTAGACTGAAGGAATCGATGTTGAGGGAACCCGAAGTTCAAGTGCATCGTTGTCGCGATCAACGAATTCGGCAATTCAGAACATCGCACTGAACCCTGCTACACACATTTTGCCTGTGCGAAATCGAAAGTCCCGCATCTTTTTTTTAGAATGGAAAGAAAGAACTTAAACCATTTCAATTGACCTGTTGAGCTTGGTTCAGCCGAATAATATTTGAAAGAATTGCTTGCCAGTTTGATTACTCACCTAACTAGCTGATAGTTAGCCCTAAATAATACTTCATGCTCCTCGAAGCAATCTACTGCATCGTGTGTGATGCTATATCTGACCATTACTAGATGGGAGGGGACCATCTACTCGTCTCAGCAACTCGTCTATGTGAGATGTAAAATTTTCGTTCGCTACGTGAAAACTCAATACAAATTGTATCCTTGCATCCCCAGCGATGGCATTGCTAATGCCGTTCAAGCTGTGTCAGCATCCTAGAGTTTTCAGCCTGAAATCCACACCAGAATGCCCAAACGAGAGGAACAAACTTATTCATACGGAACCAGCACATTTCCAGCTGCTGAAGAGATGCTTGCGGCATAACGTCCCCCACTAACTTAGCGATTCGCTACCAGCGGCGCAGTACTAACGATGTAAGAGCTGGTGTCACTACTCGCACTTCCCCCTCCACCCACCCCACCTGCGCTTCGTTGATATATGTGCTATTATTCACATAACATGTGTATGATCACTTTGCACGATACCATATCTACCGTACTAATCGGTAGATATGTTTATGTGTGCGCTGAGCGTGCCAAGCACATAGCCGCTTGTCACACTTATTGCCCCCAAATGTACCGGTCACATTTTACACATTTTTCTGTACTAAAACCAGGTGTAAAACATCGCTGACGTTTTATTCCATGTATGTCTTGCACTTCCTCCCAGTGCCACAGCTCTCTACTCCAGCTGAGATGGGGTGGAGCACTCCACACAACTCACGTCAGATAGGACTGACACCGGTCAAGGTGTTTCGCCAAGGATCAACATTTGAGAGCGATCAAGCAGTGTCTGGCGGGTCAAGTCAAATCCTGCTTGACCGCTCACAATATGTTAGGAAGAGTTGCACTCTATCAACAGCCAGCGTAGCAAAATGACGCCAGGGGGCCGCGCCCCATCTATCCAAAAGCCGCAACCTTTTACCATGTGCCGTTGTAAGAAGCGATTTGAATCCACGAAGCGTTTCTCGTAATGTTCCTACCAATTACTTGGAAGAGAGGTATGCCCCTCCTTGCTCATGTTGACCTCATTACTTGAATATTCCTTGTGGCGTAAAAGTAGAATGAATATTAAGCTATGTCACGTCACCCCGCTCTTTTTTGTTTATTGCATATTTTTTTTGTTTGGTCTCATTGCAAGGAAGACCCGTCACAAGAATGGGTAAAAGTAGTCAGATACACAAACAAACGAATTGTTGAGTTAGCAACATTAGCCCTGGTCCCGAAACTGATTATTTTATGATATTAGTGGAGCTCATAGGACAACCATAGAGTAATTGATTATCACAATACGATAGCAGCTATACTAATACCATATAGTAGGTGGATAAGCCGGTGCAACAAGTCTACCCATGTCCACCAACAAAGGACCTGCCCCTTCCACCATGTGTGAACTTCCTTGCACGCGCTTGCTGCTGGCCTGCTCTGATGTTGTGCGCTTCGTCCCGCGGCAGGGACGTGTCCTACAACGCCATCGAGTCGGTGTCGGGCATGCTGTTCAGACACCAGCCGCAGATGCACGACCTGTTGCTGCGCTACAACCGCATCCGAGAGCTGCCCGGCGATACTTTCGTCGGCCTCACGCGCCTGCTTATACTGTGAGTACCAGTGCGGGCCTGGTCGAGTCATCCGGGATCTGCCTGGCGCCACTTTCGTCAGCCTCGGCCAGTGTATAGACCGGCCCGGGGCTGGTGGGGCTGGCAGGAAGGGCTGGAGAGCCATGCTTGGTTGGTTGGTTATTTGGGCTTACGGGCTCATCGACTGCGTTGGTCATACAGCGCCCAACGAGAGTCATGCTTACCTACATGTATGACAATGCATGACACCGACGACAGACTGGGAATCTGCGATAGCTAAGTGCAAAAACTAACTCAGGCAAGCGTATGCTCGTCATTCATGCGGTGAAAAGTATAATAGATTATCAACAGCTATTTTCAAGAGCAGGACAATGAGCTGGATATATTAGGATGGCTAACTGAATGTAAGCTAATATGCGACTTGTTGTCATATGCTGATCGGTGCCTTCTAATACGTTTTATTCACGACTTATGCTTTGACGAGTGTAGAGTAGTGAACGTGCTCTTAAAAAAAGTCCCTTTTTACTTAGTGGCACTGTTGCTGTAAATCATCTAGAGTATTGTTGTCATGGAGATGCAACTGCAGTACACTGATTAACTGACTGACTGCCAAACCTTCTTCTAGGAAACCTATTGCTGGTTGTAGAAAAGATCAATTCCGTTGGGCGTGGAGCCACATTTGTGGTTCATCATCAGTTGAACTTTTTGTTCATTATTTATTGTTCATAATCATGTTTGTACCTGATATATTTCATGAAGTGTTTTTAATCTGTGTTCAAGGACTGAGGTTCTCGACACCATTTCTCCTTATGGACAACATTCAGCAGAATTTCACGTTGAAGTGCAGCATTTATGGTTCTAAGTTTCCCACTCCGAGCAGGATCTCTTCTTTTCAGTTCAAGATGTAGCAGCTTTACTCACGATATTTTGTTTGAAGTATTAGCAATCGTTGCTCACATATATAAACTTTCAGCGCCATTCCTGCGCACGGGTTGCTCACGATGCACCTTACACTACTGACATTGATCTCTGGCAATTATTGGGGGGGGGAGGCACAATACATAAAGGCGTACCCAAATTGATTGGGAAAAGGGTCACACTCCTTAGAGTGTAATGCTAAAAGTTGAAATTATCTGGGGTTGGGAAAACCAACAGTGATGCGGTTTTTTGCCCCTCAAAAGTATATAAAACAACAGCCCTTCCTCACACCGCGGCCGACACCTACGATCTAACCCCGGGGAACTAGAGGCATCCTTGGTTTGTGTTCTGGTGGTCACGAGTTCAGTTCCAGGAGGGATGACAATTTTTATCTCTATTTTTAGTGAATGCATCGCATCAGACCATTTGAGCTCTGCGTACTTGCTGGAGGACGCTTGGAAGTAAACATATTGAATTGCAATGCGTCAAAAATACACGGAAATTAGGCTGCGCTGCACTTCCATCACCTGCTTTCGCTTGTTCAGCACTCCTATAGGTGGTTTATTCTGGTGCTAAGCACTCTTCATCGCAGAATAGTTCCGATTTAGCACAAGAGCACAAGAAAGCAACCGGTGTCCAAAATTAAAATGGGACGCCAAAAACTCCCATATACAGAAAAATCAGTTGAAAACGCAGTACAAAGATTCGTTTGTTCCCTTGAGCATGAGATGTTCCTTGAGGTATGAGTTTATCAGGATACGATGATTGTGGGTGAGATGAAGGTATCTGAGTCCATTCTTTCCATGTGACGCCTATAGGCATATGCTACCTTATAAAAAAAAACAATATTGAGAGAGATATATTCTCCTCAACAGCAATGGTGATTACGCCCATGCCCTGTAGTATCATTAAGCGTAATTTAGTGTCACGTATCGATCGGTAAAGTTAAAACGTTCTGTTCCAAATGTTTCTTTCTTTTCAGAATCCTACCTGTCACCCTGTTGAAGGCATTCAACGGAAGTGTTCGTGTGCTTTCCTAGAATATATAATCTTGTGCCATTGCATTCTCTATATAGCTTGTCTGGTTAACTAATAACAATCATTGAGCGTAATAGTAGAAGTAGCAGTGGCGCCATTGTAGCATGCGAGCCAGTAGTGTAGAGAGGCACCTGGATCCCAGCCCAAATTATTGTGATTTTTGGCATTCAATTTATCGGCATTTCATAAGGAAGAAACAACTTGGCAATGTGTTTTCTCCATACCCTCCATGTAAGTCACTGAGTGTAGTAGTGCACCAGCAGTGATGCAGCGCCACCATTCCCTTCATTCCGACAGGGTCTGCGCTTGAGAACCAGATGGGTTTGAGTTTTTATGCGGTCACTCACGTCCGGTCTACATGATCGATTTAAAATGGGAAGTAATCACAGCTGCTCAGAATCTCGCAAAATGAGTCATTCCCCCAAGAGCATCAACTAGAAGAGAACGTCGTTGCATGCTACCGCAGTCGTTGTTCCACTACGGTGTGGCAACCGTGTTCCCAGACCCAATTTAGCGCCTTCATGATTTACTGAGAAGAAACCGCCATCCGGAGCTTACTCTGATTCAGCGTTAACCCAAGCCCCTTGTCCTGTGAAACGGCATCTCGTTCTGTTCAATCTGGCAATATGACAGCCAATTATATTCAGTTCGGTGATATGACAGCCTAATCTCTTTAGTTTCATGGAAAGCAGATCATTTTGTTCCAATCGTGAAATAGCAGCTCCTCGTGTTTATTTCGTCAAAATAGCAATACGCTATTTATATATCTAGTAATGGTGTATATGTATAAGCTTGGTGATATAACCATCGCAGTCCAGCCTAAGCGGCATGTTCAACCCTCGCCTTTGCACGATATTTTGCCATCTTACTCAGCCCAGCAAGGGAGGAGAGGGGATGGGTGGCGGCCACTTCCCCAGCGTGTTTCAAACTAAGAAAGGAATAAAAGAAACGCCAGCTTATTGCACGTGACGCGATGTCACGAATTATAGCCGCTTTTTCTGCTCTGGATTCCTAGTGAACGTTCCATGCCATCTTACATTTCAATTTTCTGCAAAGATCGAGACATATTGCGTTTAAGCAACCCATGCTCGACAGCTACAACCAGAGGCGCAGCCAAGGAGTCCGGGGCCGAAAGCTTTCTCCGTTACATTGGATTTATGTTCGGTCGCCCCCTCCAACTGAGAAGAATCTTGGCTGCGCCGCTGACTATAGCTTATATGGGCTTGTAATATTCACCATGATAGTCTTCAGGATGAAAGGTATTAATGATGTGCGATACCCTACATTCGAGCCCCTGAGTCCAAAACTGTATGAGGTCGCTATTCTAAGTTCGTTTTAAGAACATCCGAAGCAATGCCAGAAAACAATATTTTGTTGTACTCAGATGTAAAACGAACGTCTACTTCAGTTGCAATGTCCAACTGAACCCAAGGTCGTCCAGCTGAACAGTGTTATATCATGCCAAGTTGGGCCAATGAACCCTAATGATCCTGAAAAGATGTACGACCTATTAGCACGTTCACTGAGTTGCCCATTATCTACTACATCAAATATTGGCCATACGGATGCCATAAGTGAGATTAGTTTCCGTAATTTTCGATTTGGGGCAAAAAGGTCGGACATTTCCCCTCTTACGAAGTCACAACTTGGTGAATTGACACCGCATCTTCACATTTGTGCGCACAATTTGTCAGCAAAGCGTGTTTCAACAGGTACGCCAACCGATGGCGCACTACCTCGTGCAGTTTTTGCTGTGGTTAGGAAATACATAATTGGTGGAGGTTGGATCAGCCACTGCATGGGCGAAGGCCAAGCATTACGAGAGTCTCATCATGATTGCTTGTCGGCGTATTCGATTTCGTGCATACCTGGTTTATCTGGGTATTGCTATATATGCTTCGTAAGTATGTTCATACTCCACTTCTCGTTGTCTCGTGACTTGCTTCTTGTTCTTTTTGTTCGAGCTTAAGTATCTTGAACCACCCATGGTAACCTAAACCAAGCATCAATTTAGTTTTGATATTCACTAATTTATTATGACACAGACATATACCATACGACGCATTGTTTGCATCTTCTTGTCGCAGTTATGTAGCTTGTAGCATATTGTATGCTAATACCTGGTTACTGCCGGAACAGTGCACATCGGTTGCATCCAGAAACATACACAGCGGGTTGGTCCTGAGGTATGGTATCGTGGGCTTTCGTTTACGCTCACGAAATGGCACGAAGGCTTTCATTGTGTGAAAAGCGGCTAATCCGCTACGAGTTGTCGGCATCACCTGGTTGGACCGGTTAATTTGTCCAATATTTTCTCTTACGTGATAAGTTTGAGAAAAAGAAAAGGAAAAGGAGAAAAATAAAATAAAAGTTACATTGATGGTTTCATTTTATCAGTCATTCTTTACACCACTAAGATATACCACGGGCATCTGATCGAAATTATGGAGACTTGGCGGTCCGGCCTACGAATCTCGCTTGCGATATTCAACTTGCTGGCTTCACTTTAATTAGAGGCAATTCGCCAATCTATGTGAGCTCCCGGCTTCCTTCAGCTCAACTTGAATTAGCGGTTAAATTGGAAGAATGATCGGAAGCATTATTCGCGAGCATATATCTCTATGGCATATAGATATCATATAGCTCATACTATATCTATGCAGCTTCTAGCAGTCTGTAAATACTTCTAATTCCTCTCTTATAATTCTTCTGTTGCTCATCGAATGCTAAGCAGCTTGATTATATTTGACAGGAGGTAAGCTATATGTTTGGAAACCAGAAGCGTGTGATTATCAAAATACCTAGTTCTTTGTCTTAAGTTGAAGGAGCACATTCCACTAGCACACATTCTCAGAGACCACATTTGGCTTCAAAGCGTCAAGCATTCTCAGAGAGACCACTCTGGGCTTCAAGTCGGCAGAAGTGAAGTACAATTTGGATGATACTCAATTCAAGACTGAGACATACATGTTCGCTATAATACAATGTTGATGATATCGAATTCTTTGGATGACAAATAATCATTCACTTTATTTACAACATGTCCCTACTCCATGTGGGCCACCCGATCTCCTGTATCTGTATCCTCCTGCCTGACTCCGAGCGATCATCTGTAATAATGGCAGCGCCCGTAGCGGTTACGGCGACGCCATGACGGACTTTCGGCGCCACCTAGCGCCCGCGCAGCTCTCGCCGTGATTGCATTTGACAGCAGACGTTGTATCCGCGACACGCCCTCCCAAGCAGCAAGATCGGCGCACAGGCTGATCTCACCAGCCGCCGTAGATGCGATCGCTGTTCACCTGGCGAACCTTCTACAACGCCCCGGGTGACCACCCCCGGGCGACCATCTCCTAGTGACCATCCTCAGGTGGCCATGTTCTGGTGACCATTTCCGGGTGACCATGCTCGGCTGACCATCTCCGGGTGACCACCCTCGAGACAGATGGGTGGCCAGCGCGACATATCGTGCGCACCGTTGCTCACGCAGCCGCAATGTCCTCAGGCGTGTCGGATCAGGCTGCTGATGCATGTGTGGATGCCGCTGATGCATGTGTGGATGTGCGACATTCGGCCCGTGCTAACATAATGGCCTTGCATTGGGTGCAAGACGCTACAAGTCCAGTACGATGGAGAAGTCGCACATGAGTGCGATGTTAATTGAAATGTTTTTAGTTCGGTCAAGCTCAATTTCAAGCCAGTGGTGTGCCTAGAACGCGCCGTGTTCGTTAAATTTAGAAGATACATAATATAAGAACGCCTATATCAATGATCATGATGATATCTACGCTATCAACAACTGGTATTATGCAAAAGAACTAATCGTAGGTACTCACACAATGCAGAAGTATATCACCTGATGTAAGTGCACCAAATTCCATATATAGTGAGCACAAGCATGCTGTTTATAAACTTCATACTGCAAAAAAATGTGAAATTTAGACTAAATAAGCACACATCCAGTAGTACGCAATACACGGTCCTGGCATCAAAGTTTCTTTTCGTGAACCACAATCCAGTAAATTATTAATTCCACTTTATTTCCCGAAGAATTTACCACCGCATTAGGCGATCTGAGAGTGAGTCAGGTGACGAATAGCAAACGACGGATAACATTTGGTCACTGGAGAGTGGGTCGCCGCACCAGACTCCGCCGACCACACCCGGGTAGGTCCCGGCTAAGAGCAGTACTCTTGAGTGATGGTGATGCTCATGCTGAGGATGCCCCCATCAGACCAGCAATTAGTCACTGTGACGGATGGTCGTGTGGACGATTTAACGTTGCTGTCTCTGTCGCCTCATCGCTCTATCCTGACCATCCGCAGTGAGGGTTCTGTGTGTGACAGTTCCACTGGTCTCTGTCACTCCGTCACTCTGTCACTCGGTCCTAACTCTGTCCGAACTATCCACAGTGAGAGTTCTGTATGGTACGGTTCCACTGGCTTTGCCACTGGTTCGCTCTGCCACTCTGTCCTAGCTATCCACAGTGGGGGTCCTGCGTGAAACGGTTCCACTGGTCTCTGCCACTTCGTCGCTCCGGCCTGGCCATCCACGGATTGGAGTTCATCACTGAACATTCTTGCTCATTCCTGTTGCTCCGGCGTCATTTATGGCCACCCACGGTGGAGCTCCATTGGGCAGGGTCCTCGTCGCTGTCACTCTGTCCTTGGAATATATGTCGGGGCGTCCCCATTGGGACAAAATCGGTCGTTTCTAATCGTGTCTTGGATCACAATCTCAGCCGTCTACCTTTGTCGGTATATCCTATGCGTATTGTTCTGTCCTAGAGTAAAAGGAGTCCCAGAGTCCCAACGGTAGCTTTTCCACTTCTCTCCACCCTGCCTGACGGCATCCCTGGTCTGTTACCATTCGTTCCGTTGCCATTGCAGCAACTTTTGGTGGATAATTGGTGGGGTCGCATCGATATAAAAATAGAGGTCCGGCAAATATTTGGAGTAAAAAAGCGTCTTCGTCTTCAGCACCTTCGTCGACCATGAAGATGTCCATTTCCTCCCGCTTGCTGAACCAAGCACGATAAAATATTTATTGGTTTTCAGTATAATTGTAGTTCCCCCAACAGCGTTTACAGATAAAGGATGCTCAAATTCGTTCCATTGTTTATCAAAATAATAGCAAACGTATCGGATTCAACAGCTTGAAAGGTGTTACCATTCACCATGCAAACCATTCGATATTTAATTCCACTGTCGTGGAAGCGCCTGGTTTACGCCATGTCATGTCTTATACCACAAGCAGTATCATAATTCGCTTTAACGTTCTCTGCTGCGATGCCCGGTGGTGCAACTAAGTTGAAACCACGACAACGGCGCAGTATATTGCACTGGTATATCGGAGTTAGTGCGATCGGTCCCACCTGAGTCGTGACGATGAGGCGAACCTCCACGCTCTCAACAGGCAGGACTCCAAACACGAGCTGCATCACAACCCCACGCCCTCAACAGGCAGGACTCCAAACACGAGCTGCATCACAACCCCACGCCCTCAACAGGTAGGACTCCAAACACGAGCTGCATCACAACCCTATACCCTCAGTTGGCAGGACGCCAAACACGAGCCGCCTCACAACCTCACGCCCGTAATAGGCAGGACTCCAAACACGAGCCGCCTCCAACCCCACGCCCGCAATAGGCAGGACTCAACAACACAAGCTGCATCACACCCCAGCCTAAACAGCGACGCTAAACACGAACTATATCACCACTGCACGCCCTCAGCTGGCAAGACTCCAAACACGAGTGCGTCCAACCCCACGCCCGCAATTGGCAGAACTCAAAACACGAGCTGGATCATCACAACCCCACGCCCTCAACAGGCAGAACTCAAAATACGCAAGCTGCATCCCCCCGGAAAAGGGGAAAAAAGAAAAAAAAATCACAACCCCACGCCCTCAACAGGCAGGACTCAAACAAGAGCTGCATCACAACCCCACGCCCGCAATAGGCAGAACTCAAAACACGAGCTGCATCATCACAACCCCACGCCCTCAACAGGCAGGACTCCAAGCACGAGCTGCATCACAACCCCATGCCATCAGTTGGCAGGACCAAACACGAGCTGCACCAAAACCCCACGCCCTCAACAGGTAGGGCGTCAAGCATGAGCTGCATCACGACCCCATGCCCTCAGTTGGCAGGACGCTAAACACGAGCCGCATCACGACCCCATGCCCTCAACAAGCAGGACGCTAAACACGAGCTGTATCACCACTGCACGCCCTCAGCTGGCAGGACTCCAACCACGAGCTGCATCACAACCCCACGCCCGCAATAGGCAGAACTCAAAACACGAGCTGCATCATCACAACCCCACGCCCTCAAAGGGCAGGATTCAAAAAAAGAGTCCAAAAAAAACCCCACCCCAAAATTGGGGGACCCCCAAAAAAAAAAAACCAAAAAAAACCCCCCCCCCAAAAAAAAAAAAAAAAAAAAAAAAAAAAAAAAAAACCCCATGCCCTCAGTTGACAGGACGCTAAACACGAGCCGCATCACGACCCCATGCCCTCAGCAGCCATGACGTCAGACTGCGGACAAGACGACGATGCGTGGCATGGCCGTGTCGTGCCGGTGTCAGCTGGGGTTTTAAGTGCGGCCGGTCAGACTGGACGCAGTGTGCCGCGCCGAGTGTCTCGCGTCCCAGCGGCCACCTGACACCGACATCACTCATCTGTGACGTGTCGTCAACGTCACAGAGCTCACCAACTGGGGCTTCGCAAAGGTGGCGGTGTCTGTCCACAAGCGGTCGTGCAAACAATTCCGGGCTGAGTTAGTGTCCGCTGTCGCTGACGCTAACTGGATATTTCCATTTCCAACGGCATGCTGCAGCAAATGTAATGAAATGTGCCACTTGGCAGATAAATTATGTGCCTCAACAATGAGCCATGATAAATGAATAGCGAAATGCAAAGTCGTAGTCGACTCTACCGAAGGCAAGAGCCCCACCTCAAGCCATCTGTGAAGCAGACTATTCTGACTCGCCATGCACTGCAGAGAGGGTTCTTTCCGATACTGATTTTATGGAAATTCACGTCAGCAAGAGATAGCTAGTTCATGAGCTCAGCAATCGCTCAACTGTCATTGGATTCATTTGAGCATAGCCTTGCCATGGCATTGTAAAAACGACATCGCTTTAAATTGCCGCACATTTGGATCAACTAAATTTAGGATCATTTGTTCCTTTACCTGTTGCTCTTCCACTTTAAAAGTCGGCAGAATTGCAGCACTCTCGGAAAATCTGTTGTTCGTGACTTGAGCTGACCTGACTCGTTAGCAACCTGATCCGAATTCACATTGACCCAATCTCGCTTCGCCCATCATTGACCCCCCTCCATCTGCAAGACGCCCATCGACTACGACCCTGTACGATTCCGTTGCTGCTCACTGACCTGACCCTACTCGGCGCCCCTGCGACCCCACCCAGCCCCTGACGGGCGCCGTCTGACGAACGCCCTCGCTCGGCAGAGACCTGCGCCACAACGAGATCGGCTCGGTGGCCGACGACGCGTTCGTGCCTCTGACGCGGCTGCAGCGGCTCAACCTGAACAACAACCGGTTCGCGCGCATGCCGTCGCGCGGCCTGGACCGGCTGATGTACCTGCACTGCAGCAACATCGCCGAGCTGCGCGAGTTTCCCGAGCCGGCCGAGCTGCCCGAGCTGCGCCGGGTCGAGGTGTCGTACGCCTACCACTGCTGCCAGTTCCGCGGCCGCCGACAGCCCAACAACCACTCGCTCGACTCGCTCAAGGAGCACGTCATCTTCGTGGACGAGGCCGGCCTGGACCCCAGCCTGTGGGGCGACAACTACACCGACACCTGGTCCGAACATCGTGAGTGCCAGCCAGCGTCGTGGGCCTCGAGTGTCCGGCGTGTCGCGAGTGTCGGACGCGTCATGAGTGCCGGCGCGTCATGAGTGTCGGCGTCGTCGAGCACTGTCGGTGCCGCCCCGGCAAAAATACACACTTTCGCCTCCTAACCCTTCAGATGGCCATGCTTCACCTCGCCTGCGCCCACTCAAATAATGGGTGCGACGCTATCATAAAAGCGACATACCAGTCTGCCATAGCAAGTATTGTTCACAGTCTGTGGCTGTGTGTCGGCGCCTGGGTTTGATAGTCTGTGTGCTGTATGGCATGGTCTGAATATTACAGTCTGTGAGCCTTATGCTATAATCTGCGCATCACGGTATGTGTGCCGTATGTTGTAGTCTGCAAACCACAGTATGTGTGCCATTGTCTGTGCATCACAGTCTTTGTGCTGTGTGCTGTGTCTATTTATCACAGCATGTGTGTTGTGTGCTCCAGTCTGCGCATCACAGTGTGTGCGCTATAGTATGTGTGTCACAATATGTGTGCCATATGCTGTACTCTGTGTACCAGCCTGTATACTGTTGTCTGCGTAGCACAGTATGTGTGATGTATTATGTGCATCACGTGTGTGTGTGTGCTGCAGTCTGTGTAATACAGTAAACACAGTATGTGTAATGTGTGTTGTAGTCTGTGTATCACAACATTTGTGCTGTGTACTGCAGTCTATGTGCTAGACTGTGTGCTATTGTCTACGTATCACAGTCTGTTAGATGTGTGGTATGGTCTACGTATCAGTGTATGTGCTGTATTCTGCGTATAACAGATTATATGCTATAGTCTTTCTATCCCAGTCTGTGTTCTGTGTGTTCTTGTGTGTGTATCACAGTGTGGGTGCTGTGTGCTGTAGTCTATGTATCAGTCTGTGTGCTGTAATCTGCGTTACACAATATGTGTTCTGTTGTATTGTATGTGCATCATAATCTGTGATATGTGTGCTATTGTCTGCGCATCGTAGTCCGTGTGTAAAGGTGAGAAGAAAAAAAACCGGCAATCGGCCACGAGCGTGGGTGACAGATATTTGAAAAATATCTCCGGTTGTGACAACTTACGGTGCCGTATTATCATTGCGTATGGATTGTATTTATCATCAGGACCGTTTTTCCTCTTAGCATACCCAGTCAAATTTGTATTTTCAAACCATCAAGATATATACGCACTCATCTTGTTTCAATGCACGTATCAGAAGCGTACAGAAACAATTTAGTAGCTATGATCGAGGGGACAGGGGGGGGGGGCTGAAAAACTCTACCACTCGTGGTAAAGTCCATAGAGTTTAACATCGCCGTGCTAAGCCTGTCACCTACGAACTGTCCCGTCCCCGTCCAGAGATTGAGCCCGATGCAACAGTTCCGTTTTCCAGCGCAGTTTGTGGCGTGTGGCAGGGTTCACATAACAGGTAACGAGATATGGCTGACATCACGTGAAAGCTCCAAATGTTGGCTATCCGTTGGGAACAATTTCGTTGTGGTCGGGTCAACGTGTTGCGCGTGCGCGTCACTGGGGTCCTGAGAGAACGGGTGTCAGGTGAATGACCGGTCGCCCATAGTAATAGCATGTAAATCTGATATTTTGCGTTCAGAAAATCACCAATTTTAGCGCTCCCCATCGACCCGATTCAGACCGCAATATCTCGACAACCAATGGCACCGATTGTCACCAAACCAACACCTCAGTATTGCCACGACAATTTTGAACATCGTTGTGGCAATCGTTTCCGAAGTCATGCGTAACGCGCATGCGAGGGGGTGTGGAAAGCGGAAGCGACGTTTTTGAGCGTTTTTCACGATTTGGTCTGGTTCTCGGAAACGGCTAAACTTAGCGACTTGCCGTCACCTTCACATCATGGCCTCATGCACCTGCTACAATCTTCAAATTGACGATCAGTGGCTGCAGAGTGTGCGGGCTCAGTTATCGTGACATGGGCTACACGTGTTTCAGTCCGTGAAAAGGGCTCCGCTTTACACTGTCTCCACACCACTATCGAATGACAATTCGCGGAGAAAGTTGTAAGTGCGGATAGCCCAACTATTTGTGATGCTTACAGGTCCTTCGGATTTTATCCATCCCAAATACTTTTGTTGCAATCGTCGATGCCCGCAACCGTTACCAGACGTCACTTTCGGCAATATCAAGCGGCAGACGGGGCGGGACAGTATCCTGTCACCGTCCAGAGATTAAATCCGACGCACCAGTTCCGTTTTCCGGCCGTTTGTTTTCAAAGCTGGTTTCAGTGTGTACGTATCTACCTAATAAGTACCAAGGCCGCTGTTGAAGCTGAACTTGTGTACGTTTGCGTAGGTGGTGTTTCGTGTCTGAGAGTTAGGACAAGTATTGTAAACATGGTTTTGTCTTTGATGTTGGCCGCCCAAACTATTTTTTATCTCCAAGAAGTCTTCCAGTCCATTTTTTTCAAAAGAGGAATTGAGTCTGACAATGACTGCGATCTCCTTGATGTTTGGTCATGATCATGGGAATATGGAAACAAGGAGCATGACCGTGACAGTGCGAACATAGTTTTTTGATGACAGAAACAAATCACACCATTCTCCAACTTGGAATGCAACACAGTTTTCCTCTCACAATCCAGGATTCAGATTAGAAGAAAAGTCCTCAAAGTCCTCTGCTCTATACCAACCTGTAATGCCACATAATTTTCCTCTCCAATTCCAGAATTCCAAGACATAAACCCAACCCTGGTCATACCTAACGGAAGTGACACTTTTCTCAGTTTCTCAGTTTGACACTTTTCTCGTGTCTCAGTCTAACATATTATTTCAGCCATTTTGCCACACTGCAGACTTCTGCAATCCTCATCATGAAATAATGCTTTGGTTCTTCCAATATGAGCCTTTATTTTAATAATTTCATCTGGTCACTTCCATGGGTTTTATTTATTTGTGTCAGGGCCAATGTTATGTCATAAGCAGAACTTGCTGCATTGACCAAAATGTTGTTTTAAAAAAAATATTTGAAACTAATGCAAAATATGACCCACGACACTCGGCCCTGGATATTGGCGCTATATTGACTTCCTTATTGCACAAGGGTTTCTATTTGTATTGGTGAATTTCATTTTCAATGAGTCATTGGATTTGCAGAACAGCATATTGTAATACCATGTTTATTAGCATGATTAGGATGATGTGACCACTGATTCCCTCAGAAATGATTATTTTGAGGTGAAAAGCAAAATTACATACTACTATTGTTTAATACCTAAAATAGCCTGACCTGGTTTAACCTACCTCCTTTTAAATTGTTTCTTCAATATAGGCACAATTTGTGTGTTCAATAATAAAATGCTAAGACACCTAACCTAGCCTTATCTTCTTTTTTTTCAAAGAAAAATTTTATTTTTGTCTGACATAAATTGAGCATATTTTTACAATAAAACCTAGCCTAACCTGTGGTTTCGCTTTGCTAAGTAAAATGTGTGCACACCATATTGTGAGAACATTAAACCACAATAATACGCACCATAGATGGACATTGATGGATACGCACCATAGAAGCAAGATTAGCTTATAGGGTGTGTTGAAATTTGACATATTAATTAATAATTGAAGATCGTATATAATTGATCAAATTAGAGATCATACATAGACTAAAGCTTTCTTCTTTGTTCCATTTCAGCTGCGTGGTCCATATTTCGCGCTCACATACATGCATACGGGTCTTGATGTGAGCTATCGGCATGTGACAGCCTGGTGGTGTTCGATATTTTGTAGGTGACAGGCTGGACACTTTTTCACCTCTGTCCGTGTGTTGTATCCGGTGTATCGCAGCCGGTGTGCTGTGTGCTGTAGTCTGCCTATCACAGCCTGTGTCCCGTAAGTATTTGTATCACAGTATGTATGGTGTGTGCTGTAGTCTGCGCATCACAGACCGTGTGTTGTAGTCTGTGTATCACAGTATGTCTGGTATGTGCTATAGTATGCGCATCACAGTCTGTGTTCTGTAGTCTGTGTATCACAGCATGTGTCCTGTCAGCTGTAGTCTACGTATCACAGTATATGTGTTGTGTGCTATAGTCCGCCCATCACAGCCTTTGAGTTGTGTGCTATAGTCCGCGTATCACAGTATGTGTGCTGTGTGCTGCAGTCTGAAGTTAGCACAGTGTGTGTGCTGTGTGCTGTTGTCTGGTGTGTGACGGTGTGTGACGGTGTGTAACGGTGTGTGACGGTGTGTGACGGTGTGTGACGGTGTGTGACGGTGTGTGACGGACGGTGTGTAACGATGTGTGACGGTGTGTGACGGTGTGTGACGGTGTGTGACGGTGTGTGACAGTGTGTGACGGTGTGTGACGGTATGTGACGGTGTGTGACGGTGTGTGACGGTGGGTGACGGTGTGTGACGGTGGGTGACGGCGTGTGACGGTGGGTGACCGTGTGTGACGGTGTGTGACGGTGTGTGACGGTGTGTGACGGTGTGTGACGGTGTGTGACGGTGTGTGACGGTGTGTGACGGTGTGTGACGGACGGTGTGTAACGGTGTGTGACGGTGTGTGACGGTGTGTGACGGTGTGTGACGGTGTGTGACGGTGTGTGACGGTGTGTGACGGTGTGTGACGGTGTGTGACGGTGTGTGACGGTGTGTGACGGTGTGTGACGGTGTGTGACGGTGTGTGACGGTGTGTGACGGTGTGTGATGGTGTGTGACGGTGTGTGACGGTGTGTGATGGTGTGTGATGGTGTGTGACGGTGTGTGATGGTGTGTGATGGTGTGTGACGGTGTGTGACGGTATGTGACGGTGTGTGACGGTGTGTGACGGTGTGTGACGGTGTGTGACGGTGGGTGACGGTGGGTGACGGTGGGTGACGGTGTGTGACGGTGTGTGACGGTGTGTGACGGCGTGTGACGGTGTGTGACGGTGTGTGACGGTGTGTGGCGGTGTGTGACGGTGGGTGACGGTGGGTGACGGTGTGTGACGGCGTGTGACGGTGTGTGACGGCGTGTGACGGTGTGTGACGGTGTGCGTGTGCCGCCGGCCGGTGCTGTTTGTCTCGCCGGCGCCGGGAGCGAATGAGGCAGTCCGTGCCTGGTGACCTCGCCGCCGCCACGGCGCCGTTCATCAGGCATTGGGTGCGGCTTTCTCTTCTGTCCTGGATGTCAAGGTCAAGAAGCCACGTGGCAAGCCAGTACTTCCGACCAGGTCTAGCCGAAGCCGCCAGCCGCCGGTGCCCGACCGTCAATGTGTGACGGGTGGGGTGGACGAGATGCCAGTGGTGCCCGCCTGATGTGTGACGGGTGGGGTGGATGTGTGACGGGTGGGGTGGATGTGTGACGGGTGGGGTGGATGTGTGACGGGTGTGGTGGGTGTGTGCCAGTGGTGCCCGCCTGATGTGTGACGGGTGGGGTGGATGTGTGACGGGTGGGGTGGATGTGTGACGGGTGGGGTGGATGTGTGACGGGTGGGGTGGACGAGCTGCCAGTGGTGCCCGCCTGATGTGTGACGGGTGGGGTGGATGTGTGACGGGTGGGGTGGACGCGCTGCCAATGGTACCCGCCTGGTCTGTGACGGGTGGGGTGCACGAGCTGCCAGTGGTGCCCGCCTGATGTGTGACGGGTGGGGTGGACGAGCTGCCAGTGGTGCCCGCCTGATGTGTGACGGGTGGGGTGGATGTGTGACGGGTGGGGTGGATGTGTGACGGGTGGGGTGGACGAGCTGCCAGTGGTGCCCGCCTGATGTGTGACGGGTGGGGTGGATGTGTGACGGGTGGGGTGGGCTGCCAGTGGTCCGCCTGATGTGTGGGGTGGATGTGTGACGGGTGGGGTGGATGTGTGATGGGTGGGGTGGATGTGTGACGGGCGGGGTGGACGCGCTGTCAGTGGTATCCGCTAGTGTGCCAGGTCACGAGTGAAGGTCACAGACGGTGGGCAGCCGTCGGATCGCTCCTTGATTCGCGGTCAATTCAAACTTGCGTTCTATTTGCGTAGCCACCGCTTGATCCTTCGCTTGGATGTTTACCTCACCGGTCCAACAGCACGATGGTCAACCTCCACTAATTTTCAAGTCCGCATGGTCCGCGAACAGTTAAGCACACAAATAACTCAATACGAATTAAACCGGCCCAAGCAGGACTAAATCACGTGTCCGACGAGCAGATGCTATGATCTACTTAAATAAGTTATGTGTGTTTGCTTAATTAATACATGCTTGAATATGCTACACATTGCAGGAAAATTTGATGCTACATAGTACACCTCGTCCAAAATGAACTGTATGCATAGGTGGTGTACGATACAGTGCATAATCAGGAGGAGAAACTCCGAACCAGTTGCGATGTGTAAACTGCAACAAGATGACAATACTTGTGCATACCTTTCATGATGCCGTTGTTAATCGTGTCGTGAAAGTCCCTGGCATGGGCGGATATCGACACTGGCATTGGCGGATATCGACACTGGTATGGGCGGATATCGACCCTGGCAATATCAACACTGGTATGGGCGGATATCGACACTGGCGTGAGCGGATACCGTCACTGGCATGGGCGGATACTGACACTGGCATGGGCGGATATCGACACTGGTATGGGCGGATATCGACACTGGTATGGGCGGATATCGACACTGGTATGGGCGGATATCGACACTGGTATGGGCGGATATCGACACTGGTATGGGCGGATATCGACACTTGTATGGGCGGATATCGACACTGGGATGAACGAATACCGACAAATTGGCTAGATATTAGACAGCGATTCATGAACATTTTCGGGACAATTATCTGCTTTTCGTGGCAAAAATAAGCTCCGTCTGTGTGTTCTCTCGCTTTCATTCTGTTTTGGTGACCTCCTCTTAGTCTGCGAGCAGGTCAACTAAGGATTTTGAGTCCGGAATATCTGGCATACGCCATAGGACTAATGTCAAATTTGCTTCGAGTCGAGAGTTCAGAACCTCTCACTTTTCCGAGTCTCCACCAACGCTTCACCTCCCTCTCCCGAAAGTCCTTAACTCCCTCAATGGAAACTTGGAATTATGCCCCGTGGTTGTAAGCCGATAACTTAGAGTAACCATGTCAAACAATTGGATCTAGTCCTACCATACGGTGTTGATTGGGAGCCGAACCTGTGCCGCATGCATTCCTCGACAGCATGCGCTCCCACAGATGACATCGACGGCTCTGCCAGTGCCCCCAGGTGACGCTCCTCGCCTGTCTCTTCCGCAGCGGACCTTACCCGGGCACTGGGCGAGTACACCAAGACGCTGATGAAGGACTTCGACGCGCCGGTGTCGCCGGACGACTGGGTGGCCGGCGATATTTTCGACTCGGACCAGTCGCAAGTGTTCGTGTCGGCCGCCGGCGGCGATCTCGAGTGCTCGCCCGCACCATGTAAGGAACGCAGCTCGGCGTCTGGACAGGCGGTACGACAGACGTGCTGCTTCATTGTTTTCCAGTAGCTATCATGTACAACGTACATATCAATGTATTCTGAATATTCCACGTTTGGCATTTTATGCTTTATGTCTTCAGACATGTATTATCGGGTCGGCCTATCTCTATCTGCTGTCAGCTAAGCATACGATTAACCCTCGCCAGTGCAGAGGGTGGGGGAGTTGGTGCAAGCCTCTAAAGATTATCGTGGATAGCTTCCGAACCGCTGAACGGAATTAAAGGACGTTGGAAACTTTTGGTGTCTTTATTTTACTAAAATGGGGCGTTCTTTGCAGAACTATTGGTATTTTTCGTTAGGTTATGTTGGGTCACGAATGTGTGATATAAAACAGGGGAATTCCTCGATCATTTTGAGCCAAATCGTTGGTTGCCGTATCGTGTCATGATATTGTGGCATAAAATACACATTTTACGGGCCTAGGTTAACAGATGATTTAAATGATATAAGGATATTGTCACTGTACTTCTCTAAGTTCATTCAAGGTCAATGTCCTTGGTCAATCTCGGATGACTGTTTTAGCTTTACACGATATTTATGGCTATTTGAAGTCCTGAATCCGATTTTTCTGTCCATTTTACCATGGGTGAGTGAAATCATGAGTTTTTAGCGCTACTTCTATCAAGTTCTCAAACTCGTGGTGGTCCCATGGCCTGACCTGACCCGTGATCTATGTGTTAAATGGAGCTTGATATATGTCATCACATTCATAAAACATTGAATAACGCAATGCTACAATGAAAAGTGTATATATGCTATAGTTCATAAAGCATTTGTGACCAAATTACATTACCTATCCATTTTTCCAAAAGAGAAGTTAATGTTGACCTGACCTGGAATGTCACCTATGCCCCCCACCCATATTCTCGATGCCGAATTCGGATGTTAATCATAAGATCGTATCCCGCTACATCCGCTAGTTTTTGTTTCGACTCTCTAGCACGTTTCATTTGGAAACGCCAGTGAAGATTGCACCAACCTCCACTGGCGAAGGTGCCGAAAATCCGCACACGGGCGAAGGTTAAGCGACTCGTCTGTCAACTAATCTGTATCGTGTTAGTGTCAAAGTGTCGCCTACTTGTGGTAATCAATTGCAGATGCCGCGGCTGATAAATTAGAAGTGGACACTTTATTGGTGTTTGCTTTGCGATATAGCAACTTTATAGGTGACTCCAAGTGCTTTCGGTGGAGGGTCATGTTCGACTAATTACAACTCCTTGTGAATAATTCTGACGATGTGTATGTTCTAATTGCCATCCGATGCAGCTAATCCTCACGACATTGTTCTCCCGGCTGTTTGAAAGGGCAATTGTCGCCGGTCACAAAGTACACGCGTTAGCTAGATTCCTGGTGGCATCCCTACTTCCGCTATACGAGAGCCTGCTTGACAACGGAGTCGCATTGTTACGTCGCCACTCACCCGTTCCGCAAACCGCTCAAACGAGAAGCCGCCTCCTTTCAGCGCCGCTTAGCCCATGGGAGGCTCGACCCAACTGCCAAACGTCATGATTGCATTAACATTTCCCTCCTGCATAGCATTAGTGAAATGTCAAGCCGCCTGTTGGCAGCGCCGTTCATGCCGTGCGAGGACCTGTTCGACTGGTGGACGCTCCGCTGCGGCGTCTGGGTGGTGTTCCTGCTGGCTCTCCTCGGCAACGGCACAGTCGTGTTTGTGCTCATCTTCGCTCGCAGCAAGATGGACGTGCCTCGCTTCCTCGTCTGCAACCTGGCCGCCGCCGACTTCTTCATGGGCGTGTATCTCGGTAAGGATGTTCTCACTTCTTCATGGGCGTGTATCTCGGTAAGGATGTCCTCACTTCTTCATGGGCGTGTATCTCGGTAAGGATGTCCTCCCTTCTTCATGGGCGTGTATCTCGGTAAGGATGTCCTCCCTTCTTCATGGGCGTGTATCTCGGTAAGGATGTACTCACTTCTTCATGGGCGTGTATCTCGGTAAGGATGTCCTCCCTTCTTCATGGGCGTGTATCTCGGTAAGGATGTCCTCACTTCTTTATGGGCGTGTATCTCGGTAAGGATCCCACTTCTTCATGGGCATGTATCTCGGTAAGGATGTCCTCCCTTCTTCATGGGCGTGTATCTCGGTAAGGATGTCCTCACTTCTTCATGGGCGTGTATCTCGGTAAGGATGTCCCACTCCTTCTGGGCGTGTATCTCGGTAAGGATCCTTCTTCATGGGCGTGTATCTCGGTAAGGATGCCCTCACTTTTTCATGGGCGTGTATCTCGGTAAGGATGTCCTCACTTCTTCATGGGCGTGTATCTCGGTAAGGATGTCCTCACTTCTTCATGGGCGTGTATCTCGGTAAGGATGTCCTCACTCCTTCATGGGCGTGTATCTCGGTAAGGATCCCACTTCTTCATGGGCGTGTATCTCGGTAAGGATGCCCTCACTTTTTCATGGGCGTGTATCTCGGTAAGGATGTCCTCACTTCTTCATGGGCGTGTATCTCGGTAAGGATCCCACTTCTTCATGGGCATGTATCTCGGTAAGGATGTCCCCACTTCTTCACATTTACGCAGATCGCAGTAACACAAGATTTTTGTAGTATTATTGGTGATCCATGGAATAGTCGCCTGTTGCATTTTCGTGATGCTCGTCCTCATGAGAATGCCATCACTTGATGAGAAGGCTGTATATGAGTCTCTATGTTGATTTCACCTGGTCCATGCTTGCTCTTTTATTTTTTAGTGCCCGACATGCTTCTTGGCACGGTGCCTTCTCTCTGAACCTAGGTGATAAAACAAGTGCTGTTCCATATACAATCGGGAGAATTTGTGTTCTTATTGGATGGATTACTAACACTTGGATGGCACTCTCTTGGTAAGAAGCTGCGTATGTCTTACAAGGAATATTAGCATAAAGCGTGGTATAGGTGTCTATTCTCTCGCTTAGCGCTCAATGATGCGGTAATTCCATTTGGCAATCTCACCTTATTGAACTGACGCCTGACAGTATCAGCTCCACGAGATATTGCTCTACCGGTTCTATGTCCAACAAGCCAGTGTTTCCCATCCTCACTCCCCCTCACAAACACACATTTACACTCACACTCCCTCATCTTATCACATCCCTCGCTGGGAAATGGAGGCCAAAATATGGCCTTCGATTTCCTCTCTTACCCATCTGTATTTTCCTGGTACTTCCTTCCCTGTTTTTCTCCCTTCCACTCTACACCACTCTCTCTCCCTCTCACGCACCTGGTATGCTATATCTAGGTTCCCCCTGCTCTCTTCCTCCCTCACTGCTCTTCTTTTTGCATCATTCTTGACCTCCTCCTTCTTCACCCTTACACTTTTTCAGTACCTCTCACCTCTTCTCTCACCATCCATCTGCATCGCTGCCCACTAACAGATTTAGGGGAAGCCAGAAAGGCAGTTGCTCTCGCAAAGCACTCCTGTCGCTTAATAGTAGTTATCCCGCTTGCTTTCAACCTCAGGGCAGTGGTATCATTACAATAAATAACCCTGGAAATCCTATTCATCGCAAACTGATAACTTGGGGATGCCACAGGTCTATAAAACCTTCCCCGACGGGACTGAAACGCCAAACCTAGGCCACCCTCACGACTTTTCGTGGCATCGGGGCCCTACACTGTTCTCATCTTCATGTCTTCTCACCCTTTTCCTTCGACATTTGCCACCTCTCCCGATCTGCCCTCGCATGGTTTTGTAGAGACGAGGAGGTGAATGGGGTGAAAATTAATGGCTCCAATGTTCGCCTTCTTTCTGGCTTACCCCGCCCCACCGGCAGGATTCCTGGCCGTGGTGGACGCGTCCACACTGGGCGAGTTCCGCAAGTACGCCATCGCCTGGCAGATGTCGGTCGGCTGCCAGATGGCCGGCTTCCTGGGCGTGCTCAGCTCCGAGCTGTCCGTCTACACTCTGGCCGTCATCACCATGGAGCGCAACTACGCCATCACCCACGCCATGCACCTCAACAAGCGGCTGTCCATCAAGCACGCCTCGTACATCATGGCGTTCGGCTGGCTGTTCGCGCTGGTGATGGCGCTGCTGCCGCTGGTCGGCGTGTCCGACTACCGCCGCTTCGCCGTATGTCTGCCGTTCCAGACGGCCGGCGCCGGCACCAGCTACGTCGTCTTCCTCATGTTCATCAACGGGCTGGCGTTCACCATCCTGATGGGCTGCTACTGGAAGATGTACTGCGCCATCCGCGGCAGCCAGGCGTGGAACTCGAACGACTCGCGCATCGCCAAGCGGATGGCGCTGCTGGTGTTCACCGACTTCCTCTGCTGGGCGCCGATCGCGTTCTTCGCGATCACGGCCGCGTTCGGCGTGCAGCTGATCGGCTTGTCCGGCGCCAAGGTGTTCACCGTCTTCATTCTGCCGTTCAATTCGTGCTGCAATCCATTCTTGTATGCCATCATGACGAAGCAGTTCAAGAAGGACTGCGTCATGATCTGCAAGGCCATCGAGGAGTCGCGCGTGACGCGCGGCATCGGCCGCTGTCGGCACAGCAGCAACTTCAGCAACCGCCACACGCCGGCCAACACCAACAGCCTGGCCGAGCGCGCCAGCAAGGAGAGCAAGGACAGCGCACAGTGCAGCTGCAACCAGCGTCTGCTGTACGACAACGTCAAGCCGGTGCCGCTCAGCCGGTGGGAGACGTTCCGAGCACTCTGGTGCCCGGCCGCGCCCAAGGAGCAGCTCGACTCGAGTAACGACTACGCCTACCAGATCGCCGAGATCCAGAAGAACCAGGAGAAGAACAAGCGCAACGCCAGCCTGTCGTCGGACAACTTCAGCTCGTCGCGCTCCGACTCGATGCGGCGCGCCAACGGCGCGCCGACGCGGCCGCCCAGCCGCCGCCGCAACTCGTGGACGGTCACGCGCAAGCCGTCGCAGGACTCGAACCTGAGCAGCTCGCGCAACGACTCGTCCGCCACGGCCGGCTCCAACACGACGCAGTCGTGGCGCCTGAGCCGCAGCAGCGTGTCGAGCGACGTCAGCAGCTCGGCGCTGCTGCGCGCCCAGGGCAGCCTGCACAAGCCGGCGCTGGCCGCCGACGGCGGCGAGCGCGCCGGTAGTCTGCGCGGCCGGCCCATCAGGCCCGGCGCGGCGCGCCAGAGCTCGGCCGTCGTGCTGGCGCACCAGCACCACCCGCTGCTCAAGCAGGCCTCCAGCGGCATCCTCAAGCCGAAGCCGAAGCTGACGCGGCAGATCGCGTTCTCGGACGAGGCGGCGGCGGCGGCGGCGGCCGCGGCCGCGGCGGCGGAGGGGGAGGCGGCCGGCATTGAGACTCCCGGCCGCCACCACGAAAACGGTTGTCCGCTGCACTGCGCCGAGCCGCTGGCTGCGCGCCACTCGCGCTTCCACAACGTCTACAGCAAGCTGACCGAGTCCAGCCAGGAGGAATCGTCAGGCGTTTACGACAGCGGCCAGTCGGACGACGCGGCGGGCGCCGTGGGCGGCGTGCCCGCCGACGTGGAGGTCGAAAACCGCAGAGGTGGCCTGACAGTAGCATTCGTGCCGCGCAAACTCAGTACAATCTCGTCACAGAGCTTCAGTCTGCAGCGCGACAGCCACAGCAGCCTGAGCCAGCTGGTGCAGGAGCGCAGCGCGGCGCCGACTCTCTCGGCGCCGGCGCCGCCCGCCGTCGTCACCATCGAGAAGGCGCGAAGCGCCGGCGACGTGCGCGTGCCGCCGGCGCCGGTGCGCGGCTTCTCGTCCGACACGTGCATCTTGCGCTGGACGCAGCTGACGCCGGCGCTGGTGTCGCCGGCCGCCGTCGGGCCGGCGGCGCGCGCCCTCGGCGGCGGCGACGACGGCTTCGAGGACATTGACGACATGGGTGCAGACGAGCCGGCCGTCTGTGACGATCGTGTGTCGCGCGCCGGCGGCGAGCAGGCGGTGCCGCTGTTGTGGCAGGGCCGGCCGGTCACGCCGCCAGATCTCCGGCACAGCCCCAGTCCTACCTGTGACGTCTGATCTGCCGGCCACCACCCGGGGCAACCCCCCCCCTCACCTCCAGCACCACCTCCACCGGTTCAGGTCGGAGGTGCGGCCCCACACGTGATCCCCAGCACCGAGCCGCCTCCTCCGTGCTACGGCCGGCGTCCGTCCTGTCGTCATCAAGTCCACACCCACCCTCGACAGCGACAGCGACGCAATGGCCCCGGTAAGTCCTCACGTATCGGACTCCCCACGGCGGTGACCGGCTGGTGTCGGACTCCCCACGGCCGTGGCAGGCTGGTGTCGGACTCCCCACGGCCGTGGCCGGCTGGTGCCGGACTCCCCACGGCCGTGACCGGCTGGTGTCGGACTCCCCACGGCCGTGACCGGCTGGTGTCGGACTCCCCACGGCCGTGGCCGGCTGGTGTCGGACTCCCCACGGCCGTGACCGGCTGGTGTCGGACTCCCCACGGCCGTGACCGGCTGGTGTCGAACTCCCCACGGCCGTGGCCGGCTGGTGTCGGACTCCCCACGGCCGTGGCCGGCTGATATCGGACTCCCCACGGCCGTGGCAGGCTGGTGTCGGACTCCCCACGGCCGTGACCGGCTGGTGTCGGACTCCCCACGGCCGTGACCGGCTGGTGTCGGACTCCCCACGGCCGTGACCGGCTGGTATCGGACTCCCCACGGCCGTGGGCGGCTGGTGTCGGACTCCCCACGGCTGGCGGCAGCCGCTATGATGCACTCCTCCGCAGGTTCCAGAGCTCAGGACTACCCTCCCGCCGCTGTTCGAAGTCGGCTGGCATCAGCGTGGGCGCGCCAGTCTGCGTTTCGGTGTGGCGAGTGGCACGGCGTCGGTACTTCTGTGTCGGTAGCGACGCGTGTGCACACCGTGGACCAGTGCTTGCGCGACGTTGCGCCGTCGACCACGAGGAACGATGGACAGTGCAGGCGTTTGTGTACTTTGTATTGTGATAATTTATTTCCACTTTTTATTTAAAGCGTTCCGTGTCATTGGCGATGATCGACCGCGTGTCGTTGGCTACTGTCCACAGTGTTGTATGCTGGACATTACGTGATGCATATGATGTGGCCATCCACAATGTGAACTAAGTCCTCTTGCATGCAAGATATATTAGTGTTCAACAGACTTTATGTGAAATAAATAACGTCCAAAGCTTACCTGGTTGTGTAGTTTCATTCGTGCATCAGTGTCTACAGGATTTTCTGTTGCCATACACTTTTCCTCATGATGAACCACCCAAATTCCTTGTCTTCGGAATTTTTATTCACTTAATCCTTAACAAAAATGCGTTTTAAGGTTTTTTAAGGGTATTTTTTCCTTCACTTGGAAATGTTCATATTTTCCTTAATTGTTAACAGGCAGGCTTCGGATCATAACGCATAATTATAGGCATGTGTTTTTTTACATCCAACAAGACTACTTTAAGGTGGGATGGTCAGGAGATGGGCAGCCATATTTTATATGAAGTAAGGGGGTATGGGGCTAGTTAAGCAATCGCGACCGGGGCAGGATAAGCCATGGATGAGCAGTAGGCCATTAATGTGTTGCGCTGTTGATGTTTTTATCATGAAACATGACATAAATTGGCATAAAGTTGTCTTCCAGCCTATTGACGTCGACCGTATTGTTCTGTAACGAGCTATGGTGTGCCAATGCCAGATACAGAGGCCGTGAAAATCCAGGTCGAAGTATATTGCATGACATTTTCTGAGAGCTTTCACGTTTTCCCGCCAGAACATGTGAGATGACAAAAATGACCACAAAACCTGTAGCACTACAAGTAACGCTCCCCTGTAGTCGTCATAACATTTGTTTACATAAATAAGGTTTGCGATCAACTTACCCCACCACTAGGATCAACTTTCCCCACGCTTGGGGTAAGTTGAGACAAGAGTGATGCGTAAGAACAACTAAAAATATCGTTGATTTATAATCGTTTGATAAAATATTTCTGTGACTCATTTGTGCACAAAAGAGTCACTCGTTTCAAATATTGCAAAAATAATCAACCCGTCTCATCACATGCGCTCAAATAAAATTGTGTTCAAGTTATTTGAACTTCCCCTACTGGTATATATATACATAAATATACCACCGCAAGAGCAGTGTTTGCTTCAGTCACCATGGTGGCATGGCCTACGGACAACAGTAGCGGGCAGGCCTGGGCCCCAGCTCGCCATTCCGACACCGCTGTCGCCCGACAGTTGGTCATTTGAATACTCGGCCGCTCACCTCACCACTCACACAACAAACCGATGTTGACGCAGCCGTAGGCCATGAGGCAGGCGGCAAACATGTCGATGTTGACGCAGCCGCAGGCCATGAGGCAGGCGGCAAACATGTCGATGTTGACGCAGCCGCAGGCCATGAGGCAGGCGGCAAACATGTCGATGTTGACGCAGCCGCAGGCCATGAGGCTGACGGCGAACATGCACCTCTGTGATGTTTGTTGACTTAATGAAAGCCGTCCCAAGACATGCTTAGCAATGCGAAGATGCCTTAGAACAGAACGTGAACAGAATCAAATCATATTCCTTCAGATTCTTGACCGGATTGATGATATTAAATTGAAGACCGGGTCTGAAATAAGGTGTGGCTATAGCTATGATTGCCAACGAAATGTATGCAAATTGGATAATTGGAGACTCAGAGCTAAGCTCGTGAGCACAAATTTGGCTGGGAGCCATTCTGATCTTCTGCTCTGTACCATTTGGTTTCAACTGGCGACAGCATCTTGAAGCCTCTGCAATTCAGGCATTTAGGCACTCTTTGATGCTACTTCTGGCAGGGATGCTCGAACATTTTGGCGCTGAAAGGAGGTTACTCGTCTGGAATAGCAATGGCCTGGTGCGCTTAGCCATGTACAACGTCTAGCCCATTACTTCCGGTGATTTAGTGGCAATTAACGGAAATTATGACGCTCGCTAAATGATTCAGTTACAGCACATTATGCAAATGACATGCGTTGATTCTGTCCCCGGCGGGATATAATTTATCGTGAACGAGTTATCCTCCATGTCTGTGGAGCTCGCAATCCTATGGTCTCGGTCGTTTTTGACATTCGTTGCCGAGTTCCCAACTGGAAGTAAGAATTAAATCAGTGAGGCACTCTAGGCAAATTGATACGTCGCGTCTAACAATCGACACGCAAATACTACTGATGTGTCATTTGTCATTTGTCGCCGATGTGTCATCTAGTACTGATACCAGGATGAAGTATCGTTCTCTGCGATACTTTCAGAAACACGAATGGAGTTGAACCAAATAGTGGAAGGTCTACGGAAATGCAGTCAGGAGTTTCTTGGAGGGGAGGGGAGGCAGATAGAAAATTGATGTCATTGTCATTGATGTCGCACTACTGCCACACTGCTGCAGTACACAAGGATGTCACACTACTGCCACACTGCTGCAGTACACAAGGATGTCACACTACTGCCACACTGCTACAGTACACAAGGATGTCACACTACTGCCACACTGCTGCAGTACACAAGGATGTCACACTACTGCCACACTGCTGCGGTACACAAAGCTGTCGCACTACTGCCACACTGCTACAGTACACAAGGATGTCACACTACTGCCACACTGCTGCGGTACACAAAGCTGTCGCACTACTGCCACACTGCTGCAGTACACAGTACAACGCACCTTCGGCGCTGGAAGCTTTCCGACATTTTTTGGTTTAGCGTTGTGCAAATCCAATTTGTATTTTGTTTTATTTCAGTGCAGTTTTGATGGGGGCAGATCCCTGGCCCCGCTGTGCCTCTGAAAGCGAGTGCCAGTAGAGTACCAGTTATTATTAATGCCATTTTCAGTACAGCTAGACACACATAGCAGCTGCATTTACAACAGCGGCGCAGCAAGGTTCCAGTAGAACGGGAGCAGTGTGGCAATAGTGCGACAGCCTTGTGTACTGCAGCAATGTGGCAGTAGTGCGACAACTTTGTGTACTGCAGCAGTTTGACAGTAGTGCGACAACCTTGTGTACTGCAGCAGTGTGGCAGTAGTGAGACAGCTTTGTGTACTGCAGCAGTGTGACAGCTGTACTGCAGCAGTGCGACAGCCACATTAAAACATTGCAACAGCCTCACTACAGCAGTGTGACAGTTGCACTACAGCAGTGTGACAGTTGTATTACAGCAGTGTGACAGTTGTACTACAGAAGTGTGACAGTTGCACTACAGCAGTGTGACAGTTGTACTACAGCAGTGTGACAGTTGTACTACAGCAGTGTGACAGTTGTACTACAGCAGTGTGACAGTTGTACTACAGCAGTGTGACAGTTGTACTACAGCAGTGTGACAGTTGTACTACAGCAGTGTGACAGTTGTACTACATCGGCGTGACAGCCGTAGTACAGCGATGTCGGAGCAACAATGTGACAGCTGTACTACGGCAGTGCTATAACCTTACTGCAGCAGTTAGACACTGCCGTACTGCAGCAGTGCGATATCTGTGCTGCAACATGGTGACAACCCACAGTAACAATGTTCCTACACCAACTGACCGATGCACTGCAGCATTGCTACTGAGTAATTATCACGGTGTCAGTAGCGAAAATGGCCGGCACGACGTAATCGGCTATTAAGACGATCGACGAGTCATCAATGGATATGAACATGACGAATAGGATCCGTGGGTGCATAAGATAGCCATAGGAGCGCGTGGCATTACGGCCGCCGACGCTCCGGTCCGACCGCATCGCAATTGCTGCAACTGATTACCGTACTCGCCTGACGAACGACTCGCATTGAGTCGGGATCCTCCTCTGGACTGAGCCAGTGGCGACAACGAACAGCGATTTCTCAGGCAGAGAAGGATTGCCGATTTCATCACACACTTTGCAGGCAAGTGTTGCGGTGGGCTGAACGCATCTGTGGGCCGGGAGTTTGGCAGTTGTTAATGGCGGGTCAATGTCGCAGCCCGCATCTGGCGTTCAGAAATATCGATGGGGCCAGACCCATTCAACTCGCCGCTCTTGGAAACTGGCTACTCCGGCGTTGTCAATGGACTGAGTTCAATAGGTCCACCACAATCAAGCAGGCTTGATGACGTTGTGTCTACCGCGGATAACTTCAGGTGGGGTGGTTATTAGGTTGCTTTGCTAGAAAAGATCTTTTTCATGCATTGCATGCATACATGCGTTTATTTCATGGAACGCTCACACACGCGACAGCAGTTGTCAAACATTTTGGAGACGTTCCCCTTGTGACGAAGCCTTCATCAGTCAAACAAGAACACATGTAGGTTAGGACATGACTAGATACATACAGCTGTTCATCAGAGCCATCAAGTTCCAGATGCAGGTGTCTCAGAGGTTAAATCCAGATATCCGCGACCGTAAAGGTAGTACCGGAAACCCTAGGGTGCATCGGTCCGCTACTCCTGACATGGACAAAACTGTGCCAAACACTGTCATATGCATTAAATCCAGGCGAAGTCCATGGAAGAAATCAGGTTTCAAATATCGTTTTTCAATTGCAAAGTTAATAACTGGGAAAAGAAGCGTTACGTCGTGAACATCTCGAACAGCGGGCGATTACATTCCAGTCGATGTATAATTGTCAACTATTGGAATGTGCTTGGTTGGTTGGGACAAGAAGAACTTAGCGTGTTGCATAAACCCAGTTTGTTTTAATTTTTTAATATTTTTTAATATATTACGTTATTATTTTTTAATATATTACGTAACAAACATGGCTGGACATCCCGGATGGATCGCGGGTTCTGGGTCTCTCCCCCGAGCCTGATATCCTGTTGATGTTCAGTTGCCATTTTTCCTAGAAAGAATAGAGAGAGAGCCGTTGAGCAGGAGAGGATTGAATAATTGTCAGACATTTTCATATTGTTGCTTCCTGGGGAAAACTAATACCAATGTGAATTTAGCACCCACAAACAAAGCACAAACAACTCTGCCGGTTCTCCAGGTGTGCAAAATTAACAAGCCTACGACGTGTGAACCCAAGGACCCACTGGCGCCTCACGAGGTAAAGCTAGTCCACCCCGGCCTGAAGGCCCGCGGAGCAGACATGTAGGTCGCGGACCAGTGCGACAGACGACCGGCCATTCCCGGCGAAGACGTCGAGGTCGTTGCCCGCGGCGGCGCGACATGGCCGGCCGGGACGCCGGCTTTATCTGAAGTGGCGGCCGGTCCACCGGCCAGTCTGGGCGGTCGCTCCCGTCTACGGCCGCCGCCGGCCGCCTCCGGCCCGGCCGTTATCGGGCCGCCACCCATCAGTCGCCCAAAGTCGAGCCGCCACCCATCAGTCGCCCGAAGTCGAGCCGCATCCCCATCGTCGCAGGGACAACGGCCTGACGTCATTATCCGTCGGGCACATGCGCTCTGCCGGGAGGTAGCCGGGAGATATGAGGTGCTGTTGCGGCGCCGTGTGCGAGGCGCCGGAGGCAGAACTTGGGTCAGGAAAGCTGGCCAGCGTCTGGCAAATTGCGTCTGCCATACTGGCCAGCAGATGTGTCGTAGACATTTGGGTCCAGATTCCAAGGAATGATGGTTGCGTGGTGAAGTTTTAACACTTTCTGTTTTAATACTTTAAAAACTTTCTGTTTTGACAATTAATGCCCACACGACTAAAAGCATCATTGACCTAGGCTGGGCTTGTCCAATCAATGTCATGGTCTCGAATTCTTTCTACTCACGTAGCCTTTCCGCACACATTGCAATCGTTCTTATTGGCATCCTTTGCAATATTTTCAGGTTCTGTGACCATTTAAAGAACAAGCAGAAACAAGTAAAATGAAGCACTTTTTCGATTGGCCCATAATTCGTTTTGTGAGAAAGGGTAACTTGGTGAGCGATTTCTGTTCAGTTTTAGATCCTCGACAGACCCTCAAATAGGAGCATACTTCCAATAGGTGAAGATCACGTGTTGGATTCCAGTAGCAGGGTACGCCTAGATTAAAGCATTACGTTGAAGCTATGGTGCGAGAAGTGAAGATGAATCCGAACTGAAACTTTTCGCCAGTTTAGATACGTCTTATCGCCTGCCGCATAATACCCCTGAGCACTAGACCCATGCGAGGTCTAGAGTCACATCCAGGACCCAGGACCTTCAAGGACGTAGGGTGAGCCAAGTTCCTCGGATATTTTGTTTCTGGTGGGGGAGCTGGAGGAGGTGGTGGCAGTGTTAGAGCCATTCATTATTCTTAGAAGAGAAGACTTGTAGGGTAGAGGGAAATAAGGATTGTTTTGACGATAAGGCCGGAGCTAGAATCCCAAACTTCGGGTTGTTCTTTATCTTCAGGTTTTCGGATTTCAACAAGGAGCTATTCCAAATGGGGACAGTCCCCCGCTTTCGTCCCTTGAATGCGCTAGTGGCATCATGCCCTGAATGAAAACTAGATCCATAATTTAATATTAATGTGGCTAATGATTGATGCACGTGAAGTACTGAAATTCGAAATGGTCGGCTAGCAGCCACTTATGATATATAAAGGGAACCTTTATATGCATATATATAACGCTCTGACACCATCCCCAACAAATATTTGGTTCATCGAAAATATGCTCCAAAGCTTACGACAAAAATAAAACGGAAAGTAAAACTGCATGGCTTCATTTTGCGGCAGCACTTCTGTTCAACATGGTGCAGTCGTGTACCGGACTTGAGTGCAACGGTCGAGCTGTGTATACCTGGCCGACTTGTTCGCCGTGCGAGTCGATGGCCCCAATTGCCGAAGAGAGTCGCTAATCGTCGCTAACGAAGGGCCACGAGCGCACTCCAAGATGGCTCGTTCTCCGTGCCTCTGCCGCACAAAACACTCAATGTTCCCGCCAAAAATAACAGTCGCAGACGACCGGTAACCGAATGCGCGCCAAAATAGCGACGTTGGATTTGCACACGGTGGGAACTACAGGTCGGGTGCCTTCCTTCTGGCACGTGCATATATGGTAGGGTGAGGTAAGCCAACCGTCGGTCAACCAACCAACCATGAAGCAGCTCTTGTGGCTGGAATGTTAATGCTGTATTTCTGACGAAGCCGCCAATAAAATGGAACAGTAAAATAGCACACACATAAAGGCGATGCTTCGTCCGTAGCAAAGACACCAGCGGGAATCAACTGTCGAGAACCAAGTTTGCAAATATCGGAGTTCTCGAAGGCCCTGCATGAAGATTCGCCGTCGACCCGGAGCCATTAAAGTCAAATCACCCTGGCACTGTGCCACGGCCGGAACTATAAGGGAGCGCGAAGTTGGCGACAGCACTTTTGTGGGGCATGGCGGTGGCGAAGCCACAATCTACCATATCTACCAGAACCTTCTTGCAGCAAATTCTGGTTCGCGCAAATTGGCTCACAAAGCACGAATTTAGATGTATCAATTCCGATCTGGATCTCTTCTTCTGCAATTTATTAGCCTGACCTCCCTGATGTCAAATGGATCATATTTAAAAAAATAATTTGGGTGATATAAATATATATATATATATATATATATATATATATGCGTAAATGATTGCTAAGTTGCTAAGTTGCAAGTTCATTAAGTGTACTCTGGTTATATTCATGTATTTCAGCAGCGTGCTACTGTGAGTGGTGAGTGGTACGACAGCAGTGCTTAGGGAATCTGAACAGCCGCACAATTCAACGAATCACCAACTAGCTTCATTCAACCTTGAACCCATAACTCAACCCCATTCATCGTTTTGGCGTGTAGCAGATACCCGGCGCAGTTGCGTTGCGATGGTCGAATATCGGCCAGCCGGCGGTGACTGTTCTGCGTTGGCGGTGATCAGGGCGGCGGACCGTATCGCTCCGGAAGTGTAGTAGGTGCGCGGTGCCCGGCAGACGGTCCACCCGGCCGCGTTATCAGATCTGCCGGTCATGCTCGATGGCCGACGGTCACCGCGAACGACGCTGTCCGTCGGCAACGACGATGGCCGGCGGCCACGGGTGACGGGTGACGGCGGTGCCAAGGCTGTAATCTGGACCGCCTATTGGTGGAACCAGGGAAAAGAGGCTTCCAATGGACAAACAGAGTATAAAATGAAATAGTGTTCTGACTCATATAATGATTGCATGTTCTGCGCCGAAGGACACATAATATTTTCGATGCCCGGAGGATATTAACACGCGCCCTGGAGGGCCTCTGAAAATTACGCTCACTGGAGAGGGGATTCCGTCCCCCCTAAGATCTCGGCTCTCATTAAGGCTAGAGCAACGAAATTCGCAGGGTGGATGGGCACGATAGTTAACTCTATAGTGTGCAATTTTTCGTGACATTATGTCAATATCTTCAAGGTAAAATTAGGTCAAAATAGCCAAATTTTCTGGTTTTGCGTGGCTTGGCTTGTCATTGTCATGGATCGCTGTCATTGTGTTTAAATGCTCCAAGATTGGCATTAATGATGTTTTGGACATTACAAATGATGCAATACATATGCCAGATCCGCCATTTGACCCCAGGTCACACATATAGGAGCACTTTAGCAGGTCATTACCTCTCCAGTTACCGGAACCGAGCTGCCCACCTGACTGCTCCGTTGGGCGGCTCGGCACAATCGGCTTCGCAAAGAAGCGAGTGAAATATATGAATAAAGTATAGAAACGCTTAGGCACACAATGACAAACAGTATATTTCCGGATGTGTAGGGAGTAACATGCAAAATGACATCAATGTCATGACAGTCATTTCCATTTATGGCAACATTCCAGTTGACCAAGTTTGGTTTCATTAGCCTGTCATGATGACCTCGGCGACATAACATGACTTTTAAATTATATAGTATAACAATATGCATCAAACAAGTCGCTAGTGTTGCCAAGAACACTTCACTTTTGCCAATAAACGGCCAATACATTTGCCACTTTTGCCACTTCTGCCGGACATATCTAAGCAGGTACGGAGAAATATGGCGTGTATCAGCCTGTACAATATGGATTTGTGTACGAAAAATCGGAGGGGTGGGCGGATTTCGCCCTCCACTCCTCTAGGGCGTGTGCTAACCTGTCATGAACTTAACCTTACTTGACATCGGTGACCTGACATGACTTTGAAACAATGCAGCATAACAATATACATCAAACAAATCGTTAGTTTTGTCAAGAACACTCCCTTTTTGCCAATACACGGGAAGCGCATCAGCGCCGATATTTGTGGTCTGGCGTTGATAATTTGTTTTTACTTCACCAGCCCCTAACGCGACAAATTTTTCGGTCGATTTTCGTTTGTCTTGCTTTAAACAACGTGCCGTTCATTCTTAAGCAGGTACACAAACAATGGCGTATATCGGCCGGTAAAATCGGGAGTTATCTACGAAAAATCGGAGGGGTGGGCGGATTTCGCCCCCCTCCAGGGCGCGTGTTAAGGGAGCATTCTGGGCTTCATCACATCACAGTTTTTATCGTGGCATAAGTCTCACAATTTGGAATGCTTGGAAGTAGTCACTACTGAATTACTTAAGAATCGATAATTCAAAGTGCGACAAATTGGCCGATTGGAAATCATACCAGCTGGGCAGATTTGAAATATCAAAACACTGTCGATGTTCACAAAGTGTCAGGATGAAAGCGTCTACGTCCTGCCCCCTGCCGACCGCTTTTAATAATTATTGCGCTGAAGAACATACGTGATCGCTGATTCATGCAACCTAACGAGGAATGTAGTCCTACGTGACAAAACTACCGATGAATGTATTCCCACGTAACAAATTTACCGAGGAATATAGTCCCATGAGACAAAACTACCGGGGAATGTAGTCCCAAGTGACCAAACTACCGAAGAATGCAATCCCACGTGACCAAACTACCGGGGAATGTAGCCTCATGTGACCAAACTACCGAGGAATGTAGTCCCATGCGACCAAACTACCGGGGAATGCAAGCTCACCCGATTAGAATATCGTTGATGTTTCACCAGACTCCGGTACCGGAGGATGTGGTGTTTCCGGTCAGACACCCAGAGAACACAGTTCCACCCGTCAGACTACCGGGGAATATAGTTCCTCCCGTCAGACTACAGGTAGTAGTCTCACGTCTTCACGGTGCCTTTACGTCGAGGATTCCTAACGTCTGCCTGTTCTCGACAGGCCACCGAACCGCGCCGCAAACGCAACGTTTCGCCACGCGATTGTTCCCGTCTGACACGTCGGCGGCGCGCCACGTTCGTCGCGCCTGGCTGCAATTTATCTGGGCAAGGTGTGGCAGAGCTGTCTGTGGCCATGACGCGCCCTCCAAAACAGTGTAGACAGGCATGTCACATCTCGACAGGAGCGATGCAACACCTGTCATCGTGATTATTTGCTCAGTTGTAGCATGGAGTGCAAGTCGGGCGCGTTTTATCAGCTTACCATTTCAGTGGGCTTACTGCCAGGTGGGTATTGAGCTAGTTCTCGGATGCACGTCCGTTCTCCTGACCGTTCACCTGGCAGTTTATTTGTCCGCCTATTGGTCAATATATCGGCTTGTCCGCCACCGACATATCAGCTCACTCTGCCGGTGTCCATTCTGGAGTGAATTTGCTCTCGCTTCCAGGAATAGCTGCTGATATGATGTACGAATTTCGAGCTACATTATGCACGTGCACACACGATGGACGCGCGCCATTCTTGGCCACACTCGACTGCTCGTACCTAATTCATGTTGGTTGACACCGAAATGCCGAACTAACATTGCCATCATTCCTTCGAGAGTCATCAGTACAGCATTATCATTCATTGAGACCATCAGTTTGATTACCCATGGAACGTAGTAACATTGACGAACCGTTAAAGAAAACACTGTTCGGCACACTGGTGTCCACACCGACTGAGTCCAGCACACACCAAGGACGGTACACACCAAGAACGGCACACACCAAGGACGGCACACACCAAGGACGACACACACCAAGGACGGCACACACCAAGGACGGCACACACCAAGGACGGCACACACCGAGCACGACACACGCCAAGGACGGCACACACCGAGGACGACACACATCGAGGACGATCACACACCGAGGACGGTACACACCAAGGACGGCACACACCAAGGACGGTACACACCAAGGACGGCAAACACCAAGGACGGCAAACACCAAGAACGGCACACACCAAGGACGGCACACACCAAGGACGGCACACACCAAGGACGACACACATCGAGGACGGTACACAACGAGGACGGAACACACTAAGGACGACACTCATCAAGGACGATCACACACCAAGGACGGCACACACCAAGGACGGCACACACCAAGGACGGCACTCATCGAGGACGATCACACACCGAGGACGACACACACTAAGGACGGCACAAATCGAGGACGGTGACAGTAAACTGTCCACTTAAAGCGTTTATGGTCAAACAAAGCCGCATTTCTTTGTTCTGCCCATCGTAGAGGTACAGCATTATTTTCGTTCCCTTTTTGGCCAATAAATTTCAACGCAAAAACTGGTCTTGGACTGCAGAAGGTTTTGATAATTTGAGTGAGGGACTACAAAAAAATTGTTCCTGCCGAAAACATGTCTCGATTCTGGGTCCGACCCTGCCCGGAATCTTTCACCCATATATGAAACATGGTTACTGTCGCCCGTAAAAATGAAAAGCTTCGCCAAAATTGCAAACTATCGGGCCCTTAATTATCTCAGCCGCAAGCAAAGAAAACACTAAGGAACATTAAAACCGAGGAGTCCCTTTCCGACCTATGCAATCATTATCACCGCTCCTAAAGCCTGTACAGTCTTCGATCGTATGTCAGTGCACGGGCGTGATAAGAAAAGAACGTCAGTCGGTCACTAGTCACCAGCACGTCGGAAAACACTCACCTCCGTCATCCACACGCATGGTGGAATGTCGCATTTGTTTTTGCATTTTTGCTTGTCGCTCTGTTGAATAAACATTTGGAAAACCACTCGCTTTTCCCCGCAGCGGGCAGTATTAAGCCCAGGCCCAAAGGAAGACAAATGGGCGGATTCCGGTTGGCAGCTCGTAATTTCGCCGGTTTGAAGCGGCGCATACAGAGACGACCGGCGGTGAATATTGCACGAACGCTGATCCTAAATGATCACGAAGGACGCAGCATTAATATGCTATCAGTGCCTGCTAATTAGGATTTATGAAGTCTCATATTCTGAGCAGCTGTCAGCAAACGTGGCCGAGTCGTGAGAAGCAATGCCTGGTGAGTGTCGTGGCACATTCGTATGCAGATGGTCAAGTTAGCATGCCGCCCCATATGCCTATCAACCAACCGTGTTGAATTTTTAAAACAGGTAGATCAGTTGCGGCGGAATCTTTTCATGTTGTTGGCGTGTCTGACTACGGGCGGTGGCTTTTCTCATAAACCACCGCGACGGGGCCATTTCCAGAAATCTCATTAGCATCAGCGACTGTGATAGTTTACGATCCGTCCGAGCAGACCCCCCAAATCACATGGTTTACTAATAACGGCAGATCAAAGCTGCCGCGCCCACTCACTCACCTCCGCTGCACTCCGAACTCAAACCGCCCCGACGGGGCCCACGAAAACAGCTTCGGCTGAAGTCCACACTGTCCTGACATGATCGCCCCAGCCACCCCTTTTGATCTCAGCTTCCCCAAAACCCACCCACCCGCATGCGTTTTAGTCACTCCTCGTGATCATTTCAGCTGCCGCTGACGATCGTCTCAGCTGCCCCTGGTGATCAACTCAGCTGCCCCTGATAATCGTCTCAGCCGCCCCTGGTGATCGTCCCAGCTGCTCCTGGTGATCGTCTCAGCCGCCCCTGTTGATCGTCTCAGCTGCCCCTCGTGCTCGTCTCAGCAGCAGACTGTCGGACGGTGAGCCGGTGTTTACTAATGTACACAGTAATGCATCCGCGCGAGCTTGCGGCAGCATTAGCAGGGCTGATCGGCGAGGCCCACATCATACGAGTCGTGATCAATAGCTCTGCCGAACATTGTCCATACAGACTGCGGCTCTGCATAGTCACATCGCGGTGGTGAATATCGATAGGAGGGGATAAACAGATCGGACAGCCGAACACTGCCTGGATGATCACCACGGAGGTGGGGGATTATGCTAATAGGCTAGCTTTTCATTGTCCGGATATCTGTGGCGGGCTAATCTTTCTGAAGCAGCGCCGAGTAGGGGAAGGAAGAAGGGGACTCACGGATGGTACTGTGGCGGTATCACAGCTCGCTAGTGTTATAGTAAGGGTGTCTGGGTCAGAGGGAGAGAGAGGGGGGAGATAGTGAGTGAGTGAGCGAGTGACCGCCATATGTATGAATGCCATTAGCGAGATCTCGTCAAATATTCAAGCCAGCGAGCGTCCAGCATATTGGTTGGCTGGAGTCAGTGAATGTCTTCCAAGCGTGCAGTCCCTACCAAACGTGCGTGCAGTCCCTACCAAACGTTCGTGCGGTTGTCATGAACAAACCAAATGATGACCACCTAGCCGAAGATTATCAGACATTGTAGCGTGTTCAAAACGTGTGTTCACTTGTCGATGGCAAGGTAGGGTGTGTATTGAAAACTACGGTCATAAACGTGATTGCTAAAATGTGTTTCAGCTAGCGCGCACACACACACACACACACACACACACCCTGTCTGTAAGAAACGTATCCTGGAAGGATGCGTTTCTTCCCAAACAGCCATCTGACATGTCATTGGTGTGGCAGACATATACCGATTTTGGTGTCAATCGCCCTTGTCGTTCTGCTCAGCACCCAGCTGTATGCCGCTACTTGATCGGAAGTTCATTAGCTGCCTCATCAGCTCACTGTCGCACCGTAGAGAACAGCGCATTCGGCAATTGTCGACCGAATTCATTGAGGCGCAGGTGTCAGCTGCTGACGCAGGTAGATGTTGTGAGATGCAGGATGAGTGGATTCGCTGTCACATAGTCGTGTTTGCGCTAGGCGACAAAAAACACCTGACCGGCTCCGTTCTTCGTTCTGAGAGATGAAGCTGACTCCGTTGTCAGCTTCATCTCTCTCTTTCTCTCCCCCCCTCTCTCTCTCTTCTCTCTCTTTCTCTCTCACTCTCTCTGTCTCTCTCTTCCTTCTCTCTCCTTTTCTCTCTCCCTGCTACAGCCAGTCAACAGAGAACGCGGTGAAGCCGCCACCAGAGTCGAAAAGGCCGGTTTCTGGCGCCCAGCTGCAGGAAGGCCACGCTATCATCAAGCTGGCAGTAAGGAAGCATAATCCCGGAGAGGCGATCGTAGCTGAGTATGAACGCAAAATGTGATGCAGTTGAAGATGTGTCGCATGATCTCAGGGGCCGATGCAGTGGAACACTGGGACCATGTGCTAACACATGTGAAGGTAGCACCACTTTGGTCGGTAAAGACGTCCTTTGAGGAAGGCTCGAGTGCACCCCCTCTGCCTTCGCTCAATTTTTTTTTCTTGGATGGGAGTCTTCTACGCCCTCCGAGGAAATGTGCTCCCCATGAACATTACTGTAGCCGTCTCTGAGTCGTCTTGAATCCGTAGTAATGATGTGCAATCTTCGCAACTTTCGTAATGGGTTAGGTTAAGTTAGGCTAGGTTGGGTTATTCTGTGTAATCCACATGTGCCAATGTCTAATTTTCGAAAGGCGACACTGCATACGCCGATATAACAGGAGCCGGGTGGGTATGGCGGGATAAAGGGATGGAAGGAGCTAGAAGGCGTGAGTGGATTGGAGAAGTACAGGAGAAGAGGGTGACAGGGGAATAGGAGAGGTATTAATGATTTTATTGCATTAAGCTGTTAATTTGGGATCGGAATTTTGATTGTTTAGCCCAAAACTTCGTGGAACCGCAAATGCGTAGATAATGATAATCGAATGATAGCTACAATAGCTACTTTCCGCTGCACTATCTCTACATTCATCACAAGACATCCATGGCAACGAATCATTCTTCATCTCAAAACATCTGACTGCATCAGCATCTAAACTCCTTACATCCATAAATTTCGCCGACCATTGCCGAATGTTCACTGCGGCACGATGGTGCTGCCACCTGTGAACCAGCTTATGAACTGCTGATCAGTATCTTCAGGTAGTCGATTGTTGTGGAAAACAACTAGAGCAATGAACACTAAAAGCGGTACATATCTGCAACACCAATATTCTGATATATCGGATTGGTGTTTGGAAATGGATATACACAGTAATCCATAATAACTAGATCGATGAAAGCGACAGTATGAAAAGTAGACAATTTTGCGAACATTGATGACCTGAAGGTGGATGGGAGGACAAAACAGTTATATTTTTGATCAAAAAGTATATTTGAACTCAGCATGTATAGGACATCAAATGATGCGCGAAAATCAAAGATTTGAAAATAAAAAATTGGCACCCTAAGGTACACTCGCACCCACATATTGGACACCCGCGTGTACAATAGGTGAGAGTGCTCGCGTTTCGCGTTGGGAATATTTATCTGACATGGTGACTGTCTCGTTGATACGAATGTGGTGTTGCCAGCGGTGCAAATAATGTATTTTTCTCTGTCGCAACTTAAAAAATAAGACCGCTATGGATGATGAAGCACAACTTGTTTGCACTGAAGTACTTGAAATACTGCGCTGCTGACAGAAAGAAAGGTTAAATAAAGGAGGGAGATGTATCAGCGCTCCTAATCTTTGTCTGGACTTTCAACCGTCATCAGAAGTGCTGTTATTACCGATGGCTGAGGTTTCCGTTGGTTGCTAACCATTCCCAGTTGTGATCTACAGTGCTAGAGTTTGTCGTATGCCATTGCGGGCCCTTAGGTAAGTTTCCAACATTCGAAAATAAAGTTGACTTCCAGGTGCATTCACAGGCCAAATATCTGATCTCCACATGCTCTGAGTACGCGCCAAGAGTCTATAGGCATGATCGAGAAACACCGTATACGTTCTTAGTACATTTGCAAGCCATTCCATCACTCGTATAGTTTCTCTCCGAGAAGTGTCTGCCGGGTAATATAGTGGGCAATATATCAGCACAACACTTCCTTTTTATGACGCCATTGGCTCTTCCCCAGCTGACTCCGATTTGTCACAGATGTCTGGCAAAGTACACACTGCAGTAGTGGGACTCTAATGAAATGTGCTTTCGGCCAGAATCATATCAGAGAAACCCTGCGGACATTTGGCGACTCCGATTCCCAGCCGGGGTTATCGACGGCATGCTCAAGAATTACACATTCTAGCGTCGTCCGACACACCAAACACTGGCTTCTCCCGACATACTTCCTCCCGCCGTAGCTGGTAGAGTGTGAACGACGTGGGGTCGTGGTACTTATCAGACCTGTCAGAAGTTCTGGTGATGCATGACGATAAGGGAAATAACTGAATCGTGAGGCTGGAAGTGGAGGGATGTGAGACAATATACGCCTCGGGGAGCCGCTCCGAACCTTACTCGTGAGAGATAGAGATGCGACGATGCTTTTGGAGCCCGCGATGAAAAGAAGTAATCAATTTATAGGCGATGAACAAAAGCGCCACCGGTCATCTATCTCGTCCAGCACCCTTTGCCGTGTTTCAGGCTGCAGCATTTGCGGAGTTAACAATGTCCCTAAGAGCCATGGTTGGTGAGGTGGTTGTCTTAGATGGTTGATGGGGATATTAGGGCGCCTAGGTCCATTCTTTTCATGCAAAACCCTAAGAGTACATTCAAAGATATTGAGAGGTTCTAACCCCCTAAATTTAATGGTGGTGGAGCCCATACCAAGATCGCTAAAAATACAGGACCCTCCCCTTCCCTCCACCTCCATGTGTCCCTTTATTCACCTGTTGTGTCGACCAACACATAGTTATACGTACATTAAATCATCATGTGGTATTAATCATCATCATCATGTGGTATTAATCATGATGCTCCTGTCCCATAATGTCCTAGTAATAAAAAGCAACAGGTCAACTCAAACACCAGCAGGTAGAGCATCTATGGCATCCTTTCGGTCATCGTGTCTGATCATTACCCTGCCAATTTGGAGCACAAGCGTCACGAAGTAGCACACGAAGAGGGCCAGGTAGGATGGTATTGGTGTATCTGTCAAGTCAGCAGAACACAAACCAGAGTTCGGCATTCCTGTCAAGCCAGGCGAACAGACCAGAATTTGATATTCCTGTCAAAACCAGGCGAACACAGATCAGTGTTTGGTATTCCTGCCAAGCCAAGCGAACACAGATCAGAGTTTGGTATTATTCACGTAAAGCCAGGCGAACAGATTAGAGTTTGATATTCCTGTCAAGCCAGGCGAACAGACCAGAGTTTGGTATTCCTGTCAAAGCCAGGCGAATACAGACCAGAGATTGGTACTCCTGTCAAAATCAGGTGAACACAGACCAGAGTTTCAAGCAATAGTCATTTTGCGCATACTGATCTCAATGTAGTCTTCCAGAGGTGTCAATGTAATTGTGGGTGGGCTGTTGCTACTTGGCGATTGATCTGCCTCAATGTTTTCCGGGTATGATATGTGACCCCACAAAGTTGCTCCCAGTATCAGGTGTCTCACAGCTATTACATCTGCTATGCCTTCCTCTTCCCCACTATTGACCAGCCTTCACAAAGTATCGTCTGTGTGCAAGACGATCCCTTACAATGTGCTGTTTGGTACTGAGAAACAGAAGATGAAGAAGGAATTGTACATTACGGGAGGAAGACCAACTCACAATATTAAGCTAATCATCGCGGTCGTCCATTTTATGAGTATTTACTTACCAATATTCCAAACATGAGGATCTACGTTCCTAATTTGAGGTTGCTTGAAAATTTCCTGCAGAACAACTGTTTTCTCACTTGGAGATAGAAGTCTGAATGAAAAATGGTGATCGAGTTGGTGCAGTTATCTCCATTGCATGGAATGGTTCTCTTCATATATCAACAACCACACCCAAAGTGTCTCAATTATCCATCACAGCGGGGACCGACTCTCTCCCACCCTCTACAAAACAACATCGGCGCGTTCATAATAAGGTTTTCTATGGGATCACTCTTGTGCAGCGTGTTTATGGACGACTTCAGCTACTCTGCGTCCTCGGCGTTTGTCCACAGCATGGCACGGATTTTACATAGGTACGGATAACGAAGTAGATCAGAGTGTTCGGTGAAAGGAAACAAGTGGATGCGATTCGATAACGGATTGACTCTCCAACCTTTGTCGCAAAATAAACATTTAGCAAAATGACCATGCTAATTTCTGTTTTCCAACCACAACATTTCATGATAAATTGCTTAGATTAGTTGATGCTGAATTTAAAAGATGACTGGACAATAAACGAAGCCAATAATCAACAATTAGTTGTCGTACTCAGCAGGCTTCTTCAATGTCAAGCACATGCATATGCAGGTTCAGATGGATTCATTATTCTGTCCTCTCGATATTCAGTCATCAAGTTCTTATGTAATCGAGTTGACTGCAAACACATTGCTATCAACGTACTTGCAGATACGCTATCTACATATAATCGCATTCATAAACTCACCCATTCCATCTGCAGCTTCATTTGTACGTAGATACCTGCATCGCATTATGCATGCATATATAAATCATAGTAATATATGACAACAACAAAAAACAACAAAACAAACAAATGAACTACCAAACAAATATGTCACGTTGACAACCTTTGCCCTTCTTTTGCTGTACAAAACTTCTATTTTTCATGGACTAGTTGCTATTTATTTCTGCAACTAATCCGGTTTTAAAAATCGTATAATTTTTGGGAAATGGATTTGACAACGGATAAATTTCTCTGTTCAGCGCGCCTACCGATACGGATTGAATTGGCCTATACTGATGTAGATGGGAGCGGGTTTGAGCATTACAATCGGAGCTATTATCTACCATTGTTTCCCGGTGCGCTGGTGATACACAGAGTTTAGTGTTAAACCGGAAAGACGTGCTGGGTTGTGTGATTGCGTGCATGTAGCACACAGGATAAAAAACGCAATACAATGGGGTGTCAAATGGGCATTGAAGCGTAAAGCGAAGGCAGAATGGCTGCTCTACGAGCTTTGGAAGAAACTTAACATCAACCCTGCGGTGGTATATGTTAATAAATAACTTGAAGCTAACCACAAGCTTATCAACCTGGAGATCACCTCCACAATCCTGGTCCGCACGACCGCCGCCCTATATATATATATATATATATATATATATATATATATATATATATATATATATATATATATATATATATATATATATCAAATGGAGGTGTAGTAATTATTCCCTAATAATATAACATGCAAGGCTGTTCTACTCATCAAAGGTCAACCGGCATAGATAATTAAAAAAAACATGTAAGCCCCCACCCCCCATATCCCATGGCATCGTCACGGACTTGGGACCAGTGTAGGCGAGCGAATGATTTGGGGTCGATTTTGGCATGCAACGCCATAGGTGTAAAGTTGAATGCAATGAGGCTTTATTGGCACTTCCTCGTGACCCACCGTGGTGACACCTAAGTTTCCCCTGTCTCCTCCCATTGTATCTCTAATGATTTCCGGCGTGGTTCACAGTCCCGGGAGGTCGTCTCATTTTCATTGCATTCCGATGCAGTACTCGCCCGCCGGGGACATGATGCGCTCTCACCTGGACCGCCGCGGCTCGCTCGCCCTGCCCTGACTGCCGAAGTGGCCACTGAACGGTCAAAGTTCATGACGCGCCGAGGCAGCGTCGAGCTATTCCGAGGTGTTCTGGTGACACGGCGAACGCCTGCCATCGCGTGCGGCTATGTCGCAGTGCGACAGTGTCGCACTGCGACTGCGGTGCAGTGTCGCACATGCGGCGACTGGTGTCGCAGGCCACGACACTGCCACACCGTGGGCGCAACACGGCTCTGACACCGTGTTGCGGCTTTAGATCTGTGCGGTTTACTTCGTACCTGTGCGGTCGTACAGATACGAAAATCAGCGCCGGAGCCTTCCATAAGTCCGCTGCGTGTCGCTGCTTTCATGCTTCCGGGAGCCAGCTCTGGTGCTACTGTGCCGCCTTGTTACAACCACGCGACTTTTCGCTCTGCCCTGTCACAGTCTCAGAGAGTCGGGCGCCGCGGTGGGGCGCGCCATGACCTTCAGGTCACGGTGCGACAGGTCGCCTCTCGTTACATTTGTACACCTCGTGACATCCGCCGCCGTCGACACTACGTGACGTCCTCCACCGTCGACATCTCGTGACGTCCTCTGCCGTAGGCACCTCGTGACGTCCGCCGCCGTCGACACCTCGTGACGTTCGCCGCCACCAACAGTCGCACTCGAGTTGGTGACGCGCTGCAAATTGATTTTCCCATAAAGGCATCGGTAGTAGAGCCCGGATGATATTGGCACGGTTTCATGGCCGGGCCGGCGCCGCCCCGAGATGGGACGGCTGACCCGAGGTGGTGATGGTCGCGTGGCGGCGGGGAGGGGCACGACGCTGCAGATCAGAGTTCCAGTGGTCAGCGCGGCGCGGCAGCAATAGTGTCGCCGCTCAAAAACCGGCGACACGCCTATCGTTAATAGGCCAGCTGTCATATCAGATGGTGTCGGGTGACTGATGGTTGGAGAAGATGAATTGTCAGGTGGGCCTGACATCGGCTTAGAGCCGCGGCCCGCCGCAGGACTGTAGCTGACCTGGCCGCTGTGCAGGGCGATGGAAGTCAGACCACTGAGCGAAGAGGTGGCGTGGTTGATGTCTTTGTTTGCACTTCAAACAAAAACCGTCCGTTTACGCCTTGTCGGTTTTCTCCGGACGCCTTTTTATTCGCAGGGCCTCGCTAGGAACAATGGTACAAGAACCGGCGCGTGAACAACGGGGCGACACGAGAAAAGGGAAACGTATAGCAGGGACTTGCATTGCTCCATTGCGAGACGTAGCTACGCAATTTCCAGGCTGGTTGTTATAAAGCGAATGTAGCGCAACGATAAGAGTACACTTCTCCAGTGGTGTATCACAATATAACCCCTTCATTTCAGCCGACCCCCCCCCCTCTCCAACTAGTTACGTCGCATGGCCGTCGTCCTGTGAACGCCGTGATATCTGATGTTTCTGTTGGAATATCTATTGAACCCGTTTCAGCCCTTCCAGCGGTGCACCCGCGGGTCATTTTGGGTGCAATGGGGCGGACTTTCTGCCACCCGCGCTTGGTTTTGCGCTATAGCAAGCAAGCCAATTGAGACAGCAGCTTGAGACGTTCAGTACCTTCAAATGAACACCTATGGTATATTGTGTTTCAAAAGTTTATCTCACGGTCAGCCTTGGTCATGTTCTAATGACGTTTTAGAGCCGTTCTTATGAGTTGAGTTTAACATCTCAAACGGTTGCATGTTGGTAAGATACCGTCGGGCAAATGCATGCTGTGAGATCGATACAGGTACAGTTTGTGTACCAGAGGTCATTTTATTACCGTATGACCATCTTCTAGGTCATTCTGGGCTATTTTGATATAATTAATTTCCTTCGAATATGATGACCGCTTTATAGCTGGAAAAGATGTTTAAGGCGTTACAAAATCGATATGTCGGTTAACTACGATGCCCTTACCTGTTAGGTCATCATAGGTGAAGTATACACATGTCTGTTTTCAAGTACCATTCCAGGTCATATTATAATGGCATCAAAAGCTCAACTAGATCACAGGTGCTGTTTTCCCGCATGAAACGATTGCCTGCCATCCGAACAATCTAACCAAACTACGCTGGCAGGCCTGTCAGGTACCGTGAGGCTCTGCTGGGTGTCGCAAGGCTCCGCTGGGTACCGTGAGGCGCCGCTGGGTGCCGTGAGGCGCCGCTGGGTACCGTAAGGCGCCGCTGGGTGCCGTGAGGCGCCGCTGGGTGCCGTGAGGCTCCGCTGGGCACCGTGAGGCTCCACTGGGTACCGTGAGGCTCCGCTGGGTACCGTAAGGCGCCGCTGGGTGCCGTGAGGCGCCGCTGGGTGCCGTGAGGCGTCGCTGGGTGCCGTGAGGCTCCGCTGGGCACCGTGAGGCTCCACTGGGTACCGTGAGGCTCCGCTGGGTACCGTAAGGCGCCGCTGGGTGCCGTGAGGGGCCGCTGGGTGCCGTGAGGCGCCGCTGGGTGCCGTGAGGCGCCGCTGGGTGCCGTGAGGCTCCGCTGGGCACCGTGAGGCTCCACTGGGTAGCGTGAGGCTCCGCTGGGTACCGTAAGGCGCCGCTGGGTGCCGTGAGGCGCCGCTGGGTGCCGTGAGGCGCCGCTGGGTGCCGTGAGGCTCCGCTAGGCACCGTGAGGCTCCGCTGGGTACCGTGAGGCGCCGCTGGGTGCCGTGAGGCGCCGCTGGGTGCCGTGAGGTTCTGCCGGACGTCATGAGGCTCCGCTGGGTACCGTGAGGTTCCGCTAGACGATGCGAGGCTCAGCTGGGTGTCGTGAAGTTCTGCCTGGCGCCGGGAGACTCCGCCGGGCTCTGTTGAGTTACACAGGGCACGAAAGGTTTCTGCACGGCCGCCGGGCCGGCGGCCCGGCGACTGCCCCTCGGCCAGCTCTGGCTGGGACCGACCACCAAGTGCAGCCGCAGTCGCTTCCCGATGAATTATCGCGCCCATAAATCGCATCTTTTCTACTACTTGGCATCGGTCTGGAGGCCCGGCCGCCGGTCCGATCGTGGTCTCTGTCTGGCGCTCCATCCCGCGCACCGTCCCGGACCTCGCTCCATCCCGCGCACCGTCCCGGACCTCGCTCCATCCCGCGCACCGTCCCGGACCTCGCTCCATCCCGCGCACCGTCCCAGACCTGGCTCCGTCCCGCGCACCGTCCCGGACCTCGCTCCATCCCGCGCACCGTCCCAGACCTGGCTCCGTCCCGCGCACCGTCCCGGACCTGGCTCCATCCCGCGCACCGTCCCGGACCTCGCTCCGTCCCGCGCACCGTCCCGGACCTCGCTCCGTCCCGCGCACCGTCCCGGACCTCGCTCCGTCCCGCGCACCTTCCCGGACCTCGCTCCGTCCCGCGCACCGTCCCGGACCTCGCTCCATCCCGCGCACCGTCCCGGACCTCGCTCAGTCCCGCGCACCGTCCCGGACCTCGCTCCGTCCCGCGCACCGTCCCGGACCTCGCTCCGTCCCGCGCACCGTCCCGGACCTCGCTCAGTCCCGCGCACCGTCCCGGACCTCGCTCCGTCCCCCGCACCGTCCCGGACCTCGCTCCGTCCCGCGCACCGTCCCGGACCTCGCTCCGTCCCGCGCACCGTCCCGGACCTCGCTCCATCCCGCGCACCGTCCCGGACCTCGCTCCGTCCCGCGCACCGTCCCGGACCTCGCTCCATCCCGCGCACCGTCCCGGACCTCGCTCCATCCCGCGCACCGTCCCGGACCTCGCTCCGTCCCGCGCACCGTCCCGGACCTCGCTCCGTCCCGCGCACCGTCCCGGACCTCGCTCAGTCCCGCGCACCGTCCCGGACCTCGCTCCGTCCCGCGCACCGTCCCGGACCTCGCTCCGTCCCGCGCACCGTCCCGGACCTCGCTCCATCCCGCGCACCGTCCCGGACCTCGCTCCATCCCGCGCACCGTCCCGGACCTCGCTCCATCCCGCGCACCGTCCCGGACCTCGCTCCGTCCCGCGCACCGTCCCGGACCTCGCTCCGTCCCGCGCACCGTCCCGGACCTCGCTCCGTCCCGCGCACCGTCCCGGACCTCGCTCCATCCCGCGCACCGTCCCGGACCTCGCTCCGTCCCGCGCACCGTCCCGGACCTGGCTCCGTCCCGCACACCGTCCCGGACCCCGCTCCGTCCCGCGCACCGTCCCAGACCTGGCTCCGTCCCGCGCACCGTCCCGGACCTCGCTCCATCCCGCGCACCGTCCCGGACCTCGCTCCGTCCCGCGCACCGTCCCGGACCCCGCTCCGTCCCGCGCACCGTCCCGGACCTCGCTCCGTCCCGCGCACCGTCCCGGACCTCGCTCCGTCCCGCGCACCGTCCCGGGACCCCGCTCCGTCCCGCGCACCGTCCCGGACCTCGCTCCGTCCCGCGCACCGTCCCGGACCTCGCTCCGTCCCGCGCACCGTCCCGGACCTGGCTCCGTCCCGCGCACCGTCCCGGACCTCGCTCCGTCCCGCGCACCGTCCGGACCTCGCTCCGTCCCGCGCACCGTCCCGGACCTGGCTCCGTCCCGCGCACCGTCCCGGACCTGGCTCCGTCCCGCGCACCGTCCCGGACCTCGCTCCGTCCCGCGCACCGTCCCGGACCTCGCTCCGTCCCGCGCACCGTCCCGGACCTCGCTCCGTCCCGCGCACCGTCCCGGACCTCGCTCCGTCCCGCGCACCGTCCCGGACCTCGCTCCGTCCCGCGCACCGTCCCGGACCTGGCTCCGTCTCGCACACCGTCCCGGACCTCGCTCCGTCCCGCGCACCGTCCCGGACCTCGCTCCGTCCCGCGCACCGTCCCGGACCCCGCTCCGTCGTGCTCCATCTCTCCAGTTATGCCCGCACACCAGCATGATCCGTGCAGCTGCATGCACAGCTGTGCCACGCTTCTCCTGCATTCTGTTCGAGCATGCTACATCATCTGAAGCCGACGTTCGGCGAGAAAAGTCTGGCGACTGGCTCACTTCTCCGACGTAGTTCCCGCTCGAGCCCGCAGTTCATTCTCAGTCGCTTGCGGTTTCCATCAGTAAAGCACACGACGCCTTATGCTGCAATCAAAACACACAGCTTCCCATGGTCGAACACCTGCCTTCCTAGTCAAACACATCTCCTCCCACAACCCCAAGCAAACACCATCCTGCAGCAAAGCACTGGTGGTTCTCTCACGGACAAGCACTCGTCACCATCCACCGTCGAGGATTTCGCATCCCTGCTTCCCGCTCCATCGCACAGCGTGAACGGTGCACAGAGCCTATCAATTACGCCAACTGTGAAGTGTCATCCGCCCAGTCCAGAAACCCCTCTCCCGTCCACTCTGCCCGCTGCTGTGCGGCGGTGCAGCGGCCGCAGGAGGTCCCGAAGCCGGCGCGGTGCCACCCGGTTGCGCGGAGTTCGGTCGACCTGTCAAATAAAACTCAACTGCTCGGTGAGCTGCCCGGCCGGGCCGCCCAGCTCGCAGTCGGCCTGATCCATGGGATCTAGGGTGATCCTTGTTTTTCAGTCGGCTGCGCGGCACCGCAAGTTTATGACCGCCGGCGGGCACTTTAATTAAATCGGCGACAGGTCAGCGGACGGCTGGCGGTCGGCGGGAGCCGGCAACAACACCCATTCGGCGCGGCCGCCATGCGGCGGTGTGCCGGCCGCGGCAGCTCGGCACGGCGGCCACTCCGCGGCGTCTATTGCCGCACTCGGCTTGCGGGTCGGATTGCAGACAATCGCACTTCATCTCGGCCGCAACGACGTCAGCCGCCGCTCGAAATCCGGCGGAAATCCTTTTCATTTGGCACGCGTGATTTTTGGTAGCGCTTAACTAAGACGCTGAGCTGAAATTCGTTATCTTTTATGGCTCGTTGGGGCGCTGTTGCGGGCATCAGATGGGTCAAGCAGATCGTTATGGTTGCGGTACCGGGAGTGCATCAGGCCCATTTCGTACGTCACAGGATAAATTCCTGGTTGACTTTTCCAGCAATGTGGGCAGCATTGGTGCACAGCATGTTCAATTCGTTCATGCACTATAGCGTACCTCAACGACGCATGTTGCACAACAACGTAGAATGCTTCGAACCACTTCGAAACAAAACGGGTGAATTATTCGTCTTTTGCCCACCGTATTTTTCCAGCTGTGCCGTCTGACGGTGACCGTGGTTGCCACCCCCCCCCCCCCCACCAAAAATTTCGCCCCTAATTTAGATAGAGCCGGGGAGCCAATACCTATGCGACTAAGGAATGCCTTTACCCAATGTATGATAGGGGTCAAACCTGTCAAAAACTGCAGTTATCAACAATTTCAACCAAGTTATGCAGCAAGTTGTATATGCAATGCATTTTATATGCGTTTATGCTTGTATTATCCTGCAGACCACACCAATCGCAATACGCCATATGTGGCTGCCACGGGAGGAGATAGCGAACATGTGTAGATCCTTAAAAAGGTGTACTATCAGCAAGCTTTCGCAGTGCATCGCTGCTGCCTCTTTAGCCAGACATGGGACCAAATCATATCATCTTCACCTCAACATGTGCACATGTCCGTCCACCTGTCATGTCTCAACTCAACATACTCACCCAGTAGTGTGTCAATTCCAGGGGTCAAAGCACAACGTTTGTATTTTTCGATGGCGTATGAGACGATGATTAGCTTGTGCGGGTAAAATTCAGGAATAATCCAGATTCTGGGATTGTAGTTATTGTGCGAGAAAACCTTTCATTTTCTAACAAAATTTCGTCCAAACACTAGATTGTCATCCGGTTAAATATTATCATGCGGCCGTGTGCCCCCCTCCATGAAAATTCATGGATACATTTTTGATCAGTGTTTCTGACGTACAGATACTTGCACACATACACATTCTCATCTACTCTGCTTCTAACCTCTGAAATTTGACGAAAGAAGTTACGTTCTGAATGCTATTCCCAGACGTCAACAGTGTGCTAACCAATTGGGACCTGATCATTCCATCCATTTTCTCGTGGTTGTACACATGGGTACATGTCTCTGTGCCAAGCTTGACACGTCTCTTCACACGCTGAGTGTCTGAAGGTCAATGGAGTACATATATGCCTCTGTACAAACCGCTTGACCTGAGCTGTGGTGAGGGGATAGGTGGGGGGAGGTTCAGTGATCCTAGTGATCCATCCTATCAGCTCTAGCAGCTTGGTGCATCCGGGTCTATGACCTTTGCTGTCCTGGCCTGAGAGTTTTCATCAAGGTGTGTCTCCTCATCCTACACCACCCTCACCTCCAGCATTCTGTCAAATATATTTCTTCTTCTCCTCCATCTTACTGCACATCATGGTCTGGAACGTGCAAGCCAAACCTCTGGGTATGCAAGCCAGGCTTACCTCACAATGGCATCGCTTCATCACCTTCTTCTGACTTATCAGGAGCTCCAGTTGAAACATAATGAACCCGGGTCCTTCTATCCAGCTGTGGTTGGCTTTTGTGTTGCACAAGTTAGGCAAGTACACCCAGAGTATGAACACCACAAATAGCTTGATATTCTGATGCTTCCCTTTCAATCCATGCTAGGACAGTGATATCCACCATCCACCTGCTATGACAGACTGATTCAATTTTCAGCACAGCATTACGTCAGCTCTCCAATCCTGATGATCTAGGAAATCATGTAACCAAAGGACTGATCTGTGGAGAGGTCACTCATAACTTCTTCACTCAGATGGGGCAGATGACGCCCACACAAATCTTGGCACATGGGATCTATGTCCAGCTCTGTAGCAGTGTCCCGCATGTCACCAATCTTGGCACTCCACATGTTGTTGCTGAGTGTCGGCCATCCAAGCTGGTGATGAAGCGTCTCGGCTTCAACTTCTCACCGTGGAGGTCACATACCAGACAGACTGGTATCCCGTTCAGCTTGGCCTCCACATATTGTTTCATTTCTCCCTCCCACCAAGTGCTTGCGTTAGTATGGTCCCTTCTTATTGCCTGCAGGGACTGGGCAGCTCTTCTCTCCCTCTGTCAGTCCTCCAGATTTTCTGGAAGCATATTTGCAGACCCTATCTCCTCTGGTCTCCTCAGGAACGAACTCCCGCATGTATCTTGCATGTCTCCCATTCTATTTTACTATTATCATGCCTGCCATCAAACAAGATGTCGATTCCAATCTCCCTCACCTCACTCTCAAACTGTAGGACCAGGTTCAGGGTTTAGGGGAGTGAACTCCTCGCCATCGTTCTCGACTCTCCATTATCTCTAGCTTCCTCCAGAAGAGTGGCCTTTCTTGCTTCATTCACCCTCTTCATATACTACTCGAGCGTGTTCTTCCCTCTCTCCTCTGCATCCCTCATCTGCTCCGACCTCTGCATCGTTGCTACCTGTCTCTGGCGCGCAATAGTGTCTACAGAGCTCACTGTGTTTTGTTGTTGTTGCGAACTTGCGCAATATGCACGCGCAAGCATCCGAGGTCAGAGCAACCAGTTTTGCTTCACGAATGCACAAGTGTTGCAGAACAGATATATCTAAACACATGCTACGACACTTCAATACGAAAATTCAAAGCCATACAGGTGTAGCTACCCATGTCCAATTTAGAATCTATTCGCATTTCCGAGCTTCGTGCGCGCAAATCTAAAGAAATATCATTAGTCGTTTTCATAAAAGTACATATTTGAAAGCCTGCCCACCCACAATTGCATAGGCAATTATGCAATGTCTAGAACCCACGTCAGGACGTTCGCACACCTATACAAGTCTACACATGTAGACACGTCGCTGCACTGAGCATTCAGCAGCTTATCTGCGGACCTCCGACGGGTGTCATTTCCATGGAGAAGAGTTATGTCTTCCAAAGGTCAACCATTATTGTGCCTTCATGAAATGAAAAGGTCACCTACTAATAAGGAATTTCAGCGGCATACCTCATATTTGGTGAGGTGGGAGTGTCCATGACGCGATTACCAACTTCAAATATACATCATGGTAAGCAAGTACATTTAAGGAAGATTTACGGTAAACCCTGTTCCTCACAAGCTTTAATAACAAGCTATCCGCCATACGTAAATAGACGTCCTCGTGCCTGTGAACAAAATGAAGACTTGTGTACGCAGAAATGTGCCGAGATGTGGCAACTCCTCCATATTCGATATTCCTCCATTTATCTGGTAAAGCTGAAACCGAAGCTTAGTTATTTTTTAAGGCTCAGCTGCATGGATTGCATCTCTTCTCGATCCCATCATATGCAATGACGGTCATACCGTTAGCCTGTTATATTTTCTTACGGCTTCTATGGATTAAAAATAAAGAAATTTGATTCACAGAGAGTGTATCAAACGTGACCGGCGGTGCATTTCAGAAAATAATTTTTTGGCCTAGACAACTACTTTTTATCGTGCATTCGTTGTCTCTTTAGTGAATACAGCCTTGGCTTTCTCCTAGTCATTTAGCTGACTTCGAGTTGTTGCCTAAACTGCACCACTTTCGAGAAGTACGTGTTAAACCCAAAATGTTCCTATGTGTCGGTATGTAAATCCTGGTATGACGACCGTTTACCTTGTGCAGTACGAGCACTTAATTTAGCGCTTAATGCTTGTCACTCGCCTCGACTCGCGGTGTTCACCGCGGTGTTCAGAGCATCAGGCTGCTTGAAGATGTTTCTGTTTTTCTACAGTTGTTAGTTTAGTCGGACTGTCACGGGGCGGTGGGGGATGTTCAATAGGACTGTCACGGGGCGGTGGGGGATGTTCAATAGGCGGTGGGGATGTTCAGCAGGACTGTCACGGGGCGGTGGGTGATGTTCAGTAGGACTGTCACGGGGCGGTGGGGGATGTTCAATAGGACTGTCACGGGGCGGTGGGGATGTTCAGCAGGACTGTCACGGGGCGGTGGGTGATGTTTAGTAGGACTGTCACGGTGCGGTGGGGGATGTTCAATAGGACTGTCACGGGGCGGTGAGGGGATGTTCGGTAGGGTTGTCGCCGGGCGGTGGGGGATGTTCAATGAGACTGTAACGGTGAGGGGATATATATATGCATATTTTCAGTATAATGTATTTATATATATACATGATATATCATATGCTTGTATGTCATGCATGCAAGAAAACCATCATTTTCTGTTGCAAATATCCCTCCTCATAATTTTGAATTCCATCTCATACTTGGAAGATGTAGGGCATTCCACGTCTGATCGACAAGGTCCTGGCACCTATATCTCTCAGATCTAGCCAGAATTATTGTATGGGGTTATCTTATGCGCCTGAATCCACGTGTGCAAATTTTACTTCGATCAGTTCAACGGTTCAGGAGTTATAGCCTCGGGCATTTTTGGAAGGTCATTCAGAATATTCGCTACTGCAGAATACGTCCCCGATCGGCACCGAAGGCGCAGTTTTTCTTCAAACGACGTGTGGTTGAAGGCCGATACAGCTATATTTCCCCATCCCGTCAAGCTTTTTCGACGGGGTGTCCTTGACATCTCCTAGTCAGGATTAGTTCTCCGATAGCCCGATAGATGTCGCCATTATCGGTCAGTGGTGGCAAAATCTGGCCGCCGTGGGGCGGTGGGTGAATGTTCAGTCGGAGCATCGTGGAGCGGTAGGGAAGTTCAGTCGGACTGTCGCGGACCGGTGGGAGTCGATCAGTCGCCTGGCGGTGGGGGAGGTTCAGTTGGATCGTCAGGTCATCAGGAATGTTATCAGGAGGTTACCGCAACCGTGTGGTGGCGCCAACATTGCTCTAGGTCGGCCGAGGGGCGGAGGCATGTGCTTCCAGATCACATTTTGTCCTAATGCTTTGCATTCGGGTAACAGTGTGTTTGCAGCATCTACTACGCAACCGCCATGTATCGTGATCTCAGAATAAAACTATATGAATCATCTGCGTATCTAGTTCAGTCGTAAAGCTTTGTATCAAGTTGAATACTAGATTAGAAACATGAAAATGGGCATGTGGTAAAGTGCACCGCTGATGGAATACTTACACCGTGGTAATTGGAAGCATTGATGTAGCATGGTGAATTGTGAGAACTGAAAACAATCGTTGCTTAACGGCAGATAACTTAAGCATGCTGTCAAACACAAATGCACACATAAGGTTATGACCACTGAACTCAAAAGTTCCAGTGCTTATGTAACACAGTAAGACATCATTTCTTACATAGTCCACTTTATCCCACCTTCCTTTGTATAGCTTTAAATACTGTGTGCGAGAATTGGGATGAATACTTCAGTTCTTTTTGGATATGTATACGATAATATATTTCGATTTCCGTATCGAAAATGTTTGACTGACAAGCATGCGTTTCGTTAGTAGGTTCATACAAATCGCAATAACCATTCCTAGTATTCCTGGCATTCCTGACATTTCTGGAAAACAACAATTGGGGGCTTCGAGATACGACGTGCCTGCATCAAATACTGGTAAAATATTCGGAATTAATTTGCCTGAAACCCAAATGAAATCTGGCCTAACTAGCACCATGATTATGCAAGATGGATAGCCAGCTGAGTTGGGCCACTGAAAAATGGCGGCTGAGCGAGCTCTGATATATGATGCAGTTTGAAGTTACGGAAGAATGCTCCAGATCCGCCAATATGGCGTCTATCGACAGCACGTGTTACAAATGGCCATCTGGCCAAGGAGGTGCGCCCGTCACAGTGAAGGTGGCACCGTCAGCTTATCTCAGCATAACTGCACCCACTACTTCCTGAATTGGCACGTTGCTGTTGAACAATTTAAGCAGATTCAGCAGCGTTCAGTATTCAGATAATTGCCTGTCCGAATGACATTGTGCAAGATTCCTGAATTACTGTACAGAGCTCATTGGAGCTCTCCAGAAAAAAGCCTAGGTCCACCAAATGATCTATGATAGTCCAGTCAGGTGCACCGAAATAGCAGTTAAAGGTGCCGCGAATCATGCTGGCTGGCGATCAGTGACTGCGTAAGTAAATACGGTGCCAGTCAGAACCTGATAACTGCCAAATAATTACACCAGTGACAGTCATTCCGCAAAAGTGTCACAGACGTAAAATGCACCCCTCGCTGTGTCATTTTTATATCGCTTGTTGCTACTGTTCTATGTTCGCGTAGTTCACTGTTCAATAGTTCTATAATTATAGGCTATATTTCTATAATATAGGCTGTATTCGTGAAGGACAGTTTTCCACAGTGACACACCCGTGACACACCCGTGACACACCCGTGACACACCCGTGACACACCCGTGACACACCCGTGACACACCCGTGACACACCCATGACACACCAGTGACACATTCATGACACAACCGTGACACAACCGTTACACAACCGTGACACAACCGTGACACAACCGTGACACAACCGTGACACAACCGTGACACAACCGTGACACAACCGTGACACAACCGTGACACAACCGTGACACAACCGTGACACAACCGTGACACAACCGTGACACAACCGTGACACAACCGTGACACACCAATGACACACCCATGACACATCCGTGACACGCCCATGACACATCAGTGACACATCCATGACACACTCGTGATAGCAAATATTTTAGAATGGCATTCATATGGCGGCCACTTGCCCCGTTGCCACATAATTGATGGCTCGCGAATGAAGCATCTCGAACTTCGTCGACGACCCGCACTGCTTTAGTGCTGAGGATTCGCCAGTCTGCTTTACCATCACTCAATGTATGCCGGCAGAAACAGCTGATATCCGTTGATCTTTACAGAGCAACAGTCACAGTCACAGTCGCAGTGCCACAGTTCAGACGCAGTCCAGTCACAGCCACATTCCAGTCAGTCACAGTCCAGGGTAACAGTCACAAACCAGAGTAGCAGTCACAGCCCAGTCACAGACCAGAGTAACAGTCACAGCCCAGTCACGAACCGGAGTAGCAGTCACAGTCCAGTCATAGTCACAGTCACAGTCCAAGTGAACAGTGACAATCCAGTCCACAGTCCAGTCACAGTCACAGTCACAGTCACAGTCACAGTCCAGTCACAGTCACAGTCCAGTCACAGTCATAGTCCAGTCACAGTCATAGTCCAGTCACAGTCATAGTCCAGTCACAGTCACAGTCCAGTCACAGTCACAGTTACAGTCACAGTCACAGTCACAGTCACAGTCACAGTCCAGTCACAGTCACAGTCCAGTCACAGTCACAGTCACAGTCACAGTCCAGTCACAGTCACAGTCACAGTCCAGTCACAGTCATAGTCCAGTCACAGTCCAGTCACAGTCACAGTCATAGTCCAGTCACAGTCATAGTCCAGTCACAGTCATAGTCCAGTCACAGTCATAGTCCAGTCACAGTCACAGTCCAGTCAGTCACAGTCATAGTCCAGTCACAGTCATAGTCAGTCACAATCATAGTCCAGTCACAGTCACAGTTCAGTCACAGTCATAGTCCAGTCACCGTCACAGTCCAGTCACAGTCACAGTCCAGTCAGTCACAGTCCAGTCACCGTCACAGTCCAGTCACAGTCACCGTCACAGTCCAGTCACAGTCACAGTCCAGTCACCGTCACAGTCCAGTCACCGTCACAGTCCAGTCACCGTCACAGTCCAGTCAGTCACAGTCCAGAGCAACAGCCACGTGTCGCGCTGAGCTTCAGCACCCTGATTGTACGCTGCACTGCACCCACCAAACTCTGGCAAGGCTGCGGCTTCCAGCGCCGCTGAGGGCCGCCAGATGCCAGCACTGGCAGCAGCCATTAGAGTACCGACGGTATTGCTGGTCACTTGCATCATGCCCGACTTTTTGTGTGCAACGGCAAGGGATCTATCCGGGTAGTAGATGCACTTACCGACGCGGTGTAGGACTGAGTGCTTCTGTGCGCTGCAATTCCGATCTGCCGTTTACATTGATGAAATGCATCAATCTAGAGATCTATGTACCTGCGTCGGTTACATCAATATCGGATATGAACTTGGACAATAATGTGTCAAATCTCAGTGAAGCGGCACGATAAGAGACGATCACGGACGCATCTGAACTCCAGACTTGGCCCAGACACGGCCGTCTCAGTTCTTCGAACTATGTCTGGACATTGGACGTCATGCCACTTAGCCGTACAAAGCCATCAGCCACATGTCACGTGCTGTAAATCTGAACTTTAATTCCAATACTTTCAGCACTTCAATTATGATATTGTTCACTCAGAGGAGATGTGATTTTGGGGCACATTTTCCGTGGCCGTTGTCATGAACGCATCCACCTCTGCTTGGATCAGAGGTATAAACCAGATGGGACGAGACTTGACCAGGGTAAGACATTTTCACCGTCGTTACCCTCCGACCAGTTTTGAGCCGTTTGCATTGTCACAAGTGACACAGACTTCCTCATGCCTGCTGCAGACAAATAACCACAGATCACTGGCATACGACAGGTCACACACATAATTTCATGACATGGCATGAGCACCCAGACCCCTACAGTGTGGGTCGTGTGAGTCCCAGCCCCTACAGTGTGTGTCGTGTGACTCCCAGACCCCTGCAGTGTGTGTCGTGTGGCACCCAGACCCCTGCAGTGTGTGTCGTGTGACTCCCAGACCCAATGGAGTGTGTGTCGTGTGACACCCAGGCCCCTGGAGTGTGTGTCGACCCAAACCCCTGGAGTGTGTGTCGTGTGACACCCAGACCCCTGGAGTGTGTGTCGTGTGACACCCAGACCCCTGGAGTATGCATCGTGTGACACCCAGACCCCTGGAGTGTGTGTCGTGTGACTCCCAGACCCCTGGAGTGTGTGTCGTGTGACACCCAGGCCCCTACAGTGTGTGTCGTGTGACACCCAGGCCCCTACAGTGTGTGTCGTGTGACTCCCAGACCCCTGGAGTGTGTGTCGTGTGACACCCAGGCCCCTACAGTGTGTGTCGTGTGACTCCCAGGCCCCTGGAGTGTGTGTCGTGTGACACCCAGGCCCCTACAGTGTGTGTCGTGTGACTCCCAGACTCCTGAAGTGTGTGTCGTGTGACACCCAGCCACAGCGTGTGTCAGCATCGCCGAGATGCTGCGCTGTGACGTGACTCGTGTCGTGTCATATGCAGTGTGTGTCTTGTAACATCTAGCCCTCTGCAGTGTGCATCGTGTGACACTCATACGTCTGCAGTGTGTCATGTGATACCCAGACCCATGTCGTGTGCTTGTGTGACACCCAGACCGGCATATGGCATAGCATGCATTGGCCCCAACACCACGACGCTGCAAACACCGGCGTGACGTCACCGACGTTTCACCATCGACGGGCGTGACGTCACTGACGGCATGCCACCAACGTGACGTCACCGTCGTGACGTCACTGCCGCCGAGATGCTGCGCTGTGCCTCTCGCTGAGTCGCCGAGTCCAGGACCGGCTAGGAGAGTGCATCCCACCACCTGGGCACCAGGCAGGTCGGCCGTCAGCTGTTGCCGACTGAGGTGACCTGCGACGTGACCTGTCGGTGACGCCATCCTGCTCGTCGGCGGTCGGTCACACTACGCTGTCGGCCTCTCGTCGGCTACCGCAGGGCCTTTCTGTCGGACCTCGTGACCTAGAATGCGACCTGGAGCCGCCCACCGTCGGCTGCCACGGGGTTATGTCTGTCCGACCTTCTAATCCCTAATGCGACTCGGAGCCACCTCCCATCGGCTACCCAAGATGCTGTCCGTCGGACCTGCTGACCTCGGATGCGACCAGGAGCCACCTCCAGTCGGCGTCTGTCCGTCGGACCTGCTGACCGCGGATGCGACCAGGAGCCACCTCCAGTCGGCGTCTGTCCGTCGGACCTGCTGACCTCGGATGCGACCAGGAGCCACCTCCAGTCGGCGTCTGTCCGTCGGACCTGCTGACCTCGGATGCGACCAGGAGCCACCTCCAGTCGGCGTCTGTCCGTCGGCCTTCCAGTCTGTAATGCGACTCGGAGCCGAATTTCAGCACTTTAGCCCGTGCGTCGTAAGCCCAGTTCAGATGACAAATGACGGATGAGGGACTTCCGGGAGCGACAACGACAGCGCTGGAGGAACTTTGCAGCATCACGACGTCTTGATGCGGTCTTGAAAATGCAACTACTTAGCTATATCATGTCATGTAGCCAAATGATCGCGGAAGTTTTATATATACACCAGAGAACTGCTCCTTTTTGTAGTTCCGCGAATGGTTCGTTCTTGTAACTCGCGCGATCGCAATGGCCAATAGATAAAGCAAGTCGTTGCATATCTAGCGAAGGTAAGTGATTTTGATTGTTAGAGTCGTCAGATTTGTCGAGAAGATTTGCCCTTCTGGTCTGAAGCGATCATCAGGTTTGTTCATCACCTGAAATTTGTTCTTAAACTCAAGAGGTAACATACCATCAATGCGCATCCTGATGGAGGAGCACTCAAAGTTCCCAGTGCGTTGCACTCATATTTTGTAGGAAAAAGCATGCTTATGGCTAGTTAACTTTCTCTAATGTATGTAATCAATACAAATTCAAACGACAAATTCAAATTAAACCCGTAGGTTATGTAAACCGTGGCGGGTTAACAGACCACAATACATTTACATCGTTCATCACGTTCATTACCATCAAGTATGGCCATACATTTAACCTTAATTATTTTTCCACAACAATTAGCTGCACTCCGACAAAACTTCTGAGTATGGTTCCGTAATTTTGATGACACCGGTGACAAAAGGTGTGTCATTCAGCTTAATAGTCTGGCTGCATAGTTGCATGTGCAGTATTCTCAATGTATTCTCAATGCAATAGATGTAAAAGGAACATCGGCAATATTCGATCGTTGCAGCAGTAATACCGAAACTACACGAGGCTCCGCCCATGATACAGGATTGTGTTGGCGGTACCACATCAAATGGAATTTGATTTTTTTTTGCAGCTTACTCATTTTCAAACTGCTTACTCTACTTGCTTATCAGATAATCCTCGTAGACGTTCTTGGTATACAATTTTCACCTTGTATTCTGGTACAATTAGAGACCCCATGACATGCGCAAAGAAGAGGATTCCACCTCCCCTGAAATGTTCGAGGTGAAGAAGGCTAGAGATTATGAAACATTCAGACAGGCGTGAGATCGATGCAACTTTCCAAGGCATGGTTGGCGAAGTACTAGGCCAAAGTCATGCTAGACTAGTCGGAGACAATATGTCAGTATCGGTAATTTTGAATATTTCGGTTATTTCGGATGGACCCAGCTTAGTTGAACTGTCCTTACCTAACCTATCTCAATGTTTTGGTGTAATTTCGCACAGGATTCTCGATAGATTTTGTGTTGACATCACCGCAAACATCGCCGTATTAGCACATAAAGTTACATGCCAGCTGGATTCGAAATGCCGATGCTGCCTTTGAGGGCTGTTGTCTCGAAAGCTTGCCGGCAGGTTTGAAGAAAAGAAAATCTTAGGTCAATAGGAGGCGACAATTTCATTGGTCACGAACAGGCAAAACATCCTTCAGAGCACTATTGTTATTTTTTGCACAAATATACTAAAACAGAAAATAGTGGGAGGTGGCAGTGACAGCGGTTTCAGTTTTGGCTTGGGGGTCAAGATGGCTTGAGATTTATTGGTAGCGACACTTCTAGAGAGCTTAGATCTTTCAGTGATTGATGCAGGTCAGTATATGAAAATGCCCGACGAGAAATCGGCCTATCAATGTTCATTTCCAACATGGATCCCACAGATAATCACATTAAGCAGTCAACAGCTAGCAACCAGCAGCCAGCACCCAACAGCCAGCAGCCAACAGCCATCATATCGAGCAGACAGCATCCAACAGCCAGCAGCCATCACATCGAACAGTCAGCAGCCAGCAGCCAACAGCCATCATATCGAGCAGACAGCATCCAACAGCCAGCAGCCATCACATCGAACAGTCAGCAGCCAGCAGCCAACATATCGAGCAGACAGCATCCAACAGCCAGCAGCCATCATATCGAGCAGTCAGCAGCCAGCAGCAGTAGCCATCATATCGAGCAGACAGCATCCAACAGCCAGCAGCCAGCACATCGAGCAGTCAGCGGCCAGCAGCCATCATATCGAGCAGTCAGCAGCCAGCAGCCATCATATCGTGCAGCCAGCGGTCAGCAGCCATCATATCGAGCAGTTAGCAGCCAGCAGCCATTAGCCATCATATCGAGCAGCCAACGCGTGCCGATGTAATGGCTTGCATTTCTGGAATCATATCGACTCACCTCGCTTGTGTCATAAGAAAATTATAAATGTCCAAGATTGGAATTAAAAAGACAGCTTTGGTCGCCCGTATTTCGACAGGGAGTCTCTTGCCCCTCATAATAAGCTGTCCGTATGAGGCGGAACCCGCCAGGTCACAGAACATCATTGAGCATTCCTTACGTGACCTGGCAACGTGGGTGAATGATGATGCAAAAACATGATATTGACATAATAAACAGACATCCGTCTTCTGTCAAAAAGCATCTGGTACGATGATTTATCTCATATTACTATAAACAACGTTATAAATGGCTGAGCCATTCCTTTCCCGCCGCATAATATCTCGTGGATTCCTCAACATGAACGGTGTCGTTTATAACTCGCGGTTCACCGTCCGACACCAGGAACCAATAAAGATCACTCTCACTCCGACCGAAGAACGCAAACAAGCTCACCATCCATCACCGTCCCAGTTTACTCAGATTCTTCTGTGCTAAATTGAAGTGGCCCACTATTCTTCTGCGCCTGTCGAGACTGTTGGATGTCAATGAATCCTGCGGGTGACACTCCTGTCATTACTCTCCTTTTGGTGTGACGTGGACAACATAGTGGCGCTGCCGGGACCGAGTCAATTGAGCAGACCAGCCAGACTATCTCAGATTCCAACCGGCGTTTCGCGTCTACACAGTCTGGCTTCACACCATGACCGGCTGCTTGCCGCACGTCTGTATCTAGGTCATGCCACTATTTCTCCGGCGCTAGATCACTTCATCGCGCACGTATTACTAGCTACACTAATTATCGCTAACTCAGCCCTCCTCATCTGGTCCTCCACGCTCGCACGAGTGTGGAGGATCCACCCCAGAAAAGTCACCGGCCACAAAACAGGCATTTATACTCGATCTCCTTTTGCTCTCTACCAGCCAACCTCTGCCGTCCATCATCACCGCGCACCATTCTTCTGTCGGCGTTGTCCACCGCCGCCGCCGCGCCGAACGTCTCTTTGTGTTGGCCCTGTTTCCCGTGTGTTCTGTGTCCAGCGGCGCCACGGCCGCCTCCCAGTCATCAGACGGACGATGGCGGCTGGTGACGCCTCCCGGTCCGCAGACGGACGATGGCGGCTGGTGACGCCTCCCGGTCCGCAGACGGACGATGACGGCTGGTGACGCCTCCCGGTCCGCAGACGGACGATGGCGGCTGGTGACGCCTCCCGGTCCGCAGACGGACGATGGCGGCTGGTGACGCCTCCCGGTCCGCAGACGGACGATGGCGGCTGGTGACGCCTCCCGGTCCGCAGACGGACGATGGCGGCTGGTGACGCCTCCCGGTCCGCAGACGGACGAGGACGGCTGGTGACGCCTCCCGGTCCGCAGACGGACGATGGCGGCTGGTGACGCCTCCCCGTCCGCAGACAGACGAGGACGGCTGGTGACGCCTCCCGGTCCGCAGACAGACGATGACGGCTGGTGCCGCCTCCCGGTCCGCAGACGGAAGATGGCGGCTGGTGACGCCTCCCCGTCCACAGACGGACGATGGCGGCTGGTGACGCCTCCCGGTCCGCAGACGGACGATGGCGGCTGGTGACGTCTCCCCGTCCGCAGACGGACAATGACGACTGGTGACGGTCCGCAGACAGACGATGACGGCTGGTGAGCCAGTGATGACGCCGCCAGCCGCCGCGCCGCAGCCACGTCGACCGTGGCGCCACCTCGACAGCCCGAACCCGCCTTCGATCTCGGACGGGCGACAAAAGGGCGCCGTGTTCGGGTGGCGGCCAGCTGGCAGCTGGCAGTCGCCAGAGGAGGTGACAGGAGCGCCGGTTTCGGGTGGCGGCCAGCTGGCAGCTGGCAGTCGCCAGAGGAGGTGACAGGAGCGCCGGTTTCAGGCTGCGGCCAGCTGGCAGCTGGCAGCTGAGGCATTCCATGGTAACTCAACCGGTGGGTGCCGTCCGAATTGGGATGAATCAAGGAACAACTTGGCTATCTCGGATTTTCGATTTTCAACTTATTACGTCACGTAACCTCGTGATCTATCATTTGCGGCGTGACCTTGACCTTTTGGCTGCTGAAATTATAACTAATAAAAATGCTTACTTTTGCCAGAATCCTCTATTTGAACTGCAATTTGGCAAATACGCAAAATTGATATGTAGTCAAAAACGAAAAAGAAAAAGAAAAATTCGACTCGTACGTTTTATTGCATCCATAAAGATAAATAAACGCTGAAAGTTTAATTAAAATACCTGTATCTGTTAAAGCGTGACGACTGGTTGAACTTTTTTAGAGGTGACCTCACTTGACCTTAACTAACTCGTTGACCCTAGAAGACCTGACTTCAAAATTTTGAAACAGCATGCCAAATATATGTGGGAAAAGGTATGCCAAATGTGGGCGCGCTGCCGTGCACCTTTCGTCCGCTATCCGCGAAAAACCTGAGGGGGGCCGTTGAAGACCCCCGAGACGAGACGGGCTAATAAAGGCAGCCAATAGCAACGCAATGTCTCAAGTATTCACTTATATCTTTGAAAAACTTCAGTTTTAAGCAGTTCCCTGGTGAAATACTCTTTTTGGACATATCGTCACGCATATTCCACACCAATGATAGTTGCCTATGTTGTTGCATAAATGAAGTCATATCTGGCAAATTTCTGGTATGATTACATCCATACTGATCGAAGTCGGCGAGCTGGAGAACTAGCGCCACTAGTGGTAGATTTCGTAACTACTGCTACGGGAGCTGACTGCGATGGATTGTTTTTTTTTTAAACACCCGTGCTGGAGGGCCTCTGAAAATTACGCACACTGGAGGGGGGGGGGAGGCAGATTCAGCCCCTAAGATCTCGGCTCCTATTAGCCCGTCACGTCTCGGGGAGGGGGTTTTCAACCGTCCCCCTCAGGTTTTTCGTGGATAGCGGAAGAACGGCGCGCGGCAGCACGCCCAAATTTGGCATACCTTTTCCCACATCAATTTGACATTAAGATTCAAAATTTTTAGGTCAGGTCATCTAGGGTCAACGAGTTAGTCAAGGTCAAGTGATGTCACCTCCAAAAAAGTTCAACCAGTCGTCACGCTCTTTGTTTGTTTTTTGGTTGGTTCGACACCTTAAAACCCTCCCCCCCCAAAGGGCCCCCCCCCCTTTTTCCCGGGGGGCCCGGGGGGGGGGAAAATCCCCGGGGGGGGGGGAGAAGCCCCCCCCCCCCGTGCCTCCCACCCCCCACCCCCCACCCCCCCCCCCCCCCCCTCTAACGGATACAGATATTTTACTGAAACATTCAGCGTTTCATTATCTTTACGGATGCAACGAAACGTACGAGTGCAATTTTTATTGTATTTTTTCCGTTTTTGACTACATATAAATTTAGCGTATTTGCCAAATTGCAGTTCAAATACAGGATTCTTGCTAAAGTAAGCATTTTTTCTAGGGAAAGTTGACTTCCAACAATGTTTCTCGGTCTGCCCTATCCATTGGAGAAGGAAAATTAAAGAAAACTTGAAAACTAAAAATTTTGCATTTTCATAAAATACATATATATATTTTTGGGCGGGCAAAACAATTATAGCCCTGGTCGATTTCGCTGTCCTTTTCTCATTCCAAATAAATTTTTTTTTTTTCATATGTTCCACAAAATGAACTCCCCGAAGTCAAAAACATAATGTAAGTCGTGAAAAGTCGTGATAATCTAGCCCCCTGGTGGCGTCGCTTTTGAGGGGAAATTATTTTGGAGGGTGGATTTGGACCCTACTCGTCGAGCGCTTTCCGATGACACCTCTTTAGTTTTTGTGCGATGCTTAGTTTGGATTTTGAGGGGGTCTTCAACCGCCCCCCCCCGAGATCGGGTGTGAGGATTTGACCGGAAAGACGGTGCGGGTTAAGGCTAGATCAACGAAATTCGCAGGGTAGATCGGCACTGTAGTGAACTCTATTGTGTGCAAATTTCATGACCTAAGGTCAATATCTTCAAGGTCAAATGAGGTCAAAATAGCCAAATTTACCGGCTTTCAGTATCTTGGCTTGTCATTGTTATGGATCTCTGTAATCGTGTTTAAATGCTTCAAAATTGGCATTAATGATGCAATACAGACGCCAGATCAGCCATGTGACCTCAGGTCCCCTACATAGGAGCACTTTATCAGGTCATTACCTGCTCCAGTTACCGGAACCGGGCTGCCCACCCGACTGCTCCGTTGGGCGGCTCGGCACAATCGGCCTCGCAAAGGAAGGAGTGAACTACATGAATAAAGTATGGAAACGCTTAGGCACACAATGACAAACAGTAGATTTCTGGATGTGTAAGGAGTAACATGCAAAGTGACATCAATTACATGACGGTCATTTGCATTTATGACAACATTCCAGCTGACCAAGTTTGGCTCCATTAGCCTGTCATGAACGTGACCTGACTTGACCTCGGCGACCTAACATGACTTGTAAATTGTAAAGCATAACAATATGCATCAAACAAGTCGCTGGTGTTGTCAAGAACATTTCCATTTTGCCAATATACGGGAAGCGCATCAACGCCGATTTTTGTGGTCTGGCGCTGCGATTTGTTTTAACTTTAACGGTCCCTAACTTGGAAATTTTTCGGCCGATTTTCACTTTTCGTGCTTTACACAATGAGCCGCTCATTTCTAGGCAGGTGCGCAAAAAATGGCGTATATCGGCCTGTACAATATGGAGTTATATACGAAAAATCGGATGGGTGGGCGGATTTCGCCGTCCCCGCTCCAGGGTGTGTACTAACCTGTCATAAACTTGACCTGACTTGACCTCGGTAACCTGACATGACTTTGAAACAATAAATAATAGCAATATACATCAAACAAGTCAATAGTGTTGCCAAGAACATTTCCTTTTTGCCAATATACGGGAAGCGCACCAGCACCGATATTTGTGGTATGGCGCTGAGGAAATTTATTTACTTTAACGACCCCTAACTCGAAAATTATTCAGTTGATTTTTTTTTTCAAACAACGCGCCGGTCATTTATTGGCAGGTACACAAACAATGGCGTATATCGACCGGTAAAATCGGCAGTTATCTACGAAAAACACCGGAGGGGTGGGCGGATTTCGCCCCCCCCCCTCCAGGGCGCGTGTTAAGCAACGCGCCGGTCATTTAGAAGCAAGTACACAAACAATGGCGTATATCGGCCGGTAAAATCTGGAGTTATCTAGGAAAAATCGGAGGGGTGGGCGAATTTCGCCCTCCCCTCCAGGGCTCGTGTTAAGGAAGCAAATCGGACCTTTTTCTAGATGAAAGGGGCGAAATGCGTGGGAATTAAAGAAATTATTTTGGGACAGTCTCTCGAAATATTCGCCCACTCATTGGGCAATTGCCGGCTACAACCCTGTTTGCAAAAAAACTGAAGTATATGTACAAAGGACCGGCTAAAAACGCCGGTTTTGAACGGGCTTCCTGGCCGGTTTTCAGTTTTTATATTTGTTATCTCTGATGCCGACGGTCTGCGGTTGTCGGTCCGCCGGTGCCGACGATCTGTGGATGTCCGTCCGTCGGCGCGGATGGTCTGTGGATGTCCGTCCGTCGGTGCCGACGGTCTGTGGATGTCCGTCCGTCGGTGCGGATGGTCTGTGGATGTCCGTCCGTCGGTGCCGACGGTCTGCGGTTGTCCGTCCGTCGGTGCCGACGATCTGTGGATGTCCGTCCGTCGGCGCGGATGGTCTGTGGCTGTCCGTCCGTCGGTGCCGACGATCTGCGGTTGTCCGTCCGTCGGTGCCGACGGTGTGCGGTCGTCTACGGGAAGTTGGTGGCTGAAATGTTGAATTTGCACAAGTTGCATGACAACTATAATCATTAGGTTTATTTAAATGCTAACGCTGATTTTGAAACATTTTATCACTAACCTGCAGACCGGTGGAAAGAACGGTATATATCACGCAAACCGATCAAAAAGCCCATCGTATGTGACCTGCCTGTCTGACCGGCTGCCCATCCTTACATTTGCCACCTCCAGTCGCCACGCAGTTCGCCAACGGTATCACTAGCACTATCAACGGTATCCAGTTCACCACAGTATCACTGTATGATGGCTCGGTCTACCACATCAGCGAGCGCAGGCCGGGCAGAGAAGCTGCTGTGTAGTACTCACACATTCCGACCGAAGGCAACATCGACGACGCCACATTGAAGGTCGTCTTTATTCCGACAGCGACGTGCATTTGTCTGTGGTATTGCTCATAAAGGACAGAAACGGCTTCTTGATTGTGTCGCAAGGAGACGGATTTGCGCTATATTTCCGCTCCGGATCCTTATATGTTAGTCGGTGATAATGTTTTCTGAGCTCCAACTGAGCGAATGAAAGATATAGTTCCTCATGGATGAAGATAGAAGAGGGGATTCCATCCAATGCCTCTTGAGCTAACACCCACCCTCAAGCATATTGATGACACACTGATCTACGTGCTATGGGAAACTCTGATACCCCAGTCAATCAGGATCGCTTTTCTGTATAAATATGTAAGAAGAATTCAATGTAAGAAAACGGTTTGCTTATATTTCACAGTCTAATGGATAACTTTAACCCTATCATGGTAGGGCCCTTTCAAATGTATATATGTATGTGTAAAACTTTAAATCTCCAAATCCATAATGTCCATTTCAAAATGGAATAGCCGACGATCATTTTAATGATCTAATATATACATGTTTAAAATGTTAAGATTTACAATTTTTGCAACAGCGAAGTCGGGAGAAAGCATGTAAGACATGTTGATCGGAACATTTGTGGTTGGGCTGGTATATTGCGCTGGCAAAATTGTGCATGGTTGGGTGTAATCCTTAGTGGCCCAAACCACCATTTCATGTTCACACATAACCGGAACAGCCAATAACGTAGCCAGGAGCCTAAAGAGAAAGGATATAATTTGTTCTTTGCTGCTGGTCCTTCTTCGTAGTCAGTATCACTAATACCTATAATTTTGTAATTCTTACGCAGATCAATATTTCATGCAACGTTTTGCACATAGGCATCGCCAGGAATGTATCCTGGGAAGGATCCTGACAGTCTGAGTAGGAAGACTACGGCAATTGTTGGCCATTGGGAAAATCTCCTGAATCCTTCACTGAAGAAATTTGCCATGCTTGCGCCACTGGCTTTGAGCATGAACTCGGAATTGATATGTAGCTGCAGTGACCCAGTGCTCATAGTAAAACGCTTAGAGTTCCTCTCAAATATCTTATGCATTTATCTTCCCTGAACGCGTTCGTAATATAACATGCAAATTGGTTCCTTGGCTCTGAAGCATAAGATGGGGAAGGAATTTGCCAGGTATATCATGACATTATACAACATACCCAACTTTCTGATGATAGCATAAATTATACCACTTTGGAAGAACCGAGCATTTGTTGCCCATTTTGTCCCACCTGGGATTTGCACCAGACATGATTAGACCCAAATAGAGCATCTTGATAGGTAAGCAAGGTCGTATGAGCAGTTTAATTCCAACTTATAGTTACCCGAAGAGTAAAACAAGGCGCTTTGCTTTGGTGCGTGTGCTGCCCCGAAGTTTTCGCAAAAACATTTTGGAAGTGCTTCTAAATATTTCTTCCTGAATTCGCCTGTGACATAGGTACGATGTTAAACTGTCGCTACAAAATAGAGAAAAGAAGGCTATGGGAAATCATAGAATTTTACGTGTTAGAGATCGATAGGCAAAAAAAACCACAATGGTGACGAATTCCGAACACTTCCTACCAGAGAATGGTTCAATGAACTGAATCCAGGGGCATATGAATCATATTGCCGATGCCCGTGAACTGTTATTGCATAAATGCGTCATTCCGACTATTTCCTGCTCACGCACTGTAAGCCAGGACAAATTTCCATTAACATACTATCACACACTTATACGTAAGATGTTAAGTTGAATATAGGCAAGTCGGGCTGCACTAGATCACCTTGTCAAATTTTGACACCTGTATGTTTTACTACGCACAAGTTCACTTGTATCGAGGCATAAGCGGAAAGAAAATGCCGTTAGAATTGTATGTTGCGTCAACGATTTTCAACCACGCAAGCTGGATGAGAACAATCAACTGTTTATACGATGTGCTACGCAAAGCGCTTATATTGGAGATAACCCATGGCTGCTACTATTATGTCTAGATCCAGCTTAAGCTGGTAAGGGAGGTTAAATTCACCGCCACGTTAGCTATTTTCTTCTACATAGATGCTACAGATGTTCGATTGATGAGACATCGTGATTTGATCACCTGATGTCTAAGCGGTATGCGGGGTTCGGCATCTATTTTTACGCAAACCATAACACATAATTCATATTTAATACGTTCATTAAACGATGCCAAGTTGTGGGTACGTGACTGCTCTCAGCATATTCGCACCTGCCAACGTGCTACATATGCACATACTGCATCATAGATTAAACCGACTCTTAAAAAAATCGCGGTCACAACATATTCACCTAAGATTATGCCGTATAAGATACGACCTACTCGTCCCTCTCTTTCTCTCTCTCTCTCTCTCTCTCCCTCCCTCCCCACCTCCCCCCTCTCTCTCTCTCTCTCTCTCTCTCTCTCTCTCTCTCTCTCTCTCTCTCTCTCTCTCTCTCTCTCTCTCTCTCTCTCTCATTTCTGCCAACTGTTTTCCCCTTATAGTGCGTCCTTACCTATACCAATACAAATCAGGAAGCTCGCAGCCTCTTACCTGCGTTATCACACAGTTCAATCTCAACATGTGGTGAGATTCGCGATCCATCTTGAAGTGTGTCATCAAATTATCGTTGCTGCACAAAGCGTGTTGCCCAGCATGCCGTCTCCACCATACAGGACAGGACGCCCGTTGGCACACTGCTGTGCTGCATTCCTTTGCCGTCCCTGCCCAGTCGCCTCCCGCATACGCTCTCCCGCTAGACATTGCCTTGACAAATGCATTTAGACTATTCCGCAAGTAGGAGTCATTAAGACGCAAGTCACTACTCTCTGAGTAGTGGATACTTTAGCTCGCCAGTAACTATGACGTGGGACCAAATTTAAAGTTGGTGAAGCCTAATCTCAACGTTGGTCCCTAATCCGGATCGTCTTCCATATCGTGACGCAAAACTCATGTTAGCATGCTCCAAAGTTGGTAAGTACGGCTGGCTGGTTGGAAGGCCAATCTACTGGGTGTAAGAACTAGCAATTTGATGGTTTCCATGCACACAAGTAACTGAGATCAGGACGGCACCACAGACGTGGAATGCGCCACATAGCGAAAATCACACCACAGAGGGGAAGCCACGTCATAGAACTTAACCCAATCATAGGGCAAATGATGGCGTGACAAGGCGGGGACTCCGCAACAGAAGTGGGCTGCATCGCATAATGAAAACCACGCCCCCGAAGGGAAGCCACGTCGCAGAACTGGACCCCGTCATACGGCAAGGGACCAACGACGTGGCTTGGTACCGCCTCAGGACGGTGCCAAGCCACGGGAATGGCGGGGTCACTGCGTCGTCAAAGCAAAGTGTAGCCGTGTAGCAGAGTGGACCGTGTAGCAGAGTGGACCGTGTAGCAGAGTGGACCGTGTAGCAGAGTGGACCGTGTAGCAGAGTGGACCGTGTAGCAGAGTGGACCGTGTAGCAGAGTGGACCGTGTAGCAGAGGGGGCCGCGCCACAGCCGGGGCAGCGACACAGAGTGGGTCGCGTCACACAACGCACCACGGCGGGAGACGGCGTTCTCGTGGTGTCGTCACCAGCGGCGGCGGCCGATCGCTCCGATCACACCGCCAGAGGCGGCCGATCACTCCGATCACACAGCCAGCGGCGGGTGCTGATCGCTCCGATCACACCGCCAGAGGCGGCCGATCACTCCGATCACACAGCCAGCGGCGGGTGCTGATCGCTCCGATTACACTGCCAGAGGCGGCCGATCACTCCGATCACTCCGATCACACTGCCAGAGGCGGCCGATCACTCCGATCACACTGCCAGAGGCGGCCGCCGATCGCTCCGATCGCACAGGCAGCGGCGGGTGCTGATCGCTCCGATCGCACCGTTGCCGACGAGCCAGCGGCGGCGACGGAGTGATCGGTGGCGGCGGACGGCGGAGGAGGCACGACGCGACCGGACATTGCCACTGGAACCCCTCCGTCCAGCCTCCCCGGAATCGATTCTGTGGTGTTGCCGGTCGGAAGAGAGTAATGCCGTCATTATTGAATGTGAGGGGATGACGTTACGGCTGGTGCACTGAGTCCCGTTGGTTTGTGTCAATCGACTCATTGGCGGTGCTTCCGTTTGTGTACCGGCCACAGCAGCATGTGTAGTATCTGTGTGTTTCTGATTTGTATCCAAGCAATTGCATATAATGACAACTATACCGTGTATAATCATACATGTTTCCAAACGAGACTCATTGCCAGTGAAGCAACATAGAATGTGAAAAAGAGGAAGGTATGGCACCATGGGCGTGGTATGAAGCTCAATATATATATATATATATATATATATATATATATATATATATATATATATATATATATATATATATATATATATATATATATATATTGTATATATGTATGTGTGTTTGTGTGTGTTTTTTGTGTTGTTTTTTTTTGTTTTTTTTTTGTGTGTGTGTTTGTGTGTGTTTGTTTGTGTGTGTTTGTATATATGTCAGTGTGTGTGTGTGTCTGTGTGTGTGTGTGTGTGTGTGTGTGTGTTGTGTGTTTTGTTGTCTTGTGTATGTGTTTGTGTGTGTGTGTATGTGTGTACGGCATAAACCTTGACCGGCCGCATGACAAGCAAAGCTCCAGGTATTCCCGCCTGTGCCACGCATTTTCTGCCCTTCACTGTTGCTGGCAGTGGTATAGCTACACCACCGGCGAGCGTGCTAGTGTTGAGCAACTGCAAGTGTGTACGAGCATCAGGATGTGCAAAGCAAACCAAATGTAACGAGTTCTCCATTCATTTATGAACAAACGTTGATTGCGAAGTGTACAGTTCATAGACAATAATTCAACTTCAGCGACCTCATGTCGCAACAAGCGTCTTGAGTTCCAACAGGTCAACTTAGTCCCTGAGTTTGAATTCAGGTCATCAAAGGTGTGATAATGCACGTTTTCGCATGAAAATTCATCCATGATCAGCAACCGTGTTTGGTCTTGGGATGATCACCTGAGGAACAGCGTGACGATGTTTTTAGATGCAAAGGAATCTAAAAACATGAAGTGTCAATCACCTGCCGGCTGCAGCAACACAGGCGAAGCTATGAATTCAATTAAAATGCACCCGGCACGTCTCCATAAATAACGTCATGGCTCGGTAGCGCCATGGTAACGTGACAGGATTTGATGCAAAATATTGATCCATAGATCCGTAAAGAATCACTCAGACCAGGCGGCGCGACCAGTGCTCGTTTTTCCGGCTGTCGTGAGAAGACTGGTTTGGATATGGCATCGACCCCTTGAATGGCGACGGTTAACGACATTTAGAGCTTATACCAGAACACTTCGTGTGCCAAGAGCAATATGCTTATTGAGCTAAGGCTACTCAATTCAATGGCGTTTGAATTATATTCAAGCAGGTGATTTCGTCGCTTTTGCACCCTACCAATACTTCTGTTGATGGTGAAATACGTTTGTGTCATTTTATGCAACTTGGTGCTCTTGAGGTGTGGCACATTTTGGATGTTTTACTGTATTTCGTACACATGTACATGTGCTGAAGCCAGCATAGTATTTGCAGATATACAAAATGTGATTATTGAGGTAGAAGTCCTTGCTATGCACTCCTACCACCTCACCACACAGAGCAACTGTTGCTGAACTGGACCACCATTTATAGAGACCACTGTTCTTCTTGAACAGGCTGCAAGGGCATCAGCCAGTGAATAGTTACTTTCGAACCGGGTATATCAACGATATAAATATATAACTCGTGAAGTACGAGGATCGCCACCGTTCCCCCTGATAACTATCTTAATTGAATGGCGTGGAGCGCGTGTATTCACCTCATCTAGATGTGCCGGATCATTAAGAGAACTGTAGCGAATACACTCTTGGGAGTGTATTCGCTCACTCTCACTCTATTATCTACCTATCTTATCTATATATCTATGTCTATCTCTACTCACTGTATTCGCTCACTCTCACTCTATTATAACTGTGTTGCCCCCACACCATGTGAAAAGACCGTGACATTTCACAAGCAGAATTAGCATGCCGGTCGAGGGTTTGAAAATGCGGTGCAAATTTGGCGAGGAAGCTAACTCTATGCCAAACCGTCATACTTAAATGTACTTGGGTATGTGCGACGCAGCAATGGTGGAGCCTCCGCACTTGAGGCATGTGCAAGCCATTTAATGCCGTTTATCTACATAATGCTATCAAATTAACGTTGGGTCTTGACATTCAAGAAGGCGGAGAGTCCTAGCCGTGGTATTTATGGCAGAAGCACGTGATATCTGTGGCATATTACAACTTCAACAATAGGTTATTTTGTAGAAATGTCCATAAAAAAATGCCGCCCCGGTAGCTCAGTTGGTTAGAGCGCTGGCCTGGTCGCAACTAGTCTCCCCTGTACTGGCAACACAGGGTTCGAGTCGCTTCGCGCGCTCGCGTTTAGCCCCCGGCCGGGAGTGTCAGTTGGCAGCTGGCCCGATAAGGCCGGGGACGATCTACCGGGCGGCCGTGTCGGTGCATTGGCGGCACGTTAAACTTTCGGTCTAAATTCTGCCGTTGAACTGGAGTTCATGGATCGTGGTGCCAGGTTTACGCAACAAGCTCTGCTTAGCAATATAACCCTGGTTCCTCAAGCCACCCCAGGAACAATTCGGATTAAATTTATATTAAAAAAAATTAATTAAAAAAAAAGAAACGAAAAAAAGAGACCACATTCCGATGTTCACACGGGAATGGAGTTTGTGGCTACTGGCAGTACAAACAAAAGTATAAAGACGGTGTGTGTACATAAAGTCCGTGTACTGTTCACTCAATGCAATGTTGCTAGAACATCTCATTCCGAAGAACGTTTTCCTCATCATTGAACCCCATATATAATTACGGCTATTACTTAGCATGGCTATTACTTGGCATGGTTATTACTTGACATGGTTATTACTTGCCATGGCTAAAATTTGGCATGGATATTACTCGGCATGGTTAGACGGCGCAGACTATGAATCAATGATCGCGGGCTCCTGATTAGTTTCTTCTGGGTACGCAAAATTAAACTACGGCATAGAGCGACTTGCAATAAATACCTTACTTCTCGTTTAGACATGAGCCAGCTGGGGAGCGCCTGACTTGAACAGTCTGCTATCAATATGGCAATGGTTAAGCACCATGAAAAAGGCCATTCACCAGGGAGATATCGTTCGCGGACCTGTTCTCTCCATATCCCATTATGTGCGAAGCTAGCGATTTGGGAATTCTAGAGATATCTGATGGACCATAACACCGAATGATGTTCATAAATTCCACGAAGACATCTTCTTCCTCATTTCCTGGGATGATGGACTGGCAGGAAATCCAGAGGAAGGAAATGTTGCCTACGCTATGGGCCACGATTTGTTGGATTCGATCAATGACTGGATGTGGACAGTCGTGTGTGTTGCTAATTGACTGAAGGACTGATTTAGAATCTGAGCAAATTATTATGTTTCTAGCTTTACTCCTCTTTAGAATGGAGATAGCGGCCAAAATGGTCAGCGCTTTAGTGGAGTAGATCAGCGTGAGTCGTAGATCGTATCAACGTAAGTCGTAAATCGTAAATACTAGTGGTCAGTCCATCTATCAGGTGCAAAGCACTGCGCCGGGTGATTTTGCTGGCACCTACGGCCGCTCCGCGGCCGTAGGTGTCAGCGCTACGGCCACTCTGTGGAGGGGGGGGTGGCACGTCAACACCCACACATGCGGCCGCTGCGCCCAATCACACAGTACTGAAACATGTGACAACGGCGAGGCTTGCTGCGCCGCCTGCGGGGGGGGGAGCACGATGCTGGGGACAGGACCTGCCCCCGGTGGATGGCGGAGAAGGAAATTCTCCGCCTGGTCCACCTGGAGGGCATGGATCTGTCCCTGGCCAAGAGGACGGTGACCGGCCCGCTGGCGGCGTGGCCGACCCTAACCCCACGTGATATTTACTAACTACTAACGTTCTTGCATTTTAAAATCAATACTGGCGATGACCCGACCCCAACCCTCCAACTACACCCCGCCCCATGGCACCGACCGGACTGGCAATCTCTATTCTTCTGCACCAGCTCAGCTTCGACTACTACGTCATCTGCCTGCAAGACGACTCAACTTCTACTCCCTCTACGCGCCATTCTTCAAGTCGTCCCAACTCTCTCACACCTCGCCTCTACAAGACAACTATAATCTTCTTCGCTTCCTCTCATCCCCACCACATTACTCCTCATACCCTCTCACCCCTAACAAACAACACAAAATACTGACACCACAAAAGCACCCCCCCGGAAACAGCCGACATCACCACGCGGTGGCAGGCTGGCCAAACACACATATACACACACACGGGTGATTTTTATAGTTTTGTTTTAGTTTTTATTTTGATGTGGGAGCTACACGGCTGTCGTGTTCTACTGAGGCGAAGGGGAGACGTGTCTGAGTAAGCGAAACGACTGGCTACCGGTGTGGTGCTGAGGGCTCCTGTGGCTTCTCTGATGCAGTTGTTTTGAATTATTTCCAACTTGTGTGCTCATGTTTTGTGAAATGGTAGCAAGATGTGTTTTATTCTAGGATGGGTCTTATGATCGATTCACATAGTCGTAGTATTGTTCTTCTGTCCCGTCCTATTCTCTGGCTGTAAATGCACGGAGTGCATTGACTAGCTTCGCGTATCTTTTCGAGATGGTAGTAATGGGTGTGCTGAAACTTAGTTCTTGTCCAAGTTTACCTCAAAGAACTTGAAGCTTTTCACCTGTTCGATGGCTTTGCTGTCGATATCAAGGAAAATTGTTAGTGTGGGGGAGGAGACGACTATATGTGACTGTGGTTACTTTATCTTTTTGCTGCTAAAAGGGTCACATTGTGCATCACGTGGCTACGTGGTTTAGAACTGCTTGAACTATTTTCTCAACTCTTATGAATAATTTTGTTGTTGTCCAAATGGATATGTCGTCCGCGAAAAGTGAATATTGAAGTGACATGTCGGTGTGATCAGCAAGTATATCGTCAATCATGATGATAGAGAGGCTTGGCGAGAGCACGCTCCCTGTGCCAGACCCTGATCCTGGAGTGTGGCGGATGATGTGACGCTGCAGCATCTGACCTTACGGGTTCTGTTTCTGAGGAAGTTGAGAATGAAGAGTGCCACTTGTCCGTGTATGTCTAATTTGTGGAGTTTACGTGTTTGTGTGGGCTTGTGCACACGGTCGAATGCGGCAGTGATGTGTAATCAAGCAGATATTGCTGTGCGTTTGTTGCGTAGACCACTCTTGATGCTGTGTATTAGCCGAATGAGATTGTCTGTGGTTGATTTGTTTAACGCTGGCAGCCGCACTCAAATGCATAGAATAGGGTGTGTTGAACATGCGCTCGACCAGCTTACTAGCGCAGCTAGTAAATGATATAGAATGAGATGAGACAGAGATAAGAATGAGATAATTAGTGAGATAGGCCTGTATCCATTCGGTGTGGAACGATCTTTGTTCGGCCCCGGTAATGGGGATGACTACACTTCCCCGTCAAGTAGCAGGAAAGATGTCGCTTTGATACAGGTCGTTATTGGCCGCTGGTAAGTGCGCTCGAATTTTTTTGCTGAAACGTTTGAAAGACCGATAATGAAAGTCCTCCGGCCGGCAAGATGCAATTCGTGCATAGTGAATGATTGTAGCTTTTTGTGTTATTATTATTTATATTTATATTGAAGGTGAGTGGATCCAGAAAGCCTACTATAGTTGCGTCATAGGTGGTGCTGTCAGAGACGCTGACGTAGTGTACCTTAAAGTAACTTACGACTTGGTGTGGTTCAGTAATGTGCTGTCCTCTCACCGTCAGCTGGGGAAAGGGCCCTAATATTGAGCGTTTCAGGTTGAGGCTAGAGGTGGTGTGGGGTCGGTATGACAGAAAACGTTGGCCGTGTGCCTGTGGGAAGTCAGTGTGGTGGCTGAGGTGGTCTTGGGATTTCGCCTTAGTTTGGGCTGGACGAATAGGTGGGGCAGAAGCCGGGGACCTGGGGAAGGATGGTGGGAAGACGTCAGGGTGGTGGAGATGGCGCAAGCCGGCCGCAGGCAGGGTGACGAAGGGGTTCGGCCAGGTCCTGTGAGGGATGAGGGTACCGATGAGGGAGGAAACTGAGGACAGATCTGGGTCTGTGGGTGGAGGGGATGGGGTGGGATGAGGCCGGAGCTGGGATGGGGCGGATGTGTCAGGAGGCCAGATGCGTTGGGAGATGTCTCTCTCCCGGCGTAAACGCATCCCCTCTCTGATGTGAGGGGATGTCGAGGATTGTTTGGGAGTGTAGGAGAGAGGTGTGCCAGACTCCGGGTGCCGGTTGCTGGTGGATTTGTAGGACGGGTGCGTGCTGGTGCTGGACTGGGTGTAGGTCTAGGAAGGGAGGAAAGTGCAGCTACATAGCTGCGCAGGGCGGCGGCATATGTGAGAAGGTGTGGTTTTGTGGGTGGAGGTGGCAGTTGGAGTGGAGGAGGAGGTGGTGTTCTGCAGGTGCTGGCGCGCTGTGGCGTGTGACGCGCTGTGAGCTGCCGCACACCGGCATGCTCCCCTTTCGAATGGCCACTTGAGGCAGTCGCGGTCGTTGGCTGGATGTGGCCCATTACAGGCTGCACATCTCCTTTCCGTTGGTGTGCGGTCGGATGCGATGGAATGTGCTTCACACGGGTCGCAGCGTGGCTCTGGCGATGCTCACGCACGTTCGACACGGCCATAACGCAGGCAGCGCCGTCAGCGTAGTGACAGAGCCACGCAAATACATATCTCGTACTGTTTGTCGTGTATGTGTACGTATGGAGGGAGCTGCTGTGAGTTGAACGCCAGTACCAAGATGTTGTATGGAGGTCTTCCCCTCCCACGTGGTGTACTGCGTGTGGTCCCCATGTGGTGTACTGCGTGTGGTCCCCATGTGGTCTACTGCGACTGTGGCGTCCAGCAGTGCAGCGATGTTGGCGAGTGGTAGCTTATCCAGCTCTGAGGCGAAAATGTAGCCTCGGCTGGCGTTGAGTGTGAGGTACAGTTTGAATGAGCAGCGCCGGTTGCTGAATGTGTTTGTGACCAGCAGAGTTCGTTTCCTGGCGCTGGTTTGTGTCTGTACAGTGATGTAGGTGGTGTGCCCAGTAATGGTGAAATGTGGTGAGCTCAGAATGTGGCGTAGTGTCTGTGTGAGAGTGAAAGAAGACTCGTGTGATGGTGTGCTGAGACTCAGTGCAGATGTGCTGCCGAACAGAAAATACTGAAAGCAGCCTTGAATTGATACCTTTGCCAGACTATTGGGCCAGATTCCTGATGATACCGATGAATTGGCCCCAATTGGCATCTCCATGAACCACCCAGATAGAAAGTTCCGGTGTACATGGCTGACCCAGGTTACAGTAAGCTGGCTAAATTGCTGACATCTGTAAGTCTGAATGGGCTTTGCACGAAAACTTCACGCATAAATACTAAGATCCTGGTGAAAAGTGTGTCCAGGAATACAACATATTACCCTACCCACCCCAATCCTGAGTTGTGGCCCGAAAGTTCCGTCTGAAAATATCAGAGTACATGCCATCAGTCCTGGCTCCCCACTCACTGAACAAACATTTCCTCGGAAAACGGAGCAAGAGTCGCCGGCAGCCTAGTTCATTCCCATTTTGTTCTTCAGTGAACCAAATGTCTCTCCCCCTACACACATTCGCAATAACTTTGATAGGTCGACATGCATGTAGGTGGCGTTTTGCTCCATCTGCACAGCTCAACTCCATCCAGTGTTTTGTATTGAACACTAACTCGGATACACCATTTCGTTGGCTTCGCATCAAACTATGCATGCCTCAGTTGGCTTTTGATAGCATTATGACTGCCTATTATGCTAAACTCGGGCAAAATAAACCAGATTGGTTAAATAAGAGGCTTAATATGCTTCTATAGGCAATTTAGGTACAAATGGTCACCAGAAATAGGCGTCCGTGTCTTTGTATTTGGCACAGCGGACTCCCTAGCCGGCGGGTGTGGCAGTTTCTCCCGTGTTCTGTTGCACAGGTCGGTGACACCAATGAGCCATCGCTATAAGACCACCATTCTTGGTGGCTGGGCGTCATAAATACCGACATCAAAGACGCAGAAATGTCGACAGGAAATGGGAAGCGTGCATCGGAGTGAGTTACTTTCGCTCAAAGTGGGTCACGACTATTTGTCTGAGCTGTAGGAAGCTTGCCCAACCAATCCATCTCAGTCGTTTAAAGGTAATGTTTTGCCTTTTCACTTAAAAATTTGCTGACGTACTGTCCGTCGGAAGTGCATGTTTAGTAACATTGATTCATAACGGTGTTCAGAAAATGTACAAAACTAGCATGCTTCTACTTGCTGTGCATTGTACCTGGCTTGCACTTAGAAGGATCTTGGTTGGACCACCGTAATTTGGTTGAACAGAACTGGGGTTGACCAGATTCAAAAGTGGCGTTACTTCTGCGTTATAACATTGAGTTTTTAAATGACAACGGGTAGCAGCAGCACACATATCAGGACAGCATAAAAGCTCCCAGGTCGGCTTCCTCACTAATCAATTTGCTGCACATAGTAAATACACTTCAGGCAAATATCCAAACATCATCAGTGAATTATCACTTGTCATGTCCAGACTGAGTCAGTCACACCCTGTGTATTCTTGTACACACGGTACTGTCCACGTCCATATGTTGGTTACTGGTGACACTGCCGAGAGAAAGGCGCGACTCGTGCCCCTCAGCTTCGAGGCACGGGCGGCCATTTAGTCGAAGACGTGAGTACTCCCCCCACCCCGTGACCACCTGATCGCTAGGGAATGTACTATACTAACGTCACCAGTCTCAAATGATCGTATTTCTGACGTCATCCTCGATTTACACTGATCTTTAAGGAGGGTGTCCTGGCTACGACTAACGCTATTTGACCTAAATTATTTGTTGTATGTGCGTGCGTCTGTCACATGAGCTAAGCCACGAAACACCGAGCTGGAGCTTATATATTGGATAATTATCAGTTGCTGCACGTTGTATATATGCGCATTAAATGTGGCCCAACAATTATCACAGAGAATAGATTCAACATCTGCATGTCCTAAGTGGTTGAAGTTACGCCAAAATATACTAAGATATGGCTCACGGACCGAATCGGGACCCGTGGCATAACATACCGGTACCAAATCGGTTCCACGCTGAGAACTGGTGCTGAGCTGATGGTAAATTATAAACGGTCGTCCTCGCTCTCCCTCCGCGGCCTTGTTACCATGGCCAGTCTCAGCTCCATCATCACGCAAGAGCTTGACACCACGATTCGGGGACAAAGAGAACACCTCATCTCCCGACAGAAATCTCGCAAACTGACATCTGAATTTGTTCTGGTTTGGATGACACTCAAACCACTTTCTTTGTAAGCTCTTGGCCGTCACGTGTATAGCGTTTTTCATGTCCTTAATCGACGGCTCAATCGGGAGATAGGCCTCTGGGATTTGCTCTTTAAAAAGCTGCAAGCTATGAGTAAACACATGATTATAACAACTACCACGTCCAGACGCTTTTGCACTGCGTTTGCGCACAAGTGCACTAATTCACCTTTGTTGACTGCACCTACATGCTCATCAGACGCAAAATCCAACCACACTGACTACACCGTTACAAATATGGACAACTCCCTTGTCATGGAAAGCACTCAGTATGTGACCTATCTGGACTAAGTAGTCTATGAGGGAGAGGTTTTTACATAGCGACCGCTGGGTCATGTTTCCGGTCAAAACATTCCGCCAGCCGGCTTGTAGCGCCGGCCCGGTCCTCCCCATGCTACCCTCGCCAGCCGCCATACCGGCCTACCGCATCTGCCTACAGGGATACAGTCGACCACTACACATGTAGGCGCAGCTTGGCAGAGCTGAAACTTAAGGCCTGCTAATACGCCGCAGAAACACGGCAGACGCCCGGCAGAATCCTGACGTTGGTAGAACTGGGCAGAATCCGGCAGAATCCGAACACAATCGAGCGGAATCCGACGTCGGCGACGTTCGTTCGCAGCCTTTGACGTCACAGCACAAATGGATTACGTCACGCAATGTATTGGTCATAGCGTTCATGATTTAGTGGCTTTGTTCCACGTCGGCGAAGTTCGTGGCAGACAAATTGGAATTGTCAAGTTCTTTGCCTAGTTCTGTTGTCGGAAACAAGCATCGGATGGTTGCTTCTGTGGTTGGCGTTTGGCCTTTGAGTGAATACCACATTTTGAAGTCCTGAGAGGGTCATGGATGAGGATATTGGTGAGTGCATTGTGCTTTCCGTCGTCTGTTATAAGATGGCTTGCAGTGCAATATAAATGCTAAACATTGGATATGTCATCAGTGGCACAGCCATCATTTACCTCAGAGGGCTCAACCCCACGAAAATGTAATGTAATTGAGAACGGTTCAGGCGCGCGAAGCCCACCGAACATTTCGCTTTTTTGTGGCTATAATCTCAAAATTTATCCTTTCATTTAGCATACTTTTTAGTGTTAAGGGGGCCGCCAACTTGGTTCTATCTCTGTACATAATGTCTGTGTTTTTATGAGACTCCCGCCTACACATGGAGTCCTCTTCCGAGATGAATCTTGCGTAATTTATGCAATGCAGCCAATGCAGCACCAATTCCCAGGTTTACTCGTAACATTAAGTATTTGGTTGTGCATAACAAGAATAAACTCAAAATGTGGCTGGAAAACACAGCTCATTTTTGGAAGTATGTGTGTATCTTTTGTGGTAGGTACCCTGAAACCAATTTCCAATCGCGGCAGAAAGGGTCCAGAGTGTAGCTTCCCTACTCCGATTACATCCACCTAAAATTGTCGCGTCCCATCCGTTTCTCTCGCCCTTGCCCTTCATCCTGGTAGTTCAGGTATACCAGTTTTCGATACCTTGTTTTAGCTCGGTAACAACAGGACCATTTCTGCTTTTCTATTTGTTGCAATCCCACCAACAAGTCCTCAAGAAAAACAACAGCAAAAAGCAATCACCGTGAAAGTGCAGGATCCGTTCTTGTAGTGAGGGAGTACCAAATACTGATGAATGAACGCTGTCTAGTCTAGTCCCGATTCTATATGCCTTGGTCCTATCCTGAGTCGTACTGCTTGAGCCAATTAGCACTGAAGTGCACTATTTATGGCGCAGTAAACAAACGAGATGATTCACGGCGGGTTGCATAGACGATGGCATCCCGCTAGAATGAAGTTGGCATAATGAAGCGTGACGTCAGTCAGCCACCGCCCGCTGCGTTCTGCCGTCGACATCGCGAACGTGTCCGACGTCCGATTCTGCTGACGACAAGATTCTGATGGGATTCCGCCATCTGCAAACAGGCCTTTCATGTAACCAATGCATCGCTGTGATTCCTGGTACTGATCTCTGGTTGTGTGCAGTTGTGCGTTTCATTTATACCTCAGTGGAACTTGAAAGTGCAACAAATCGGAAAGGACTTATTGCTTGATCAAAGACAGCATATTTTAAAACAGTTCTATTCCTTTTGAGTTACTTACTGCAATGAGAATGTTCTCAATTATCACTTCATATCATCCCCTTTTGCATACTATTATTCATTATTCATATCATCATTATCACTGATATCTTTATTCATATCGTCATTTTCACTTACCCGGGATTTTAAAATACGTTTTAACTCCGGATTAGCGGTCGTCTAACTCCGACAAAATTTGCGCACAAGTACGTCACTTCTTGCACACCTAAAGCTTTCCCTCTTAATAGTCCTGTTGCTATGTCAAACGATACGAAGAAATATATATATAACAATTGCGACCTGCTGTGCTCTGGACATTTGCTGATGTAATGACACCAGCAAAAATAGAATTAAAAATGGTCGAGAACTATATTTCTGGTCAGTTTTTCCTTGCTTGTCACAGCGTGCATTGGGATGGCTCTAATCCGTACTAAGACGGCCCGAAAGAAGGTTGGTGTGGCAACCTTCTTTCTGACGTCATCCGGGCGACCTTTTCGCCCGATATCTGACGTCATCCGGGCGCTGCACGCACCCGCCCGCCCGTATTTGCGGATTTTTCTCCACTCCAACACTGTTCGAATTTAGGTCCCACTCTAGGTATCAATGATTCCAGGGTGAAATTGAGAATCGAATTCGAATATCGGTGTTGAAGGAAATTGAGAGGGTTTGTCACAAATATAAATTAAATGCGAAATGTATGATATAATTTTTCGAAAATTTTGAACAATGCATTCCTCCTTGTCAGTTACATTGTTGTATGTTGCCAGCCCGCAACAATTTTCGGATGCAAGAAATCATTCCCGTTCCTAAGATACATCGGTTTAAAAAGATCAGCGTGTGGCATGACGTCATATTTTGTGTCGCCGTACCGGACAAACTGCTGATCAGATAGACATAGGACTCTCGGAATAATATTCAGTGGATCATATGACTCCCTAGACAGACTTCAAGCAAAGTATGAGGGATAGGGGTTATCGCCCGGTTGAGTTGGCATTGAATAACCATGATTTTCCAGCAAATTTTAAATTAACACGTACTTCCATGTCCACCATTATTTTGTGCTTAACATTTCTTAGCAAGGAAATAAACTTGAAAACCTTTCTGGGATTTCATGTCGTATTTGAATATATTTGAAGCTTGTTGCCGAAGTTAGGAGTAACAAGTTTACGAACGTTTTTTGAAGATGTAAGAAGACATTTTGAAACTGCAGCCCAGCACGTGACATTCAAAGTGTGAGGCTTTGATATGGCATGCGTAGCATTACATCTTAAAAATTAGGAAGTAGGGAGCAAAGCAAAGCAAATTTCTACCTTATGGAGCCGATCAAATTACTTGTCTCATCATGTGTATTTTCTTCAACCTCCTCACAAATCTGCATGACCTCGGGCCAACATTCTTACAGTTTGCAGCCATATTCTATAGCACAATTCAGCATCCTCGCTGTTGCAGAGCCTAAAAACACATCATGGAAGCAGTCATTACCATATTCCATCGCCAGCCAAACTAGCAAACTTGACCTCTGAATACAGTTCTCGAGTCATTAATCTGGCAACACTGGCACTGTGCTGAAATAGCCTGACAGTTCCGAGAAAGTCAAAGCGATCACCACCGACAATGGGAACGTGCTCAAAGGAACGCAATGGCACGCAACTAACTTGATAAAGTCATGCTAAAGATAGTGCTCACCCACACATTGCATGACTGGGATCGCCCGATCCAGTTCAGCGTACTCCAGTCAAGCAACGAACCGTTTGTGAGACGCAGCCACCGGCAAACGCCTGTGACTTTCTAGTGTGTACATGTCCCCTATGGTTGATGAATGCATGGACAGATCTAGCCAGTCGATTCGGGTGTCAAGATGAACAAATTATCGGAAGTTGTCAAAAGCTGTGTCAGCCAAAAATCAAATGTCAACAACATAAAATTTGAGCTTAAGATTAAAGCAATGTCTGCCACTCACACATATACAATATGCTCAAAAGCAGACCCGCTTTTGGTTGGATTTCCTTGCCCCCCCCCCCCTGCATCCGCCTCTGGACGCGTGTGGCGGATGGAAAAGGCCACTGACCCTGAGCGAGAGCGGGCTCCCTACGAAGCAGCAACGAGAAGACGTTTTGCAGGCGAGCAGCATCAAATATGGCTTATGCATATGTACCAGGCAATCTTCCTCTGTGTCGGGTGCAACCACTTCGTCAGTGACGACAGCAATTCCGGCCCATACTGCTTGACAGTCTTGCATTATTTTGATGTGCCATCATCTGGATAACGACGCAGTTCTGGCATGCATGTCACAGTGAAAACACATGTTATCGAGCGGGGAGAGAGAGAGAAAGAGAGGTGGGTATATGTAGGGAGAAGGACAATGTGAGGGGAATGGGATAAGATCGGAGAGAGGGACAGGCGCAAGGAGACACATAAAGGAGAGAGAGAGGCACAGAAGGAAAGAAATAAAATTCCAAATAGGAAATGAAATTCGAAGAGTCACGAGTTTCTAGAGGCGTCGTCCAGAATCGGAGTTCTCCAGGAGAGGAATTCGTTCATGTTGGATTTGGAAGTATGAAGTCAGGTGTGCAGACAAAGGCAAGTGGAACGCAGGCAGGTGGCAGGAAGTGCAAGGCTTGCTGCATGCTGCGTTTCATGTGGATGGAACCGCTGCATGTTCGATGACCAAAATGAAGAAGAGAAAGCTGAATAATCTTCAATTTAAGAACTGCCTAAATGATGGTTATATCAGCAAGGGAGCAGATGCAGTGCATCGATCTCGATATATATATATATTTTTATGTTTATATATATATATATATATATATATATATATATATATATATATATTTATATGATATCTATATATATATATATATATATATATATATATATATATATATATATATATATATATATATATATATATATATCGAACACCATTTCACGTCCTTTTACATCCATTTCACAGAACTCGTGAACCACAATGCGAGAATCTGCTTCATGGTTGAGAATCGTAAGGTCAGGTCAGCTTACGCCGTATCATCAGGTCAAGTAAGTTGATGCTTCAATATCGCCGGTACATCGCTTTTGAACACCACCAATTTTACTTCCAAGGAGAACTGATATGAAACTGAAACATCCTTGCAAGCTATCCAGATTCTGACGTCGTGTGCCAACGTAATCAAATAAGGCAAATCGCATCAGATCAGACCATCTCAGGTCATTGCTTGGAGACCCAATGCATACTGCACGATTTCGACGACGCTGAACCCGAATTCAGATATTACTTCATGAGGAGTTCAGCATGCTGCATGGGACGGCATTCTGCCGAATATACATGATTCCTGACCTGACCACATGCTACTGACCTTTCGAAATATCGGGAAGAAAAATGTATATAGCATGCTGTTTCATCACTCTGCATGATACTTACCCCAATATAAAGTTTGTCCACTCTTTACTGTAAACTCCTGACCTCATGCTCATAACCATCTGAATTAAAGTATTCAGATTGCCAAGTTTTTGGTCTCGTTCAAACATTATGTTCTGAGTTCGGTGCTGATATATTGCAGCTGCTTCGAATGGCAGTACTTCGAGAATTGAGAAGCATTGCCCTATTTGACCCATCCAAGGTCAATTAACTTTTGCAAAATTGATGTGAAATGTCCATGATATATGCAAACAAAGGTATAAGAGCATAAGAATGCACTGAAGGTGCTTTGCGCGTCCACACAACCATTCGGTGTCCCGGCAAAAATATAAAGGGACTCTCAAGAGCCTCCTGGTCCGGGCGAGGGGTATTTCAGTCGAGCCGACCATAAATTGCCTACATGTTTGAGGCATACAAGCGATTTACAGGCATCTAGATGAGAGAGATGTTGGCTAAAATCATTTCGCTATGCCTGGGCACAGTTTGTTTTGTCTCGTTTTGGTTTATTGTAGTACATATATTTTTAATTGTTGTTGGAGATGCTATGCTGAATCAGAGTCAATGTTGAGCTCAAGCTTATTGCATTAACCCCAACCAACCTCCCGTAGAGATATCCCAGTTATTTAGCATAATCATGGCGGCCGTCTGGTGCCCACGTCCTTGTAATATCAGTCTGCCCTACAGTGATAGTCTGAATTTCCCTCGTTTGTGCGAAAGATGATTTTAAAGTTCAGCTGCTTCTCTCTCTATCTCCCTCTTTCTCTCTCTCTCTCTCTCTCCTCTCTCTCTCTCTCTCTCTCACTCTCTCTCTCCCTCTCTCCAGTTCTCAAGTCCACAAGCCGTTCTTCAAAGTGTCACCAGCTGTTGGTTGGACTGTTCCTGCTCCTTGTGTTGGTTGGGCTGACTAGTGAACCAAAGGGTGACAACTAATTCAACAGTTTTAAAAGTTCAACAGCGATGCTAAAGTTAATCAAAGTCAGTACATCAAATTCAAGAGGCAATCACAGCTGACGGCCACCCAGAACCGTCCAATCAAGCCACCACACGTTTCAACACCCACATATCGTAGCAGGCCACATCTTATTAGCCTCAGCAATCCAACTCTGTCTCTCACGTCCGTCTCTCATATGCACTCACCCGTGTCTACTGTCCCGGGGCGACTCTCCGACCGGGAGACCCGGATCCAGAGCCAGGGCTGACCAATCTACGTGGTGAATCATGATTGGTCGAGAGCGAATATGACATCATATGCTGTTGTGGTCGCGTGTCATAGGTCGGTGCCAGAATGACGCGTTTGACAACGATTGGTCGAAAGTACAAATTTCACAATACATGCCCTCTACGTGCAGTAGTTATTATGGACAGTCCGAGCATGCTTGCATCATTCGGTATCGGGACCACGCTTGAAGACACTCTCGCTCACTCGTGCATCACCCGGTACCGAGGAGCAGCCGGTATCAATGACAGTTTCGGCCGATAAAAATGTGCCGATGAAGTCAATATATCTCGGCCGACTAGCGCCCGTCGCGTCTGAACAGCTGAGGTCAGCGCAAAGCCAGGTGTAGACGAAACGCCTTGGAACCGCTCGGACCTCGGATCCCAGGATGCGTGAGAGCAAAAGTAGGGGTCCAAAACTAACTTCGTTACATCTCCAAACCTCTTTGGCTGGTTGCCAACTGGCTATACCAGCTGAAGGCTTTAACAGCAAGCGCGAGAAGTGACTCGAGCCTTTATGCCAAGACGAGAAGACCTTTGCAGGCCGACTCCATATCCACTGAGCCAATGAGACAGCAAAGTAACTTTGACCTTAATTATAATTTCCAGATAGCAGAGTCGCTCGTCTCACTGAAACAGCAGCATGCTCCGAATTGGACTTTTTGTCGTTTATAGATACAATTTTTCGTCCGCTTGCTTTTTTCGTTTAATTTCCCACGCAATCCCGAAGATGTTAAATATGAATGATACTCAAGTTGTCTTAAGGTGGCATGCATAAGCTTATGATCACGAACAAAATCGCCCTTGGAAATATCACAAGTGATGTTCCCAAATGATCATAGAGGTCAATTAGTGCAAAATGAAACGTCATATGTTATACAAAGCGACGTGGCTCCGACACAAGTTGGTGCCGAAACTGTAGTGCCTGTAATACTACGCTCCCCACCAATGCTGATAGAGGTCAGCCTTCTTACCTGTCAATCATCACTCTACATCCATAAGCGACTTATAATAGAAAAGCTACAAACACAAATCACTTCTGTAGATTTAAAGCAAAATTAGGCTGCAACACCATGCTTGCAAGATTATTCGCAAGGGTTATTGGCTAGCAGGTGGGTAATCATGGTCGACATAGCTTTGGTATGCCTCCTAGATATCTTTCAAATGTAAGCATTCAGAAGAAATTTTTAAAATGAAATCAGCGAATGTCGCATGCACTGTTGGAACTATTCGATACTCACACCGCAGTCATCTGAAATTCTTCTCAAATATGAAAGCGTAAAAGGCATTGGAATGTCCAGTTGAGAGTACCGCTGCCACGGGAGCGTATGTGTTGGGACGCATGCAATGTGCACACCATATTGCTGCTGGCAATTCTAGTATTGTTGTCCATTCCGCCATGGAATGCATATCCATTGCATCAGCAGTCGAAGAACACCAGGAAGGTTGTACATTCAGCACAATTGTAAATCGCTATTGGGTAGATATTAACAAATAAATGGCGTCATGCGAACTTCCACCGGGAATAGCTGACTGGAAATGAGTCAGCCCGGGAGGGGTAATTTTTGTACCTGCGGACAGGGATTTTCATTAGGCAAAGAGGTAGTATATGAGCGAAGTCGCTTGGGACGAAGCTTTCCCAGAAAGCGCATGTCGTTGAAGCTTGCATACAGCAGCGTAAACACTGAGCTAATTTTCCAACGTACGACAGAAGTCAGATCGTCTTTGTCACTTCCTTGATTTCTCAAAGGATGCCGGGAAAATCGTTGACAGCAACATATAAGCTTTTCAGTATCACAAGGACCCAGCGTCATAATAAAGTTATGCCTTTTTCTGGAACTGAGTATTCTCGATGCACTGTTCAAACTTCAAGGACAGCGATTGACGACGAGGAGTAACTGGGGCACAGCCAGCATTTTCTTAAGGGGGCGACTCCAAAATAATGTAATGAAAATCAGAACTCTTTCGGCACGCTTCACGAGACACAAATCTTTGGTTTCACGTGGTAAAAATATCATCAACATTTCTTCTTTCATCTATGGGCGCTAATGATCAATACTGGTCGAAGCGTCCTGAAGTTCAAATTACTAACTACCTGCTTTCGTCTAGTCTATTTATGGTTATCAAGGGGCGGGCCCCGCAGGCATTTGGCTGCGCCTCTGACTAGTATCATGATTAACTCCTTTGATGCCCCGAGTGGCTCCAAAGGGTTGTAGGATATTGATGTGGAAACTACCGTCCTTTTCTGGACTATGTGCATCGAGAGGGTGGTGTGAACATCCGAACCCAATCGGATGAGAAAGATGTCAATTCGCACCTGAATTAAATAGAGCCACGGGATAAAACCGACGCCTAGTGTGGCGCAAGTGCAATCATGCTATGGCGAACTTTTGCATTTTGCTCCAAGAATGGCGTTTCGACTCAGGCCAAAGGTCACGACCCCACCACGGGAACGTTAGGTATCCGCATATTGAACGGAACGTGAAGCTGATCGCATTCAACATGGACCGAAAAATAAGTACAAAATTGCATGTGAACATCATGCATATTTATAGCGGGGATTTTGGAGTAGTGAGTACATGGTTACCGAGCCAGGCGACTCAACTCTCCCGTAGATCGCTCCGGTCACGATGCACAAACGTCGTAAAAAGGGCGACTGGAAGGACTTGGAGATCGTACGACTAAACGCGACCAGCCAACCCCTCGCAGTGACTCTCAGAGCTGGCCCAGCAGCTCTGAGACTGGCCTGACGGCCGACGCCGCTGGTGGCCGTTCGGCCCGACACACCAGTGCGGTCGGCATCGCAGCGAACTTCGGCCGAGCCACGCGGAAAATGGGCCATAGCTTCGGCGTAACACGCGAATAAAGCCACCGCTCACCGACTGCCGGCTGGGCGAACATCCGACCCGGGCGGCAGCCCTGCCCGCTGCCGACCGGGGCGCCTCGTCAAGGTCGCCGCGGGCCATTTGTCGACGCGACGTGCGCCACCAACTGATCAGCGGCGGCGCCAGCGGCGGCGCCAGCGGCGGCACACCGCGTCGACGTGCGGGCGCGCGGCTCAGCCGACCCTGCGACTGGGTACTGTCCTCTGGGCACGGTACCGAGGTCGCCCTGGGCCGACCACAGCAGACAGGCCTCCCCGCCACAGTGAGACTGACACGACATAGAATGGCAGTCCAGATCGCATTCCGGATCGCAGTCCGGTTCGCAGTCCGGATCGCAGTCCGGATCGCAGTCCGTCCGGCAGGCGGCAGCATAGTAAGTGGCTCACTCATCTCGTAGCCGTACGGTTCCTGGCTCGAGTCCCGCAACCGGTTTGGGTTTTCGCGCTTACGCGACCATTGGGCGTGAAAGCGCGACAATACCGCGTGATCACGAGGGCTACCTGCGGCGTCAGGGTCCGATCTCTTCTTCCACCAGCCGCGGTCATAGAGGAATAAACGAAAAGGCTGTAGAGAATAAACTCTGTCTTCGCTTTTGCATTGCAAATGAACCGTATTCATGCGGAGCACAAGTGGGACACGCAAACAGAAGCAAGGCGAAAAAGGTGGTGAAGGTCGATCAGCGGTGTATGACCTTTGCATGTCTGAGGACAGTTTTACATCGCGGACGAGTAATTGTCGACAACATTACGACCTGCAAAATGATGTAGTGCATACATGCCATGCCCTATATTGTCCATTTGTAAATTGGTGGTTTTCACATGTACTGTCGGTTAAGCTCAGCATATTATTCTTTGCTGCTAGTTGTTGCACACCTGTAACCAATGGTGCATCAACTTCCAAAAAGTGAGCAAGTCACCTTTTATTTGGTTCCTTCCATGTAGCGAATACGGGGATAGAAGTTGCAGTTAACAAAAGTGGAGTGCCACTCTATGTCTCTCTGTTTGAACAACGGCCGGTTGGCGGCTATTTCGATGATCATTACGGTAAGTACTGTTTTGGAATGCAGCTGTGCCTGTGTCAGCGCCGGTGGACGGCTGTAGGTGACGCAATCTCAGTCGAGTTGATCAGGATACCCATCACTGAGTGTCCCCTGTACGTGTGCCATTCGTCCAGTCTGAGACACGCAATTCAGCCGACCGCCCGGGGTCACTGACCGCTCCGGTTTTGTCGACACATGCACCGGTCACGGTTGCTGATTGGGGTCGGACGGAGGTCATGGAGTCAGGAGATCAGCGAGCACCGCCACTATCCCGTCTGCACATTTTCAACGCCGCAACGCATTTTCGGATCATCAGACTGGTGCGTTTACAGCGGATACGTCTCTGGAACGACCGAACTTCGGGCCAATACTTTTCCAAGAGCCCTCGTTGAAATGCAATGGTGGTGTGGAACTGCACGGAACGACCCTCTTAAAAACACCCGAAGGGGTGTTTTCAAGTGCAAGTATGTGCGTGTCGTAAAATGTACTCCTATGATCTGAGAATCCATCTTCTCAGATCAGTGAGTTAATTTATTTTTATCGCATGATGAAATGTCGCCCAAATTGCTTCAGTATGATTCACAGGCAAGGTCTCAGGCGAACTAGGCGATTATTGTTTGTAACTTGTCCAGCCCGAGTGTCACCGCAACGGAATCATTTCGTAAAAAATTATGACAACGACCTGACCTGACCATATGTAAGGGCACGTGATCCGTTCGATGATTTACAACTGCAGATGTGTACTAGCCGATGTTGTCCGACACGTCGCAGGACGGGTTCCCACAGACGGATCTCGAGCGCGGACGTGACACGTCAATCGCGCACGTCGTCGGGTGTTGTTCCGGGCCGGAGAGCGACGCTTCTCGCGGATGTTCATGCCGGGTCAACACGTTCCCGCCATACGGGATTGACCGGCCACGAGGATTGCGAGTGCCGCTGACATAGGCCTGAATAGGCCTGTCAGAGTTTGGGTGGGTTCGAGTCAGGTGGAGCAACAAATTGTGTTGAATGTTTCTCAACTTGGCGAAGCATTTTCAGACCATCAGATGATGTATTTACAGCAGGCACTTTCTTCCCATGCAACACCATTGGGCTGGATCAGAAATGAATTAAAGTTGGATAGAGCTACTAAAGTTTCGTGTGTAGCGTTGCAGGACGTTTTATTATTGAATTGAATAAGCATGTGCGAAATTATGACGGAACATGTTCGAAAACCACAGAATCACCCATAAAACGTGAATTAATTCATGAATCGAACTAAATCAAACTTTTGCTTTGCACGGCGCATTCTGCATATGTTCATTTTATCAGCAAGACATTATCTATCTTGCTTTGTGATTCACGAGCGCAGTTGGCTGTCAAGTTAAACAAATATGGCCGATACCGCTGAACGTGCACTCACATCGGGGTAGCTTCTTTTTCTCTTTCTGTTGATTTTTAAAGGGCCATAGGAAAACAGCGGATGGGAGCGCACTCAAAGTTGGCATATTTGATGATGCAGCATTTGCGCGTCATTCGAAAGAAGGAAAATGGTCCAAATTATACTAGGTCACAGAAATATGACGTTACCCTTGAACTGCATGCAGAGCCATGGTTGCGCAAACTGCATCTATTGGTAATTGTAGAGCTGTAAATGTGTATCAAAGAGAACGCTTCGGTATGAAATGGGCACAAACGGCCAGTCCTGATGCTTCGAGGTGATTTTTCCAAAAGTCATTGATCCTTCTAAGGTCAAATATGTTTAGTTACCTCTGGCGACTTTTTTCTTACAATGAACCACTTCCGAGTCAAATGTTTACACGAAGCATTATTCAAAACAATCATCTTGACTTAATTTAGCCATAAAGTTGTCGTTCGAAGTCGCAAAGCCTAGCTCAAAGCGAAACTCCGCCAAACATTCTCAAAGAACAAGCATCGGCAGAACTCTATGCAAAGGCACCGGTGCATATTTCCACGCTACTACTCCGGTGTAATTCCCATCTTAAGAGGTAAAATAGTTATGTAAGCCTCACGAGACGGTAAGTACATTGCAGTACAAGTACATTCCTTGCAGGGTAACACAAATGTCAGTCTAGTTTACTAACATGAAATGAAGCACAGTTTCAGTGTGTGTCTGCATGCAAGGCATGGCTTTGTGTTGACTTGTTTTGTGTTGACTTGTCGGACGGCTCCAGTTCCTAGCTACAATAAATGTTTTAACCGGGAAGTGAAATAAGTCTCAAATGGCTGCACTATTTGATTCATGTTCGCAACAGTGCTATCCAATATCCTAACCCACGATTGTGAACATTGTTTGTCTGTGTTCCACACTACTAGAGTTATACACAGTATTACGGTCTTTACAATGTCGTTCTACTTATTTAATGATCATGGCATACAACTATCAGATGCACAATTCCGAACTGTAGAGCTCTTCAGCCTCCGAACCTCATGGTATTTACCTACACATGTGGAGGATTCTCAAAATCAGCACCAACAACTTATGTTTTGAATAGGCATCTACATAGGTAGCGTGGCGCCGGCAACTGCTGCATCGCATTTGCAGCTGCAGCCTCAACATCTGCTACATTACATAGGCAGGCATAACGCCGACAATAGCCTCATCGCAGAGACAGATGGAGTGCCGAGTGTTGCCTTATTGCCTAGGCGATTGGAGGACCGAGAGCTGTTGTATTGCATAGGGAACTGAGGTGCCGACTAGTTGTTGCTTTATTACATGGACACTGTGAAGCCCACAGCAGATGTATACATCAACAGCATAGCTGTAGACATAGGCATAGACAAGCTGTAGGCATAGACAAACAATTGTGGCGTCTGAAGCAGGCATACACACCGTTCGGCCGCGCCGTCGACGGCATCTGCAGGCCTGGACAGGACGCTCCCCAGCAGCAGCGGCAGAAGCAAACTAGTCGAAACAACGCCGCCCAGCCTTCGACAACGCATTGCGTGTGCAGCGATAGCGGGGGAGCGGTCGGTCGGCCAACAACAGCTCGCGCCCCCTCGCCGACCACTATCTGTGGCGGGCAGCCGTTGTAAATTGCCGGCTATTTGTAACTCCGAAACTCAACCGCCAGCCGGGCGGGTGGCCGGGTCCGGTCAGATGGGTGGCCGGGCGGGTGGCCGGGCCCGGTCAGATGGGTGGCCGGGCGGGTGGCCGGGCCCGGTCAGATGGGTGGCCGGGCGGGTGGCCGGGCCCGGTCAGATGGGTGGCAGGGTGGGTGGCCGGGCCCGGTCAGATGGGTGGCAGGGTGGGTGGCCGGGTCGGTCGTTGGGTGGCGGGTGGGTGGCCGGGTCGGTCGATGGGTGGGGTTGGGTGGCCGGGCCCGGTCGATGGGTGGCAGGGTGGGTGGGGCCCGGTCAGATGGGTGGCAGGTTGGGTGGCCGGGCCCGGTCAGATGGGTGGCAGGGTGGGTGGCCGGGCCCGGTCAGATGGGTGGCCGGGCGGGTGGCCGGGCCCGGTCAGATGGGTGGCAGGGTTGGTGGCCGGGCCCGGTCAGATGGGTGGCAGGGTGGGTGGCCGGGCCCGGTCAGATGGGTGGCCGGGTGGGTGGCCGGGCCCGGTCAGATGGGTGGCAGGGTGGGTGGCCGGGCCCGGTCAGATGGGTGGCAGGGTGGGTGGCCGGGCCCGGTCAGATGGGTGGCAGGGTGGGTGGCCGGGCCCGGTCAGATGGGTGGCAGGGTGGGTGGCCGGGCCCGGTCAGATGGGTGGCTAGACAAGGTCGGGTTGATGGCCGTGCGGGTGGCCGGATGGGTGGCTGGGTACGGTCAGACGAGCTGCCTCATAGCCTGCAGTGGTGTGGATGGTGCGCCCGCCCGAAAATCCCATCACCACCGCTCTCTTAGTCACCACGCAGAAGATATGGCGGTCAGATCACCGACCAAGCATTGTCAGCCCCCATGGCGTCGGCTCGGCGCCCAGTCCCGACTCCAGTGGTCAGTTTGGCTGATTCAGAGACCATGCTGGTGCAGTTGCTGGCGCCGCGGTAGAGCTGGCCGAGCTGGCAGCGTCATCGCACTGGCAGAGCTGACGCCTTGTCGCAGCCAAGCTCAGACGTCTGCAGGCCGACTGGCACCAGACTTTGTTTTTCTGGCTGCTAGGGTTAAGGCGAGTTTTACGACCGACAGGATTTTAATTAAATTCTTGATATCGGACTACCGAGAGGACTGCACCGCCATCGCCCCCTCCCCTCCCCCCCCCCACCACTGGCCAAACAGGCGTACAACTGCTGATAAATGGAACACGTAGTGTGTGGTGCACCGGCAAGTCGAAATCCACACATGTTCTTCGTGCCAGACACTCTAGCTGGAAAACGAGCGGGGAACGCTGGGGTTCGGTGCGGCATTGTGGGGAGACAGCGAGAGAGAGAGAGAGAGAGAGAGAGAGAGAGAGAGAGAGAGAGAGAGAGAGAGAGAGAGAGAGAGAGAGAGAGAGAGAGAGAGACAGCAAGAGAGAGATAGAGGAAAAAAGAGAGAGAGAGGGGGAGAGAGAGGGAGAGAGGGAGAGAAAGAGAGAGAGAGGGTGGAGGGGGAGATGCGGGAGAGATAGAGAGAAAGGGAATGAGAAAGGAAGATTGGTAGATAACTTTTCGGTTATTGGAATTTAGGAGCGCGTCGACTGCGTTGGTCATGCAGCGTAGGTAACTTTTCGAGATATCGAACTTCAAGTGTAGAACTGACTGCTCAAATGCATCCAATATCGAAGATGTGCTCCTGATACCGTGGCCGTATCGCATACACGCCGAAGTAGCAGCCAATTGCATTGTTCTGCCAGAAGCATTACACCATATATTCCTCATTCATGTCAGGTTGAGTTGCATTCGTGATCAAAAGAAATGTTGCAGATATTGGTGTTTTGATCCAGGCCGACTCTAAATGACCTAACTAGTTCTTGCGTAAGGAGGCCCTCTGGTTTTCCACTACATGGCCTGAATTTCATTTTGTGTCGCTGTGGAAAGCTGTGGAGGTCCGTCTAAACTTCGGAGCTCTTTGGTAGAGGCTAATCCACCTCCACATACCGTGTGTTAAAGCAGAGCTCCTCCACTCACGACAGCAGAAGTTCGTCGACAGCACTGAATCGCACCAACAGACGAAATCGTATCAGATCGTCTGCAGGGAAAACGGAACGTAGCCGTCGTTCTTTTTATTGATCTCGAAAGTTGTGTAACCGCAATTACCTCAAGATGACGGATGCACAGTCTGGCCACGCTGTCTGACGACGGGATAACAACCACACTCCCCACCCGGCTCGACCGTTGGCGTCGATTGAGATCAACACCGACTCACACTTGGCTTCGAACTTGGGCAATTCGCTACGCTGGCGAACTGCTGTATTGGTTCACTGAGCCTTCCCATCCGCCCGCTGGCCCGCGCTTCTCCAACGTTTTCGATATGTATCGATACTCCACTTCTCGAGACGTAAACCAGGACCAGGCGGAACGTGGGCGAAGGGTGACAGAATGCGAAGAACAAAACCATTTCACGCCCTGCAGAGTCGACCGGAAGTCGCAAATGATGGCTGACGCAGGCCATCAATAGCCAGCTCGACATTGATGACCACTCATTATGCCGCTGAAATCATTCAATGAGTCGGAAGCAAACAGGCCGGTCTGAGTATTGATCCTTCTCCTGCAGCCTTAGCACGTCGGCGACTGGCCGTCTGTGAGGCAGTGTCCCGTCAGATGCGTAACACTAGAATGGCGGACTGTTGCGCAGCGTGCGTGTTGCTGGGCTCGTTAACTCAGCGGCTGAAGCGATGGGTTACACCAGGAGCAGCTTGGTTTCCAGGAGAAACTTGCACTCGAAGGCAGCCAACGATGTCAACAGTGTGCTTCCATCGTTGGAAGAGCTGGATGGTACGTTCTAAACGGGTGGTGACCACATTTTCTTGGACAGTGTTGGTTGTTTTAAATGAAGCCACTGTGTATTACTATGTGACTTAAACTTTCGTATCAAAACATCAGAACAAGTATTCTTGGACGGGTATGAAGTGTCAATTCTATGACAAAAGGTGGCATGTGCGAAAAGTCGAATGCTGAGTACTTCGTGCTAGTAACTATTTGCTGAACACTTAATTACTTTCTCGCATTGGGATGCATGCCAATTCTTAGTGTAGCCCACCTGCTTCATGATAGTCCGTGCAGATCTTTCCGTCCATGTACATAGAATGGATTCGTTATGGGTTCAATTTTTGCTTTCTGAAGCATAAAACCACATTTTGGCACCTCTTAAAAACGTTCGTGCGCGTCGCGTCAAGTATGTATGCAAGCAGGGTCGTTGACTTCTGAAAAAGTGTTGAGAGGGGAAGGGTGTTATGTGCAGGTCCAAAATGTATAAGGGGCATCCAATAGGGTTCCACGTTAAAAGGTAAAATTATTTCAGGGTCATGTCACAATGGGGTATGGACAAAACTGACTTAAAAGCCCACAACTGGACGCCCATGAACACACGCGTTCCCCAAAGTTAGGGCGAAGAGCATGTAAAGGTAGACGGGGAAATTATGTCGATATATATATATATATATATATATATATGTATGTATGTATATATATAACAAAGATGAATCCATGGAGGCATGTAGGCAAATGTATACCACGACATAACTAACTCCACTAAATCAGTTACCACGTTTTCGCTGGGAATTTAACGTCTTCTTCCTTAACACTTGTCAGTGGAAGGGGTGAGGTTAATGCCCTTCCCCCTCCAAGTTTTTCGTGTATGGCTTCCGAAACGCTCAACAGAACCCGGTGAAATTTTTGAAAGCATTTGAGGAGTCTTTCCGGGGCATTCGGCTTCTTTTTTCGTCATCTGGTGTCAGGTCGTGGATCTACGACGCTATAAAGGGGAACATCTCCGACCATTCTGAGGCAAAAATGCCGAGTATCGCACCTTGACCTGGTATTGATACAAAAGCGGCACATTTCGTGCGGCTTGGGCCAATAGATGACTGGATTGATATTCGGATATTGTCCTTGTAACATTTCAATGTCATTGAAGTTCATTTTCCAAAGTTGATGTCTATTGACTTATTTAGCTTGATAGTGCATCTAGGATTAGTAAGACTTCAATCCGATTTGCCGTCCATTCTTACCCTTAGGTGGATGGAAGCAGTGGTTTTGACCTACATTATATCCAGTTGTCAAATGCGGGATTGGTCCTCGGCCTGATCTGACCCATGGCCTATGTTTTAAATGGAGCTCGATACATGTCATTAAGTCCACAAAGCGCTGATGAACACCCAAACAAAACTGTCTATCTGTTGCAGTTTTGGAGGAGTTTTTGATCAAATTGCGAAAAGCTTCGATTTTTGCACAAAAAAAGGTATTGAGGTGATCTAGAGGGTCGTCTATCAACCCCAGATGCAAAAATCTGGTAGCTGTCAATTGCGAGATCTAGTGCCAATCCACAAACACATCTGTGTCAGAGGCCCTCTCAGATCTTTCGTTTGGAAACGCCAGAGGATTCGCACCCCACACACCACTGGCGAAGTTGGTAAACTGCTGCACACGAACGAAGTTTAATACATTTGTTTGTACAATACTCTTGTTTAATTCAATTTGTATGCAATTTATTTGTATGACGCTGGCTGATTTATGTCATGAATGCACTCTAATTATTGAATTTCTTTTTCGTTGGGGGTTCAAGGGGACCTCCATGTACGATCAAATGTCCATTCTTGAAAAATTCATGGATGTATTGTTTTCACGTCAGTGACTACGCCGCTTCCAAAATCCGCCTCTGTTTCTTACTCAGAACATCATGGAAAGTAGCAGAGCGATCTCAGTTTGGGAGGCAGTGTCCCCTCTCGGCATGCACTACAATCGCATTGGACTGTCTGCGATAGTGCGAATCAGCCTTTGTTCATGCATACGTGTCTCCAAATGTCAACCCGTTTATTCTTACGCCTTCGTGCAGCGACTGCGTTGTATTGTACGCACCAGTCCCGCGCTGGGCGTAGTTACAGTTGCTCATATCTGACATTGGCCAGCACGTCTAGCATGGAAATATCTGACATAGTCAAAAGCAAGAGTACAGCCGGTGCTGCGACTATCCCCGACGCGCGACGCGTGTATAAAATAACATGCGGTTTCTGTGAAACGGCGTATCATGAAGATACTAAGAGAAACACATTCGTGAACATGAAGCTGATTTGGGGCAACACTGACTGTCCAATGCAATTGTAGTGGAAACAGAAAGGGAGCACCATCTCCAAAACTGGGATTCCTCAGCTATTCCCCGCGATGGAGCACCCTCCCACACAAAAAAAGAGACGGGTAGCTAAAGCGGCATATATTACCAGCGAAAGGAGCAGAAATACATCAAAGCCGCAAAACACAAGTGTTTGTCAGACTAAACAAGAACGTTCCTACCTCAACTCTCAGGCAATTATCGAGACAAAACAAACTGCACGGAAATATAAGAAGCCCCACGAATCAACCAAATCAACAAACAAATGACCTGATAAGTGCCGTAAGCAAACATACCAAAAGCAAAAGTTGGACAAAATAACCGGAGAATGCAAGAATTAAATAACCAGGGTATTTCCACGGATAGGTAAAAGCACACGAAGCAGGAAATCTACTCGGGCCTGTCACTTCACAGCTTGAGATTCCGATGCATAGTCTTGCCAACTCTCTAAACAAAATTAAGGTGAGTTGAAAGTGATCATCCTGGTGGTGGCAGAATCCGTGTGACTGTCTGTGGCTCTCTGTCCCTCTCGCACGATTATGCAATGGGTCAGCTACAGCAGTGGTTTCATATGATTTGGCAGTCATCTATTGTGATCTCGATATAGTCGCTTCATGTTGATGCCGCCATGGCATGAGATGTTGCTGCATTCTTCCTTTCTGGTCAAACATTTTTCATATGCGCTGAACTTATACGCATGTTTACAGACGTACAAGTAAGCGTTGCCTGGCGCAAACCAACTCTGTCTACAGTCAGGTTGAACACACCGAAGAACTTGTAGCAACTTGAATTGAGATGAATTACTAGACGTAGGATTGAATTACTAGACGTAGGATTGAATTACTTGACGTAAGATTGAATTAAAAGAGTTTGCTTTGGAGGAGCTATCTGGAGTAGCGGTCTTGCACACAACACAATTACAGTAGGTGCAGAAATGTAATCATTCCTTCTTCCTGGTGAATTCATGCAAAACGATTAAAGGCTATTATGTTGTATTCGTAGCGAAAATATCGACCTGTGGCTGTCTGCAACATTACTGAAACAATGTAAGAAATTACATGTTATGACATCGCAACGAGGAATATGTAAAAGCAGACCAGAAAATTTAGCATGGTCTAGTAATAAGTCACATGAATGAATAATAAATTTCATCCTTCGCCTATTCTATTGATAATTTCAGCAGGGACGAGAAAATTGGTGGCTTGTGAGGTGGTCAAAGCCGAGCGCTGTACCGGCAGTAATGCAATAGTCCGTCTCGGTTGCATCTTTTATGACGGGAGAGTAATGAAGGGATAGCCAGAGTCCCATTGGGGTTAAATGAACACTGCAGCAGAGCTTAAAATAAAACACCATTTACTTCTCTGGTCTTTGAACATTTCAGGTCGAGATGCGATACGTGGTGGTTACATTCCTTTGCCAAACGGCGTTGTCGCGAGGATTTAGAACCATAAAGATGGATGGATACTGTAGTCGATTGTCATTTGAAATCAAAATCCAGAGCCGATCGCATGGCTTCGCAACATTAATTGAGAGCAAACTGGATGATAACCTCGAGTGTGGAAGGGAGGATGTAAACTGGTAACTTACTTAGTGATGTGTATATTTTGCAATATCCCTCTTTGTTATCTTTGATAATAGGACATCCAATCCCAACCCTCCTTGCGACTGGGACACTGCCCATTATGGTTCGAGACATCCCAAACCTGGTATGGGGAATTGTAGCAAATAATAATTAAATCGGCATGCGACATCTGCTGTAATTTGTCGTGCAGATTTAATGCGAACCTTTAATACTCGCTGCAGGTTTGTAGGCAGCGTTTTGAAGCGCGAGTGACGTTAAGGTATCCGTACATTTTAGCACGGCGATCAGGTACCTAATACTGCATGAAATTTATGGAAGTCGTTTGACAGGTTTTAATTTTGTGCATACTCAGTATGTTGAAGCGACCTATGGTCACTTCAATCACATACAAGTGGCATATATACGATAAAAAGTTAAGAAGATACTGAAACACCCCAATCAGTACTTTATCCAGAGTTCTAAGGGAACTATCTACCTCACTGAGTCGCCTAGGCAAGACTCACCAGCATCACAAGCCTAAATGAAGGTAGCGAATCACCTGCCATGCACAGTTTGTACGCCTGATTCCGGCATATTTCCCCGTTTATAGGTACGACCTAAGACCCATCATCAATCGCACTCAATCCACCCAAATTTCCATGTATCTACTGCACAACATTTTGTTCAAGCGTAACATTATTGCAAATAAAGGGTGTACCCACACTACTATTAGGTGCATTCCATGCGGCATTCCCCACAACATCAACATGCAGCCTACTACATCCATCAGCCGCCCTTTCACTGAAATTTGTTAGCGTTTAACAGTCCTGCACCTTTACAGTGAAACTTGAATTGATGACCCGAATGTCTATGTGATACCCAAAGTAGAAGACTGACATTCAGATCGACATAATACAGGCTATGTGTAGACCTAGCGTTGCATCTTTAGGCTGGTGTTTTGTGTGTCTAAGTTGTTCATTAAATCCCGAACGTACTGATCGCGATGATTCTCCTGTATACGTCGCCGAAGTGTTCCGAGACTGGGGACACAGTTTACAGGCAATTTTGTGCACTATGTTCTCTGTGTGGTACCTCCCTTGTAGGCCAGCATCAAAGGCATTGCATTTTCTGTTCCCAGAGGAACATTTTATTGGCTGCAATGCATTTTTTTTGTAATTGATGTTCGCATTCCATGCAACTCTGGGCTTTAGGTTTGCTTCATGAGCTGGTTAACCTTTTTTCACTGTGTCATGTGTATATGGGAATGAGATGTAGACGGATCTTTCTTTTCTCTCTCTCTCTCTCATAGAACTAGCGCATCTGTACGTTGACTGATCTGACATTTAGCTCTGGCGATGAGTTTTCTGGCAGCCATTTCGACACTTTCAATTTGTGAGAAACGCCTATTTTTGATTATGCTGTTTGACCCTATTGGTAATGCTACCTATACACTGCGTGATGAACAACTACGTAGGGCTTGGTGACAACTACTTCAAACAAATACGTGAAAATTATTGCCATCGGAAGTCGTGTGGCTCCTCCCTCAGCTATTGTTTTTTTCTCATGAACTGGCAAGAAACTCAGGTTCTGGCAGGACACCCCCACAAGACGGCGATGCTTGTGAGACAAATTAACGACATCCTGTGTATCTGTCAGCATGGACGGTCACCCTGGGAAATTACTAATCTTTCATAAATCAAGCCCATCAGAATATTAAATGAACTGTAGATAGAATTGATACATCTGGATTTAAGCAGGCTCCTTTCTCAGAAAGCATGATCAAGGCACAGGCAGGCAGGGAGTATCCGACAGAACTGTACATAAACACGCGCCCTTGAGGGGGGGGCGAAATCCGACCACTCCTCCGATTTTTCGTGGATAACTCCAGATTTTACCGGCCGATATACGCCATTGTTTTTGTGCCTGCTTAGAAATGACCATCGCGTTGAGTAAAGGAAGAAAAACGAAAATCTGCCGAACATTTTTCGAGTTAGGGTCGTTAAAGTAAAAAAGTCAGCGCTAAACCACAAAAATCGGTGCTGATGCGCTTCACGTATATTGGCAAAAGGGAAGTGTTATTGGCAACACCAGCGACGTGTTTGATGTATATTGTTATGCTATATTGTTTCAAAGTCATATTAGGTCACCAAGGTCAAGTCAGGTCAAGTTCATGACAGGTTAATGGAACCAAACTTGGTCAACTGGAATGTTGTCATGAATGCAAATGACTGTCATGTGATTCATTCCACTTTGCATGTTCCTCCCTACATACCCTGAAAACTATTGTTTATCACTGTGCACCTAAGCGTTTCCATACTTTATTCATGTACTTCACTCCTTTCTTTGCGAGGCCGATTGCGCCGAGCCGCCCAACGGAGCAATCGGGCTGGCGACCCAGTTCCGGTAACTGGAGCAGGTAATGACCTAATATGGTGCTGCTATGTAGGCGTCCCAAGGTCAAATTTCGGGTCTAGCATCTGTATTACATCACTAGTAATGTTTAAAACATCATTGACGCCCATTTTGAAGCATTTAAGCACAATCACAGCGATCCATAACAACGAGAAGCCAAGCTACGCAAAACCCATATCATTTTCATATTTTGACCTTATTTGACCTTGAAGATATTGTCCTAATGTCATGAAAATTGCACACAATAGAGTTCACTACCGTACACATCCACCCTGCTAATTTAGTTACTCCAGCTGTAATAGGAGCCGAGATCTTAGAGGGCGGAATCCGCCCCCACCCCCCTCCAGTACGCGTAATTTTCAGAGGCCCTCAAGGGCGCGTGTTAAACCAATGACAACCCAAAACATACCTCGCTTAAGCCCGGCTCATCAATTTCAAGCGAGAAGGGCCCTCCTAAAGTCACAATTTCTATGAACGAAATGGGTTCGATCATGGAGAACGAATTTGAGAATTTGTTGCAAAACGAATATCCTCTTTTTGCCGCAGCTCGAACTCGCTTCGAACCCACAATCTACTTGCTTGTACCTATAGCATAGGTAAATATGCTCAATTCCTCTGGTCTATACAGCTACGCAAGCACATCGACAAGATGCGATAAGCATGTGCCGAACAGCATTCTACGGATTTGCGGATGAGACCCATGGTGGTGCTGGCATCTGCAGGGAGGAAAATACATTTGTATTTGCTGCCACACTAGCGCTCGCTCCGCACGAGCAAAATGGTCATGTCGAGAATATGACAGCTTCCCACATGAGCAAACTACTCGGGAGCGAAGCACCCCGAGTACCTTGTAGTTACCGAAGTGATGCTTGCATGTAGTTTGTGCTTCATAGTACAGTCTGGTTTTGTCTCGTCCGGCGAAGTGTTGCATGAAATTAGTACTCTGTGTGAATGAGTGGACTCGTCGAGTCAACACAAGTGTCACCTGACCATATTTTGAAGCGATTTAGATGTATTAGATACACAGACCGACCGACGGTGGCCAGAGGCTGGTACTGATTCCTAATGTGTCTGGAGAGCTAAATTTTCATGGTCATTAGCAACACACCATATTCAACACATTACTTAATCAGCTACACATCCAATCAGCTGATGTCTTTGAACACACATTAATTTGTGGCGGTCAATTTCTGTCGCATGGTAGCTAGGTTAACTCGTGAAAGCATAGCTATAGGTGTGACCCAGGGCAAGTAGCAGTGGGGCTGCTGTTCGCACAAGTCTAAGGGGAAAATAGATAAGAGTTTCAAACAGGGGGAAAATTGTTCTATGTATCTGTGTTCCTAAAATATTCATTTCAATGTGGTGTTCACATAAACAGTGGCGTCGCCACGAAATTCTTCCAGGGGGGGGGGGCGAGATCGAAAGGGGGCCTCCTGCTCCCCGAAAAGGGGCCTCCATTGTGTTAGGGCCTCATATTGTTTTTAGGCCCTTAGTATGGTTCGGGAATGGGAAACTAAGGGGTGGAGGGCATCCTTTTCGTCTTGGGGGGCCTCCTTTTCGTCCTGGAGGGCCTTCTTTTCGTCCTGAAGGGCCTCCTTTTCGTCCTAGAGGGCATACTTTTCGTCATGGGGGCCTCCATTCGTTCTGGGGCTTCTGTGTCAATATTTGGCACTCGCTTGATTTCTGGGGCCTCCTACCCTCTCCTAGGTGACTTCTTTTTACAAACTAGGGGCCTCCTCCTGAGGCCAATAATTTGTGTAATCTCTTTTTCGTCTTGGGGGCCTCCTTTTCATCTTGGAGGGCCTCTTTTCGTCCTGGAGGGCCTCTTTTCGTCTTGGAGGGCCTCATTTTCGTCCTGGAGGGCCTTCTTTCCATCCTGGGGGCCTCCTTTTCGTCCTGGGGGCCTCCTTTTAGTCCTGGATTGCCTCCTTTTCCTCCTGGAGGCCTCCTTTTCGTCCTGACGTACCTTCTATTGTCCTGGGGGCCTCTTTTTCGTCCTGAGGGCCTCTTTTTCGTCCTGGGGGTTTCGTTTTCGTCCTGGGGGCCTCCTTTTAGTCCTGGAGGGCCTCCTTTTCGTCATGGGAGCCTCCTTTTCGTCCTGAGGTACCTTCTTTTCGTCCTGAGGTACCTGCTTTTCGTCCTAGGGGCCTCTTTTTTTTCCTAAGGGCCTCCTTTTCGTCCTAAGGGCCTCCTTTTCGTCCTGAGGTTTCGTTTTCGTCCTGGGGGCCTCCTTTTCGTCCTGGGGGTCTCCTCAAATTTCAGGGGGCGGCGCCCACCCCCCAGTCTCACGGCAGGGGGGAATTTCCCCCTCTGCCCCCGGTGGCGACGCCCCTGCACATAAAATGTGTGGAAATCGTATGTTTTCGTTGTACTGCGCTATTTTGGTGTGCTAACCATAAAAAGTATAGGCATAGGTAAAGGCCTTTAGGAATGGGAAAGGGCGTGCCAAATCATACTCCGGATGGCATTTGACTCGCCACTCGCACGGTACTATGTTCCGTCTACATCTCGTATATTTCGATTTCCTCCCCATTTATTGAGACCTACAACAGACCTCCAGTCTTCCTTTTCATCGACCGCAGTGTTGATTCACTATGAAGTCTCGCAATAGATATCAGCAGCTTCAACCGCATGTCCATCGGATGCACTGTAATTCACGGCGGACAAGAAGGCTTTGGATCGCTACTTATCCTGGGATTCCCGGCGGATGAAGAAGCAATAAAACCACGCAAATCCGCGGTGATGGTGCACGCCCACACTCAGGGCGCAGTAACTCGCTGGGCCAGAAGCCAAGCCGGAGCGATGTGTCAAGTTTCGACATCCTCCTCATATGCAGAGGATAGCCTGGCCTGAGAGAGCTGCCTGCAGCCGTTGGCCGATCCCATGAGGAAAGGGCGCGTCGACTGCTCTCACTTGTAACACGTCATGATCTCATCAGGGACCATAATATATATCTCGGGTTTTTCGTAGCATTGACCTGAGGTCAGGTCGCGGCCATGACTTCCCCCATAATAGGGCTATGGTAAAATATACAAATGTTTCCTGGTTACATATTTGCTCTCGGAATGACCTGACAACTCGAATCAATTATCAATGCTAGAATAGTTCGTTATCTGGAAGGTAACAGATTGATTCAAGATACACAACATGGGTTTAGAAAAGGACGATCGTGTCTCACAAATCTCTTGGACTTTTTGAACTTCGCCACAGAACAATTTGATCATGGAAATCAGGTTGATGTAGCACATCTTGACTTTAGTAAGGCTTTTGACAAGGTACCCCTTAAACGGTTAATGCTACAGCTTCAGTCCCATGGTATTGCAGGTAGCATTTTAAAATGGATAGAGTTGTGGCTTTCAGATAGACAGCAAAGAGTGATGCTCAATGGTACAAAGTCATCATGGCAAAATGTTCTTAGTGGAGTCCCCCAGGGGTCAGTACTGGGGCCACCACTGTTCACTATATTTGTAAAAATTACATTGAAAGTGGCCTAAGCAGTAAAGTTTTGAAATTTGCGGATGATTTGAAGGTCTTTAGGGCAATAGCAGGTCAGAATGAGCGTATTTCGCTGCAAAGACTTAGACGAACTTGTGAAGTGGTCCGAAGAACGGCAAATTAAATTTAATTTTGATAAGTGCAAAATCATGCATGTAGGTAAGCAGCATATGAAGGCTTCATACTTGATGGGTGGCCAAGTGCTATCAGTGACTCAACAGGAGAAGGATTTAGGTGTTATTCCAAACACAAAATTGGGGGCATCAGAACAGACCAAGGAAACCACGAAGAAGGCACTGAGAATGCTCGGGGCAATAAATAGGAATGTATCATACAGAAGCGAGGAAGTCATCAGGAAGCTTTACTGTGCATATGTCAGGCCACATTTGGAATACTGAATCCAAGCTTGGTCTCCTAGCTATGAAAAAGATTGTTGGCTTTTAGAGAGAGTACAAAAGAGGGCTACAAAAATGGCTAATGGTATAAGCAACCTGGCATATGAAGAAAAATTGAAGATATTGAATATGTTTTCACTTAGGTATAGAAGGCTGAGAGGAGATCTCATCGAAGTCTTTAAATGTGTCCATGGTCTGGAGAGGGGATATCTTGGGGATATGTTTGAATTGAACAGAAATGATGCAATTAGAGGTCATAAATTAAAAATTAAAGTTCACCACAGCAGAACAAGGTTAAGGCAGACTTTCTTCACCAACAGGGTAGTAGAACACTGGAACCAGCTGCCAGAAAACATTGTCAGTAGCAGCACATTGAAAATCTTTAAAATCAGCATAGACAATCATTATAAGAATAGAGGGCTTGCTTTTCAGTATTACGGGGAGGGCTGTTGACAGATTTGGTGGGCAACTGGTTCAGTGTACAGAGTGCAACCAAGAAGGGTCCTTGTGGCTCATAGTTGCACAAATCTTTTAATGTCTTTATGTCTTTACACAACGGTTGTGGCGTGCAGTTGGAAGTTATGCTCAATGTTACTGCTGACATGTTTACTCAGTGACCTCACGAAGGTCATCTGAGGTCACCTGATTTCACTAGCACATTTTCGCGCATTGTATCGCACTGCATTGAGCTAGAAGGCTGAAATAACCGTCATTGTGCTTATATCGCCAAGACGTGTCGATTGATATATTACATGCCCTCCTTAGGCTACTCCATGGCCTTGACCTGAGGTCATAGTTTCGGTTTACCTGACCTTAAATAATACCACCTATTGTCGATAACACATTTCAAGGACTGTCGAATAGCGTTCGCCGTTTGTTTCTATCTGCTACAGGTCCTGAGATATGTGTCAACATCTGAGAGTCCCACCCGATCTGGTCGAATTTGACCTATGATGACCCAGTGACCTGAATATTGATCTGAGCGAAACAATGCCCGAAACATTTTCGATATAGCTTGTCACCAGCTATCCAACTCCGTTTTCCGTTTGTCGCTAGCTAGCATAGTTCTAGAGATCTTAGGGGGCAGACATCTGCCCCCCGGACCGGCAAAGTTGGCGCGGACCGCCGGACGTGCGAGTGATACTATTTACGTCCCTTTCACAACCCCAGCTGTCTGCTCATCGTTTTGTTTTCCCCAGCATTCTTGGTCTCCTGGATATCCCTCTCCGACGTCCCATAACCCTAGTGTACCGTAAATCTCCTCCCCCCCCCCACAAAAAGAAGAATAGTTTTGCTTCTGCACTTTTACACCGCAACAATAAATAAGTCGCAATCGCGTCCTAAATAGTGCATGTCCCGGCATGCTTTCATTGTGCTGGTACGTCTATGTCTCCACATCTTTTTCCACTGGGCTTATATATATATATATATATATATATATATATATATATATATATTTATATAGTTCATGCAACCGGGTCGCACCACCGCAGCATTCCTGCAAGTGTACACCGGCCCTGGGCATTCGGTGCATTCGCCACACTTCGTGCGGTTCTACAAGTTCTATTGATCTTCCTACGTTTTGCTGATTGCTGCCACCTGATAGACTTGTGTTATATTTGACGTGATGGAATTTTGATAAATTCAATATGATTAGTTCTCCTGATCCCGCATTTTTTGGCGGTTCAGAAATACGAATACCCGTTGAACTTTGATGCATCTCATCTGTATGGTTACATAAGCTTCCATATTGGTTGCCGAACCGAGGACCTTGCTCGGTGTTACCTATTAACCCTTTGCGGTTAATTTCATCTACAGATGTGTTTAAGTGTTCCAGCCCATTCTTGTTCTGAGTCTTGCACATTTTTTAGACATCGGCTCTTTTTAGTGTTTGGTTGCTTTTTGGTGCACCGACGATTCATCTTGATATAGGGGCGTTTTCGACCACCCCGATATATCATGTATTGCTAGGTGTTTGTTCCTCTATAGGAGCATGTCACTTTTGCGGTCCCAGTCCGACACTAAGGCCCTCATGCAGTCTTATGGGCATGATGTGCCTTGAAGGACTCCAGTGTGTAGTCTCGGTGTCTTCATCTGGGGCTGCAACAAATGCTTCAAGACTTTGCCGTCTTCATGAAACCTGGCGCGCTTTGGAGATCCCGGTGAATTTTCGGCTTCCCGTTGTGTTTCTGTCGTCCCGCTGTGTTTATTTTGGGCTTCTGACGCACATCAATGGGGCCCCAGTACGATTTTGTGGGTTCTGGTGCGATTTCTAGGGGCCTCGGTGTGACTTTTTGGGCCCAAGCGTTTGGTTTCGGGGACCCGATGACAGTTTCCTGGGCTCGACGCGATTGGGGGGTCTTTTCAGAATTGTTTATAGTTCTTATCCCGAATTAATTTGTTCGGCCCCGGGCGCCATATTTTACTGTCCCATTGAGATTTTTCGAACTCAAATTTTTTTTTCCGGTGCTGTAGGCTACTTTTGAATGCATATAGTGTTATGTTTGAGGCTCGGCAATTATGTTTCGGAATACTTCCTTATTTTGGATGGCTTAGGCATGATATTTTCAGATCCTGATGCGATTTTTTTTGTGGGCCACACTGTGTGTATTTAGGACCATCGGCGCCAACTTTTGGGAGCTCCGAAGTCAATTTTGGTGCCCCGACACAAATGTTTACGGGAATGTTAATTCTCGAGTGCGATATTTGGGGGCCCGGCACAAATTTGCGGGGCACGTTGTACTTAACTAGGGCGATTTCGCGATTTCGGTGGGCCCGGCGTAGATTTTCGGCCCGGCACGAGTTTTCTCGGCCCCTGTATGCGACACCCGTTCTGAATTTGCCGGTGCTGGGATTGATTCGATCAAGTCTTTGTATGATTTTTGGTGGTCGAATTCCACTTCATTAAAGCTCCATGAGTGATCATGTTGAACCCCGGTACGATTATTCGGGCTCCCAGTGCGACTTTGTTCGGTGCCACGACACGTTTTTTTCGGGGCCAAATTGGCTTTTGGGGGTCTTTGTGACGATTTTTGAGGCTGCAGAGTGATATTCTGGGTAAGAATTGAATTTTGTTTTCGCGGGTTAATTTTTTAGTAGTTTCGAAGATACATACCACGGTGCGGTCTGTCGAGCCTGCAGCTCTATTTTTATTAATTAGCACGGGCGTGACTTTTTGGAACCCCAGATTCAGCGTGATCTTCAGTGACACCTGCCCGACTTTTTTTAAAACCTATCGTGATTTTCAAGGACACCGGGCGGGTGTCCTTGAAGGAGGCCCCCATGATGGGGGCCTCCTTTTCGTCCTGGAGGCCTCCTTTCCATCCTGGGGGCCTCTTTTTCGTCCTGGGAGCCTATTTTCCGTACTGGGGCCTCCTTTTCGTCCTGGGTCCTCCTTTTCATCCTTTTCGTCCCGGAGTGCATCCTTTTCGTCCTGGGGCCTCTTTCATCCTTGGGGGCCTCCTTTTCATCCTAGGGGCCTCCTTTTCGTCCTGGGGTCTCCTTTTCATCCTGGGCCTCCTTTTCGTCATGGGGCCTCATTTTCGCGTCCTGGAGGCCTTCTTTCCATCTTGGGGGCCTCTTTTTCGTCATTGGGTCCTTCTTTTCGTCCTGGAGGGACATCTTTTCGTCCTGGAGGGCTTCCTTTTCGTCCTGAGGGGCCTCTTTTGTCCTTGGGGCCTCCTTTTCATCCTGGGGGCCTCATTTTCGTCCTGGAGGGCCTCCTTTTCGTCCTGGGCCTCCTTTCCGTCATGGGAGCCTCCTTTTCGCCATGGGGCCTACTTTCCATCCTTGGGGCCTCCTTTTCGTCCTGGGTCCTCCTTTTCATCCTGGAAGGCCTCCTTTTCGTCCTGGATGGCATCCATTTCGTCCTGGGGCCTCTTTCGTCCTGGGGTCCTCCTTTTCATCTTGGGGGCCTCCTTTTCGTCCTGAGCCTCCTTTTCGTCATGGGGGCCTCATTGTCGTCCTGGAGGGCTTCCTTTTCGTCCTGGGAGCCTCTTTTCATCCTGGGGCCTCCTTTTCGTTCTGGGCCCCCTTTTTCGTCATGGGGCCTCCTTTTCGTCATGGGGCCTCTTTTTCGTCCTGGAGACCTCCTTTTCGTCCTGGAGGGATACTTTTCGTCCTGGAAGGCGTCCTTTTCCTCCTGGTGGGCCTTCTTTTCGTCATTGGGGCCTACTTTCCATCCTGGGGCCTCCTTTTCGTCCTGGGTCCTTCTTTTCATCCTGTAGGGCCTCCTTTTCGTCCTAGAAGGTCTCCTTTTCTCCTGGAGGGCATCCTTTTCATCCTGGAGCCTCTTTCGTCCAGGGGGCCCCCTTTTCACCCTGGGGGCCTCCTTTTCGTCCTGGGCCTCCTTTTCGTCCTGGGCCTCCTTTTCGTCATGGGGGCCTCCTTTTCGCCATGGGGCCTCCTTTTCGTCCTGGGCGCATCCTTTTCGTCCTGGAGGGCCACCTTTTCGTCCTGAGGGCCTCCTTTTCGCCCTGAGGGGCCTCCTTCTCGTCCTGGGGGCCTCTTTTTCGTCCTGAGGGCCTCCTCAAATGTCAGGGGAAGGCGCCCCCTAGTCTCACGGCAGGGGGGGCAATTGTGCCCGCTGCCCCCCCCCCTCCCGGTGGCGACACCCCTGACACCGGCACGATTTCCTGTACCCTCATCATGATTTCAGCTGCCCAGGCGCGAACTTTTGAGACCCCCAGCGTGATTTTTTGGGGGCACCCGGTCCGACTTTTTGGGTGCTCATGCGCGATTTTCAGAGGCACCGACACGACTTTTTGGTCCCTAGCTTGGTATTCAGGTGCCCGCCTCGTCTTTCTAGTGCCCCCATTGTAATTGTAGGGGACTTTTGGACGACTTTTTTTGTACCCCCAGTGCAATTGTCAGTGGTCCAGTCCTCCAGCGTTATTTTCGTAATTGCGCCCCCCACGTTTGAGGCCCCTAGCGTGATTTTCAAGAGTCCTTGTCCGACAGTTGATGGGCCCAGCGCAATTTCCATGGATCCCTGGCCTGACTCTTTGGACCCACAACGTTTTTTTTCCACAATTTTTTTCGTCTTTTTTGGGGGAGTGGCGGTGGGTGTGGGGGTGTTGGGGTTCCCAACGTCATCTTCAGCGTCCCCTGCGATACTTCTTGGGCCCCAGAGTGATTTCCATGGGCCCGGCCTGACCTTTCCGGGTCTACAGCGTGGCTTCCAGGGCCCCGGACCGAACTTTTGAGGCTCACAGCGTGACTTTCAGTAACCACGGCATGACTATTGGGGTATCCAGCGTGAATTTCAAGGACCCGGCTCGACATTTTGAACCCTCAGCGCGATTTTCTGGCGCGCTGGCCCGACCTCCCAGTGTCATTCTCAGAGGCTCCAGCGCGAGTTTTTGAGGACCCAGTTGTATTCTCAGAGGGCTGGTCCAACTTGATGGGGCACTTTAGGGGCTTCGGAGGGATTTGTGTGGTCCCAATATGATTTTAAGAGCCTCAGTGCGGTTTTTGTGGGCCCTGGCGACATTGTCAGGGGCCCTGCGTGATTTTTGGCGCCTTCATCATGCTCCACGGGCTCCTGTGCGAGTTTCTGGGGTCCAAATTTGATTTTTTAGAGGGCCAGGCGCAATTTTTCCGAACCCCGGAGCGATACCCGTGTCCCCACGACACTTCAGTGGTACGACTGCTCCCCTTTCCCCCTCACCTTGGTTCGCCATTGTACACCCACCCCCACACACACACATACACACACACGTACACACACACACACACACGCACAATGAAAAATGTTCTCCATGGTAGATATCTCGATTTTCCAGAGTTAACCTCATGCTCGCTTGAGAGCTTGCACTGTTCCATCCGGACTGGGTTTTTACATTGACAAGGAGATGATGGTCCATGTCAGTAATTGATTTGCCTTATGTTGGACATATAGGAGATTTAGCTATCCCAACTTAGTGGACAGATTACCTCTAGCGGGAAATTGTGGAACTTACAGGTCACGGGCAGGCGGGCAGCCATCTTCGATCGCGGTTGTCTGGTCTGGCGCGGAGCGCTGGCGTGGTTTCCTGCGTCTGTACTTATTATCCTGTTTAGCTGGTTTTCTCTCGGCACATATAGCACCAGTGGTGCTTTTTGGTTTTCCTAGAGTGCTCTGGAGGACTTGAACTCCGTGCCGGGTTCGATATGACTCAGTTTCTCCCCCCAAATTTGTTGGCGCTTTTTGCGCCGCGAGATCCCATCCCATACTTGGCGCCTGTCGACAAGCTTCCTCACGACAAGAAGTCTGTTGGATACTCTGGTCTAGGCGGATTTTTAGAAAGTTTTGAGGTGAGACTACATGATATAAATTTATGTTAATGAATCATCCTATTTTCTGGCAATTGGCAAGTTTTCATTAGCCATCCGCTTTTGTATTGTGGCTGTTTCGTGGAATCCTGGCCAAATGTGCTAAGGTTTGGACTGCATATGGATGCAGAAGATAGGTTGAATAACAGTCGATGGTGCTTTTATTTGTTTTCACTAAAGCAGTATTGGAAATGAATGCAATTCAATATTGAATATTTATATGAAACATTGGAGATTTACTGGCAATTTTAATAAGCTTCCATTGATTTTGTGATGTGGTGGTGTACTGCAACTTAATGTTCACACTGAGTTGCAAATGGTGGGATTGATGCCATGCATGAACAATAGTGAGCTTTGTCTTGCACAAAGGAGCAGGGTGGGAATTAAGGCACTTCTTAAGATATTTCATCTCTTAAAACATTTTTACACTTTGGGTTCATACTAGATAGAATGGGCTCCACATGACACAAACATGACACTCTGACAACTACTCTGACACAAACATGCAGAATGAACAGAAGTACCATTAAAAGACTAATGCAAGCTTGAAAAAAAACATCCATCAAACATGTTATTCTACTTACGATTACCAAATAAACCAACCACCTTTCATACCATCAAGCACACAGACAACATCTGAGTACACACCACACCAAGCCACAATCAACATAAATGCTGACAACAATGTGCAAAACCTTGTGCCTGCACACTGAACATTGGCCTCTGGTCAATACAAATTCAGCTGATGCCTCTCCAGAAACCTGCTTTTGAGCCATCCCATAGTGGGAAAAACTGACAGTCTTAAGAGATGTTGTCTGGAGTCCCAGAGGCTACCAATCAGAAGTTGCTTCATTAGCATTTTCTGTTTTGAAAACTTTCAACCAATCAATGCCAGGTATTTTTTAATGACATCAGAACCATTAGCAACACTGAACACATGTTTAACAGTGTCATACTGCAAACACAAGACCTTGACTGATCCTTTGCTTTGTGCAATGCTATCACATCTGACAGTGAAGTGGCATGTGTGGTAGCAGTGTTGGATTCATATTATGTAGGGAATTGGTCACATAGGGATTGGGATAGGGTATGGGATTCACTGTGTGGGTAGGTAGATGTGCACTCTGAGCTGAGGGTGAAGCATGAACAATTTGTGTTTGTTTTTCATTTGGTTAGCTTTGTACTGAGACCAACAGTGAAAAGAAAGCACATTGCTCCTGTGAGTTATAAGAGACAAAGCTGAGCTAATTATCACAACTCCCTGTCTTGCAGTGCTGTCCATTGTTCCACTTCTTTGCTTCTATGCTTTGATGTGACCAAAAAAGATGATGTGAATTCCTTATGCATATTACCTAGGTACTGATGAGGTGCATATGATTTTCCTGTCAGTTACTGGTAAATAGATTCCATGCATCAAAAATAATATGTCCATGAAAATGTACTCTGGGAGAAATCTGTTTGCACTCCAACTCCAAACCTGGAAAGTAAGTTTCCACTGCAAAGGAGAATAAAATGCAAATATGGAGATCAGGCCAACTTGATTTTTATGATGTCAAATGTCAGCAAATGTCAGCATTTCATGCTGTATGTAATGTCAGCAAAACAAATGTCAGCATTTCATGCTGTATGTACCATGTAAGCATTATATATGTACATATAGCTAACTTCTAAGTCAGCAATATGTTAGCAAGCTGAGTCGTGAATATGTGCAATTGTGTTGAGGAATGCATCTAGTGGGAAATGCCCTCAGTAGCCAAAGTACTCCCCAAAATATACCCATGATATATGGAAATGGGATAGATGTTGCCTGAGTGTAGGTGTGTGAAGCAATTCCAGAGTTCACAAACAAATATTTATGATGAATGGGCTTGATGTTATGTGAACGCACAAATAACATATCTGTTGGCAGAGATCAAGATGACTCGCACTCACTCACATTGGGCAGACCACACAACCGGGATCATCCTTCAACAAACACTTCTCCGAGGGACTGGTCCCACGACTAATGGGCCAAGTTCACCCGTGATTCATTGGAATTATTGCTAACTTCATTTGTCTTTAGACGGATTGGTGGCCAAGATTTTGAATGCTCCCCAAATGAGTTTCATGGCTCCAGTGGGTCCCGTCGCAATGAGCCGGTTTTACAGCGGAAGTTTCATCATTGGTCACATGGTCTCAGGAACAAGATAGAGGGAGAATACCCAGCATATTGATATGCACAAGTTAAAAGCGACCATAAAATAAAATTATCACATCAATTTTAATAACAAAATATGTTTTACTATTCCTGCTGTCAAAATAAGAAGACATAATCTTACATCAGAAAATTTTAAACATGTTTCTGATTTGCATGGAGACTGCACACAGCTCTATGGAATATGAGAGCCTACGAACGACTGCCATATATAATTTGTGCTGTTGTTAAATTAGCGAAGGATGAGGTTATAAGCCAACTTCAGGTGCAATGGTAGAGAAAATAATAACAAAAGCATACTTAATCCATGTTCACCAAGTCTATAAATATGGGTTTCGGAATATATAATGGTTCAATGAAAATTATACTAAAACAGTCCGGCTAAAATAGTTTTATTCTCATCACCAAGAAGGTTATTTTGCATGAAAAAGCTGAGACAAGGAATTCAAACCCATTCTTATTATTATAAGTTCCTTCATGTACTTGATTGGTTCATGTCTGGAATGTTTAGTTGAAGCAAGGATCGAGTTAGGAGTATCTAGAGCTGCTAGACGGGATTTTTTAAAAAACTCTCCACAGGCGGTTTTATTTTTCTTCTTAGATAGAGCTGGTCGGATTCGCTAACTCAGCCCGAGAAGTACAACTCCTCATGGGGCGGGGAACAGGGAATGGGTTGGAGTAAATTTCGGAACATGTATTACGGACCCTTCACTGACACCGATGAACCCAAAATTTGGTTATATTTCAAGGCGCATGTTTATCTTCGCACACATTTACAAAAAAAATATGACAGTCATGCAAAAGTGCACAAATGACATTGGTTTCTTGGTGTAGTTGCCTCGGAGAACTTGCTTGCTCCGGGGCGGATTTTAGGAAATTTGAAGTGATTTTCTTGCATTGAACGGGCTCATTGTGTCTAAAAAAAAGTTGTTCCTTTAACAAAACGACCTTCAATTGCGCATTTAAAGCATTTACTGGCAAAACCAGGCTTCAACTTTATACTCTGATTACACCAAGTACCCCTGGATTTGCCAACTAGAGATTTATGGTGCTTCTTGGCGAGTACTCCAGCGCAAGGCTATAGAACACCTCTAGGCTCCAGCGCAAGTTTCCAAAGAGTAATATGGAATAGATATTCATTAATCTAAGTATGTTATATATCAAATAAAATATTGATAAATATTGAACCAATATTGAATAAATATTGAATTAATTATTGACTTTATTGACACTAATATAGCGTTTTTCACATGAAGCGCCGACGTTGTGCGTAGCCGGTTTTAGTAAGGTTCTTTACGAATTTTAGCGCAACACCGACGGCTCATGCTCCGTCGTATGCTTTGTACTGCCTTTCAAGGATGTGTAGTGACGTTGGATGGTCGGGGCGCTGGGGTCGTGGAAACTGCTAGTTGTCAGGTATGGACTTTTAGTGGCAGCACTCGACCAAGCAATGTTGTTCTTCGTTTTCCCTTCTGGAGTACAAAATATTTCATGTAGTCTAGTCACAATCCTGGAGTACAAAATGTATTGGTATGCATGACACCAACAAACTCCAGTTTTTCCAACACTGCTTAATGGGATGGTCCCAGCTGTGGCTCATATGTGTCTTCCTCTGCACATCACTGGGACTGTGGCTTGTAAAGCTTTGCTGCTTTGATACAAGTTATGAATTTTGTGGTAGTGAAATTCCTTTTTAAAACAACTTTTGGAGATATTACTGCAAATACTTACCCTTCATGCCAAGTCTCCACACCCACACTTACCTAGCATCAGAGCCACTCAGTGTTTTGGATGTGAACAGCTCTGTCTGATGGATGCATGAAATTGTTACTGTGATTCACTTCAATTAAAATGACCTGACCTAGCCTCTCATCCGGCTCTCTCACCTGGTTGGCTCCCCAAATTCTTGAGCATCACTCACCCAGAGATGAGTTTCATGACCAGTGGAGGGGAGCCAGTATCTGCAGGTACCCCATTCCCCTAGACTAAATAAAAGTATGATTATCAGATAGACAGGGCAAGACATAGGAACTGGAAAGTGTACCCTAAGCAGAAATTGTATGCCTAGAGTAGCCACATATGCTAATATGTTGTAGTCATAAAGTATTTCTCATGGAAGCTAAGAAAGATGAATTATAGAGAAGTAAAGCTACTCTACAAGTTATATTAGTATATTACCATAGTTAGTCCTATTCAATATATTCATACAACAATGTGCAGATATTTGCATGCAGTATGGCTTTAAATGTCCCTAGGTCTGTTAAGATTACCACATCTTCAGGCAGCGAATTCCAGGTGGCACAGCATCTGAGGCTAAAAATATGTTCCTGCAATCTACTGATGCTCGCCTGTGTGCCAATTTCAGGGAGTGAACATGTGTGTTCACTGAAGGTGCCAGCACAAACATGTCAGTGATCTTAATGGCAGAATGGCCATGAAAAATCTTCCAGCATTTGATCACGTCTGCTCAAATTAATCTACCTTTAACTGAGTACAAATCTAATTTCCATAATAAAGCAACATAATCCAGACCATTCATCCTCTCTGTGTTTCTTGTCCATCTTCTCTGTACCAATTCTAGACACTTTAAATCCCCAATGTAACCTGTGTTCCAAACACATGATGAAAACTCCAAAAGTTGCCTGACATGAGTAGTGTATTGTATTTTCATAAATTTGGGTGAGTGGCATAAAGTAGAACTTAGCAGACTGCTGGCCAGGCTCCCAGCTTTCTGTACTATTCTGTCAACATGTTGATGAAGTCGCAAGTTTGTATCTACTGTGATGCCCAAGTCAGTATGGACCTCAACAAAGCTCACATGAAAACCATCCAGATAATAATTTGCATAAGGACCAAGATATATAGAGTCATATGAGCCACAGTGTACTTTCAGAACTGCACATTTCTTGGCATTTGTTGCTGGCCCCCATGACTTGGCAGTACCAACCAGAGTATCTATATATTTTTAACCCTGTGAAATGCCATCCAGTAGGTCTGAGACACATTTCTACTTAAGTTTCATGTATATTTTTAGGTCATCTGCAAAAACCTTGAATTGAGACTGAATATCATGAGTTACCTGGTTCACATAGATCAGAAATGACACAGGACCTAGCACAAAGCCTTGAGGTACTCTACTCAGAACATCCCTAGGTTTGCTTGAAGACCCAGAGACAAGCACTTGCATTTTCCTCCCACATACAATTTTTAATCCAGGTGAGGATTGTCTCAGATCCCTAAAGCTCTCAATTTTGTCAGTAGTAGGAAATGATTAACATCAAACGCCTTTGAAAAATCAAAGACAATTACATTCACCATATATCCCTCATCTAGCCAGGTAGAGACAGTCTCATATGTTAGAAGTAACTGATCCTCTATGGAACGTCCATGCCAGAAGCCAAATTGTCCTTGGTCCAGCAAATGATGAACCTCCAAATATTCTGTGAGCTTCTCAACAATTATACATTCAAGAATTTTGCATGGGACATAAGTAAGACTCACCGGGCGGTAATTTAGTGGATCACGCCTTGAGCCCATTTTAAAGATTGGGATTACAGCTATAGCCTAGCCTAGACTAAGATAACAGCTTAGTATATAAAATGTATCATTGCATGATATAATCTAGCCTAGCCTACCCTGAAAGCCATAATCATCTGAAACAAATGTTTTGGATATGATGTGATGACATGCAACACTGATAGTATTGTCTATAGGTAACTCAAGATCTTCAGTGAAGCATGCTTGATTGCACTAGGCTGCAAGTATTCCTTCTCTGGAATAAATGTCCAATTAAGGCAGAAACATAAGTTTTTTTGGTGTCCAAGAGCAGATTGGAAACTTACTTTCCAAGTTGGGAGTGCAAACAGACCTGGAATATACTGTCATACACATTATATTTGAATGCATGGAATCTACTTCCAGGTAACTGGTGGGAAAAGCATATGCACCTAGTCAGTACCAATGTAATATGCATAAGTAGTATGCAATATGCATTGCCATTTTTGGTCACATGTGTTCTATTGCAAAGCATGAGAACAAATAAGTGTACAATGTATGGCAATACAAGGCAGAGACTCATGATAATCAGTATAGCTTCATCTCTCATAACTCACAGGGGCAAGGTGCTTTCCTTTCACTGTTGGTCTCAGTGCAAGGCTAGCCATATGAAAAACAAACAAAAATTATTCACTTTACCCTAGGCTCAGAGCACGTACCTACCTATGCTGCCAATTCCCTACATAATATGAACCCAACACTGCTACCACACATGCCACTTTACAGTTGGATGTAATAGCCTTGCACAAAGCAAAGGATCAGTTAAGGTTTTGTGTTTGCAGTATGACACTGTCCATGTGTTCAAAGCTGCTAATGGTTATGACATACAAAAATGCCCTACACTGATTGCTTGACAGACAACTATGGCTCATTTTCCTAGTACCAGGCATTATTTGCATGTTTGTATGGGAGACCATCACATTTTGATCCTGGACTGCACAGGATTCCACATCAAATATGCTTTGATTATAGATGCTTTATTATCCTGCCTTATAAACCTGGCCAGGTTTTTCCATATTTGGTTTTTGTTGTTCTTTGCAAATTATCTGAGAACAATTACAATTCAGTCTGTGATTCTGATCAACACTCATGGCACCTTTCACTCCAGCTCATCCTCTTGTGGTGCCTGTATACACCTAGGTCTTTTTGCAGGTACCCAAAGTAATTACTAAGCATGAACAGACTCAACCAATCACACAGACCCCCTCCCCTCCCCCAGGTCATATTCTCTCCCCTCTCCCCTCTGTTTGCAGACTTCAGTCTGACTTCAGTCAGTCTGACTTGCAGACTTCAGTCAGTCTGAGTCCAGATGCTTTTCCTTTCTGTGTAACAACTAAAATAGTGAAATTTGCAGCTTGCAAATTTAAACATCTGTAGAGACCATTGGAGCTCACCACATAAGTGGCACATCTTAGGTGTTCTTCCAGCTGAGAGCAGAATCATTCATACTTTTTCTTTCATATCTTTCAGGATCCAGCTGATACACCTCCACCTACCCGAGTAGAGACCAGAGATGAGAGGAGAGAAAGGAAACGTCGGGAAAAACAGGAGCAAGTGGCATACAGACTGGAGCAGGACATTGCTCTATGTAAGTGCTTTTGTGACTGTCAGCCATGACAATATCTATGAATTTGTGCTGTTCCATCCTGGATGGTGTCAGGTCACTAGAAGACTGGGACTTGGGTCAGTATGTACTTGGCCACTTCAGAAAATTTAACTCTTGATCGTTGTGGTTTCAAATCCCACAACTGGCGGAATTGCAGAGTTCACCCTCAACCAATCAGCATGAGAGATTGGAGATTATTTATGACCTGGGCAGTTAAGTGCCTTGTAAAGGAACCAGTCTTTTTTCATTGAAAGTATATAGCACTAGCATGTCTGAATTGTGCCATTTGTCACCTGAATGTGTGCAATTAACATTTGTATCTCTGTCATTGTGTGGTATGGCATGCCCATTTGTGCATTATTGTGAACACATGATGCAACATATTCATGTATTGTGCGAGTACATTATTCACCTCTGGTGTGGTGTGATTTCCTGTCCCGATGCAAATGATAGTCATAGTCTGTGTTTGTGTAGATCATCCTCTGTGTTCTACATGAATGTATTAGCATGCATTTCTTTGTGCATTTGTACCATGTTCCAATAAATATAAATATGCAGCTAGGAAACATCTTCAACAGTATTATACCCATAATGTGTCGTTGGTGTAATGTTTGTATATAGTTCATAATGAAGTTGCTAAGCTTGAAAAAGGCTTATTCTTCTGATATCTGTGATTCTAAACAAGTTGGGATTTCAAAGTTGCTCAAAACGTTCTAAATAATGCAATATGGCATCATTCTTCCATGGCAATATCATAATTATTCATTATTCACTTCCAATGTGTGCATTGGGCTCTTAAATGTGCCTCGGAAAGCATCCCCACTAATGGTCCATGGAACCCTCAGGTATTGTACAATGGCACTTGAAGCATGCCTGGAATGGGAATGAAAGCTAGCGTTATTGTGGTGTTACAATGACCTCAATTCTCGGTGGGTATGTATCAACTCAACCAGAGATGTATTTTCCAAAAGCATGTCACAGGTGCTCAGAAGGGATATGCTCAAGGTGTTGACATCTGGCAGCCAGCTGTGAGCTGCATAACTTAGAAATAATTTGATGCCCACATGGGGGAGAAAAGATTACAGGGTTGTGGTTTGAGGCATGGATTGCAGGAAAGTGCGTTTTGTGTTCCCCTCGATGTTCAGTGTTATTATTGAAGACGTGCTTTGTTTCAGGGGATCCAACCAGCCTGCCAAATGGTACACTGGATCCATTCAAGACACTCTTCATCGCCCGAATTGTAAGATAATATTTTTGTGTACCTGAACCTCCAAAAGGTTTTGGGAAAATGTATTGTATGAGTGAAAATTTTAGGTAGAGAAATTGGAACAGGAAGTATAAGGGCAAAAGTTGGAATTTTGAGACCGAGGTCTTGGTAGATGAGCAAATTATGGATGTCTTTGGAAAATTATTATAAACTGGCGCGATTCTTCACTAAGCTCCGGAAAAATGTGTATCGATAGAACGTTTTCAGTTGCCTTTCTTAAACAAATGTTTCTTTATTGCAGTTTTCTCCTGATTGCTTGGACTGTATGCTAACCTGTCTGTGTCGGCAATATGCGAGTCTGTTATCGCCGTTTCACTTAATTCGCTAGTAAAACAGCTGGAGTGACTCATTACACCTTACTATGTCTTCGTCATATCTGCCAAGCCAATCAATAAAAATGTCTACTCCGTCACTGAGTCCCTTGCCTGCATTAAGGGCCAGTGGTTTACCACCTTGTTTATCGGTCGAAGGCCAGCCGGGCCTGTATTCTTGTTCAATGACAGCTGACACCGTGTTGCAGAACTATGACACGTCTGAGTCCAAACTGAGACGAGAGTTTGAAGTTCACGGAGCCATCAAAAAGGTAAGAAATGTGATAGAACAGTGATGTTATTTTTCGGGTTTATTGTGATGTCTTCTCCCAGCTATCAAGCACAAGTAAACCGGAGCAGTAAAGTGTCAATAGGCCCACTGAGTTTAAGAAGATCGTACGGGAGCAAGTGAACACAAAGTCGAATGGATAATGCAAGTCGTGAAGGAGACGTGCAGTGAATGGCATCTTGTTATTTTGGCACTGTCCTCAACACTCCCACATACACCCAGTCCTATATCCCACATATGGGCGCTAAATGATCAAACTTGGTCGTTACGCCCTAAAACTCAAACAACCAACAAATATTCCCGGCCCTAAGTTATATGTAACAATTGTTGAAGCAACTATCAGTGCCTAATGAGAACCTCATCATCGGACGACCAAAGGTGATCTAGCAAGGTCACTCCTGGTTGACCACTGCTGTCGAACAGTTCGCCTATCCGCTTATTGAAGCAGCTGTCGTTTAATGACTGAATACCGCAGTCTTATTATGGAAATTAGTGCTTGAGGGTTGACTGCTATATAATTCTGGGACAGCTGGTGTTTGATGACTAATTGTCAGACTGTTGTGATGGTTGGTTTTGATGACTGACTGCTAGAATATGGGGGATGTTGATGTTTGGCTGGGTGTCACAGTGTCCGCGCAGTTGATGCCTGATGACTGATGGTGCGCCTGGTGACCGACTGCCACAGATCGTGATGGTGCACAGCTCGAAGACGGGCAAGCCGCGCGGCTACGCGTTCATAGAGTACGAGCACGAGCGTGAGATGCACTGTGAGTACCGCGCTGCACTCGCGTCTCGGCTGCCACGGGCCGTCCCTTGGCCAGGGCAGACCGATCAGCCTCTTGAACGGCCGTTGGTCGTGGGCGGGGCGTGCATCTGCAGACAAAAAGGGAGGGCACTGCTTCTGAGTGAGAGTGTTTGATCAGGCTCGGCTGCCTCAGTTGTTCACAGATCAGGCAGTCTCATTGTGTTCCGCCGGCAGTTTTGCATCGGTTGTGACTGTTTAATTTTCCTCAGGAATGTCATTTTCAGACTGTTCTGAGTAGGCGGCGTGCATATCGTGAAGATCCGCTTTGTTGTGCCGTTGTGATTTTGTGATTTTGTCTGAATTTTTTTTCCCAGCTGGTATACAATTCAGGCCCATTGAGCCACAGCTTACCACCAAACATGTGAAGCGTGATTTCTTCCCCTTGGCACATGACATAAGTTCCATGTCGATTTGTCTGCCTGCAGGGATTAACTCTCCTGCATCCTTCCCGAAATCGTAGACCTATTTGGCCCTCTTCACGCGCTTCCGCTGGTGGCGCCATCCTGCCCTCATGGTTGTAACTCACGTTTTTGTTGTTTGCCGCAGCACGGCGGTGCCCTGGCCGTTGGTCTGTGGTTTCAACACTGCCACATATAGCATTCCCTGGCCTGTAGGTTTGTATGGTGGTAAGCCCGGATAACCATACCAAGATACTCTCGAAAAGAGCTGTCTGAAGAGAAGTCCGAAAAATATGTCGGCATTTTCAAGGTATCAGTTAATTTGCACATCTCGGACCAAAATTGTTCTTTGTAACTCTATTGGACATATACACACATCGAACATGCCATAAGAGCACAAGTATTTTGCAGATATCCGGGACACCAAGTGATTTCGACACAACGATGTTTAATTGGGAACACAATTGTATATCTTGCAGTCGGTGGCCGTCTGTTTTTCTTGCATCCAAATCGATGTTTTAAGTTTTCAGAATTCAGAACACAGCTCATCAGGTTTTACATCGAAGTCTCTTCTAACAACAATTGTAAAGGAAAATGGTCCTTCGGAATCGTTACGGTGCACTGCGAACCAAATGCAACAGTCTTGGGATTTGGTCATTGCACGTTTAGCAAAGTATAAGTGAACGTCAATATCTTGGCAAGCATACACACCAGCGCGTGCACGTTTTGGATGTAAGTGTCAACTATCGGAAGACGAAAAGTAAGTTCTGGTAAGAATGGATCGTCTACCTAAGTTTGCCTCTTAAGGTTTCGGTATTTGAACTGAGACTGATTGCTTCTTCCCACCTGACTTCATAACACTTATAATCTATGGCATTTTTCGTGCATTTGAATACCAGAGTAACTAATTTGTCACTCGGTCACTTTCTTATTTTCATAATAGAAACTAAACTGACTATGCATCGAGCATCGCCGCTTTTGTGTCCCATGTGTTAGTGTAAATGCTTTCATTGGCATTCCGGGATGAAGATGTGCTATGCACATTATGTTGAGGAACTTCTCGCAGGTAGGCTTACGTTCTGCATGGGTAGAACCATTGGATGGGAGAGTCGGTAGCTGGAATTATGTGAACCTATCCCAGTTGCTATGTCACGGGATTGTGGTGGCGCTAATTGTAGCTAATTTAGGCTCCATTGCGACTATTTAGCTTGGTGGTGTTAGGGTCGGTTATCGGTTACCGGTTATTAAATATAGTAAAGCCTGTGTTATATTACCACGTTTTGTTTTTGCTTTCTGGGGCTTCTTGACTGCTTCCTGTCATGCTTTGTTCAATTTCCATTTGTGGTGGTGAAACTAAGGGACGTATATGCTGGCGTCCCAACCATATTGGTCGTTTCTTTCCGTAGTCATTATCCTCTTTATTTGCATTTCACATGGACCGAAATTATATTAATGCATTAGTATTCGTGGATGAGTTAACGCAGAATGTTGGTAGTTCACTGGGATTAAGTCGGGAATGGATCTGCGGAAATGGTAATATTCGTCCGCGCTCATAAATCAGTAAGTTATGGCGGGTTTGGACGCATGCCTTTCAGTTTGTACACTTGGGCGTGTCACGGAGCGGGTTTTTTTCGTGTCCGGGTCGAATAGCAAAAAGTGCATGGGGTTTGGTCCAAAGCGTCCAAATATTTTTCCTGTTCTTGCAATGTTTTACATTGAAAATCCATGGTGCGCCGGCCCCCTGATGTTACGTATTTTTGGTGCGACGGGCGTTGCAATCTCCGTTTGGCTGAGTGCCGGCTGCCAGTCGCTGACACGGGGCGAACACAAGGGCGGCGTATATGAGCGCACGTGAATCGATGCCGAGAGCCGATTTATCCCGACTTCGGGATATTTATAGCAATGAAGCATCAGGGCTGGCAATATGCATAAAATTGCTAACAGCCGGAAGCTGGCAAAAAGGCGTCAAAGCACATGTACACTGTAGCAGACCATGACGGGCTTGCGATTATGGATTCGGATACTTTCCGGGTCACAGTGACAGTGGCCTGCTTCCGAGCCCATCATAGACGGAGCTTTTTTGGCAGTAGACATACTGGCGAATGCCACTAGCAAGGACAAACTAATTGTTGCCAGCATTCTACCAGCCATGATGAAAATAGAACATGTGGCGTCATGGTGAAACGATGCCGTCACGGGAAGAAATAAAAAGAAACTATATATTCTGAAGCATATACTGGAAACGATGAAATGCAATATATTTTTGCATTTCATCGTTTGCATGTTTGCATGTGCATATATTGCATGCACATGCAAACGATGTGTCACATTTGCTAGTTGAAAGGGACACCTGATATGCTGCTTGCTCTGCTACCGCCATGCAAACGGTATTGCAATCCTGGTTGACTGCGGTTTAGGCTAGTTGGCAGTTGACCTCAGGAAGTCATTGTCTTGTTTCGAATTAAATGTCCGTGTCAAATTCTTTGGACTAATTGGAGGAGGTGAGAGGGAGCTGTGACACATCGTTTGCATGTGCATGCAATATATGCACATGCAAACGAGGGAAGACTTACTTTTTCTGCATTTGCTAGTTGAAAGGGACACCTGATATGCTGCTTGCTCTGCTACCGCCATGCAAACGGTATTGCAATCCTGCAAAGCTATTTGTGTCAGCCAATGAGCTCAGAGTACTATTGCGCGTCGAATATACTTCATGGCGGCGTATATGGTTTGCGCCTTTCCACCTGTTTCTGAAGCCGAGTTTCTGGGAACATATCAAATACATTTTTGGCGAATTTGTATGTCATTGTTGAACACCATGCCCGACAGTGATTCAGGTTGAGTCCAGAAGCTGTTACGCCAAACAACAGGGTTCACATTTGTTTCCAAGGCATCTGATTGGTGCCTCCAATCTTACGGCACCGTGCAAGTTTGTTTGGTTCATTTCAACATGTTGAAGTTACATTTGACCTGGAACGTATTGATGCGCACCAACCGACAGTCTAACCACAACCTGAAAGCTTGTTACCTGTGTGGACAGCCGTGATAATCGAGTATCTAATATCAGCCATTGTGCCGTGTCTAAAGGCTGAGTTTTCATTGGAAGATGGTGGAATGGGGAATTTTGGCAGTTGTGCAAAACAAACATACAAATGTTTTCAGTGTGCCGTACATCGTATGCGATTTATTAATACGACAGGCACGTGGGCGCTCACTCCCTCTGCTGTCACGTTCACCCGATTTCGGCGACAGGCCGCTGGAAAGCCACCGTCAGATACTGCAACGCCCCGTGGCACCAAGCAATGCCGGACTTGGGATGGGTAGGATGATTAGGATTAGAGCGCCATGGATTTTTATTTTAAGATGAATATCAGGGTGTTTCTACACCAACCTCCATGGCATCTTTGTTATTACGCCTGTATGGGTTTTGATTGACGTACCCTATCGCACACATGCTGTATGGTGAAATGCTGCCAATGGTTCCCTCCACTAAATTTATTGCGATCCACGTTTTTACGTCCACGCTTGCAACGTCATTTGCCTTTAACGTAGCTGTGTCAGAATAGTGTGTATCGCCTCTGCGTAAGGGAGGTTCTTTTCTTGTGCATACCTCTTCGTAAGGGAGGTCCGCTTCGCGGTGAGCCTCTTCGTAAGGGAGGCGGCGTTAAGAGACCTTTCGTAAGGGGTCGAGTGTGACTTCGCTCGAGCGTGCAACGTTTGGCCGGACCCTCTCGCCCGCACTTCGCTCCCACCGAGCTGCAATTACCGCCACTAAACGGGCTCTCGTGTCAAGGTAAAGACGGGCAGGTAACTGGTGCAACCACTCCGTCCGCCGTCCCCGCATCCCGTCCCCGACCGGCCGCCTCAGGTCTCGCGGCGTGGCGCGGCGTGCCGACGGCTCCACTGTCCTCTCCACAGATGGCGCTGCTGGTGGTGTGGTGAGCCTGTTGTTCGCCTCGTGCGGTGTGTGTGCTGACTGTCGTCGTGTCCTGGCTCGCACTGATGACCCGGTCCGTCTAATTGTTGCGGCGTTCCTGCGCGAGCCTCGTGTCGACTGGACGCTTGAGTCATTCGGGGAACACCGGCTGTCTCGTGGGAGCGGCCGGGCATTGCCTTCCCGTTCACAGACTGATCATGCTCATAAGTGGGACTTAGTGTGGTTAGCAGTTATTCACCACAGGCATGGGACGTGTCCGGTTCTGATCGGTATGATTGGCTTTTTTGTGTTGCTTGAGACATCATTTTTCCAGACTGTCGACGGATTGGGCTGTAACTTTTGAAAGTACTCCATGGAGCGGTGGAAGAAGGGCCTTCCAGACCAGTTGATATCATTATCAAGTGATGTAATCACGTTGCAGACATTTTGCAGAGGATAGTAACAAAATCTGTTGAATCCGTATGATTACGATGTCGGTCAGATTCCGTGTGATGTCCGTCTGTTGACTTTGTAATTCGCCGTGAGAGTCGCCGGTGTACCACATGCTAATGCATGCTGATAGCTGAAAGGGTGAAACTCTGGTCTCTTGAGATAGTATGCATTGCGGGTTTGTTAATACTGGCGTTGTTAACCTTGTTGGCACATGCTTCATGGGTTCAAACACCAAGAAACCATGCGATCACGCTTTGGTCGAAACGCCCTTCAACTCAAATATCTAACACAAAAGCCATGTGCTCAGAGTCCCGGTGAATCGTATTGTTACCGATAGCCTTTGCGCTGAACGTCCGACTGACTGCTGTGCACGCAGTACGACCCTTATAGTCACCCTAAAGCCACAATAACCAACTAGGTATCCGCTGTGACCTTGGTAGTTGATGCACCCAAACGTCACAATAACCAACTAGATACCAGTTGCTCTACGCGACTTCCCACCGATTCTGTCCGCGATTGTACAAAATCAGATCCGGGATCCCGCTGATCCCGTCCTTACTCGGAGCGCAGACGCCTCGTCCCCTGTCCACCGAAGCGCGGTAAGTGTCCCGGGGGCGCGGCACGTCCGCCCGTGGCACGTGATGACGAGCTGGCCACACGTGGTGTTGCAGCCGCCTACAAGCATGCCGACGGCAAGAAGCTGGACGGCCGCCGCGTGCTGGTGGACGTGGAGCGCTCTCGCACGGTCAAGGGTTGGCTGCCGCGCCGGCTGGGCGGCGGTCTGGGCGGCACGCGCCGCGGTGGGCCCGACGTCAACGTCAAGTACTCGGGCCGCGAGGACAACGAGCGCATGTCGCGCGGCGGCGGCGGCGACCGGCGCCGCTCGCGCTCGCGCGACCGCGGCGTGGAGCGTGAAAAGCGTCGCCGCTCGCGCAGCCGCGAGCGCGTCGTGGACCGCGGCGACCGCGGCGCCGAGCGCAAGCGGCGCCGCTCGCGCTCGCGCAGCCGCGACCGCGGCGAGAGGCGCAAGCACCGCAGCCGCTCGCCGCGCGACCGGCGGGACCGGCGCGACCGCGGCGACCGGTGAGTGCCGACGCGGATGTGGGGCCTGCGCGCTGGGTAATCTGTAAGGCGCTGTCGCCCGGGACGCCGCTCGTAAAGTCGTAATCCCACGAGCAGACGCGAGCTTTGCAGCGCAGATAATTTACGGCTGGCGTGACTGAGACGTCGTCCCGACTGCGGGCGTAAGTCGGCAGTGATGTATGCGCTATATACAGGCCCATGGTCGGCCGCCGAACCCCCTGCAGCGACACAGATCCCGGCAGTGATCCGGCACTGTGCGGTCAGTTGATGGCTTTCCGTTTTTAGATTGATTTATGTATTTGCTGGTGCGAATTACTGGAAATACCCACATTGTGCCGTCAATTGGCGCGCCTCGTGCCTATAGATCCATGCAGGCTGGTTGCTGCACTACCTGCAGGGCCAGTCACTGGTCGATGAACCGGTCCTATTATTGGCTGGCTGGCTGTATGGTGCATCAACTGTGCATGACCTCGTCATGGGCCGCTCAATTCCTATATGTGGTATGCAGTTCGTCGGTGTTGCTTTATGGGGAGACCAAAGGTACGTAGCAGCGTGACCATTGCAGGCTTCCGATGCTGCGCAGACTTCCTCACGCCACCGAAGGACGCTATATAAGCAACTGCAGTTATGAATAACCAGCATTCCACCTGAGCCGTTAACTGCAGATCAGCTGATAATTGTAGTTGCTCTCCTTTCGGATCATTGGTTGATCCAGCCCTCGGTATTGGTGTGGCTGGTCGTTGGTCGCTCGTCTGATGTCCGTCCCCGACTGCCAGGGAGCGGCGCGAACGGCGCGACCGCACCAACGGCGAGGACGGCTTCGACCCGGACTCGGTGCGCGTCAAGGAGGAGCCGGCGGACGACTACCCAGAGTACCCGCCGCACTACTCCCAGAACCCGCCGCTCAAGGACGAGGACAAGAAGCCGCGCAACCTGCAGGGTGTGCCGCCGCCGCCGCCACCGCCGCTGCCGCCGCCACCGCCGCCGCCGCCGTCCGAGCCCACCAACGGCAGCGGCCGCACGGCGCAGCACGACGGCGAGGCCGGCTACTGAGCGACGGCCGGCTCGCGCGTCGTGGGGCGAATTGCCCGCGAGGTGCCGCCGGAGCTGCCCCGGGGCTGGCGGAGCGGGTGTTGCCGGGGCTGGCGGAACGCGTGCGGCCGGGTCGCCCCAGCCGGTTGGAGTGGCGGGACGGGGCTGGTGGTCACTCGCGGCATGTGTTTTCGAGCAGCAGGTGCAGCCATGTGGGTTGCGGGCGCGTGCGGACGCCTTTTCATTCTGTCATCGGCTGGTGGAGAAAAGTCTGGAGTCATTCGGAGGTTTTTATTTCTCCTGTGTGCACGGCCGGGTATCCAAGAACCGCCGTCAACCAACAGGTTTTACTGTCGCCGATCTTCAAGTTGGGCGAGGTGCGCCGGCAGCACAAGGAATACAAGGAATACAAGGAAGACATCGTGTTTTCGTGGGAGAAAATTTCGAGGCTTGCCTGCGTCACGGTTGCGAAGTGATGAAGCCGTGCGAATGTTAGCCAGAAGCTGCGACTATTGCATGCTGGTTATTTTTATATAAAATTGAAGGTAAAGTAATTTATCCCTCATCAAGAAGCTCCGAGCAAGATAGCTTTTACGTGCTGGAAAATGTGCATCTGCTAGCATCTAATCGGAACGCGAAATGGGCCACGCTATGACCGTAACAAATTAGTAGTTCAAAGGAAGCAAAGTATAGCTTTCGTCTCTAGCTTTGACCAGTTTGAGTACATATAGGCGCTATTCGCATTATTTCTTATTTGAATCGCGCTCATGCGCTACCACTGTTCATGCAATATGTAATATTACGCGACAGATATCACGTAGCATATGGGCGCAATTCGACCAGGTGACTCTCAAAGGTCAAGGATGAAACTCGCGTTTGTGCGGGAGAGTTTAGAAAAGCGGTTTGTAGAAAAGTTCGGCCCGGTGGTCTCTTACCAAAAATATGTTGCTACGGGCAACCAGACGTCAGGTGCCCAATACCAATCGACTACTGGGGTGCCGTTTAGCTACCTATATGACGCGAGTGGCGGTTGTGATGGATGTCGGTCTATCTTCCCGTGGCACAGGCCAACTAATTACAGTGCATAATTGTTCCGGCAGTAAAAAGAATAGCTTCCGTGGAACGCAGCTCTATATAAAACCGCTATATTCACATCAAACCCCTCCGCAGGAGACATGTTTTCACGTGGGCTTGCATGGGGGCATGGCAGCACGTGCGTCGATATCATTTTCAACCAGTGAATTTGACGGAAGCAAACGGCGGGTGATCGATGGGTTTCGATGAAAGTAATTTAGATCATGTGAGAGCATTCTGCATTGCAATTGGATAAATTGGTGCGCGCACGTATAAAAGGACCAATATCGACCACAATCGCCACGCGCGGCATATATGTTGCTAAGCGACAACCAGGCAGCTGACGTTATTGTCCAGCCTAACTCAATAGGCCTTGCGCATAGCATGACTATCTCGCATGGTAATATTCCATGCTCTTCTTTCCAGAATATTCCTTATCGAATACCTAGTGGGTTATACCCGCATTATGTGATGTCTTAAGCTTAGTCAAATATTTGTATTGGTCCAATAACTATCCTTTGTACTCGCTGTGTGTAGCATGCCCCCAAAGTTAGTAAAGTATTTCTCGGTGTGTTTACGTGCACATTGAAGCTGCTCTTGGATCGCCGATACTGTGCATGCACCAGCCGTGCAATGCTAGTCACAGACACCGCACACTTCTGATCACAAGCGCTTCCGAATGTGTTCGCTGCTTCTGCCACCTTTCAGTGTTGCGCTGCTGTCTGGCAAGCCTTGTCCTTGAAGCCCGGCTGTGGCGTGCATCTGCCCACAGCGGACCCGGTGTTACTGGGCGATTAGCATGCAGGGCTATCGGCACGCCGTCTCCAGTGCACTGGGGTTCCGTCTCGCCAGGCCGGCACGCTGTGTCCCGCTGCCGTCTGCCCGAGTCTTCGCAGACACCTTGGCTAGCTGTTGCATGTGCGGTGTGGGTGGTGCAGGATTCAATGAATTGAGAAAGCGTTTTGCCAACGATTGTTTCCTTTCTTTAGTCATCGGTGGGATCTGATGAAGGAAGCGTCGATTGGATTCTGCTCGTTATTCAAACATAACTTTCGCATGTCATGGAACGATATATGCTTGAACTTAGAACGGAATGCTGCAAGTGGTTTTATTCGGGTTTGCATACTTCTTTCACGTAGCGGGACTAAACCAATTAGAAGTCGAGGTATGCCGAGTCAATATAACTCGAGAGTGCCTTGATAGTAAGCGGCGAGAAAGATTGATTATGTTTGCCCATATTTTGATAAGGGTATCTTATGGGCACTAATGAGTCTCATACAATTTTTCAAACAACTATACATCGGTGGTTTTTTTAGTTTTTTTACATCTCCCTCGCCTCAACTTACCCCAGGCATGGGGTAGGTTGATCAAAGGCCTGCTTATGGAAATAAATGTGGTGGCGACTTCTGGGAAGTCTCACTTTTAGAGCTGCATGACTTTTGTCCACCTTTTTGTGACCTTCCGTTTGGCGGTGGAAAAACGTGAAGCAATCAGAAAATACCACGTTAAATACTTCAACCCAGATTGTCGCCGCCTTTTTACTAGCATTGCCATAAAATAGCTCAGCAAAACAATTAGCTGAACGCGGATAAGCTGAGTAACAATAGTATGCTAATTTATTTCATGCTTCATGAGAAAAGTATTATCAACATGCAACGTATAAGCAGACCACGGTTTGACCGCGGCTCATCTTTCGCGATTCGCGGCCCGTTCTTGATTGCACAACTACATACCTACCTCACTTCAAATACAATATGGCTGTGCATATGATCATCCCACGTTAAAGTTGCTTCGGTGGATTTTAAGGTAGAATGCACGTCTACAATTGTATGCTATGTTCCGAAACCTGTGTGTTGCAATTTATAGAAAAAGAAAAACATTTTCAAGCCAATAAAAATTATTTCAGTCCTTAAAAAAAAATCACATTTAGTGCGTGCCTCGCCAAACATCGACCGCTCACAGCTCACCGTTCAATCGGAAATGGAGACTTTCCTCGAATCGTCCGCAAGTGGCGCCGTGGCGCCGTGAGTGAACATAATGCCGGCGGCGCCTATCTGGTGGTGGGTTTGTGAAGGAACACCACCAGAGTGGGCTTGCATTGATTATCGTTATGTTCTAGTTTCTAGGGGTGCATGTAATTTCTAATGGTCAAATCTGAACAACATTGAAACAATCCCTCTTATGATGTGTAGTTCGTTTAACTATCAGATCATTTCACCCTGTCACTTTGCCATCAAAGTGAAATTTGAACATTTCGCCACTCAGCTTCGTGTAATAAAAAGCATCACACACGAGTGTGATGCGCTGACAATTCAGTTTTCTTACCCGCGCCGTCTTTTCGGTCAAATCCTCACACCCCGTCTCGGTGGGAGGGGCGGTTGAAGACCCCCTCTAAAATCCAAACTAAGCATCGCACGAAAACGAAAGAGGTGTCATCGGAAAGCGCTCGACGAGTAGGGTCCGGGTCCACCCTCCAAAACAATTTCCCCCAAAAGTGATGTCACCAGGGGGCTAGATTCTCACGACTTTTCACGACTTACATTATGTTTTTGACTCTGGGGAGTTCATTTTGGGAGATATATGAAAGAACATTCATTTGGAATGAGAAATGGACAGCGAAATCGACCAGCGTGATATTTTTGGCCCCCCAAAAATAAAAAATTCAATTTTTTTGAAATTTCGAAATTTTGAGTTTTCAAGTTTTCTTTAATTTTCCTTCTTCAATGGGTAAAGCAGACCAAGAAACGTTGTTGGAACTCAACTCGCCCTAATAAAATGCTTATTTTAGCCAGAATCCTCTATTTGAACTGCAATTTGGCAAATACGCAAAATTTATATGCAGTCAAAAACGAAAAAAGGAGAAAAATTCCACCCGTATGTTTTGTTACATCTGTAAAGATAAGCAAACGCTGAAAGTTTCATTAAAATATCTATCCGTTAAAGCGTGACGACTGGTTTAACTTTTTTGGAGGTGACTTCACTTGACCTTGACTAACTCGTTGACCCTTGACTGCAAAATTTTGAAACAGCATGCCAAATTGATGTGGGAAATGGTATACCGAATTTTGGCGCGCTGCCGTGCGCCGTTCGTCCACTATCCGCGGAAAACCTGAGGGGTGGCGATTGAAGACCCCCCGAGACGGGACGGGTCAACTAAACTAAAATCACATCTAGTGTGTGAAAACGTGAAACAATCAGAAAATACCACGTTAAATACTTCAACCCAGATTCAACCCAGAAAACAAAATCAAACGTGCTACATTTTTATATTATCTTGAATAACTTCCATGGCGTTTCAACTCAGTCCTCTTTGGTTGTCGGCCTAGCGTCCTCGAAAAATAATAAATTTATGCCTAGATCAGCCATTACAAAAACCTATCGTCATTGAATCATCCATTTGCAGACATACCAATTTAGGCACGCCATTGCTTGTGAAGTGTTCTTGCAGTGGTTGTGATTGCAATGATGCGACAACTGATGTGCATTTCTTAGAATGACTAATATTCCCATTCTACTTGTGTGAAGTAGTGGAGCATCACGTGGCATATCACGCTACCATCGTCCCTGAAACCCGTTATAGTCGGTGTCCACTGTCCGCAGCCCTTGTCAGTTGGCTGATGGTGACCTTGAAGCATGCTCTGCGCTTGACTGTAGAAAGTGAACCTGAAATTCCTTATCACTTAGTTTGGTTCCTTCATGACTCCTCGCTCGGATAGGAGTGGAAGTAACACATTTGTACGTGCTATGCGTGTATTACGAGACATGTATGCTCACAAGGGTTCTTAAAAATGTTTTGAGCTACGCTCGATCCATGCAGCGCACAAAAGTCGTAATAGAACAGCAACGCAGCAGCATGCATCTCGACCATGTCCAAAATCTTTTCTAGCAGTTGCATGCGTGAATTAATTTGACATCGGCGAAAATGTATACACACCTATAAGATTGATCATCAACCACCAGACAGGCAAAGATCCGACCAGCAAACAGGTGGTGATCATGCGAGTAGACGATCGAACATTGTTCACAGATATCAACGGAAGGGCGGGCGAGTAAAAAAGTGAAAAGCCTATGTGACATGTGACACGTGACATGAACATACAAGCAGATGAGCACACGAATGAGCAGACGAACACACAATGCATGTCATGTGGTCGGCGTCCTCGTCGCCTTAAACGGGTGCATCTTCTGAAGTGTATTTTTTTCGGCCATTCAGTCTGCATCAGAGCTAGTTTAGAATGCACAGAATGCGATTACCTCCCGGCTTACGCAGTGACAACCGGTGAGGAATTCTGTTTGGTCTGTGCTTTCCCCTGAACGTAATCTTGTTATCGTATGCAGCTGTCCTCTTTAAGTTGCCTTCACAGCCTCCGGAATATTTTGCCAATTCTATGATAACTTCTCACATTGATTGCCACTTATCCACATTACCTTACCCACAATGCCCCGTCTTCGGATCGTCCTCTCCCCCATACCCCTCCCCCACCTCATCCCCCGCACTTCCTTCGCCTCTTTCTGAACCCGGTCCTCCGTTCTGTCGTTCCGGTGCTGTGCCTCCCCTTCGCACCAGGCGCTCTTCCCGGTGGGCCTCGACCGCCGCCGGCGTCCGGCGCCGCTGCGACCGAGGCGCGTCCGGCGCCGTCTAGCCGCTGTAGCGGCGCACACCCGGGATGGTAACCACCTTCCCGAAGGTTGTCTTGCGGCACTGCAGCTTGGGGCAGCAGTCTGGGTACTTGGCGGTGCGGTCGGCCGCCGTCTGCCGGCAGCCCGGCTTTCGCCGGATGACCTCACACCTGCCGACACGACCGGAACGCAGTCAGCTCGGCAACAGACCGATCTAGCAACACGGCCAGTGGCCCAGTCCGCCCGGCGGCTTACCGCACCAACACGGCCAGTGGTCCAGTCCGCCCGGCGGCTTACCGCACCAACACGGCCAGTGGCCCAGTCCGCCCGGCGGCTTACCGCACCAACACGGTCAGTGGCCCAGTCCGCCCGGCGGCTTACCGCACTAACACGGCCAGTGGTCCAGTCCGCCCGGCGGCTTACCGCATCAACACGGCCAGTGGCCCAGTCCGCCCGGCGGCTTACCGCACCAACACGGCCAGTGGCCCAGTCCGCCCGGCGGCTTACCGCACCAACACGGCCAGTGGCCCAGTCCGCCCGGCGGCTTACCGCACCAACACGGCCAGTGGCCCAGTCCGGCCCCCGGTGCCATCCGCACCAACACGGCCAGTGGCCCAGTCCGCCCGGCGGCCTACCGCACCAACACGGCCAGTGGCCCAGTCCGCCCGGCGGCTTACCGCACCAACACGGCCAGTGGCCCAGTCCGCCCGGCGGCTTACCGCACCAACACGGCCAGTGGCCCAGTCCGCCCGGCGGCTTACCGCACTAACACGGCGGCTGACTCAGTCCACCTGGGGGATGATGCGACTGCGAGCCGGATGGTGAAGCAAGGAATGTGATTACCCACGAACGATCAATTAGAAAATATATATATTTGTGTACCATTAGCTTCACAAATAGCTTGACAGTAAGGCTAAGCATTTTTTCCCTGAATATCCTACATAGCTGGTGGCCAATGGTGCCTAGCTGTTTTTCACCCCTAGGTACCATTGGCGTTATAAACAGCTTGGCAGTCAGGCTGAACTTCTTGGCGCCTGAATATCTTGCATATGTATACTGCTTCCCACTACACCTATACCTATGCAGGATATTCAAACACATGCCAGGGTGCCCAGCCTGACTGCCAAGCTATTTGTGACGCCAATAAGCGTGTATGTGCTTCAGGCTAGTTCATCTGAGCATCTTTCGCCAGCCTGTAGTAGGTGGTAGATCTAGTGGCACGCGTCAATCGGTAAATTCAAAACGCTCTGTTTCATATATATTTTGTGTTATCCTACTGGTCACCCTGATGAAGGCATTAATCAGATACGTTAGTATACTTCCTCGATAATATAGCATCTTGTGCCATTGTACTCTGTATTTAACTTATTCAGCTAACTATTAACAACATGCTCACCCGTCCTCCGAGATTGCGAGCTCTTCCTCGCCGTTGTAGTTCTCCTTCATCACGCACGTGGCCAGCTTACAGCCGGTGGTGGTCCAAGTCTCGCCTTGTTTTGCGTACACGTTGACCTTCATGTCATAGCACTGTCCCTCGTGACCTGCGGCAGGAAAGAGCGTGCTACACGAGCGGAATCAACTAGGCGTTTCCCATGCTCGGGGATAATTATTGTAGGACTGCAGTCGACAAGCTACTTTCTGTGTTGTTTGCTGGCATTTCCATTCACGAGGCCATCCTAAAACCTGGCTGATCATCGCCATCGCTAGTCTATGTATGTCTGTGTCCAAGTATAATGGGAGATATTTCGCACAAAATGAGGAACCAACAGGTGAGATACAAGAATTGGTGAGAAAAAGAACAGAAACGCTAACGTACATGCCTGTATACAGGTAATGCATGTACGCTATCCGACCAGGTTTGGCTCGTGTGGCATCGCACTTAAACTACAAACAAAGAGATAACATGCATAAAACATGAAAATCAAAGTGTCAGGTCAATCAAAGTGCTGTGTGATCTAAAAACAAGATAATTTAGGTTCGGTTGTCAGTAAAGACGCTTGACCAAGTTGTAACCAGGTACAGTGCACTGGCTGCCGAAGTGTTCATCCCTGCACCAGCACACTTTGTGGCCGAAGTTGGGAGCACGTGCTGATTAGATGTGGCAAGTCGGGTTCGGTCAGGAGTGCAGGCAGTATTCCATGCAGTGGGCAGCAGTCTACTGTTTAATGAAACATGACGTGTTGATGCCGCTTAGCCGTCGGCCGGAAGAGAAGACATTTGACTTCTAGAATGTAATTTCCCGTTTTCCTCTCACTAAGGTGCGCTGTCAGGTCGAGCATTGCGGACTTCGTCCGCAATTCGGAAGTGTGAAGAAAGGCAGACCTTTGGGAGTGTCCGGTACCACTCCACCAAAGGTGTACCAGCTGCAGCTCTTGAGCATCCCCATCCTACCCGGGCTCAATAAAGAACTCGTTTCACCCTCGCTCCAAGACCCTTCACTTGTGGTCCTGGCTCGCTTTGTAGTGACTCACTGAATAGCCACCTAATTGCTAACCATTCGAGGAGGAGGCGAAAGATGCATGCGCCCTCTCACTCAGCAACGCATCATGACGATGATCTCGTTCTTCTTGTCTCATCAGAGAACGGCTGTTGCTCCATAGCCTGGAACAGCCGCATCGCCGCCTCTCTTCCCACCTCACATTGGCTCTGTGGGGAATCGGTGTACGCTGGAGAAAAAACTGACGGTTCCTCACCCTCGCCCTAGTCGCCAAAATCTGAGATATCAGGAACTCTGAATAACTGTTAGAAGAGAATGAAGATGGGACAAACATTGATCCCGGATGGTTTCCTTTTCGCTCAGTATCCTGTTGATAGCCGTTGACGCTGGTAGTTAGATAGACGGCTCTGTACATGGATCTCTCCGTGCGGGGGCCGGGAGAAGAAATACTCCCGAGTCTTACCGTGTGGGGACCGACAGAAGAACTACCCCTGAGTTTTGCCGTGTGAGGGCCGAGAGAAGCGGTACTGCTGGGTCTTACCTTGTGTGGGCCGAGAGAAGAAGTACTCCTGGTGCGTGTGCCGGGCTGTCGTCAGCTGGACGCAGAGCGCGGCCAGCAGAGCGGTGGCGAGCATGGCGGATTTGGCCGGGTCTCGGTGGTCTGAAGACACCTGACCGGCGACGCCGCCTAAATACGGCTCCGCGGCAGAGGCGCGCCCAGCGGCCGCGAGAAGGCGCGCGCCGGCCGGCCCTCTCCTGCGGGGAGCCGGTCCGGCGAATCGCCGCTGACGGTGGTGTCGCGGGCTGCGCCGGTGGTGCACGTGGTGCTGATGGTGGCGGGACACGGCGCAGCGGAGTGTCCCCACCCCGTCCGAGCTGAGGCCGCGCTGGTGGTGCACGCGGTGCTGATGATGGCGGGACACGGCGCAGCGGAGTGTCCCCACCCCGTCCGAGCTGAGGCCGGCTCGGTGTTTCCGTGCGGCACACAACCCATTAGTCCCGACACTGCTCCGACACGGCTGGCGCACATTTGCGGAGTGCATGAATACGGGCTTTTGCGGCAGCTCGAATGTTGATGTGCCACTATCCTGGGACTGCGCTACCATGAACGCGAGAAATGGTGTTATGCTCATCACATTGTCATGTCACCACGGTATCAGTCATGACCGGGAATCACCTGGGCACAAAGTACAGCCGCTGAACGCTTAAACACCAGACCATTCATAACTCTGATTGTGTCTTCGTCATCGTCCATTATGAAACACCGTGACAAATATGGAAGTGTTTGCCACTATCGTACTTAGTTGACACCTAGGAAACTTCGTTCTGTTCTGCTGTCTATACCCGGCCGTCCAAGGTGAGCGACAGCTCGCATTCATACCGCGGTGGCACTTCGGCAGCACTAAGGATCTTAGTAATCTCACTTCCAACCAGCAGTTGCATACGAAAATCGCAGTGCAATGCAGACACATTGTGCCGAAGTTCAGAAAATCAACAATTTCGCTGCGAGTGCGATATCCGGTTTCACACAGCTGGACCACATCTCAGATGTCACAAGGAAGCTGCCTGGTATGTCTGTCGTTGATCTCGCCAAGTATCATGCCGTTTTCCTCACCTACAAGATACTTCAGCCACAAGAGTACTCTCACTGCACAGACAGATCGCATACAACCGCGCCGTCATGTCTTGTTGCGCCCGACAGCCCGAGGCATGCTGCTTACGTCTCCACAGCGTCAATAAAAACTTCGGAACGCGAACGTTCGTGTATCGGGCGTGTACAGCGTACAGCACACATGTCATCTGGGATGACCCGAGTGCCACTTCGGTTTTTGTATTCGAGCAGAAACCGAAACGACATCTTGCACAGTAGCTTTGTCGGAAGCTGCTCAAGCTAGTCGCGGCGTGCATGTGTGTTGCGCTTTATTTATTTTGTATCATCTTTCATATCGCCTGCGTTCTTGCGTATCATTTCTTTTTGGCTCAGGCTGCTTACCAATTTATCATGCTCTTGTATTGCAGTATGCGTCTGTACTTTATGAATTTTCGCATGACGTAAGGTCACAAATTAGGCTATTTTGTGGAGTTTGTTTGATGACGGTAACAATAAACAATTAACCGTATGCTAGGAATACTGGAACGAGGTGAATGCATTTCTACATGCCCACGCAAGCTGCATTTTTGTCCTCAAATTTAATCCGAATGCCTGTCGCGCGACAACTTCCGGGATCAGGGGTCATGCTAAGCAGGCCTTGCTATCATGGCCACATGAATAACCAAGTGATTGCATAGTGTTCGCTGAGGTCGCACGATATACGTAAGCATATATGGGAGGCTTGTGCCTGACACCAGGGCGAACTGTGGCCGCATGTGGCAGCACAAGCTCGGCCAGGCTAGGGAGAGCCCGCCAAGGCTTTACAACTGAGCTATCAGGGCAATCGGCATATAATGTGGTCGCGTGTGGCAGCTACAGCTCCGCCAGACCAGAAAGAGCCCGCCAACGCTTTACAACTGAGCTATCAGGGCAATCGGCATGCAATGTGGTCGCGTGTGGCAGCTACAGCTCCGCCAGACCAGAAAGAGCCCGCCAAAGCTTTACAATTGAGCTATCATGACAATCGGCATATGATGTGGTCGCGTGTGGCAGCTACAGCTCAGCCAGACCAGAAAGAGCCCGCCAAAGCTTTACAATTGAGCTATCATGACAATCGGCATATGATGTGTCGTCATGTGCTACATCACGTTGCTTAGGTCTCTGGCGGCCGGGTTCGGGACTGCCTCCAGAAGTTGTTAAATGCTTCCTTGAAACCTGAGCTGCTGTGGCTGTCATTCCTCGTGGCACTGGCATATTAGCACCCGATGGTGCATGTGTCCTGTTATTTGGGCTTGTGGCTCTCTGCGGTCGCTGCGGCTCCAGGGCTAAAAAATCGTATCGTTCTGTCGTCGTGGACGACAACCACGAACGGGGACTTTTGGCGACCACATTTCCATATCATTATAAATATTATATGTGAAATCATATAAATGGTACCTACTATACATAAAATTGACTACGTCACGATATCCGTGTCAAGGTAAGCAGGATTGAAACGAATCGGATTGGACCGGGACTGGAAATGTTATCCGTGCAGACCTCTAGAAATGTTAACCGTGCAGACCTCTACCACCCACCGCCACGCTACCATTTCTTCATTCCCATCGTACGCTTTTGGGTTTCTAGTATCTAGTATCTAGTACGCTCAGCGGCAAAAAAAATGACTCAACGGCAACAAAGTATCGTCGAGACAACCATTCCATCGTTCAGACGACCGCCGACGATAAAATTGTCTCCCGTTTAGCACAGAGCCAATGGCATGCCTTCTGGTCGCCGGTGGTTGTCGAACTCGCCCGGTACCACTTTATGCTCGATGGCAGCGGTACGGAAGTACCCAACTATGGTATACTCAGCGGCTTTGGAGGCAATCGACTAGACCACGGGTACTAAAACAACACTAGACCTACGTTAAGTAATGAATAATTTATAACATTAGCTGATTTTTTAAAACAATTTTAATTTGAAACCTTTTTTCATGTAGGATGTACGATAATATTTTTTATTTCATTAAAATCGTTGGAAAGAATCTAGAAGAATATCATTCTTTTACGCGCATTCCTCGCTTTCAAATCCGTCCGTTTCCATTTTAAACGCGACGATGTGCGTCGAAGAGTGAAATAGGGAATTGATCACGGTTCTTTATAATTGATGAGTGGTGGATGAGTGCGGCAAGATAAAACTACCAAGTTCGAATTATCTGGAGTGTTAATCAAACGATTTTTTTCTTCATTTTCTGACTTATATGAGACCAAATGAAGTGGTTCGGTCTTAAACAGACTCCAGAAACCGACTCTATTCGGGGCCAGGGCGTAAGGGTGACAAAGTTAGTAAGGTCATCCTGTAGATGTGGACATTGCGATTGGAAAGGTACTGCACAGAGCATTTACAAACATTCAAAAGTAAAGCACCCAGGTCTACCAGTGTTAAGAGTACTGCAAGATAGCCATTTTGGCCCTGGCAGGCGATTTGACTGGACTTGCAAGCCAGCACTGGATCATCAACCATCAAGCTCAGGTGAAAATATTGGTATATGGATTACATTTGAGTAAAATATAGTCACCTAAATGTAATTAGAAAAAAATATTTTGGTGTGTAGGTACCTACTCAGCAGGCATTGCACTGCAGTTGGTGGCAATGCATACAATATAGGGATGGTGAATTTTAGCCACCTGGTGGTTTAAACCATGGTTTAAACTGGCTGGCCTAAATTAATTTAAGCCACTCTGGCTTAACTTATATTTCTGGTATGGCTGGAGGGCAGTGATGGACATTAGTTAGGGAAGCATCAATTATAATTCCAAAATGTGCTACACTCCATTTTATTTGCAAAAAAATACTCCCTAGAATTCCACAAAACTCTGTCTGGGTTCTGGGTATGCACTCCACAAGCCAGATGTTTACCCATTAGGTACAGTTGGTCTAACATGTAGCCCCCTGGATGCTGGTAGTTAGAAATGGTATTTGTAAATACCAGGATTTTGACATCCAACTACTGTCATTGAGGGAGATAAAAGACATAAAGACATAAAAGATCAGTGCAACTATGAGCCACAAGGGCCCTTCTTGGTTGCACTCTGTACACTGAACCAGTTGTCCACCAAATGTGTTGATCAACTCTCCCTGGAATACAGAAAAACAAGCCCACTATTCTTGTAATGATTGTCTATGCTGTTCTTAAAGATGTTCAGTGTGTTGCTACTGACAATGGTTTCTGGCAGCTGGTTCCAGTGTTCTACTACCCTGTTGGTGAAGAAAGTTTGCCTTAACCTTGTTCTGCTGTGGTTAACTTTAATTTTGAATTTATGACCTCTAATTCCATCATTTCTGTTAAATTCAAACAGTTCCCTGAGATAACCCTGTTCCTGACCATGTACAAATTGAAAGACCTTGAGATCTCCTCTCAGCCTTCTATATCTAAGTGAAAACATATTCAATTTCTTCAATCTTTCCTCATATGCTAGGTTGCCCATACCATTCACCATTTTTGTTGCCTTCATTTGTACTCTCTCTAAAAGCCAACAATATTTTTCATAACTAGGGGACCAAGCTTGGACACAATATTCCAGATGTGGCCTAGCATATGCACAATAAAGCTTCCTGATTACTTCCTCACTTTTGTATGATACATTCCTATTTATTGCCCCAAGCATTCTTAGTGCCTTCTTCCTGGCTTCTTTGGTCTGTTCTGATGCCCCCAATTTTGTGTTCAAAATAACACCTAATTCCTTCTCCTGCTGAGTCACAGATAGTACTTGCCCACCCATCAAGTATGGAGCCTTGATATGCTACCTACCTACATGCATGATTTTGCACTTATCAAAATTAAATTTCATTTGCCATTTTTCGGACCACTTCACATGCTCGTCTCAGTCTTTCTGCAGCAAGATTCTGCAGATAATATGTAGCAAGATACATATTAGACAGACTGTTCATAGCCATTTGATAGCTAGGTACCTATTTTATGTTAACTGAAAAGTGACTATTTGAGCCACATCAATTTGTGCTGTTTTTGGCATAGTTTTCCCATTGTCTTACTGATAATAGTATGTATATGTAGGTAGGGATGGGAAAAAGCTGGCTTAAATTCAATTTATGGCAGCCAGTGGCTTTTATTAATTTAAGCCGGTTTAAACTGGCTTTTATTATTTAAGCCAGTTTAAATTCACGACACTTCTAAGTCCCACACTTATAAGGCTCACAAACCATGGGTGCATTGACAGTGTTGGTCTTCAGCACAATACAAATGTAAAATACCATACCTAGAGAGAGTACAATGAAGACCTACTGTGCATGACCAGATGGTTAGTGACAGTTTCTGACCCAAAGTATGGACATTAGGTTGATTCACCTATCATCTAATGCTTTGAAGCTCATCTAATGCTCATCTAATGGATCTAATGCTCCACTTCCACAAGTGTTAGTGCTAACAGGAAATAATGTGCTACCATACAATGTCATGAAAGGTGTGCAATAGTTGACAATGTGTGCAAAATGTGCAATAGGTAGACAGATTGCTTACTGTAGCAAACAATAAGCAAACAGATTGCTTACTGTTATCTATGAATATGGGTAGGTAGGTACCTACCTACATATACTATTATCAGTAAGACAATGGGAAAGCTATGTCAAAAACATCACAAATTGGTCTGGCTCATATAGTTACTTTTAAGGTAACATAAAATAGGTACCTAGCTATACAATGGCTAGGTACCCAATGGGTAAAAATCTGACTTGTGGAGTGCATACCTAGAACCCAGCTAGAGTTTTGGGAAATTCTAGGGAGTGTTTGTTTATAAATAAAATGGAGTGCAGCACATTTTGGAATAATTGATGCTTCCCTAACTTTTGTTTGTCACTGCACTCCAGCCATATCCGAAACATAATTTTAGCCAGGGTGGCTTAAATTAATTTATGCCGGCTGGTTTAAACTGGTTTAAACCACCAGGTGCCTTAAATTTGCCATCCCTATATGTAAGTAGGTACCTACCTACCTATATTTAGGGATGGAAAAAAGCTGGCTTAAATTGAATTTATGCCAGCCAGTGGCTTTTATTAATTTAAGCCAGTTTAAACTGGCTTATTATTTAAGCCGGCTTAAATTCACGACACTTCTAAGCCCTTGCATTATTAAGGCTCACAAACCATGGGTGCATTGACAGTGTTGCAAACCATGGGTGCATTGACGACGCCGAATTGCCGAAAAGGAAATTGGCGGCAAGATATTCTGTATAAAGGTAATCGACGCAATTTGTTATAGGTCCAGGAAATCACAACCTTTTCGAGCTATCATTACCCCCTTTGGGTTAGGCCAACCTCGTGATTACCCCGTATCAAATTCAGAATGCCTCATAACCAAAGTTCATTTTCAAGGTTGAGAACATGTAGTATTTCCTGCTGATATATGTGCACAGGTTTTTGGCAAATGTACACAGTACTCTCCATACTCGAGGTTTGACGAAACCCCGCTATAACCCCACCCCCACCCCTCCACAAGCCAGCGCATTACCCCAGGTTGGGAACCCCTGTTCCGGGCCATGTAGCATAATGTTATCGTTTGCACAAAAGGTGACAACCACCAAGCCTATTCCGGATTTGGACGACAACCACGAAACCATTTTTTTAGCCCTGCTTCAGAAAGGAAAACATTTCCAAATTACAAAAAGGTTACCTGTACTACCAACCAGCTAACAAACCAGTTTCCTTGATGGAGGTCAAATGTGTGTTAAATTTGTATTGTGGATACCTTATAGCAAAATGATACCAATGAGGTTGTGTTTAGGTCGGATTCAGTTCTTTTCAGTTCAAGAAGTGGGAAATATGATTAAATTTACCCATTTCTCCCCTAAGACGATGTTTGGCTAGGTTAGATTACGCTATGTTACATTGACCGTATTTTGTATGGTATATAATCCAGAGTAACTCAAGACCCTTTTTTGGTGTGCTTTGCTTGCCAAGCGAAAGCTAAGCATTTTCAGAGGAATAGAGGGGCCACATCAGCTAGTTTCGTTCATAAATGTCACATTGGGAAAATTTGCGAAAAAAGGTTTTAAGCACAAATTTGCAATGATGTTTGATAACACTGGTCTGCGTGATTTATAAGTTCAAGGGTGTCTCAGCTGTGGATTTCCGGGTCTTGTTCTTCCAGGCTCGTAGGCCTTCCACGCATGACTTGCAGCAGATATGAGGGGCAAACGGCTTGTCCTGACCACCAAGTTTCACTCCAAAATATGCGTGGTAACTCAAAGTCGGTTATGCTTGCCTGGCGATCTCGTAGGGTGACCTTTCCACATATGTAACAGAACCTTTCTGGATGATTTTGACAATGCGGAATCATGACTTCAGACTACACCTGGAAATACACAAAATCGACATTAGAGATGATGCATCCAGTAGGGGAGAGTGGTGAGAATTGGGACAAAAATCGGCGGCAAATTTGACCCGCCGTTGCACCCGTGTCATTGCAGCAAGCGACATATTCCTGATTTCAAAGTAACCCCAGACATTTGTGCACCACAGACTGAAGTTTGAAAATGAAAAGTAATGAATCTACTCTGTTATTCAAGAAAAATGAAAAGTGCAATTTTAGTGATAATTTGGACGACTAGTGAGGGAGTATTGGGACTGGTGACAGGGAGAAATGGGACTCAAAAGGAGATTTGGGACGTGAATTAAAATAGGTAAAGGTTAGTCTGATTATTTCGGCGGTTCACTGAAAATTGTGTCCTATGAAGCACTTCTTCATTTCAAGTTGTGGTACATAAAATCGTCACGGATAACATTTTGAGTGTTGTCCCTACTTCTTGCTAAACTAGTCCGTTAGTAGCTGTTCGATGGATGCTAAAAACATTTACTAAAATTAAATGCTTTATTGCGATATGACGGGTTAATTACAGGCTCAGTTGACAGTAGTTTCATTGAAGTGGTTTATTAAAATTCACTTACATTTCCTAAAATCAAATGTTTTTTTTTTGCGATATTACGGGTTAATTACAGGCTCACTTGACAGTAGATTCATTGAGGTAGTTTGCTAAAATTTACTTATATTTACTAAAATAAAATATCTTATTGCGATATGCCGGGCTAATTACATGTAAACTACATGTAATATTACAATGGGACAGACTGGGAGAATTGGGATGCTTGCCCCAGTTCTCCCACCATCACCATTTTCCATCAATCAGGTCCGTATGTCGAACATACAAATAGCAAAAACACTTGTCAAATGTTGCAAAATTCCATATGTTAGTAATATATTCGTAATTGAACAAAATATCTGATGATACCATCCCAAGAACAAGTTATTGACGCCACAAAGTAAGAACCTTTTCCACTCACTGTTCACAGTGAGTGGAAAGGAAAAGGACCCTCAGCCACGTTGCGCGTCGAAAAGGAAGACGGCGGTGCTTGCCAACGCTGCCCCTTGTTAATAAGAAAATATTACATAATAAAAAGCAGCGTTGGACTTGTACTTTAAAACATAATGCTTTGTCCCTTTTCTCCCGCGTCCCAATTCTCACTTCTCTCCGCTACTGATATATCATACTGCAGTATGCATACTGATACATCAGTGTGTGAGTTGTTATCATTGACGTAGTGTGAACACTTGAGCTAATCGAGAAAAATGGATAGTATTTTCGGATTCAGCACACGAAACTTGTATTAGAACAGCTGAGAAACTTCCAACCGTTTGAAAATAAGTTTTGAAACGCAGGCCAGTGTAATCAACTGTTCTCTGACGAAGGCCCAATATTGCAATATGGGAATGTGAGCACCGAGCTTCTGATGTTGAAGGTTTGAAGAAAAAAATATGCTCCGTTCCATCTCGGCTACCATAATACCCAGTCATTTTCATCTCAACTACCATAATTATAAGATGAATGAATAGCCAATGACAGTAAGTTGGATAATCTAGATGTAAAGTCACTGTTCACTATGTAATGCTCCTATTGGTGGTGCAATGGAGGCAGCCAGGAGGGTGCTAAAGATGGCCGATGATAACTATCTGCCTTCACACGAGGTGACTTCGCTGAACTTGTAGAACTATGTTAGATTCGGTGTTCTTGAATGCTTGGGGGATGAATATCAACATGTATGCGATGGGGTCACCGCTTAGCGCAGTTCTCGCAAACATGTTTATGGAATAATTAGAGGTGGATCATTTCCATGGGGTGCTCAGTGATTGATGCTTCTGGGCTAGCAATGTGGATGATTGTTCTAAGGTTGTGCCAAAACACAATGGCATCCAGGAAATGTTAGACAGAATGAACGGCGTGCACACACGCATAAAATCCAGTCCGAAAACAGAGTGGGACGGCGAACTGCCTTTCTTGAACATCTTAGTCTCAAGAAATGAGGAAAAGCTAGAGTTTGCATCGTATCGAAAGCCCAATACCAAAAATGACTTCGTTCATTTCTTATCAGATCACGTCACACAAACAAGAAAGGAGAGTAGCGCTATGTTTCTATCTAAACATAACATATCTAGACATATCGAATTTGTTCTGAGCACCTCCAGGAGGAACTAACACACATAACACAGGTATTTAGAGGCCTTATATTTCCGCTGGAACAACTTCTTGACCACGAAACAAAAGCAAAAACGCATTTACAACGAGGGCAGAATGTCTGGGCTAACAAAACCCAAATGCATCCAATTATAGTCCCCGCACAGCACAATGCCATACATATTTCCCGTTAAATGGGCGACACAGCAGGAATAGTCGATTACACTAGGCAGAAGATTGGGGACATCATTCGTGTTCAACATCCAAAATCTGATAATCACAGTGAATCGGCTGTATGCAAGCTCCCGTTTGGGCGTTGCAAAAAAGAACATGTATTGGTGAGACATGTCGCTCAATTAAAGAAAGGATGAGGGAGGGAGCACAAGGGAGACTTGCGTAACCATGGGCTATCCAGTGCCATAGTCATCCACGCAGACAGGGAAGGTCACCTCCCAGATTGGAACGGGGCGCACGAAATAGTTAGGATAGAGAACACATGTTGAAGAAAAATGGTGGGGGCGGCCCACATAGTTACTATAGACTCTCTTTCATATATTACAAAAAAATATATATCTTACTTGACACCCTGATGAAGGCATACAACCGAAACGTCGTTGTTCATATTTATAATATATCGTGTTGTGCCATTGTAGCTTGCATTTTCGTTGTCCAATTAACTAATAACGTAAGATCAAACATCACTGGCACTGTCTCAAATTCTCAGTGATGATTCATTGTGCAACTACTCAGCTTCCAAGACCATATTTTTTATTGGCAAAGTAAATGTTCTTAGCGCCCTGAGAACATTTACTTTGCTTACTAGTTCTGCGTATGAGTGTTTCCCTTCTGAGTGCCGCTATAGGATACGGGCCTGTTCGCAGAGTTTTCAGCACAGCTGATCAGAAGCTACACCTTTCACGTTAATTCATTTCCTCCGCCTGTACAGAGCCAGGGTTTGAAACAAGGAGTCACCCCAAACGTTTTTAAGGAATTTTTATTTTTAGTACAGGCTGGCATGGCAAACACATACGCATGTCTGATATCAGTAGACCTACGCCCTCCGTCCACGCTTGTTGGATCCGCACCTACCTCGAGTTTGACATTGAACTGATGCTGCAACACCTGCAGCGTCTTACGAAATATTTTTAGGCAGGTTGTCAAACACGTACCTGGCTTCAATTTGAAATCGTGTACATGGCATGAGCTGAAGGTTGGCTTGTAAATTTCCGCTTAGCTACGTAAAAGGTAGCAAGCTTTTGTGTTGTTAATCTAGCTGAGAAAGGGATTCCTCGGAATTATTGGTCAGGACATAATCCTAAAAACAAAGCCGGGTAGTGATGTTCAGAAAGGAGACCAAATGAAGTACCCGTTTCTTTCGCAATAAAGCATAGTTACTGGCTTTGATCAGCATGTTCCTTCAATCACCGCTGCCATCGCGGATTTATATTTTCATGGTCACACTGAATGGTGCAGCTGCGATACGCCAGTCACTGGTAGATAAGGTTAGCAAAGCCACCAAGTGAAGAAGCATTTCCACTATACGACAAATTCACACAGGATCAATGCACAAAGTTCTTCGCTTGTTTTGCTCTCCTTATAAATGAGGGAACCCCAAGGTAACGACAGCATATCAATGACCGGAAGTTTATTGATCGCAACTGGAAAGTCGAATTATTTGCATTTTCTGTCCAGAATGAGTACTCAGATAATCTATGGATTTTCCGGGACGTTCAAAAAGGTTTCTGCTAGAAAAATGGATTTTTTGAACGCTCAGTGTATACATTTCGTTCATTAATAATGCTTCCATCGGAATGAATTTCACGGTAGACTAGACTAGTCAGCTAGACTATATGGAGCACATTGTGTATCTTAAATGCTCCTGTCCAGGAACAAGAGACATCCAACAATATTTGAACCTCCTTCATATTTCTGATCCTTGGAGAATTTCAAATCTTAGAACATGTTGAGCATTATGGTCATGGCAGAATGACCGGGAATATATTTAATAATATCGGCCAGCTGTCGATCGGCCACGCTGCAAAATCATTGCCCAAATTGAATACGCCTAACGATGTCCTGTTATAACGACATCGTTAACCACCTCCATTACAGGTCGTGAGGAAACAACGTCACGTAGATTACTTATTTAGTTCTCATGACTTCTGCTCAACATGAATCGTGATCGGCGAGTCCCTGTGTGCGGTATTATCCAACCCGGGGTTGATTCTACTTCCTGGACTTGCTGATAGCCTTCCAGCCGCTTACTGAAGCCGCTTACTGTAGCCGCACCCAGTTTGGTGTACTTAAAATGTAACGAGTGTGTCATTTTGTGGAGGAAAAGTCGCATCAAGTCACCTCATGAAGTCATAGCGTCATATTTGAAGTATATTCAGCTGCCAGGACAACGGTTGCCGACAGCCAAGCCGGATACATCCTGGGTACCTTCAGCATGCGCGTAGATGTAACCCCACTGGGAACTGGACAACATCAATGAAGCGCCACCCACTACCAATTCCAGCAGCAACCCAAGCAAAGAAAGCAAGTTGGCTTGAGCGCGGCGCCGCGAGCAGACGCGTCTCGGCCGCTCGCCCAACCTTTTCCCTTTCCCTCTTTGTTGCCTCTGTATGCAAGGTGTGTGAAACTGCAAGGTGTGAGTGAGAAGTGAACAGAACAAGTGAACAGTGCACGAGGAAAAAAAGGAAGAAAAAGTGAACCATTGAACAAAACCGGCGTACTTATACGCTACACGTGTGCGAAGTTACTGGACTCAGTGAACTTTTCTGCTGGTTATTACTCTACTATTTTACAGAGCAGTGAATGGACGCCGGAAAAACTGAGTGAGTGCAGAAGCGACAGCGTCTTTCTCCATAGTGACTTCCCTTCCATCAAGCATCAGCTACTGCCCGTCTTCTTTCCTGCACTGCGGCTGAGAAGGAAATTATCTCACTGACGACTGGTGCCGCTCGGAATTCCTGTGTCTTCAACGACAGTGATCGTCTACCTCCTATCGTCTAGCTTCAGGTCTACCAGGTTTCCATCTTCAGCTCTACCATACATACGGATCTGCTAACCATCGCCTTGGCCAAATACCATCACGTCCCCCATAATCAACGTGCACGCAGCCGAACAGGGCTGCGACTCGAGCGCCCGCATCACTGTGACGCCATCAAAGCCTCGACCTTGGACGCCCCCGCCAGTCGACACCCCTCCCAAGCGAGAAACCAGACGAGGGGAGCGTCGCCGTCGCCGTGACAACGCCCACCAAGAACACACGCCGGGGCAGGCGCGGCGCCAGGGGTGGCAGATCGCTTTCCTATCACTTCTACAAACCACTCGTTTATAGCTAGTATTGCAAGCACGGTGTTTGTAGTGCAGAGAGTGATATGGGTATTGTATTATGTTGGTGTACGAATGTTGTTGCGCATCTGCTCCCACTACTGACCACAAATTTATCCTTTCTTTGTAAATATCTGTGACCCAGACTGTCCGTAATAGCCACTGCACGTGGAGGGCATGTATTGTTAAATAAATAAATAAATAAATAAGCAACCCGAAATAGCAGCCGATGCTCAGAAAACATCAGGAGCTCTGAGTAGCATGTACTTCTAGGATTGGATTGCCTGTCATCCTGAGTATCAGAGCTAGTACGACGTCCAATTTGTGAGCCAGGGACCTGATTTGAATTCCACCAGCGCCAAAAGTTCCGATGTGCCCGGTTTGGCAGAAACGCTAACAAACTCAAACCCTCCTAAGGGCGAATCGCGTGACGAGGACTGGAAAAGCAGCTGGTTACCATTGTATTCTATCTGACATATTTTCTGAACAACGGAGAAAGAACTGGTTGGATCGTGACCTATCTAATACATTTGACGAGGACTGGAAAAGCAGCTGGTTGAACCTATATGTGCTATCCAATACATTTCACGAGGTCAAAATTCTGAATATTACTAACATTGCATGTACCAGAAAATTTCGACTGACATTTGGCTGCAAAATCAAGCTTTCTTCTTTTCTTTGGATTTACGGATGAAACGAACAGCAATTACATCCGAATATTACATCCTTGTATCCTGGTCGGTATCATGACAGACTGAGTAGCACAGCGTCATGGTACCATAAAGACATAAATACATAAAAGATTAGTGCAACTATGAGCCACAAGGGCCCTTCTTGGTTGCATCCTGTACACTCAATCAGTTGCCCACCAAAGCATATTCAATTTCAACAGTGAAAACATATTCAATTTCTTCAATCTTTCCTCATATGCCAGGTTGCTTATCCCATTAACCATTTTAGTAGCCCTCTTTTGTACTCTCTCTAAAAGCCAACAATTTTTTTAAATATAACTAGGAGACCAAGCATGGATGCAGTATTCCAAATGTGGCCTGACATACGCATAGTAAGGCTTCCCGATGACTTCCTCACTTCTGTATGATACATTCCTATTCATTGCCCCAAGCATTCTCAGTGCCTTCTTCCTGGCTTCCTTGGTCTGTTCTGATGCCCCCAATTTTGTGTTTAGAATAACGCCTAAATCCTTCTCCTGTTCAGTCACTGATAGCACTTGGCGAGCCATCAAGCATGGAGCCTTCATATGCTGCTTACCTACATGCATGATTTTGCACTTATCAAAATTAAATTTCATTTGCCGTTCTTTGGACCACTTCACAAGTTCGTCTAGGTCTTTTTGCAGCGAGGTATGCTCATTTTGACCTGTTATTGCCCTAAAGACCTTCAAATCATCCGCAAATTTCAAAGCCTTACTGCTTAGGCCACTTCCAAGGTTATTTACAAATATAATGAACAGTAGTGGCCCCAGTATTGACCCCTGGGGGACTCCACTAAGAACATTTCACCATGATGACTTTGTACCACTTAGCATCACTCTCTTTTAAGATGCTATCTGCAATACCATGGGCCTGAAGCTGTGTCATTAACCGTTTATGTGGTACCTTGTCAAAGGCCTTACTAAAGTCAAGATATGCTACATCAACCTGATTTTCCTGATCAAATTGTTCTGTGGCGAAGTTCAGAAAGTCCAAGAGATTTGTGAGACACGATCGTCCTTTTCTAAACCCATGTTGAGTATCTTGAATCAAACTGTTTCCTTCCAGATAACTAACTATTCTATCCTTGACAATTGATTCGAGTACCTCGCAGACTAGGGATGTGAAACTTACTGGCCTATAGTTTTCAGCTTTTCTTCTTTCTCCTTTCTTGAAAATAGGAACTACATTTGCCCGTTTCCAATCTGTTGGAATTTCATTTTGTGAAACTGATCTACAAAATATTATACTAAGTAGAAATGCCAGTTCCTTTTCAGCTTCCCGCAATATCCTAACATAAATTTCATCAGGTCCTGCTGCCTTGTTTGGCTTTATTTTCCTGATATGATTGGAAACAACATCACTATCAATGAAATCAACATCATTTATCAGATCACATGTAACTGAACTATGGTGTACGTTCGGCATATTGGTCATATCTTCCAAGGTAATGATTAATAAGATTTGAACTTTTCCCACATTTCACAGACATTTAAATTGGAGAATTCTTTTATGCCATAACCAATAAAGGCTATGCCAAATCAAGTTATTGGTATCGGTCGCGAAGGTGACCTCCGGTTATTATTGCAGTTCTCAGTAGCTACTTATTCCATCGGGTGACACAAAATCGCAATGCGGCACATCAGATAAAGACACCGGATGCTCCGCGGAACAAATCACCAAAAATGCTACTTGACGCCATGTGACCTGTTAAGACCTCCCCTAACATTTCCAACCAGCACCACCAGCTTCTGCTTAGGATGGTAAAAGTATATAATCTGAACACTACGGTACGCGATGTGGTCTAACTCACTCCACACCAAGAGGTGCCATGAGTCATATATGAACTGACGTACGCTCGATGCAGTATGGCACATTACCCATCCTGGTGGAAACAAGATTCATCGTGCACCGGATATTTGCCGAATATGGCTGAAATACTCATTCTTCAGAGCCTTCGGTAGCTGTGCTGATTTAAGCCTACGACAAATTCCATGATCGCATGTGCTTCCTAATGCGCTCACACGGGCACAAGCCAGACGTGACCCCCATGTCTGCGGCTGTGGAACTCGATCGGGTTCGGACTTACATGTCGTCCGCGAGCGCCAGGGTGTCGAGCTCAAAATCTGTCGCTCCGCTTGTTGATACGGCGATTTGCAGTAATGATGCCTTCGTCAGAACACCAGACGCATCGCGGCGACTTCGCATCAGAGAAACGGCCTAGTAATCCATTGAACCTTTCCATACGCTTCTGTTTTTCTTGTTTGTATACATCACACGCAAACGCACGCACACACACACACACACACACACACACACACACACACACACACACACACACACACACACACACACACACACACACACACACACACACACATACACACGCACACGCACGCACACACACACATACCTACACACACATACACACACACACGCACACACACACACACACACACACACATATATATATATATATATATATATATGTGTGTGTGTGTGTGTGTGTGTGTGTGTGTGTGTGTGTGTGTGTGTGTTTGTGCGTCCGTTTCTCTCCGACGGGTGCAGATGGGATAACAGCAGGTAGGCATCCGTATTTAATACATGGCGCATGCTGCATTTTGTACAGGCTATGCACTGTTGACACCATGAGTTTGATATCCACTGTTGTCATTTAAACGAATTACAGCACTCCGGTGCCCCAGTGATTTCATCACCCTCAGTCGGGGTGCAAGCCATCGATGTTTCCCCACCTGCCTAGTTTCCCAACGGTAGTACCGTTCACCAATGACAAGGACAAATGTGTCCTGTGGATCTGTGGATCTGCGGATCTGTGGCCTCTCGGGCAGCTGCGGCCCACTGTCACTACAGCAGTCGGCTTTACCTGCAGTCCGGTGAAGATCGCCAGGTGCAAGGTGCACGTGACGCGCCGCGTGACACTAATCTCGCGGTGCGGTCCGCGGCACCTTGTCTGGTCTGGTCCACGGCCTCCTGATCCACGGCCAGGTACACCACCAGTCGGACATGGCCGCCGCGCGTAGGGGTGCGCCTTCCGGGATCAGTGTTATTCGTCTCGGAATTTCTCGGAAGTAGGCCTCCACCTGAGAATCAGTCGAGTATCAGCCTGACCAGACGACATGTCGTCTCGTTAGGGGAGCCTCTTCTTCCGAACACCTGCGGTGCTGTACAGGCGAGTTTTTCAACGTTTTCCGTTGGTAAGCAAAGATGCTAACGGGAATGTCGCAAGCCCCTAACAAAAACATGGTCAGTACTTGTGAAGGGAGCTTCAATAGAACCTGCAGGGAAGATATCCCGAAACATCTGATCAGCAGTATTTCAGTGAGAATACCATGCGGCAAAAAAGTGCCAAAGACATTTTTAATCAGCAATATTGTAGGAAACAAGGTAGGAAAGCAGCCATGGTAAGAGATAGAAACCAATGAGCTCGAAAAATGGTTCCCTCAATTCAGTTATAGCACCAGGTATTGCAGAGCGAAAGTTTGTCGAAGTATGAAAAAAAAACTTCTAGATCTTCCACCAGAGATCTTCGGCACTCTACACCGGAAAAAATGGCTAACTGCAAGAGATGATGATAAATAATAATAAATAAACCTGATAAACCTGATGAAACCTGATAAAACCTAAAAAATAAACCTAGTAAAACCAGCATGAATACCGGATTTAAGTTGTTCGATCACTAGGAAATATTTGACTAGCTTTTGGAGAATACATCGCCTTATGCGAACATAGCAGGATACTTATTCAACAACGGATATGCTAGAAAGAACGGTAAGAAATATTCACCATAGGAGAGAACCACACTATGCGTAGTAACTGTAAAAAATAAGCGACTACTAGGTGGGATGTCTTCTCAAGCTCTCCCGGGGATAGTATAACGTATTATTTGTGTGTAAATTTAAGTCACATCGCTTTTGTCCCTTTGACAGTGGCCATGTTTCCGCCCACTGCACGAGCACTTTAAAGCTTGCCGAACGTTAAGCCATGAATACGCGATATATGTATATATATACATATATATGTGTTTAGACATACATATATATATATATATATATTTATATATATATATATATATATATATGCATACATAAATATATCTATATCTACCTATAATTATATATATACATATATATGTGTTTAGACATACATATATATATATATATATGCATACATAAATATATCTATATATACATATAATTATATATATACCTATATATATATTATTAGGTATGCATACCGTTTATCCAGAGGTCATATATGCAAGTGTAGACGTTCCCACCAATGTTCGCATCGTGACGTTTTATTTGGTGGTTTGAAGGGAATAATGAAGCTCAGGTTTCTCCTGTACTATTTTTTAGGTTATTCATGTTGCTATGACAAGATCAAACTACTAGTATGTCTGTCTAGATGTCCACTAGATGTCTGTCAAATCGCTACTGCCCATGCGCCTCAAAATGTACTTCTGTTCTTTTCTCTCGACGTCTGATATGATCGAAGGATAGTGTGTCATTTGTATAGTATGAAATGTGGTTTTAAGCATGAAAACCTACTTTTATGCTTCTCTTGTTTTTGTCATAACGCAGTGCATGGGTATAGAATCACAATCATTTGGAAAGGCTTTAAACCCCAACTTGCAGCTCAACACCCTTCCCCCTTCCCCAACTTGGCAGCCAGCCTCCCCAACATGGGAAGTCAAGCCCGTGAAAATTCAAGCAATTCCGCATGAATTTCGAGTATGACATAATGCTCGTGTTTAAGCTAGGTATGATTCCAATTCTAAATGTTAGAAAACAAATAAAATATCTCTTCAATTGAACTCCCCGATCCAAAAACAAGTCAGTCGTGATCACATCGACCTCCGAGTGATGACACTTTTGGTGATAAAATTTCGGGGTGGTTTTTGACCATACCCGTCGAGCGCTTTCCGATGACACCTCCTTCATTCCCGTGCGACGCGTAGTTTGGAGATTAGACGGGGTCGTGTATTGAACCCTTGCACAATTTTCCTCAAAATATTATTTGGGCTTCTGGGTGATCGGCCGCAATGTGTCATGTGGATTAATTTACCAGCGCAGTTTCCGACGAGGCCGTCTTCGAGAAAGCAGAGGAGTTTCAGCTGAATGACTCACCCCGCATTCAGAGTGTTGCTCCCGTTGTGGTTTCAATTCCAACGGCTGCGGACTAGATAGTGCAGTGTATTAGGTCAACGTGTGCATATCTTTTGCGCATATATACACTGCGCAGCGCAGTGTATATATCTGCAGGCTAGTACTTAGTCCTGTGCTACATCATCTGAGCTTTCATCTCCTGGACATACATGAGCATTGTATTTTTTCTCGAGCGATGTCTAGGTTTCCCCAAAAAAGGTAATGCAACTGCGAATCGCTACGCAGGTGAATCACAAGCTTCATTCTTCGTCCACAAGTAAAATGTTTGCTCGACAAGTCCGTTTTATTTACTTACAGCCAAGATAACTAGAGACAACAGGTACACCAAAGTTCGCTGTTCTAGTATAGTTAGTTTAAACTAGACAAAAACCAACGCCACGGACGTTATATACCAGAAGCGCTTTTTTATTCCGGAATACTGCTGAATTATATTCTAGTTTTGGACTATACTGATAAATCTAGTAAATATGGTGCTTTCATTTTAGCACTATTACGGCGCTTATCGTACGATTAGTTCCCCACTGCTTGCAAAGCATGTCATTCACTCATTGAAGCTTGAACATTTTATCTTGCTAGCATACCGGTGGCTTTGAACCGAAAGGCACCCTCCCCAGAATTAGTTTTATTCATGGCGTGGTTGATAATGAGAACACAGCTCAAACAATTTATGCGAATTAAGGCCTGATACCCACAATGTGGACTTGGTCAGCATGTCATTGATGCAATCTGGTGATTGATATGAGCATGTGCGTTGGTCCCTTATCAGTTATTACATTTTCCTGTGTACTATACGTAATCATGCCATGCTGTGCCATTCACCAACTTGTGCACAATTTGGTAATTGCTTGCCCATGGCATCATGGGTGGGCAATAGTGGTAATAATGTAAGAGGGGGTTTCCAAACACTTAATGCATGCAACAAATCGTTCTCCTGCTTTTCTGTGGCCAAACCAGTAATTATACTGTGTACTAAATTTTATAAAAATGAACAAGGTGAACAAAAATGAACAAAAATGAACTATCTATCTTCAAATGGTTCTTTCTATGAAAATCATCTAACCACTCACATAGAGCTACAAACATTGTTCTGTAGTGTTGTGCCATATTCTGAACATGAAAGTGGCAAAACAGGATTACTTCACTGAACTTGTTGTGGTACCAATTATTAGTAGCCACTAAGAATACTGATGTAATTGCCAACAAAATAACCAGGTCACTCCCTTGCAGTTTTCTTGAGCTGACTGCTCTCAAAAGCCTGAAAATCACACCAGAGAAGATGAACAGGGGGTGTATCTGAACACGTTCGGTTTCCCGAACACCTACCTTTGGATGTCTCCCACATCCTGTTCAGCATATAAATGACAGAAATATGATGGTATTCATAAATGATGGACCTGTCTACAAAAATATGAAGGTCTGATTGCATAGTTATACCATTTTGTTTTGTGTATGAAGCTTGTGAAGTTCACAGGTTCCATTTTAGGTATACACGAGTTTAAAGGCTTAGCACTCGCCCGGAGGTGGAGGGGGGTGAAATCCGCCCACCCCTCCAGTTTTTCGTAGATAACTTCAGATTTTACCAACTGATATACGGCATTGTTTGTGTACCTACTAATAAATGAACGGCGCGTTGCTTAAAGTAAGAAAAATGAAAATCTCCCGAAAATGTTTCGGATTAGGGGTAACTAAAGTAACAAAAGAAATTTCAGAGCCAGACCACAAATATCGGCGCTGATGTGCTTCCCGTATATTAGCAAAAAGGAAGTGTTCTTGGCAAAACTAACGACTTGTTTGACGTACATTGTCATGCTATATTGTTTCAAAGTCATGTCAAGTCACCGAGGTCAAGTCAGGTCACGTTCATGACAGGTAAACACACGCTCTGAAAGGGGGATGGCGAAATCCGCCAACCTCTCCGATTTTTCGTACATAGCTCCATATTATACCGGCCGATATACGCCAGATTTTTGCGTACCTACTTAAAAATGACCGGCGCATTGTTTAAAGCAAGAAAAATGAAAATCGGCCGAAACGTTTTCAAGTTAGGGGCCGTTAAAGTAAAAACAATTCGCAGCGCCAGACCACAAAAATCAGCGCTGATGCGCTTCCCGTATATTGTCAAAAGGGAAGTGTTCTTGACAACACTAGCGACTTGTTTGATGCATATTGTTATGCTATGTAATTTAAACGTCATGTTAGGTTGCCAAGGTCAAGTCTGGTCAAGTTCATGACAGGCTAATGGAACCAAACTTGGTCAACTGGAATGTGTCATAAATGCAAATGACTGCGATGCGATTCATGTGACTTTACATGTTATTCCTTGCACATCCCGAATTCTACTGTTTGCCATTGTGTGCATAATCGCTTTCATACTTTATTCATGTATTTTACGCCTTTGTTTGTGAAGCCGATTGTGCCGAGCAGCCCAACGGAGCAGTCGGGTTGGGAGCCCGGTTCCGGTAACTGGAGCAGGTAATGGCCTAATAAAGTGCTCCTATATAGGTGACCTGAGGTCAAATTGGGGATCTGACATCTGTATTGTATCATTAGTAATGTCCAAAGCATCATTAATGCCAATTTTGGAGCATTTAAACACAATCACAGCGATCCATTACAATGACAAGCCAAGCCACGAAAAACCAGACAATTTTGTTATTTTGACCTCATTTGACCTTGAAGATATTGACCTGAGGTCATCAACTTTGCACACAATAGAGGTCACTGTCGTGCCCATCCACCCTGTGAATTTCGTTGCTCTAGCCTTCATAGGAGCTGATATTTTATTGGGCGGAATCCGCCCCCCCCCCCTCCAGTGCGCGTTATTTTCAGAGGCCCTCCAGGGCGCGTGTTAAGGAAACCATAAGGGAATGACTTTCAATATTTTGTTTCCAATTACACCAGCAGTTTTAGTGACTAATAATAGCTTGGTTAGTTATTAGAGCTTTAGGGCACATCAACTTCATTGGTCATGTAGTGCACAAGCTACTAATAGCTTGTACCACAGCAGCTACAGTGTGTTAATTCTGCTGAGGAACTTTGTTTTTGTTCACAATGCAGCACACCACTACAAAGTATTTATCTGTTTTGAAGTTGTTCATTGCAAGTGGTTAGAGGATTTTCATTGGGAGGAACTGTCTGAATATGGATAGCTTGTTCATGTCTGTGTCCAGTAAACACAGTACTATTATTGGTTCAGCCATAAAAAGCAGCAGTACAGCTATTTGCTTCATGCTGCCTTGTGCGTTTAGAGCCCCATCTTCCCCTACTTTGCCAGCTCCGTACATAAAGAATGGGTGGAATTATTGAATCAGACCTTCATATTTGGGGAGAGAAATGTCCATTGTTTACAAATCCACCATTTTTCTTTATTCTGAACATGATGCAGAAGACCTCCAAATGTAAGTGTTTTGGAAACAGAATTCGTTTGGATACCCCAATTTACCCTTGTTACATAATTGCTGGAGAAGCGAAACTGGATATTGCTCCTAACCAGTGTTGTCTGGGTTCATATTTTCAGAGTAAATTTTTGTTTTTTAGTTGATGTTTGAATTCTTGACATGCCTTTCCAATGCAAAGTTGATAAACGTGGTTAAAATGCGACCACTCTTATCTGTACTGTGTGAGATGTGATTTAATGGTTCATTATTGCAGTTTGAGTGTTTACAAGTGACGTTTTGCACATTTTTACCTAGGCAAAGCTAAAATGGGGTTGGGATAAGTTAGGCTTTCTTCACCTTCCTCAATTTTCTGATAAAATTGTTGATGAACGTGATTTTTTCGTGAAATTTTGGAAACTAATTTATGTTCTCTTCTGAAAAGAGGCCGGGCCGGAGGTGTGTGAGGTTTTTACAGTTGTACCTGCAGAAGAAGATTTGCATATCAGTTGAGGTGGCATTTCAAGAAAAATCGTAAATGCATGTTTCTGAATCTCATTAAGTTGATATGACCATTAGATTCCAGCATAAATGCATGCTTTTCAGTTGGTAAGTAAAGTAATGCGAAATGTGTTGCTTTGAGTGGGGTAATGGGTTATGAAGGTTGATGTTAAATATAAGAACAGTGCATCCAAACCAGTGTCATCCCTTGAATATCTTCGATATTATATATGCAACAATGCTGGCTGAGTTAGGACCACAATCCTTCTTCAGCCCAAACCTACCCTACCTCATTTTTCAGGAAAAACATTGTGTTGTTTTTATTCTATCCACAAATTCCAAAAACCTTGGAATTTATATATACGAAGCCCCAATGAATACATTGTTTAGACAAATGAATGGACTGAACTTCTTGAAGCTTACTAGGAACTTCTTCCCAGCATCCTAAAAATACTTTTCCATAAACTGTGCTGAATGAAGAACAAGGTTATTTGGGAGTAGTGAAAGATGAGAAGAACACAGGATAGGCAGTCATGCATGAATAGTCAAAACTAGGTTTAATTATACAACAAATTAATACATATATTTATAAATGGCTATTTTTAACCTTTTTCATCATGATATTCCAGCAGAATAGTGGATAGCCCTTTCTACATGGCGTACTGATAAGAAATTCAGCCTAGGATGCAAAATATATATTTTCATTAACTGAGGTTCCATGTCACTAGGTGAATTAATCTACAGTGCACAATTGATGCGAGTGTGTAATTAAGGTACAATGGATCTACCATTTCCTTGGTGAATCACGTTCAACATCCAGCATACAATATCAGTAGGTTTTAGATGACCGAACATGAGTATGTTTTAGGAGGTCCAACATCAGTTGGTTAGGTTAGGTTCAGTTAGGATATTTTTTAATTTGACATCAGTGTCCTTCGTTAACCATCAAAAACGCCATTTGCCCACACTTACCATATTTTTATGGCGTGGGGATAGCATGTACTGTCATTGTCAAAATTATTGTCTATTTCCTAGTGTTTGAAAAAATCTTATTTGAGCGATATTACTAATATTTGTTGTGAAATTACTTTTTCTTGATATCAGCACATGAACATGAACTACTGATTTGCTGAGTTTTCATTTCCCACAGAAATGAAAATCAGATACCTTCAAATTACACTAGATAATGATGTGAATTGAAGGAATGTTTAAATGTTAAGCGTGACGGTGGTGGTGGTGGGGGGAGGGGGGGATGACGTGTGGCCGGGTCCATGGCCATAAGAAAAACAACGAACCGATCGCTGGGAGCCCATCTGCGTATGCCGAAGATGAACCACGAGAAGTGCTCTGAACTCGCCTCCTGAGGCTTAGCGGCCTGACGGTTCCCACCGAGGAATTCTTCCAAACATTCAGAGAGATGGATGCAGCGTTTTATGTTCACCATGCCCAAGAACCCGACACTCTGACCAGAGATCCAAGGGTCATTGAAAGTTTCCGCCAGGTGTTGGAATCCAGATTCAATTCCACATATAAAATATAATTAAGCGCTTTGCGATGATCTGGATATTTATTCGTCTCGGGCTAGCGAGCAGCAAGGCGAACGTCGCCAAGCTCGCGGAGCGGCAGCAGCGGAAAGCCGAGCAGTTTGCTCAGTGACTGCGAAGTGTGAGCCGCACTCAGGCGACACTTCACATTTAGATCAGTGTTTGAATCCCTCATTGCTTGGACGTATAGGTACATTACCTACCGTTGACCATATAACTGCACATCAGTACTTTTTACACAGATATTCACGAGACTAGACGTACGTATTGTAGTTGCTCTGAGTATATGTCCAGCTCAAGAACTGATATGTGCCTGTGTTTTTTAGGCCGGTAGAGCGTGGCCTGTAGGTTTACGCGTACTCATCGTCCCACCACGGTGCTCGTGAGTAGTCTGTGTTTGTATGCATGTCGAGTTGTTCTCAGCCACAGATGTCACGATGAGAATGTTCCATCTAGTCTTGCCAGTTCGTCAGATTTTGTAAGGAGCCATATGTGTACGTACTGTAATGTTAGGTACTGTAATGCATTGACGCGATGTAATCCCATTAAGTAACGTGGCTTATCTGCAGCCGCTACCGATAACCTCTTATGCCACGCGTTTGGTGGAACCGCGGTAGCTCAGTCGGTAGGGTGTTCGACTCCCGACCGCACTATTATGGGTTCGAGTCCCGCAATCAGCGGAATTACCGAACCCACCCACGACAAATCAGTTTGAAAAGTTGGCTACACTATACGACCTAGCAGTTAATTGCGTCTTAAAAGAACCCGATATATCGTTTTTATACGCACTGTTTGGCGCCGGAATATATATATTAATGTGCGCAAAATGACGAACTAAGTTAATGCGCCCAAAATGCAAATTTGCCTCCAGCACAGGATACACAACCGAGAATCAATCGGCAGTGGGAGAGAGGGCCGTCCTCAATCTTGGCGGTCTCGTCTTCCCCAGATGTATGCTCCTCGTCTTAAAGTCTGATTGATAAACAACTTGTGTTGCCGTATTTATGTCGTGTTGTACTGCAAAATGCGATGTTTCAGGTTACACGACGCGAATAATTAATTCATATTTTAAAATGAAAATATTTCCTTTAGTTAATAGAACACATTTAGTTAAAGACATGTATGGTGCTGAGTGGTAATTTTCCATTCCACCCACAAATTAAGCTGTTAATAAAGTTGCTTCCTAGCTGGTCTGGCATTGAAATTGCTATTCCCACTGCATGATTGCATGCATGATAGAAGTTTGATTCACATGGCGTCAGTGACGCAGCCAATTCATTTCGACTGAAAATGCCGAATAACGTGGTGCAAACATGGGCAAAGCCACGTTGGGGGATGAAAGGGGATGCTTCCCCAACCTTGCCAAGCTCCGCGTTAAACCCCTGGCAATGCATGATAATGGAACCGAAATCCTCGTGCGTGCATCTAAAATCCGTCTTAGCGCCTACTGGTTCCACGAAGTTATTGCAGCATCTAAATCGAGCCTTCATGTTTCGAAAGGCGCTATTGTTTTATTTTGCGGCGGCACTCCAGAAAGTTTTAGCCTGCCGAAATATTTTAGCCAACGTCTGCTCTTGTCAAAGCAATGCTTGTCACAGTCCTGGTGACGTGTGTTCGTCGTGTATCGTGAGAGGCGTGGAACCGAGATTAGAACTGGCATCGCTCTGACCCAAGCGCGGGTCAAGTCATTTGACTCTTCGGCAGCATGCAGTTCGTTTTGTCACCTTGGCAATCATGTACTGTCATTATATGCACACCTCGAGGAGCATGGATTAATGTTGGTCGGCGGGTACTGGTGGGAGGGGAAAGGGCAACCGGTAGTTTTTATATCAATATTTGCGACGCACTGCCGTAGTGCCAAAATGATTAAATTCGTGAGGATCTGTCTCCTCTCTCACCCTCGATGGTCCGCCGCCCGTTCCAGGAAGGAATATTTGCCTTCTCTTGATTCAAAAGGTCGTCTTAGGTGAACAATGTCTTAATTCACTTTCGCTTATTAGGACTTCCACAACGCGGACGAAAAGCTGTCTGCCTGTAGCCCCGAACCGGCAGCCTCCGAGTTGACAAACCGACGCGCTATCAATTGCGCCACCCGCACCGAGACTCTCGACCCGCTTAAAGTAAATAGTGTCGATGGACATGGCATGGGTCTAAATAACAGCATTTTACACAATAACCAACACATTCATGTAAAATCCTGCCCCGATTATCGAAATAACATGAAACAAGCTTTCAAATGACGTATAATTTATACCTCTTACATATAAAGGAACGCTAGTTAGGAACGTACGCGGAAAAGTACCATTTCTTGCTGTCGTGATAACCTGCTGAACCCAAATCACCGCCCAGATGACGTCCCCGGCTGCCAACGAACATTGACAAGGGCCGCTTACAGCTACCTACATCAATACTAGGCTAACATGAAGCGGAGACATGCAAAGTCTGAGCTTGTAAACATGCAGGTGCAATTCCGCGCTTCGTGCTAATGCTTCTCGGAAAAATGTCTTGATTCCGGGTTGAGGAAGCCCACCCCAGTAATGTATGCGTGAGCTGAATAGCAAAGCCTCATCGTCACGCTCTTTGTAAGCGTCAAGCTTATGAGCGTCAAGAGCACGCTTTTACCTCGCGATCACCATATTCCAGTCAAGAGCCGGAATAGCTAAGACATTCGGCGCGGCATCCGGCAGACTATTGCACCCCAGTGCGGCTCGATATGGGAAGGAACGTTGTGTGACGCTCAGTACCACCCTGGTAGATGGAGCCGCGCCGTCTGTATAAGGCTGGCTGGTGTCGCGCACAGCCGCATCGGGTCGCCGTATTAACATACACCGTCTGAACCCAGGTGCATTGGCAAAGTGTAGGACATATTTATTCTGGTGCGGTCACGTTCCACTGCAAGCTCATCGATTGGCCAGCTCGATGATTTTGAGGAGAGGAGTGATGTGGTATCGGCACCGTGTACCGATCACTACTTGAATTCCATGTTACTATGCTAATCTCAAGTTACTCAAGCTGGTTTGGGGATCAGCATGTGTGTGATAGACACTGCCAAGTATGCGCAAACATGTGCAACAGCCAAGCATGCAATGTACTCTGAGCAGTTGTCTGGCCTATTCAAAGTAGTGAGTAAATATATATCCAACCCAGGGCACCTAAAGGGACGTCAGGTAAGGGAAGACAAAGGTCGAAAGCGCAGTCCAGTCGAACCTCCGAGTTTGTCAGTCATTGACAAATAAAATCAATGTTGATACAGTCACGTGTCTTCAAGCAGGTATCCTTATTTGAAGTGACTTCGAATGCAATACCTTCATCAAATGGCATTACTAAAGCCAGCAATAAAGAACCCTTCCACCTTTGGAACTGAGCTCTAGACCACGGGATACAAGCTGAACACGTGAGTAATTTGCCACTCGGAACGGATGGCAAGTGCCGGATATTGTGCGAGGTGTATGATAGCCTGCCTGGGACTGATGGCAGGTCAGCTGGATATGTTGCGATGTGTGTGGCAAACTGTCTGGGACGGATAGCAGGTGCTGGCTGTGGCACGAGGTGTATGATGAGTCATGGGTGGATTTATGATAAGCCGTAGTTGGCCGCGAGTGGGAACACACCAGCAAACCAATTTTCGCTGATAATTATTGAGTGTATTCCATAATAATTTAAAAAATGTAGTCTGAGTGTCGAACCCGAGACCTATGGCATGTGAATGGCAATAATTGAACAGTACTTTTTGAGGGCCGTCGTGTTGCTGCCAGTGCAGGAGTATATGTGTGACAGTAAAGTGGGTGTTGCATTGTGGACATGAAGTCCGAGGTGAAACTGTATGAATATATCGATGTGTGAGGAAATGCCATTTTTAAAGTTGGTGTGTAAATCACAGAATGCAGTGAGCAGATCTGGGCCTGAATGAGACAATAATAATTTACTTAAAAAACAAAATAAAAAGCTTAAAATTAGAACGGCACATCTGACTTTGGGCGAAGAAATTGGAATCAGAAACGCCATAGCGAAATTGTTGTGATTTCAAAAGCGTCGCTGAAGCGTAAAGTACCTACGTACCACAGACGTCTGTGTGGGCACTAGCACCGCCACTTAGCGCCCGTTATGCGAAACACAGTTTCTAGTTAATTCCGCCATGCCTAAGTGTGCCCATTGTCAAAACTCCCTTCCTGAACTCCGAACACTCGCCATCAGTGCACTGCCAAGGAGCACGGTGGTTGGCATGTGGGGTGATTACCTCCATTGGAAAGGGAGAAGTATGACTTTCTGAGGGAGAAGCATGACGAAACAAGATTAGTGGGTGATGGCAGGTATTAGGTAGGTAAACGATACCGACCCAATTAGGCACGGGGAAGATAGGAATAGCATAGCTTCTTTGCACTTGAGCACAGTCACGTACCGAAGGACAGCATTGGGGGCAGTTCCTTCCTGAGAGGTTGGGACCCCAAGAATCTCGCCAGGGTTCGGAAGAATTGCACCGGGCTCCATAGATCATTATATCCCACCGGGGCCTCAAAGAAATCACACATATGCCCCTAAAAATCACATTTGGGTCCTCAAAAAGTCGCACAGGGGCCCTCGAAAATGACATTGGGACACAACAAATCGCACCGGGGCCCTCAAATTCACATTAGGATCCAACAAAATCTCGCATGGGCCACTGAAATTGACGCTGGGGGCCCTAGAATCACACCAGGGTACCTGAAATTCAGATTTGTGCCCAAAAATCATTCTGGGGCCCTAAAAATGAAGCTGGGACTCTATAAACTGGGACCGGTGCCCCTGAAAATATCCTTGTGGACCACAAACATTTGCCCCGGAAGCCGAAAAAGTTGATCCAGGGTCCCCAAAAATATCGCTGGGGCTTCAAAAGTTTGGGTCGGGACCCCAAAAAATCACGGTATGGCACAGAAGACGCGCCCGGACCCTTGAAAATCACGCTAGGGGCTCGACAGATCGGACCGGAGGCCCAGAAGTTTTAACTGGACCATCCAAAGAGTGAAGACCGGGAAACGAAAAGAAAATAGTCCGGACATGAAAAATCACTCTGGGATCCAAGAATCGCTCCAATATCCCCCAAAACGTGTTCGATCCTCAAAAACGTGTCGAGGCCATTAATACTCGCGCTAAGGATCCAAATAAATGACGAGGGTGCCCAAGAATTGCACTTAGACTCGAAAAAAGTTGCATTGCTGCATTTGAAAATCGTACTGGGGGACACAAATTAACGCCGGATCTCCACAAGTCGCAGCTGGCTCACCACAAATAAATGGTGGCACAGAATTTCACTCTACGGCCACAAAGTTGCGTCAAAGTCCGCAAAAGAACACGGGCCACCGTCAAGAAACATGCTGGACACCAAAAAACGTATCTGAAGCCGCGGTAGCCTACCAAAAAGGTAATTAACCCCCCCCTCCCTCTCTCACCTCCTGAACTGATGGGATCCGAATAATTGCACCGAGATGCAAAATATCGCTCTGTGGTCTATAATTCGCGTTGGGGCTTTAAACATCTACAACGGGCACTAAAAGAACTACCCCTTGCTAAAAAAATTTGCCTGGCCCCGCAAAAATCGCGCTGGGGCCCAGAAAAATACAATGCGCACAATGAACACGCGCCGAGACTTCCAAATATAACGCTTGGGACCCAGAATTCCCGTTGGTAGTCCCAACAGTTTGGGTTAGGGTATCAGAAATTTCCCTCGTGGGTTCAAAAATAAAAAAATTGGCGACGTTAGCCCCAAATAAGCACAGCGTGGCCCCCACAAATCGCATCGGGACTCGAGAAAAGTTAAGCCGGAGCCCTAAAAAAATGGAAAAGATTTCGAATAATACATTGTCCGAGCCAGGAAAATCGTTCCGGAACCAAAAAGATACCACTAGATGCCTTAAAAAATACGGCCCCAAAGAAGCGTATCGGAGCTGGAAAAATGGTGATGCGATACAAAAATATGGCACCGAAGACCCGATAAAATGAAGCCGGAACCCGGACTTTAAAATATTTAGAAGTCACCACAAAAGATGCGTCGAGCCCAGAAAGCGGACTTGGAATCCCTCCGGAATCACGTACATGGGCCCAAAAAGTCGCTCCGGGACCTCGAGAAAGTATACTGGAGCCCCCAATTCGTGCTGGGATTTCACAAATGTGCACCGGGAGCTCTAAGCGAGCACAGCACGAACCCAAGAGCACAACGGGAGGCCGGAAATATACCGGGATCTCCAAAATATACCCATTTTCGCAAAAAACGACAGGGCCTGAAAACATGCGTTGCAGCTCTAAATATACCCACCTGGAGCTCTAGGTAAACGCAAAATTGGCCCTCAGAGCACACCGAGGCCAAAGTAACCCATGGGGCATCAAAAACCGGATGGGTTCCTTAAAAAGCGACATTGTCCTAAGAAATGAACAATAAGACTGGGCACTCGGTATATGCATTGGGGTCTTCGAAATCGCGCCGGTACCTAAAATACTGTCCGTGCACACAAGAACAACACAACTCTCAAAAAAAGAATTGGGGTCTCAAAACTGTGGCGCCCCCCCCCCCCTCCCCCGGAACAAAATTGGCTGAAGTCCTAAAATATATCCGTAGACGAAGAAAACGCAACGACTCCAAAAAAAAAAAAAAATGCTAGGCCCTCGGTTCGGTAGCCAATCTGGGAGCGTCGATAACCAAAGAGATGAGATGCACCAAAACTCAGCGAGCATCCGGCATTCTGAACAACTAAAAAATGTGGAAAAAAATGAAAGCTAATTATCGAATTTGAACTAATCGAATTTTCCAGCGAACCTGAACGAAGAATTTGCCCAAGTAAGTAACAAATAAAAATGTGACGTTTAAGTGGTGGAGGTGGGGCCTGCGCCGGGGGCATCCCCTGATGGTTAGTATTTTTAGTTTTACTTTACTCATCTGCAATATAATTTATAGCTGGGGTGGGAGATGTGTGACGAGAAGGTCGATTTTGCCAGGGTGCTGGCATGAGCCCAATCTTGTCAAAGAGCAACGAGAAGTCTTCACCGTGCGGACAAGGAGGTAGTTGTCCTCACCGCTTATCACCTCGACCGCAGCGTGTTAGTTGTTAGCAGTGGGTTAGTGGTAGCAATGCTTTAATGCGGGGTTGTGAGTGAAGTTAGTTCGGTGTTTTGCAATTCGACTCATCTACGTACGTTGTACCTCTGGGTAGCCGTTTTATGTTACGAATTGCAAGACAAATCGGCTCATCTGCATCCGATGGCACCCCTGATTGATCGTTTAACGTTATGCTAAGTTTTAAAGCAAGTCAGCTTATCTACGTCCGACGGCACCGATATGTATCGTTTATTGTCGTTGCTTGTCGTTTATTTCGAATAGAAAATCGGATCGGTTAATGCACGCCGGATACTAATATCAACCGGCGGGTCTGCCAAGTTAGAAAAACGAAAGGCGAATGGAGTGGCCTACCTGGAATTACTTTACCATGACCTTGTGATTCTTGAATTTAATGTAATTAGACAACACGGGCAAGAAAAGATATCCCTATTAGCGAGTAAGGGAATTTAACACAACAATGCAATGTCCCTCAATGGCTCGGGATCCAGAGATAGTGTCCGGAGAGCATGTCACGACTAATTGTGGCATCCTAGAATCACAATTAGGAAGTAATTAATATTTCACTATTGTACTATCCGTGGACTATCTGTCAGTATTTTGGACCAATATTTCAAGAAAGAAAATCCCACTAGGCGCTCACTAACATTACATTCGACTTCCTTTCTGGCTTGAATGTGAAGTATGTCGTCAACCAAATGCTGATTGGGATAACTTATCACTTGGTCAATTGTGGGATCACGATTATTGGATAAAGTTTGCTTTTGAAATTATGGTAAATAGGCTGAAGCGAGCGTCTTGCACTACACGTGCAATTGTTGGTCATCCTGCACGTCCACTGGATATTCTACGGTTCGGAAGGGCGGACGCGGTGCCGACCGGTACGGGCTTGGCGCCACAGGGTTATGACACTAAGATCATACTCTTTGGCTCTTGATATTGGGTAAGGGATCCGAATATCATACCCTGCAGGCGAATTTGATTTAGCATTTTTAGCGCGGCTGCGCTGATATGCACGACTAAATGAGCCAAAGGACGAATGAGAGAATATATATCCTGCATGGATGGAGGAGGTGGAACAAAAGCTTATAAAGGTCACGACGCAGACGGAGAATGATAAATAGCATAGACAAGAATGAATTGAAAATTATAGGGAGGTATATCCTCATATCCCCGAACTAAGCTACGAACTTCGGAAATAGAAACCTCAGAATGGCACGCATTTTGCATTCCCACAATCCTTCAATGATTTCTGTCGTATGAACTATATCGCAGTGACGTTCATGGCAGGTGGTATCATCGCACTATGCAGGCGACTTGGATATGCGAGATCAGAAAAGTATCCACCTCCATGCATATGTGTAAACACACACACACACACACACACACACACACACACACACACACACACACACACACACACACACACACACACACACACACACACACACACACACACACACACACACACACACACATATATATATATGTATTATGCCCAATCCCATAATATTCACATTCCAAAATCACCCAACCTAAAACTGCCGTCTTCCGAGTCTAAGTACATTGGTTGGCAAGCCAAGAGTATCCGGAATACGTTCCTGCAGTGAAGCGTCTTTGCATCAGAATTGCAGGCATACATAATAGGATCTTGTCCATTTGGCAATAATATGTTGTTGTCTGATATAAATAACAATCGCATGCTTCTGCGGTCACTGCATTCTGCGAAAAATGACGTGATTTCGTTGCGATTGCATTTGCGACGAAGTATCCCCAACATAAAAAGTCTACATTGATGTGACAGCCAGTCCTCCAGAACACGTTACAGCGCCCTGCCAATTGTCTCCATCAACAATGCATGCATGTATTAAACCGCTGTCTTCTGAATACCGAATTGAGTTATTCAATGCCCCGCAGAATCTCAGCGCGACAAAGGATTCGATAAGAACAACTGTCTTCTCCAAAGTGTGGGTGTTATTAGTGATGTTCCGTGAGAACAAGCGCCTGAGGATTTTCATGGAACGCCTGCCTGTGCTAAGCCTGTAGTGTAGCAGCTGCATGTTAGCCTCCCCGAGTGCATGCGAGCTGTGGATCCAGGCCGAATAAATCCCACACGTAGTTGCATACACAGTGCTGACTCTCTCAGCTACACCAACTCTACTTTTACTCTACTTTTGTTCTACTCTACTTTATGTCTACTTTTTGTTGACTGATCAGCGGTCACACTCTTGGCTAACGTTATCTGCAAAGCTATGATGTGCGGTGCGCTACTGCCGATTACCTCATGGCGAACTCCCTCGATGATTCTCTGAAATAGGCATTAAAACCATTATTCTACTGCATTCGCCACCCGCAGGTGGTATTCGTTTCCCATGGCAAGCTGGTCAGTTCATTGCGAGCCTACAGCGCCAACCGTCAGAGGTTCCTGAAACCCCATGTTGATGGTGTTGATGGCGTTGATGTTGATGGTGTTTGTGCATGTGATGGGCTCATCAAGATGGTAATATTATGGTTGTTGTGACGATAAGAGCGAGCTAACAGTTTATTTGTGGATGAGATGGGCTGAGCGTCAGAGTAATAGTATGGGATAACAAACTCTGAGCTCACTTGACAATACAAGTGAGCTCAGAGTTTGTTTGTGCTGATGGCCTGATCCAGAGGGATCATTGTTCCGACGGTAAGAGCGAGCTCCAGGTTGAGGGAGGCACAAGAGTCGTTAGAATTCATTTTGCGCCAATTGTTCAATACCGACAAGAGGACGAATGTTGAAATTCATCCGAAGCTGAAGAGTTCTTAGTCCCCGTATCGCCGTACCCAGTCTGCAGAATGGGATGGGCCCGGCTCCATCCCAGTGGCAGGAAACCGGTTCCGTCAACGGCATGGAGATTGAGTGACAACGTAAACCACAGCTCAATGAAACTGGGAGTCAGCCCCGTGCACAGCTCACTGGCACGGGGAGTCAGCCCAGTACACAGCTCTATGACACTGAGAGTCGGTTCTGCCCATAGTTCAGTGGCCGAGTATCAATTCCGACTACACACCAGTGGCTGTGAGACGGTTCTAACCACAGCTCAGTGTTCAAAAGAGTTAGTTATGACATATCCCAGTGATTGAAAGTCAGTTGTGACCACTCCTGGGAGTCAGTTCTGACCACAGCTTAGCATAGCCGTGGATTAGTTCTGACCACAGCCCAGTGGCCGACAGTCGGCTCTGACCACAGCCCAGTGGCCGTCATTGGGCTCCGATCACAGCCCAGTACCCAACAGTCGGCTCTGACCACAGCCCAGTGGCCGGGAGTCGACTCTGACCACAGCCCAGTGGCCGGGAGTCGACTCTGACCACAGCCCAGTGGCCGGGAGTCGACTCTGGCCACAGCCCAGTGGCCGGCAGCGACTCTGACCACAGCCCAGTGGCCGGGAGTCGACTCTGACCACAGCCCAGTGGCCGGGAGTCGACTCTGGCCACAGCCCAGTGGCCATCAGTCGGCTCTGACCACAGCCCAGTGGCCGGGAGTCGACTCTGGCCACAGCCCAGTGGCCGGGAGTCGACTCTGGCCACAGCCCAGTGGCCGGGAGCCGCCCACGTCCAAACGTCGGCAGTCGGCTGTGTTTGAAAGCTAATGGCGCCAAACTGAGCTTAACCCGTCCTGTCTCGGGTCGTGGGTCTTCAACCGCCCCCTCAGGTTTTTCGCAGATAGTGGACGAACGGCGTGGGGCAGTGCGTCCAAATTTGGCATACATTTTCCCACATCAATTTGGCATGCTGTTTCAAAAATTTTAAGTCAGGCATTCTAGGGTCACCGAGTTAGTTAAGGTCAAGTGAGATCACCTCCAAAAAGTTCAACCAGTCGTCACGCTTTAACGGATGCAGATATTTTAATGAAACTTTCAGCGTTTACTTATCTTTACGGATGCAACAAAACGTATGAGTTTCATTGTTATCTTTTTTCCGTTTTTTACTACATATAAATATTGCGTATTTGCCAAATTGCAGTTCAAATAGAGGATTCTGGCTAAAGTAAGCATTTTGATGAGGGCAAGTTGACTTCCAACAAGGTTTCTCGGTCTGCTCTACCCACTGGAAAAGGAAAATTAAAGAAAACTTGAAAACTCAAAATTTTGACATTTTGAAAAAGTAAGATTTATTTTTTTGGTGGCCACAAAAAATTATGGACCTAGTCGATTTCACTGTCCTTTTCTCATTCCAAATATTTTTTTCTTTCATATATCCCCAAAATGACCTCCCCAGAGTCAAAAACATGATGTAAGTCTTGAGAAGTCGTGAAAATCTACCCCCCTGGTGACGTTACTTTTGGGGGGACGTTTTTTTGGAGAGTGGACCCGGAACCCACTCGTCGGGTGCTTTCCGATGACACCTCTTTCGTTTTCGTGCGATGCTTAGCTTGAATTGTAGAGGGGGGTCTTCAACCGCCCCCCCCCCCCCCGAGACGGGGTGTGAGGATCTGACCGGAAAGACGGCGCGGGTTAATAACAATGGTGATTCCTGGCGCGTAGCCAGTAGTTGTCCAGGGGACCGGATTTTGTGTAGGGGCCCAGCATACCCCAAAATTTGGAATTCCTCGAATTCCTGGCACTTCATTTCGAGAAGGGCCGCTAAAAAATATTCCCATTAGGTCCCAAAACGTTGGGGTCCTTCCCACCTCAAATTATATATAAACATGACACTATTGTAAAGTTTACAACAGTGTCATGTTTATACATAATTTACTGGTTTACAATGTAAACAAGTAATGCAGACCACCTTAAGCATACATCTAGACGCAAGCCCTCAAAACTTCCTTGCGAAACACGTCGATCAATATTTCGAAAGGGGGAAGTAAACACTTGTAAGGGCTAGTGAACCTGCGTAGTGGTCCACAAGCATTAGTAAGGGCCTATACACGTTCGCAAAGACCCGCAGACGTTTATAAGGGTCAGAACACGCTCGCAAGACCCATGATTTTGTAAACATCCGTAGATATTCGGAAGAACCCGTAGACGTTTCTGAGAGGCCGTAGACATATGCAAGGACACTCGAACTTTGGTAGAGGGCCGAAGACGCTCATAGAGAACCCTTGGAAGTTCATAAGGGCCCGCAGGCGTTCGTAAGGTTCCGTAATTGCTCGTAGGGATCCGCGGACTTCTACCGGGACCCGTAGGCTTACGTAGGGTCCCAAATGCTTTCGTAGGTAAGCGTTTATATGGGTCTGAGCACGCTCGTAAGGATCCGTGAACTTTCGCAGAGGTCTGTAGATATCCATAATGGCTCGTAGACATTCTTAAAGGACCGCAAGTGTTTGTAAGTGCTCGTAGACGTTCTTTGGAGGCCGACAACAGCCTCGGCGGCCATAAATAGCGCTGATGATTTTCCACCTTCGTCATGGCGATCCCGCCACAAGTACGTACAGGCCCAAGACGTAGTCCTGCGAGTCGCCCCAGGGACCGTAGAAGGCCAGGGGGCTGGACTGGAATGGTCCCTCCCCCTTGAATACGTCCCCGGACATTCCATAACTAGATTTACAGATCATCCTCCTTTCACTGGAATAATAAATCGGATAACAGGGATCATCGCGTACGAACATGGGTACCACTGCCTTTTTGTGGTTTCACGTGTGGGTGGAACGAAATCCGTTCGGAGACGCATGTCATATTTTGACAAAAGAAGCTTGGAGGGCCTTTATCACATTTTACGGCACTATAAATAATTCAGGGAGCGGATGAATGTCACAATTTTCTTCCGCGCGTGCGTCATCGCAGCTGACGTCCATAGACAGTGTAGCTATGTCATAGGCAGCGAGATTAGCATTCAAGGGCCTGCGGAAGAGCGCGACCTTGGAGAGGTATTTCGGAGTGAGTCGTAAGCGCATTCAACTTGTATAACTCTTGTCGTCTAAGGCATAAATGTTTCGCCGATTTCGACTTGGTGAAATACGATTACTCGGTGCATTGCAAATTTATCGGATGTTCAATTCATTTTTGTGTTTCTTGGCATATTACTGCATATTTTAGATATTTTGGGAGGTCACGACCCAATTCTGGCTCTTCAATGTGTCAATAACATCATTTTACGCGCGTAATAATTATAACTATAATAATTAGATGTACATAATCCATAAGCAAATCCAAAAGATAAACCCATGCCCGGACCATTTCTGTCGTGGGTGGTAAATACTTGCGTCGGGAAATTCACATCTTCGAAATTTATGGTTAATATGCTCCCTGCAGGGCACTCCACGGATGCATGCTTATGGTCCATCCGTCTCGTCCGTCGATCAATCCATATGTTTATCCCATCCCACCTGTCCATCCCACCCTTCCGTCCATTTGCTGCTCCGCCCCCTCCGTCCCGTCATCCCTCCCACCCCGTCCGTCCACCTGCTGATCCGTCCCTTCCGTCCCGTCCGTCCAATCCGTCCGTCCCCTCCCAAGTCCATCCGTCCCTCTCGTCCATCAGTCCGCTTGTCCATCTGCCCATCCGTCCCTTCCGGCCCTTCGTCCACCTATCCATTTGCCCATGCATCCGTCCCGCCCGGCTATCCTCGTGTCTATTTCTCGGCGAGTCGAGGCGGTCAGGCTGGACCAACTCGAATCCATGTGTCATCATCTCTTCCTCGGACAAGTGTCGCGGCACAGAGCATACAAGCAGGCTCTCTGCCGCACAGTCCTGTGTTAGTCTGTCGCACAGTCCTGTGGCTGTCTGTCGCACAGTCCTGTGGCTGTCTGTCGCACAGTCATGTGGTTGTCTGTCGCACCCTGTTTTTCGCACCTTGGCTTCTGCCACAGTCCTGTGGCTGTCTGTCGCACAGTCCTGTGGCTGTCTGTCGCACAGTCATGTGGTTGTCTGTCAAATAAGCATGTGGTTGTCTGTCGAATAGACATGTGGTACAGTCATGTGGTTGTCTTTCGCACAGTCTGTGGCTGTCTGTCACATAGTCCTGTGGTTGATGCGGATCCAACTGCTCCTGGTTCTACCAAGTGCTTCCCGTTACCATCTTGTGGGTGTTGGTTGGTTATTTGGGCTTGCGGGCGCATCGACTCCGTTGGTCATACAGCGCCCATCTTGTGGGTGCAATCGCCCGATGTAGTAACGATTTTATAAAATATCGACTGCGGCATAATTTTATTGAACTAAATCACATTCATTTCTATCTCGAGATGGCAGGAGCTTGGTGGTGGTGGTGGGGGGGGGGGGTATTGGCCAGTGCTCAGAGATTAGGGCTATCCTACCGGCGTGTTGGCTTTGGGACCGCCACCGTGATTAGCATATAAGTAGTTGCGCCAAGGCCTTTGCAATGCCCTCTTAAGGCGCACTTTGAGAGGGTCGGCTCGCTTACTACCATGGCAGCGCTCATCTCTTCACTGAATTTGAGAAATTGTTCTGGTAAAAGTCACAAATACTCGAGCGGTCAAATACTTCTGCAGTGAGAGGAGAATAATCAAGTGTTGAAGAATATCTCGAACGGGATCAAAGATCCATGAGCATCCACGGTGGGATGTCGGTTTGCTCAACTTTTATATTCCCTTCTCTCGTCAGCTGCTTCGAAGGCGAAGTCAGGCTACATCTGCTGATGAATGTTAGCTGTTAAAATTTGCACACGCATCACTAGGAAAACCTATGTTAGCACAATAGACGACTGGTTATCACGTGCATAAGTGCACACTTGCATTTTGATGGTTGACGTCACCAAAGGAGAACATGCTATGCTTGGTCATTTTGATGCAAGCTGATTGAGCGAGTTGTAAAAACCAAGTGCAATGTTTGTATTACAACTAGTTGCCGTAATTGAAATCATATTGCAACTCGTTCAATCGTCATTCGCAATGTGGACGCGCACGTTAACAGGAGCATCAATTTCTGAAAATCACGGAGGAGCCCAATACACGAAAATAATTGGAAGCTCGAAGTCGGATATGAGCCGCCCATATGGGTCTATGTTTCAAATTGAATTCGTCGAAACAACCCAACATTGGAGCGAATACTTCAAAATCCACTAAATCAAAATGCATGTCTCGCTTGCTTATGATGTCGTCAGAAGAGCAACTCCGTGCACGGTCCGACAACAGGTAGACAAATGACGTCAACGGCTCTCGACAGTTCCAGCGGCGCCTCGGATCGGCTGCAATCGAGCCATGGCCACGGTGTGCCACAGTCGGAAGGGCTTATCACGTTTCCTGATGGCAGACGCCCGGCCCACCGTCCGACTCTCGCCTGGTTTCGGAGAACGGGCCCCTTCTGCTGGCTTGTGGCAACCGACCAGTTTGGTGTCGGCGCACGCAAGGCAGTCTTATTCCGACGAAGACGCCTAAATGGCCGGCAGGTTTGCGGATCAGCCGTGGATATAAGAGTGGCGTGATCCGGCCGACGACTCATACAAAGGAGCGTCGGTCGCCGCCGCCGACACGACACGATGCTGCAGCTGCTGGTGGTCGCGCTCCTCGGGGCCCAGCTGGCGACCGGCCAGCACGTGCACAGATACGAGAAGTTCCCGGTGGGAGAAGAAGGTGAGACGAAGCTCCAGCTGCCCCCTTCTTCCCTCTCTCTCTTTCGAGGCGCCGTCTGCGACATCAGCAGCCAAACGAATTGCGATGCGGAATTGAAAGGAATGGTTTGTCGATGATCGAGCAGTCATCTACGCCTGCTGTCACTTCAGTCGGTGACTGAGAAGCATGCTCTGCGGTTTGGGGTTGGGTGAGCTTTGAGTCTGTTAGGCTGTCACTCGTGGGAGGCATTCCCATCGTTACAACTCAGAAAGAAACACTGCCGATCGGAAACATCGTTGCGTGCGCTGAAAGCAAACTGCACTTTACCTAGCTCTTCATGGTGTGTACGGCTATCTACCTGATATTCCTGCCTGTTCACCCTATATTCACGTTTGTCAGCATCATTTGTCTGTCTAACTGTCAAGAAGTGCCTAGATCTGATATAATCTAGCCGGACCTGTTTACCAGACTGGCTCAGATGTTTGCCATCTGAACCAATGTGAACCGAACTGATCGCCCAATTTGTCTCACTCGAGCAACGACTGGCGGTGTATCCGTCCGCAGGACATACTAGCGAGTGCCTGGACCCGCAAGTCCACAAGTATCACGCGGTTGGTGAGACCTGGGCCACCAGGAACCAGCGATGCAAGCAGAGCAAGTGCATCAAGGAAAATGGAGTGCTCTACATTGACAGGATCGGGTAAGTGCCTTCCTATACACTCCACACAATCTGGGTGTGTACAAGCTGGTGCATGCACTGTCCATTCTTCTCCTCTTGGAAATTTCACAAAAGTCGCCCATGGATGGAACGCCTCCCTCAGAATGTTCCGAAAATGGCGCAGCGCCTGCTGGTCACTGTTCTTTGCTGAATGCATCCTGACCGTCTACCTGATCAAGCTGTTCGGAAAATTCCCTCCTGTGCAATATTATTTCGAGATGCCATCATGCAAAGGCACTTCCCCGTTGCAGGTGCGGCACCAGTTATTCCAGAAGGCAGGCCTTGCGCTTACACCACCTAGGTGTTGCATGAACGGAGTCCAGCTTTTGAATCGTTCTATAAACACGAATAATTGTTGTAGACTTCTGATGTTCCTGTGGTATGGTTAGCACATCTCTGGCAGATAACATTTTTGTGGTAGCCAAATTTAAGTCGTGGGTTCGTATGGATTAATTTTGACAATGTACTGTGCTTGCACTAGGAAATCATTGTGATGTCATAACAGCATAATGCTATGAACAGCACCCTCTATGTTGCCTATAAGAACATCGATATGTTTCCCTTCACTATTTCGGCCACATGTGTGGCCTGAATACCTTTCGTTGTATAGTCCGTGGATTTCGACTATTTTTCCTACTGCTCTGGCAGTTTCCTATTTGGAGAATGGTGACCTATGCGTAGGCAAGCCTACCTAGGCCGGCTAGGTAGGTACTGATGATTTCCGAAACAATACTAAATCACAGCACTAGCTCGCACCACTTTCAATGAAGGAGTACAGAACGAGTAAAACAGTGCATATTTAGTGAAGTTTAGTGCATGCTAAATTACAACACCCTAAACATTAAGTCTCTTTGAATGACATGACCAGTCCTGAATTAATACCGTTGTGTACAGTAGTTCAGTCTGTATTATGTGGCATAAGAGGATGGTTAATGTTTGTGTGACCCGAGAGGAATCTTTATGAGATAGGGTCCATCTGCTTAGCATTTCCAATGTGGTATTTTCCAATTTATTTCGCAAGCTTTATATATTTCGCATTTTGCCTCTGAACCATGACAGGTGCTATAACGCTGTTGTACTTACCCATCATCTGCCTTCTATATGAACCGTCCAAGCTGTTGACTTCGTAACGGTGCTGTTCACATCTTAACCGTTAATCGGTTGCATTGTCGTCCTTATGAGACCTATGTGGCTAGCATGCCCAACCGTATGCGGTACATGAATGCAACATATTAAATTTATTGTCTATCACCGTACGCACAGCTAGAATAGGTCCGGGACATTTAAATAGGTCTGCTGTATGTGTCTCGTGTGCAAACACAAGAATTTTGGGGGATAGGGAACAACAACAACAAAA